>OU343054.1:38990974-39641816 GCA_910593695.2 Ocypus olens
TCGTCCGTGCGTAGCCCTTTAAAATCAAGCAAGGTAACTGGTGACGACCGACGGCTCCGCTGCGTTGCGCTGTCGTCCGTGCATGGTTCATATATATTTATATATAGTAAGGCAGATAACTGGTGACTGACGACGTCCGTGTGTGGCCCATTGAAATTAAGCAAATAAACTGGTGCGTAAACCTTAAAAATTAAGAAAGGGTGACGAACTACGGCTCCGCTACGCTGCGCCGTCGACCGCGAATGGTCCATATATATTAAGGCAGATAACTGGTGACAGACGACGGCTCCGCTGCGCTGCGCCGTCGTCCGTGCGTAGCCCTAAATTAAGCAAGGTAACTGGTCACGAACGACGGCTCCGCTGTGAAGCGCCGTCGTCAATATGTAGCTTATTACTGGTGACGCTCATTAAAATTAAGCAAATAAACTGGTGACGAGCGACGGCTCCGCTGCGCTGCGCCGTCGTCCGTGCGTAACCCTTAAAAAATAAGAATACGTGGCTTATTACTGGTGACGAACGACGGCTCCACTGCGCTGCGCCGTCGTCCGTGTGTGGCCCATTGAAATTAAGCAAATAAAGTGGTGACGATAATGGCCGAAAACGGTTTAGGCTTGCTTATTGCTTCAAAAATTCATAATTTTTTTAATAATCAACGGATTTGAACTAAATAACAAAATTATTAAAGCTAAAGAATGTAAGAAGTTATTAATAAAAACATGTATCGGCAGTTGAAATACTTTTTTTAGAATTTTTAAAATTCATGATCGCTTTAACGTGCAATTATTGCTTCAAAAATTCATAACTTTTTTAATAATCAACGGATTTGAACTAAATAACAAAATTATTAAAGCTAAAGAATGTAAGAAGTGTATTGTTACTAATAAAAACATGTATCGGCAGTTGAAATATTTTTTTTAGAATTTTTAAAATTCATGATCGCTTTAACGTGCAATTATTGCTTCAAAAATTCATAACTTTTTTAATAATCAACGGATTTGAACTAAATAACAAAATCATTAAAGTTAAAGAATGTAAGAAGTGTATTGTTACTAATAAAAACATGTATGGCGAGTTGAAATATTTTTTTAGAATTTTTGAAATTCATAATCGCTTTAACGTGCAATTATTGCTTCAAAAATTCATAACTTTTTTAATAATCAACGGATTTGAACTAAATAACAAAATTATTAAAGCTAAAGTATGTAAGAAGTGTATTGTTACTAATAAAAACATGTATCGCCAGTTGAAAGATTTTTTTTTTAATTTTTTAAATTCATGATCGCTCTAACATGCAATTATTGCTTCAAAAATTCATTTTTTTTTTAATAATCAACGAATTTGAACTAAATGGCAAAATTATTAAAAAAATTCTTAAACGCGCACAGAATCTTGTATTTAAAGCCGACTTAATTGTTCATCGGATGCAAGTGTTGCAATTGAGCTCAGTGCAGCATTTGCTGTTAATATTTTGTTTATATTTTGTTTTTATAATTTTAGCTACTTATTTATTAACATTTATCGATACGAATCTACAGGGTAAGCCCATTAAAACCCATTAATAACCGTCGGCGCAAACAATGGAAAAGGAATAACTGATCGAGCGGTCGATCGCCGAGAGTAGAAAATTATTAAAGTACTAAAATCTCTATTAAAAAATGGTGATGTGGCCATCATGTTACTTTCTCCGACTTTATGGTATCATAGCCATTTATGGCCCTTTCATGGTTTATTTTCATTTGAAATCATATTTTAAATGTACATCGAGCGTTGTGTGAGCTCGGATGAAACTGACGTTTAAAACGTCAAAATTATGAAAGATGGAAAAATTATACTTCAAATTCAAAAACTCAGTTTACTCAAAAACTAAAGCCGTTTCGAAAAAAAAAATTCTTTAGAAGTTGTTCATTTTAGTACTATCTACAATTATTATTGACACAAATTTGCTGTAACTATTATCGTTTCATAATTATAAGCCAAACATTGAAAAAAAATTAATAATTTTTTTTCTCGAATAGCAATAATTTTATCAAAAATATTTTCAAGCAAAAGATGTTCATTTATTTGTTTTCTTCAATATTTGTTTAAATGTTTTTGTGATATTTTTCATATTTAAGAAAATATTGGCAAAAAACAAAAAACAGTTAGGGTAAACGCCCACTTCCGGTGTACGAAATTTTACCAAAAGCTTTTCAGTTCTTCAGATTATCAAATAAGACGTATGTTGAAAGTTTCACATCAATTGCATTATTAGTTTTTGAGATACAGCGCACACAGACAGACACACACACACACACACACACAGACACACAGCCAGACAGACACACACACACACACAGACACAAAATTTTTTTTCCAGAAATTGTTGAAATGGCATCTAGGGACCCCAAAAAAAATTTTTGAAAAAAAAATCACGATCACAATACTTTCTCGTACTTCGTAACGGAGAAAGTAAAAATAGGGGTTGGTGGTAGAAGGGTGAAAATTTAGGGTTGTATGTATTTTTTAATGCCGAATCATAAAAAAATAAAAATAAAAAAATTTGTCCAAAAAATAAAAATAAAAAATTTGCGGTGGACCACAAATAGTTTACGTCCTGTTCTCAGACCTGCTCAATATACACATAAAATTTCATAAAAATCGGTCAAGCCGTTTCGGACGAGTTTTGTTACAAATACTGTGACACGAAAATTTTATATATTAGATTAGATAAGAGGTACCCTATTAAAACATAAACCAATCAAGCTCAAATTTGCAGGGTCTATAGTAGACAAAAAATTCTAACATCAAAGTTGCCGAAAGGGGTTTTTTGGTAATACCCTTCATCGCCTTTCAATCCCTCAAAGGTCGAATGTTTGAAAATTTTCTAAAAGAAAAAAAAAATTCCGGAAAAATTTCGAGAGCGAAGATTGCCCCCCGCCTAAAAGCTTTCGAAAAAAATCGGAAATCTCGAGCTGCCGCCCCTCGGACCAATGGCGTCCATCGCAATGAAAATTCTTTGGGTAAACTTGAAAACTGAAAAAAAAAATTGAAAAATTTTCGGGATATAACAAAGGCGCCGAATGCGCTGGCCATCCCTATCGGCGACCTTCAACCCCCATTTTCGGGGGCACCCTAACCCTCGGCGACGGGGGTTATTTTTCGAATTTGTTTTTTTTACAATCCCATGCATAATCGCCGGTCCCGTCGATCCCACCAGGTCGCGCTCCTCTCACCACCTCTGCCAACCTCCAGAGAGAGGCAAGAACCAAAAGGTCATTTTTACTTTCTCTGTTACGAAGTACGAGAAAGTATTGTGATCGTGAAAATTTAAAAAAAAAAATTTTTTTACGTTTTGTCCGTTTTGGGGTCCCTAGATGCCATTTCAACAATTTCTGAAAAAAAAAACATTTTGTGTCTGTGTGTGTGTGTGTCTGTGTGTGTGTGTGTCTGTGTGTCTGTGTGCGCTGTATCTCAAAAACTAATGCAAAAATCAACTTGGAACTTTGAACAAAAGCTTTATTTGACAATTCGAAGAACCGAAAAGCTTTTGGTAAAATTCTATACGCCGGAAGTGGGTGTTTACCTTAACCGATTTTTGTTTTTTTTTTAAATATGAAAAATTTTACAAAAACATTCAAATAAGTATTGAAGACAACTAAGAAATGAACATGTTTTGTTAGAAAATATTTTTCATAAAATCATTTTTATTGGAGAAATAAATTTATTAATTTTTTTTTTCATTTTTGATTTATAATTGCAGAGAATGCCAAAATGAACAACTTATAAAGAATAAGTATTTTTCGAAATCTCTTTGGTTTTTAAGTAAACTGACTGTTAGAATTTAAAGTATAATTTGTCATTTTCATCTTTCATAAATTTGACGTTTTAAACGTCAGTTTAATCCGATTCTACAAAACGCTGTATGTACATTTAAAACATGATTTTAATTGAAAATAAACCATGAAAGCGTAAATAAGTAACATGATGGCCACATCACGATTTTTTTTATCTTTGCGAAAAAAAAGGCGCACTTTAGATTTTTGTATTTCTAATTGTAAACTATAAAAAACGTTCGGATTTTTTTTTTCGATTTTTGCCCCAATTAGGCTTCACCCTCTTAAAAAGTGCATTTTCATGATAACCATAAGAAACATGTCGATTGAGGTTTTCAAATTTTCACAAAGTATTCCTTCCTCCAGCCCGGTGTTCTGGAAAAAAAACGTGCCGCCATGGTCAGTTATTCGCCGCCCCGGCTTTCGTTTTGCCTTCGGAGGGTCTTCTTTTTTGGGATTAGTAGAGTTGATGACGAGCCTTAATTTGTGATTTTTTCGAAATTTTCAAAACGCCCCCTAGCTTTCCGGACCGCATCTTTTGCCCCACCCTCAGGTTCGCTTTACAACTTTCAAGGATGTATTTTTTCTTTAAAAATCGGAAAGCTAAAACTTTCAGGGATCGCAGAGCATACAAAAGGCTTTCATTGTAATTTTTTCAAAAAATTTGGAACCACCCCTATGCGAATATTTATATTATATTATATTTATTATTTATTTATGTATTTCTCGAAGAGAGACATATGTTGTTTGAAGAGAGAGATACGATTTTTGATGATGAGAGGCATAGTTTTTGAGCATGAGATATTTATTATTTACAGTGGAGGACTGTTATACAGGGTGTCCTAATTAGAGTAGGATTGCATGGGTATCTTTCTTATTCTTAAAGCTAGAGATCTGGTTAAATGGGCAATGTTGTGCAGTTTTCTATGCTGATTCAGATTATGTTGAGAAATTTTCAAAATTCCGAGCAGTTTAGAAAATATTTTAAAAAAACTGAAAATCGCGATTTTCAAAAAAATCAAATATCTCAATAATTATTAAAAATGCGAAAAAAAGTTTGAAATAAAAGTTACTTGGTTTAAATTAGGTAAACATAGAAATCAAGTCAAAATAAAATTCAAGATGGCGGTTTCCGAGATATTAATACCAACTTTCTTATTTCAAATGGCCGCCATATTTGATTTTTACACGCATAAATAGACTTTTTTTTTCTCTTTTCAACGATGTACAACAACCTATGTCAAAATTAAAAATAATGGAAATATTAATTGTTGTAAGTTTAAAACAAGCAGGCATAAATAAAAATAAAACAAAATTTGTTATAACGACTAACTGTCATCTTACATTAGTTTATCAGTTGTATTAATCATTCATATATGTGTATTGTCTTAAGTTGTTGTAATATCGATAAATATTAATTACTTGAAATGGCGAATTATTCAATATCTGAACAATACGATATGTTTTGTAATTACATCAAGTGTTACAAAAAACCCCATCTTGCAGCACAAACATACCAAGCAAACTTTCCTGAAAGAAGGCAACCGGACATTAAGGTATTATGCATACAAATGTTTAGTTTTCAAATACTCTTTAATAACATTTATATTTAAACTAGAATTTTCTTGTCCACGTTTTTTAATTACAAGTTACAAAAACCCATTTTTGTTTGTTTTAAACTGAAAAAAACACAAGCTTATTTTTTTCATATTCAGTTGGTTTTCAGCTTAAACATTTTTCAAATTAGACTTAAACTTTTTAGTTTTGCCGCGATTTCTAAAAGCTTCAAAATTTTTAGTATCTAGTGCCCTATAAACACTTAAGACGACTCTAAATTAAAAAAAAAACAATTTCAAATTGCTCCACCAATATTATTTAAATTTCACAGTACGTCAATTCGGAATGCTCTAATTGGGTTTATAAGGGTAAAATTACAGCATTAACTTCCACAAAGGAAAAATACACGCACACAAAATCCAGTTAATCGCGTAATTGTACAAAAACACGTTCGCGTAATTCGTTTTTAATCCGTTAATTTCGGCCACTTTGTTATCATTCGATTTTTTTTCCGTTGGGGTGAGTACGCAGCACGCATCTAATTGCGCCCACCCCCCGTGGGATATTTATTAGTTTAATTAAAACCGGCAGGAAACGGTTTCGGTTTCGGGCAATTAAGTCCGCTGTTAATTCCAATTTCGGCCTGCCAATTGCTAATTTCTTCACCAGGGGAATCCCCACTGTATGTGTGTGTGTCGGTCAGGTCGCGACAAATCATCGAAGCGTCTCTAAGTGGTAATTAATTCCTTTTAATTGTATTTCTTTTGACAAAAGGGAAGAGTGGGGTGGCCGGAGTGAAGAATTATATCTGCCCGCTGCATTCCTCTCAAGACGAATTGCACCTCTTGTCGTCCACCCTCGACAATTACAGTCCATCCATTAATTTCCGGCTTTCATAATCCGACCGGTTACATGATGTTCAAAATGATTTTTGGTGGATTAATCCTCATTAATTAACTGCCGTGGCAGGTTAAGGGGATGCTAGATTATTTTCCACTAGACTTTGTTCAATATACAGTGAGCGAGTAAAGTATGGAATATATTCAGTAAAACCGCAATAAAATATTTATGGAAAAAATCCTCGAACACGTCGATCTTGTTTTTTAAAAATACACATTTTTGCATGAAAGTCGATTTTCAGTTGTCGTTTGTTTTGAGTAATGTTGAATCCATTTTGTTTTTAAATGGCAACCCCCTACTTTGATTTTTGATTGTGAGAGATCTTTTCATTGTCAAACTGGCAGTACAAAAATGTTGCCATTTTACATAGGAAATTTTTCAAGTAAATGACAATTGGAGGTGTCATTTCTTCTTTCTGTATTTCCATTGCACCACTCAACAAAAAATTGTGATTTTGCTATGTCAATGCTAGGGTGCCAAGTTACTAACTCTATGTGGATTACAAATGCAGCCTTTCATATTATTTTTAATGATCCTGAATCAATACGACGCGACGTGCTACCCAAAATATCTGAGAATTTCATTGTAACGGTCAAACCAGTAATATTTATTATTATTATTTATATTATTTAATATAATATTTAAGAAAATGTTACTCTGCACGCAAAAATAAAAAAAATTAACTGATAAATTATTATTAATTATATTATTATTACCATTCAAACAAAAAATATGCTTTAATTCCATTCCAAACTAACTGAATATATTACGAATATTAAAAAAAAAACAAACCGAGCAAATCCTCTGTGAAAAGTTCGCCCCTGAAAATTCATGGCTGCCAATTTAATCCGGCGAACACTTTCCAGTATATTAATTCATAACTGGCGGACACTGGTTGGAATATTTTGCGCGCATAATAAATTCCGCCTTTCAATATGCCCCACTCGGGCATCAATACATTTAATCCATTGGAACCAGAAGAGGAATAGAGGGGCCCGGAGGAGGATGAGGCTGAGAGGGCCGTTTCATCCCTCCGCTTTCATTCCATATTCATAAAACCCCCTTCCTTTCGACTGCACGTTTGCGGCGGCGGCAACTTTTGTGCTGCCATCAAAATTTTTAAGTTTATGCCAAAAAGGCTTCCCATTGTCGGCTGAAAGGGGGCGTAAAGACGTTACGTTACTTTAAAATATTTGCCTCCCCCGTCCCATGAAACGGTGTGATAAGGTTGATATATTTTATATTACTACACACATGCAAGACGAGATACGAGAAAAAATATTTTAATGGAAATTTTTATTTGCACATATAAACACTGTCATATCCGGGCGACTCCACCTTATATCCGGACGAGCACTTTCGCAACGGGACTTTTTATTACTATTTTTCATAATTTCATTACTTAAGTGTATGGAGTATCACTGTAACGATATGAATATTTTTACATTATATTAGGAATCTCGTATCTGATGACGACTTGTAAATAAACACGGAACTACTCTGCATACTAGACACTCCCTAGGAATCCACTTTAATAACAATAATTTTCGGTCCATGCAAATTTCCAACAGCGCCAACTGTTTGCTTGTTTGAGTATGTATATGTGTACAGCTCTCCGGTTTATTAAATAAATGCAAATACCTCTCCTTTACATATCTAATTAAGACAAACAATGTTCGGGATTAATTGCTAATTATATTATTAATTACTTGGATATAAGCATACATATTTTTACCTTCTCCGTTACGAAGTACGACAAAGTATTGTGATCGTGAACATTTTTTCAAAAAAAATTATGTTTTGGGGTCCCGAGATGCCATTTCAAAAATTTCTGGAAAAAAATTAAGTGTGTCTGTGCGCGGTGTATCTCAAGACCTAATAGAGCAATTTGAATATAAGCCTTATTTGACAATCCGAAGAACTGAAAAGCTTTTGGTAAAATTTCAATAGATCGGAAGTGGGTGTTTACCTTAACCGTTATTTGTTTTTTCCAATAATTTTTTTAATATGAAAAATATCACACAAAGAATTATACAAATATTGAAGACAACATAGAAATAAACATATTTTGCTTCAAAATATTTGTTATAAAATCATTGTTATACGAGAAAAAAACATATTATTTTGTTTAATTTTCGGTTTATAATTATGAAACAATAATAGTTACATCAAATGTATATTAATAATATTTGTAGAGAATACCTAAATAAACAGCTTATAAAGAATAAGTTTTTTTCGAAATTTCTTTAGTTTTGAAGTAAACTGACTATTAAAATGTTCGGTATAATTTGTCATTTTCATCTTTCATAATTTTAACGTTTGAAACGTTAGAATCATAAGATCCCACTTTTGTAGGCGTTTTGTAGTGTTTTCGCTCGATGTACATTTAAAATAAGAATTAAATAGAAAATAAATCTCGTGTAAATATAAATAACAATTAAAATAACACCACAATTTTTAAATTTAAACTATTTTTTTTTTACTGCAGAAACTATTAAAAAAATTCATAACTTTTGTTTTAGTTGAGATTTTTAAAAGAATTAAACTGTTTCAATAAATAGATGAAAAAATATGCGTTAAAATTTGCATAATAATTACGCAACGATTTCAATTTTTTACGTTTTTTTTTTAATTTAAACTAAATTTGTTTCTTTCAGCAGGCACAATTTATTTCAGATGAGAGTTAAAAGAAACAGCCTATTTTAATTATAATAGTAAATAGATGCAAAAGCATATGTTAAAATCTACATAATAAATACGCAACGATTTCAATTTTTTACGGGTTTTAAATTGAAATGACACCTTTTCAACAATTACAATGATGTAGGGTTTGGTGAATGTATGATTTGTGGTTTTGTCAATATTAAATAAAATAATTCTATATTAAGTTTATTTTGTTATGCAATTCGGTTTATTTAGTTATTATATTATATATTAACATCATTTATTAATTATATATTCATTATTCATTTGTTTATATATTTATTTATTAGGTTAAATATCCGGGCAAAAATAACTAAAACGTTACTTAGTGCTTGTAAAGAATTTTCACGAAAAGTCGCGATAAAATAAATTCGGGCAATTTCGGGCAGCTAAATTTAAAAAAATCCAATGAAATACACATAAACTCGTCATAGAAGCTTAATAATAAAGCGGCGGCACGCGGTACTAATTTTGTAGTACTTACTTTGTCTAAAATTCGATTTGCAAAAAGATGTTTATTTGTTTACTGTGGATGTTATTTGTTTTAATAAATTGAAAAGGGGCTTAACTTACCCTTAAAGGTCCTATCCATGCCGTATTTTAATAAAAACTTCGTAACAGTCACCCCAAATCACACTACTCGCACGTGAACATCTATTCGAAATAATGATTTAGTTCTAGTAAGCAGTTGACTGGTGACTTCCGAGACGCCGGAAATAAAATCATGTGACTGAAATGTACTTTAACCGTTATATTAGTGTGCACCGATTCCTTCTTGATTTTCTTCTTTAATGGAAAGGTTTTTATGAGTTGTGGCCCACTGTGCGTAGGCACAATTTTAAAAATTCATAACTTTTGTTCCAGTTGAGATTTTTAAAAGAAATAAACTATTTTAATTCGTAAATGAATGCAAAAGTATCCTGTGGCGGCTCGTGGGACATGTTGATGATAAAGCCACTTTTACAATTTATTGGATCGGATGTTTAAAACGTCAAAATCACTCACGTTCATAATCTAAATATAGACCAATAAAAAAATACGCTCTTAATTAAGGTAAAAAAACTAAAGTAGACTCCCAAAAAATCGAAAATTTAGACAAAAATCGAAAACTCGCGTCTAAAAATAAAAAATGCAGACCAAAAATCTGAAAATTTCAACAACAAAAATCGACATTTTTAACCAAAATAAAGAATATTTAGGGCAAAAACTCTCAAATTTGGAACGAAGGAATGAAAAATACAGGTCAAAGATCTAAAATATAGGCCATAAAAATAAAAAATGCTGGTCTAAAAATTAAAAAATGCAGAACAAAAAATTGAAAATTCAAGCAAAAGAAGAATCATTTCTGCCATTTTCACCACCAAAAATTACTTTGTAACTCAAACTTAATCCAGAAACTCGAAAACGGTAGTCAAGAGTAACCAAAAAGTAAAAAAAAACTCGCCCATAAAAAGTAATTATTCAGGTTATAAAAATGAAGGGTAAGAAATCAAAAAAACTCGAAACTATCCTCAAAAAAATTTAAAAAAGTTGCGTATAAAAATAAATCATTTAAAATATAGAATAAAAAAATCTAAAATTTCGACCAAAAATTCCATCTAAAAATCGAAAATTTTAACAAACAAATCGAAAATTTATATCAAAATAAAGATCAAAAATTTAGGCCAAAATATCAAAATTCAGACAACAATAAAAAATGCAAACAAAAAGATTGAAAATTCAAGTACAAAAATTACTTTTTTCAGCACTCATCACCCCAAATTAGCCCCAAATTTGCTTTAAATTTAAAAACATTACGTAAAATTTTCTTTTTAATTGGATTGGATGATACTTTGAAACGTCAAAGTTTAGAACATGGAAATGATCAATTATACTTTTTCATTTTTACATTCAGCTCAACTCGAAAACTAAGGAGATTTCGAAAAAACGTATTTTTTATAAGTTTTTTATTTCGGGTTTCTCTATAATTAATATTAATAAATAGAGTGATGGCAAAAAGGCTTAGTTTTTAGTCCATTTTTTGGACTTCAAATTTCAAACTTTCTTTATGTGAAATAGTATTATATTGCAGTGACGGCTCATAGAATATTTTAATGGTAGAGCCACTTATTATACAATATATGCGGCAGTAATTACGGCTAAAAGATGTCCAGTAAAACTAAATCTCGTTCTTATTTGCTAAACAATAGAATCACAGATTTCCAAAGCTTCTGCTTCGTATTTTGTCTTTTCTGAGGAGGTCCGTCTTCTGACAATTCCAATTCTAATTCTGTAATAATTTCAACCATTATTTTATTATTTCATACCGACGCTGTTAAAAATACGAGAGTATTTTTAACAGCGTCGGTATTTTTCTTTTGTAGTTGATTGAAAATTACCTCAATATAGAGCATTATTTTATGAAAAATTCTCAACCAAAATACAAAGCTCTTGTTTTTATTCTAAGCTTATGGAAACCAGCTTGTTCAATCTAGATATTTTTATCACTTTCCAAATTTTAAACATTTATCAACTCTTTTCTATATTCGAAAACCGTGTTGACTCCCCGCGAATGTAAATCCCACTTCGTTTGTAACGAGCGGGGCAAGCGTCTTTCAACAATTTCATCCAGTACTTACTTTCGTTCTTTGTGTAGAAATAGAAAAAAAATAATCGTCCTAGTTTTTACTTGGCGAAATATGACCAACAAGTGCATGTCGCCGTCACGGGCACGAGATGAGCCAGAATTTGTCGGGCACCAAATGTACGTTCAGAGTGCGACCTCTCCTGCATCCTCCAACCGCGCGCCATGGAAGCTAGCACCGTTGACAGGCCGCTGCAGGTGTTGTTTAACATTTAAAAAGTTTTTTAAGAGTTAGTTAAATATTCTTGCTGAGCCTGAGTCTACAGGCAGTGCCATGGCTCCGTGGCTCTATATAACGAGCCGCTCCTGAAAGTATCTGTTAAAATTTTCATAATAATTACGCAATGGTTTCAATTTTTTACGTTTTTTTTAAATTTAAACTAAATTTTTATCTTACTGCGGGCACAATTTTAAAAATTCATAACTTTTGTTCCAGTTGAGATTTTTAAAAGAAATTAACTATTTTAATTAGTAAATGGATGTAAAAGTATTTTTTTAAATTTACATAATAACTACTCAACGATTTCAATTTTTTACGTTTTTTTTTGTTAATTTAAACTAAATTTGTATATTACTGCAGGCACAATTTTAAAAATTCATAACTTTTGTTCCAGTTAACAATGACTTTGAAATGAATGCAAAAGTATCTGTTAAAATTTACATGATAATTACGCAACGATTTCAATTTTTTACTATTTTTTTTAAATTCAAACCAAATTTGTATATTACTGTAGGTACAATTTTAAAAATTCATAACTTTTGTTCCAGTTGAGATTTTTAAAAGAAATAAATTATTTTAATTAGTGAATGGATGCAAAAATATCTGTTAAAATTTACATAATAATTAAGCCACGATTTCAATTTTTTACGTTTTTTTTAATTTAAACAAAATTTGTTTCTTGCTGGAGGCACAATTTTAAAAATTCATAACTTTTATTTCAGTTGAGACTAAAAAAAAAAACTCTTTTAATTAGTAAATAGATGCAAAACTAAGCGTAGAAATTTAGATAATAATTACGCAACGATTTCAATTTTTTACGGTTTTTTTAAAATTTAAACTAAATTTGTATCTTACTGCAGACTCATTTTTTTTTAAATTCATAACTTTTGTTCCAGATTTTTTAAATAAATTAACTGTTTTAATTAGTAAATAGATGCAAGTGTATCTGTTAAAATGTACGTAATAATTACGAAACGATTTCAATTTTTTACGTTTTTTTTAAATTTAAATTAAATCAATAAATTCATGTTGTGCTCAATACACAAACAACCACACATACATGACGACGCCATACTTAATTATAATAAAAAATAAATCGAACATTAAAACCATATGCAGAACAGAAAACCTCTTAAAAACGAACAAAATGTGGAAAATATACACACCCACCTACTCAATTTATAATTTCAGTTTTGCCTGATGAAGGCCTTAGGCCGACACTAGTCGTAATATAAATAAAATAATATTAAGGAAGTACCAAATTCAATAACCCAACCAAATCAATAAATATTATTGCAGGTACAATAAAAAAAAAAATTGTTTGAGTTTTGACGTTTCAGACGTCAGTATCATCCAATCCTGCAACATGCTCTATGTACACATAAAATGTGATTTAAATTGAAAACAAACCATGAAAGTATAAATATAAATAATTATTATACCATCAAATCGGAGAAAGTATCATGTTAGCCACATCATCATTTTTTCAGGACTGTTTTTAGGGCTTTTTCAGGATGTATCAAGGTCTCTTTTCTAGAACTTCGTTTCAGAACTTTTTACAGGACTTTTTCAGGACTTTTCTGGGATTTATTTTTCAGGACAGTATTTATCAGGATTTTTTTTCGGGACTTTTTTTTCAAGACTTTCTTCAGCTCTTTTTTTGTTGTTTTTATGATCTATTTTCAGGGCATTTTTTATCAGAACTTTTTTTAGGAGTCTTTTCGGTTCTTTTTTAGGACCTGTTTTTGTTACATTTTTTGAAAGGACTTTTTGAGAACTATTTTTTAGGACTTTTTACCAGGACCTTTTTTAAAAACTTTTTATCAGGACCTTTTTTGGGACTTTTTTTCAAGTTTTTCAGTTATCGTGTGGTCATTTCCAAATTTTGCGAAGGGGTATTTTCAGATTATGATAGGATTATATTGCAGAATATATTTTGAGAAAATTTAGAAAGTTTCAAGTCTGTGGCAATTGTTATTATATTTTTTTTAGCCAGGGAAAAGGCAGAAAATTCAGCCCTACTATAAAATATGTTCTCGTATGATCATTTCCAAATTTGGCGAAGGGATGTTTTCAGATTATGATAGAATTATAGGGCAGAATCTATTTTGAAGAAATTTGGAAAGTTTCAAGTCCTGGGCAATTGTTTTTTATATTTTTTCTTTCCTGGAAAAATTAACAAATTCAGCATTATCATAAACTATGTTCTCGTGTGATTATTTCCAAACTTGTCGGAAGGTTGTTTTCAGATTATGATAGAATTATATAGCAGAATATATTTTAAAAAAATTTAGAAAGTTTCAAGTCTGTGGCAATTGTTATTATATTTTTTTAGCCAGGGAGAAGGCGGAAAATTCAGCCCTACTATAAAATATGTTCTCGTATGATTATTTCCAAATTTGGCGAAGGGATGTTTCCAGATTATGATAGAATTATGTAGCAGTGTATATTTTGAGTAAATTTGGTAAGTTTCAAGTCTGTGGCAATTGTTATTATATTTTTTTTAACCAGGGAAAAGTCAGAAAATTTAGCCCTGCTATAAAATATGTTCTCGTATGATTATTTCCCAATTTGGCGAAGGGATATTTTCAGATTATGATAGAATTATATTGCAGAAAATATTTTGAGAAAATTTAGAAAGTTTCAAGTTTGTGGCAATCGTTATTATATTTTTTTTAACCAGAAAAAGCCAGAAAATTCAGCCCTACCATAAAATATGTTCTCGTGTGATTATTTCCCAATTTGGCGAAGAGATTTTTTCAGATTATGATAGAATTACTTTTTTTAGGATTTTTCAGAACGATATTTCAGAAACATTTTTTCGAGACTTTTGTTATCTTTTTTTTCAAGACTTTAAGATTCATAAGTTTTTATTGTCATATCATTAATTTTGACGCTGCCTCGACGTACATTTAAAATATGATTTCAATCGAAAATAAATCATGAAGAATAAATATAAATAACTATTATACCATCACATCGAAAAAAGTATCATGATGACCACATCACCATTTTTTTAAATTTTATTAATATTAAACAAAAAATATATATTTGTTCAAAAGCAAATATTCGTGTTTTGCCTATACTTAGAGACGACATTGTTATATGTTTATGGTTTGTATTATGAGGCTTCCTATAAATATAGACAATAAATACATTTTTTTCACAAACAGGAGAAAAAGTAGATTTCTCAGCCCTCGAAATCGTGAGAGAGGTAACATTTTTCTCCCTCGGGAGAGAAATGATTATGCGACGTTCCATTATTTATTTTAACTGTCACGTCTGACAATTTTTCTTCTAGGTTGGGTTTTAGGAACGAAGGTTTAGTTCTTAAATTAATAATAATAATAATAATAATTTATTTACGGGTAACCCCTTTTACAAAAATAAACACAAAATACAGCAATACAAAACAAAAAATAAATATTTAATAAATAAATATGGCGTTCGTGAAAAAATAGTATACAGTGCGCGCCTAAACTATGGAATATAGTCAGTAAAATCGAAATAAAATATTTTTGGAAAAAATCTTCGAACAAGTCGATTTTCTTTTATAAAAATACACATTTTTGCATGAAAGTCGATTTTCAGTCGTCATTTGGTTTTGAGTAATGACGTCAGCCATTTTGTTTTTAAATGGCAACCCCCTATTTTTATTCTTGACTTTGAGAGATCTTTTCATTATCGAACTGGAAGTATAAAAATGTTGCCATCTTATATAAGAAATTTTTCGAGTAAATGACAATTGAAGGTGAGAACCCGATATTTAGAATTTTTTTTAAATGACCTTGTTCCAGCGCTTGTAGCAATTTTTCCAAACAAGAATGATCTTGATCTTCCATATAATACAATATGGATTCAGCAAGACGGCACGTCCGCGTACTACGCGCGTTTTTTTTCTTTTAATCGAACATGTAGAAATTCTTCTTGAACATTTTGAATATTTTCTAGGCGCATTCATCTCTTTCGCGGGCTATTCTATCGGTCCTCGTTTGCCACCTATTCGTAAGATAATTTTTGTTTAGAAAAATAGGTCATTTGCAAAAACTCTAGATATCAAGTTCTCACCTTCAATTGTCATTTACTCGAAACATTTCTTATGTAAGATGGCAATGAAAAGATCTCTCAAAATCAAGAACAAAAATAGAGGGTTGCCATTTAAAAAAAAATGGATGACGTCATTACTCAAAAACAAATGAAGACTAAAAATCGACTTTCATGCAAAAATGTGTATTTTTAAAAAGAAAATCGACCTGTTCGAGGATTTTTTCCAAAAATAATTTATTTCGGTTTTTCTGAAATTATTCCACATTTTAGGCGCGCACTGTATATATCTCGGGAGAGAATGCTATTTTTCCTTAGGTGCGTTATATCCGTCAGGCTTTCGCCCTCGAGATACAAATTTGCACCTCGGGAAAAATCACGCATTTTTTCCCCTTGTATTTTTTGCTAATTCCTTTAAAGAAGTAAACTTATTTCTTTTAATCGAATACTAATTTTTAGACAAGATGGCGGTAAAACGCTTAACCAACCAAGTGGAGATTAATTTTGAGACAGAAGAGATATGTATTTCAAAATAAACTTTAACTCAACTACTGTCTAATATATCCATTGGACTTACAGAATAACTTGTATCTTAAAATATAATCAACCATGGAATTATCGTGTGTTGCTATTTTAATAATAATCTTACTTGATTATAATAATTCATTGACACTAATTCCAATACTACTTGCTTTAGTTGCGGCTTTGCGTTCATATTGTAACGGGCGTCTGCATTAAGCCCAGTTATGACATCGCGATATTGGAGTTGGTCATGCAAAATTGTAAGTTAGCGATAATGGGCATGGGTATAGCGGGGAACAAACACGGATTATCAAGTAATTTATATTTATTATGCCCTTTCTCTCGGAATAATTATAGTCGAAGCAATAACTTCCCGATTAGAGTGGATTATGCGAATGGGGGGCAAAAGGGGGACGATCTGACCAGGATTTATTCAAACAAGGCACCGGCATTGTTGTTCCTAAATGGGATCCAGTGCCCCGGCGAAAATAAATTGAATAATAAAGTTGCAGGGATGTGCTTTAGCCCTTAACGTAACGTATTATTCGTGTTTAAATGGTTTTAAATAAACCGGGATATACACAGAAGTTACCCGTTTAAATATCTAGGCTTACATCTTTTCTTATTAATTGAAAATAGAATTCCTAAACTACACGAACTCCGTAAAAAAACGACCATGATGCAGGAAAATTTGCATTTGATAGATTTGAAAAATATTGATTTGTTTACGCGATCGATAATTACTGGCAGTACAAATCAGATTTCCTGATTATTAAAAACTGGCAGCAAAAAGCTCCTTGTAGGTAATGCCTTAAGAAGTTCGTAAAATAGCAACTTAAGACAAAAAAAACATTCCTAAAGTACATAATCCAATATCCAGCACACAAAGGAAAAGTGCATCGCAGTGTAATGCCAAAGTCACAACGATAAAACCGTTATGCGGCGGAATATTTCGTTCTTGATTAAAAATGCACCGACCATTTTATCTTCGCGTATAAATTTATATATCAGTCCATTATTAAAGTACGATTATACATTCAGGAGCGCCCCAAATACAGAAAACGCATTATTTGAACTGTTTGAGATGAAAACGGCGGATGCGCGTCCAGAATTTCAATTTAAAATACGGTGTAAATTGACGCCGATTTGCATAAGCATTACTATCCGTATCTGTCTATGTAGAATTTTATCAAAAATATGCACATAAATATTGTTAAAGCGGGCTCCTAAACAGATTCACATTTAAATAATCACCGCCCCGCTCAGATTTCTGCATTTGCTCGACGTAAATTCATTTCGTGCTCTTTAATTAAGCGACGTTCATTTGGCAAAAACCGTTTGTAATTAAAATCATTTCAAATAAATTTATATCCAATGTAATAAATATATTTATCATGCGTTGCGACATCTTTTGAATGTGTAATGTTATATTAGGTAAACCACTTAAGTATAAATGACCACATTTTTAAATACATTTTTTATCGTTTATGAACAAAATAAATAAAATTGGCCCTAAAATCGACCCATGCGGAACACCTCGTCGGATATTTGAGATCTCAAATAACATAACTTTGTTCTTGCTTGTTCTCTTTTTTCTTCTAAATACTTGTGGAACGAATGTAAGCATTTTTATGATTTCATCCGACATTGTGCATGTTACACATAACAATAGAATGCATTTATTACCATAAATAAACATTTATTATTATAAATAAACATTTATTACCATAAATAAACAAAAGCAAATTAATTAAAGGTAATTTGGAATTGATGAAATAAGGCACTTCATGAAAATGCGAAACAAACCAACTGCCCCATTTTATCAGTACCGAACTTACAAATTTACCACATGTTAAATGAGAACCAAATTCAACAAAAAGAAGTGGTATGAAAGTTAAGATTAAAACAGAGTTTTGTTCTTAATTTTTTTTTTTAATTTGGTTCTCATTTAATCCATAAATTATTTTACCAATTTATATTACAGAATATTACTCTAAAGATAATTTTTTAAGTATCTTAATTAAATTATGTTATAACTTGTGATGTAATATAAACTTTAATCCCCATCACGGGATGCACTTACTCGATTACCCCTGGAAGTGTGGAGTTAATAAATTTACGTTAATGCCGGCACAAAGCCCAGCTTAACCGTTTCATATACGTAACCTCCCTTGTCAACCGAATAAAAAGACCGTTGAGACATGAATTAAGTCGTCGGATTTATCGTAAATTTTAATATGCTTTCTTTATATTTTGTTTTATCATTAATAAAATACCTTAGGAGTATTTATGTTTTTCTATCGATGTGTAAGAGACACACTTTGCATATTTAACCAACGAGTGTGTTAATGACAGCGATTGGGGATCGAGAAATTTTCGTTAATCGTTGAGATCATTAATCGACAATTCACACACGAGTTGGTTACAAGATTTTTCCGTTGTTCCGTTGTTCCGTAACTTGAAAATTAGATTAGAGAAAATCCAAACAATACAAACAAACAAACTTGCAATTAAGTCCTTTGTAGCAATATCGGCAAAAAATGCGAATAGCACCGATTCCGAATGACGCCTTACCTGTTTCTCCTCGCAGCAGGAAATAAATTCTGATTTTCTTCGTAAAAATGTTTACTCTTTTCCGGAAGCAAACTTAATGTTGCATTACTTGCATTGGCTAGTACTTTTGGCGGTGTTAATGTAAACTCGACACTATCCATGGTAGCAGACATTCACTTGATACACGCGTTTTATAAATTTGACGTTTTACATTTTGACATTTAATTTTATATCAAAACCGAATATTTTGTTTCTAGCGCAGAGAATTGATATATTTTTGCATTTACATGTGAAACAAATTATAGATCGTTTTCTCACTATTGGTTATCAGTTCACATTTCCAGTAAATTTAAGTAATTAACCATTCATAAATTAGTTATTTAATGGTAAACTAGAAATCGTTTATTAATGAAAAATCGTTCATTAATGAAAAATCGTTTATTAATTCAAACTCGTTCATTAATGAAAAATCGTTTATTAATTCAAACTCGTTCATTAATTAAAAATCGTTCATGAATGAAAATCGTTCATTAATAGGGGTGATTAATGAACGGTTTTTTATACATTTGAGTACATTAAAGTTAGCCATTAACCAACGAGCAACGGAAAACATATTTTCTATTAAATAGTTATATAATGTTCATCATAAGAAAAGAATGATATATAAAACTAATATTAGAATATTTAATTATATACTTTTTTCAAACCGATTTTCAGCCATGAATTTGGCGCCTGGGCCATTTTTGCAGCTACTAAATTTTTAAGTAATCTCAATCAATTCACTGAAAATGGATGAAAATTCATAATTAATCATATAACAGAAGGCTTTTAACTTATGATTTACCTGGATTTTGAATAAGACATCGTTGATTAAAAAAAACAAAAGTCACTGTAAGGCGTGGTTTAGTATCGATATTTTTCACCATTATTTTACTAAAATTAAACAGTAAAAATGGGACATATATTTTTTTAATTTCTGTTAAATATTTTTTTACTTCAGCACTATTATGTAATATGGCCTATTTTCAAAACATCTACAGTGATTGTTAGGAGTGGTATAGAGCCGATATTTTTGGCCGCAAATATTCTAAATTCAAAATGTTTATAATATAAAATAATAGAAAAGACACATTTGTAATTTTTAGCGCACATATTTTAAAAATGTCAAAAGTCATTGACAGGCGTAGTTTAGGATCGATATTGAATACAAATGTTCTAATGCGCTTTGTTTGTAATACCATCAACAACAAAAGAGACACCCTTTGCATATTTGATTAAATATTTTTTTACCTATCCAAAACTCGACCGAACATCTAATTCGAGTTTTTGTGGAAACAAAAACTGCGAATCCCTTCCAATTCCAAAACAGGTCCAGTATTCAAACCTTTGTCTGCCAACACAACAACCGCGGTGGCAGCATCGCTGCTTCCCCTCCTTCTATTTCCCTTAGTAAATCCAATCCCCCCAAAATTAACGAATGTCTTCACGTTACCATTCCCATGAAATCCTTCCAGCTTCATATATTCCTTGTATACATTGATCCTCATGCAAAAATAGAAGACACCATTTTCACGAAAGCATTCCCCTATGACCACTGCCTAATAATTGGGGATTTCTATATAAATAAATATGAATCCTGCCAAATGTCCGCATTCCTTTCTCAATCAAACTTTATCCAAATCCAGACTCCGCCCACATTCATTATGAATGAAAACCAAAGCACCACTCCTGATATTATCTTTTTTACCCAAAATATCCAACATATTATCCATTTAGTGGAACTTGTCTCTGACCACCTTGCTATCCAACTTGACCTACTATTAGATTCATACATTCCAGTTTTACCCCCAGAGTTTATTTCCAACTACAAAGACTGTGACGTTGATGCCGTAGCGTAAGACATGACAGAATTCATCCAATCACACCCTATCCAGAAGTAATAAAACAATTTAAGTCATTACTATCAAACTCTATCCAAAAATTTACTCCCTAAATTAAGAAACAACCCTATAAATACCCCCTTCCTTCAAATATCCTTCGACTTATTAATTTCAAAAGACAGGAACATTAAAATGACGAACGATTCAGCTCTAAAGACGAAGTTTAATAAACTAAACAAGGACATTCATTACCTTATATTGGAATATAAAAAAGACAAATGGCTTCAGACTTGTCAAGCAATTAAACGAAAAACAAGGCAAGACATATTAGACCGAAATTAAAAACAACTGGCGAAGTATAAAAAGGCAGAGCAAATTAAGCACATCAAAGACCCAATAACAAACGAACAGTTAACTGACGATACGGACATTGTTCATGCATTTGCTAAATATTTTAAAACATATATGAGACTACTGACCATACTGAATTTAACAAAGACTTCTTCAAACACGTAAACAACTCGTATAAGTCAATCAGCACAACAAACAACATTTCACTGACAGATGGCCTTATTGACCCAACAGACTATTACACACTTCTTCACAAAGGTAAAAACTCTGCTCCTGGTACCGACCAAATCCCTCCATTAATTCTAAAAAACTCCCAGAAAACATCCATTCCTATATCATAGATATATTTAATTATTCATACTTCCACCAATATTTTCCTCCTGAATGGAATAATTAAATAAATACCCAACTTCCGTATCAAGCTATAGACTTATCATACACCTACCTGTCCTAGGCAAACTGTTCGAATCCTTTCTCAAAGAAAAAATCCTAAATGCTCTATCCGACAAAATCCCAAACTATCAATTTGGCTTCCAGTTGCTAAGTTAACTATTCTCCCAACCACAATCCTTGTATCCAATTGCCAAACAGCCTACCTCGAAGGTAAAGTTGTCGGCCGCTTTATTCCTTGATATAGAGAAGGCGTTTGACTCGGTGTGGCATCGAGGTTTGCTCTACAAATGCCATTTACTTAACCTTCCCCACAATTTAATCGTCCTAATTCACGAATTCCTCTCAAACCGATCATTACAAGTAAAAATTCAACAATCCAAATCTAACATCTTCCATCCAGCCCAAGGTGTCCCGCAAGGATCCCCACTTTTCCCTCTGTTATATAACATATTTTGCGTAGACATATACAATCCCGTTCCTAATGTCTTTAATCCTAACCAATGCATGTTTCAATTCGCAGATGATACAGCACTAATTTCCCATAACAAAACCCTCTCGTAACAATCCAATCACTGCAAGACCTCACCAAAAGGCGCATCCAAATTAATCCGAAAAAACCCAATTCCTCATCCTACATCACAAAATTACACCTACATCTCCCTCGATCCTAGTAAATAAAAATCCCATACACCCATCCCATACACCCATCCCCTACATGCAAATATCTAGGTATCCTTTACGACTCCAAGCCCACTCCAAATCCATTAAAACCAGAGTCAGGACAAGGGCGAGAAATTTTAGAGCTCTTACCTATAAAGATAAAAGCATATCTACAACAACGAAAGTAAATATTTATAAATACAAATGTCGCCCCCTGCTTGATTGGTTAAATCCTGTTCACACAATCCCGCCCACCCACACTGAACAACTTCAATTTGCTGAACGCGCAGCCCTTCGAATCATAACCAAAATCCGCCACCCCACCAATCCTTTATTCAACTCAGCAAACGAAGTCCTATATGCCACCACAAATATAATCCGTCTACAGCAGTGATTCCCAAAGTGGGTGCCACCGCCCCCTGGTGGGCGCTACAGCAGTTCAGGGGGGCGCTGATGGCCACAGATGCATATGGGAGGCGATGAATAACTGTAAGGGGGTGATGATAGTATAAAAGAAAGAAGAGAAGATTTAGTGGAACGTGGGTTCAGTGCGGTAATCAATTTATTAACAAGAAAAAAAGAAACGAATTGCAAATAGTCAATCTTGGTGATTTAAGATTACTGCTGACGAAAATAGGGAGCGCTAAGTAATATTTTTTCTGGAAAGAGGGAGGTAGGACAAAAGGGTTTGGGAACCACTGGTCTACAGGAACGCACACTATTCCTTGCTGAAAAGTTTTTAAAAAACCCGGTTCATTTCCAGACCCTTAACCAATATTGTGTCCATCGCGACTCCGATATCCCACCAAAACACAAATTTCCTATCCAAACACTTCATCATTTCATACAACAGACTAGCAAATAACGGACGAGACAAAACTGACAGAGATGGGAAGAAAGACCTAGCCCTTGACAATCCACCATATGGTGTAATGAAATATATAAAAATTTATGTGGAAACATTGTGTCTGTCAATAAAAATATTTGAAAAATGTACATCCTTATTTAATTATTTGTTATTATTAATAAAGTCCGGTAGAATATTTTAGGTCAAAAATATCGATTCGAAACTACGCCTAACAATTATTTATAATATTCTGACAATACAACATACTTCATAATAGTGCTGAGGTACAAACATATTTAAACAAAAATGAAAAATCTGTGTTTATCAAGTTGCTATTTTACCAATTTCTTAACGCATTACCTACGTGGGGCTTTTTGCTACCAATTTTTATTAATCGGGAAATCCGATTTGTGCCGATGGTAACTATCGACCGCGTCAACGAATCGTTTGCTATTTGTCAAATTTAATAAATGAATCAGTTACGTGTTTGGTAATCACTGGCAGCGATAAGTTGATTTCCCGTAGGCAGGCATTGACAGTAAAAAGCTCCCGTTGGTAGAGGCAGGGCCGTTCCTAGCGGGGGTACAAAAGGTGAATCTGCACTATGGAAGCCGAACTAAAGGGCGGCCGGTTTGCTCTGCTGCGCTGCGCCGTCGTCCGTGTATAGTTCATCAATATGAAGCAAGGTCACTTAAATTGGAACGTTCCTTGATTTTATTAAATTTTTTGGCAGATAGCCCCTATCTGCCCAAAATTGGTCTTTGGCACTCCGTTGCGGCTGTGGGGGTTACCAAAATGCTACCGAACTTTATGTTAACATTTTATATTCGTGTTCGACTTGATTCATAGTTATTTAAAAATTAGTTATCTGAGTTACATTTGTTTCCATTTTGCACACCCGGTTGGGAGCTATGGAAATGTCGAGTTAAAAAATAATGGATCAATAATAAGCGTGGAAAAGACGACCCTGTATCTGGCTGACCCTCGAAAGAATTGTACAAATACGACGAAGAAGCGTTTTTTTCTTTAATTCGTTCTTAAAGGGGTGATGAATTTGTGACAAATTAGAAAAATCATTCCTCGAAAACGCGCCACCAAATCAAGAATAAAACTACAGAATTTGCTTATGATTTTCTATTAAAACAATTGTCGTGTCTTAGGTGGAAACAAAGCAGCAACGCTCCAAATTTGAATTGGCAAAACGAAAATTGCAATTAGCGATTTTGACAAATTGTAAATAACTAATAAACCGAGAAATTTGTTTCGAAAGCTTAAGATTTATAAACCAATGATGTATTTATGATATTCAATCAAAACATATAACGTGTCCTAGGTGGAAACAAAACGGGAAAGCTTCAAATTTGAACTGCGAAATCGAAAATGTCTTTCAATAAAACTAAAGAATTTGTTTCAAAATCTCAAGATCTTTAAAGAATTAATGCGTTTGTGATTTTCAATTAAAACAATTGTCGTATCCTAGGTGGAAACAGCAATGCTTTAAACTTGAATTGGCAAAACGAAAATTGCAATTAGCGATTTGACAAATTGTAAATAACTAATAAACTGAGAAATTTGTTGCGGAAGCTTAAGATTCACAAACCAACGATGCATTTATGATTTTTAGTCAAAACATATGACGTGTTCTAGGTGGAAACAAAACGGAAATGCTTCAAATTTGAACTGCGAAATCGCAATTGTCATTCAGTAAAACTAAAGAATTTGCTTCAAAAGCTCAAGATCTTTAAAGAATCAATGCGTTTGTGATTTTCTATTAAAACAATTGACGTATCCTAGGTGGAAACAAAGCAGCAATACTTCAAACTTGAATTGGTAAAACGAAAATTGCAATTAGCGATTTCACAAATTGTAAATAACTAATAAACTGAGAAATTTGTTTCGAAAGCATAAGATTCATAAACCAACGATGCATTTATGATTTCTAATCAAAACATATGACATGTTCTAGGTGTAAACAAAGCGGAAATGCTTCAAACTTGAATTAAAAAAACGAAAATGCATTCAACGATTTAAAAAATAGAAAAAAAAAAATTCATAATCGGAAATTGTTTCACGGGCTCAAAATCCATTAATAAATTAATAATTTCTGATTTCTTGTGAAAAAAATTACTATATCCTGGGTAGGAACCAAACGGAAACGCTCAAAACTTAAGGTGGGAAAAGGAGTCTACACTTAACTACTTGAAAAATTGTGAAAAATGATTGAAGCTGAGTAATTGAAAATGAAAATAAAAAGCAATGCTCCAAACTTGAATTAGTAAAACGAAAATTGCATTTAACGATTTGAAAAATTGTAAAAAACGAATAAATCGAGAAGTTTGTTTCAAAGGCTTAAAGATTCGCAAACAAACAATACATTAAGGATTTTCAATTTAAAAAAATTGGCATAAAAATAATCGTGCTTGTGAGATGTCACAAAGAAAAACAAACCAAAAGACGATCTAGTGCTTATTACCCAAAAATAAAGGAGTTAAAATTAAAGTTTTTGGTTTCTTCAAAAATTTCTGTGGCATGTGCTTCGGCAAGTTCCACTTTCGAATTTATTGTTAATGCACCTGAAGCGTCACACAGAGCTCTGGGAACGGTCACTCACGCGCTTATTTGCCAAAATTTTGAAAAATGTTTTATACAAAAGTTGTACAGAATGGTGAGATGCACGTCCAAAAAATATTTATTATCTAAAATTTATATCCTAAACTACATATCTGCCATCACACCCAGACAATATTCATTTGCATGCTTGAATTTAGATAATTAAAAAAAAAAACATTATTTATACTTGCTTTGTATACTAAAAGTTTACAAGACTAGAAGTTTCCGAAATTATTAAATTAACATGTTTTATACGGTCTCGTGCTTTTAAGTATTGATGATTAATTTTATGTATTTATTGCCATAACAGAAAAATATTAAATATAATAATTTACCAATACCCAAGCGCCGCAGCCGTCGCATAAATGTGATTGATGGACTCGTGTTCATAAATTGACTGTCGCGCAACAAGAAGAACAAGATAACCATTTCTTATCGTGTTATTTATAAAGAGAGAAGGGATATATAAATTGACAGGTGGCATAAAAAGGGCGAAATAACAAGGGCAGAAGTGCCTTTTGAGCCAAGGGCCCGCTCAATATTCCGCGCCGAAGGAGAGGAGGACTTCGGAAAAATATCACAGACTATTTCTGGGGGCGATCCCTTTCAGTATACATTTTATATATAAATTTATTTATTTTTTATTTGGCTCACGTAACGATGTCTATAACGCAATTCATTTATATGCAAATATAACCGAATGGTATCAATAAATGCAGCGAGTCCGTCCCTGAATTTTTAACAGTAAAAATCTCATTTTATTCGTATCCCCCACCGATACGATTATTAATATATTGATATGAGCGTTTCCTCGTCCCGCACTAAAAGTGAGCAAAACATCGGAAAAACGAAAACAAAAGGGAATCATTTATCTCCCATCATTTGTTACTTTCTGCTTATAGCTTACGTCTTTTGTTATTTTCTTTCTCGTGTTGTGTTTTGTTCGCGACGTCTGTCATTTATCATTTTTGTTTTATTGCCCCGGTCGCCGGTTTTTTTTTACCTTTTATTCTAATAAGTCGTCTAGCTCCATTTAGGTTTTGCCGCAAATAAACATTCCATTATTGTTATAAATCTTGCTTAACCTACATTCTGAATAATTTAGTCGTCCCGATGGTATTAGGAAACTTTTCCTTTTAGATTCTCTAACCCTTTTTTTAGAGTAAACATGTTTTTCTTTTTATATACAGCATCGGGCAAACTAACAAAGTTTATGGCTATCATGGGATATGAATTAAAATGTTAACAAGGGCGACCTGAAATTTAAAAAATGGTGATGTGGCCATCATGTTACTTTCTCCGACTTGATGGTAATATTTGTAATTACGCTATGATGGTTTATTTTCAATTTAAATCATATTTCTGGAAAAAATGCATTTTCGGTTTTCAAAATTTGTCCTTAAACGCTGCCTATTTTGTCACCGCAAAATTTGGATAATTTTATCGATTCTAAAGATATTTTATTTAGGATGTATCTGTCAAAATTTTAAGCATCTGTCAATAAAAGTGTGGAACTTACAGGACGATTTCTGAGAAAAGTGCATTTTCAGTCTTAAAAATTTGTCTCTAAGCGCTGCCATTTTTGTCGCAGAAAAGTTCGGATAATTTTCTTTAGACGATTCTAAAGATATATTATTTAGGATGGATCTTTTAAAATTTCAAGCATTTGCCGACAAAATTGTGGAATTTAAAGGGCGATTTCTGGAAAAAGTGCAATTTTTGTCTTCAAAATTTGTCTTCCAGATTTGTTAGAGCAAAATTCGAATAATTTTCTTTGAACAGTTTTAAGCATATGTTATTTAGGATGTATCTGTCAAAATTTCAAACATCTGTCAATAAAAATCTGGAATTTAAAGGACGATTTCTGGAAAAAAGTGCATTTTCGGTCTTCAAAATTTGTCTTCTAGTGCTGCCATTTTTGTTAGAAAAAAGTTCGGATGATTTTTTTTAAACATATCTAAAGATATATTATTTAAGATGTATCTGTCACAATTTCAAACGTCTGTCAACAAAAGTCTGGAATTTACAGGACGATTTCTGAAAAAAGTGCATTTTCGGTCTTCAAAATTTGTCTTCAAGCGCTGCCATTTTTATCACAGCAAACTTTGGATAATTTTATTTCGATCATTCTAAAGATGTTTTATTTGGAATGTATCTGTCAAAATTTCAAGTATCTGTCTACAAAATTGTGGAATTTACAAGGCGATTTCTGGAAAAAGTGCAATTATTGTATTCGAAATTAGTCTTCCAGTTTTGTTAGAGCAAAGTTCGGATAATTTTTTTAAGCAGATCTAAAGGTATGTTATTTAGGATGTCTCTGTTAAAATTTCAAGCATTTGTCGACAAAATTGTAGAATTTATAGGGCGATTTCTGGAAAAAGTGCAATTTTTGTCTTCAAAATTTGTTTTCCAGTGTTGTTACAGCAAAGTTCGGATATTTTTTTTTACAGTTTTAAAGATACGTTACTTTGAATGTATCTGTCAACATTTTAAGCATCTGTCTGGAATTTGCAAGACGATTTCTGCAAAAGTGAATTTTCGGTCTTCAAAATTTGCCATTTGCTGCCATTTGCTGCCATTTTTGTCACCGCAAAGTTTGGATAATTTTATTTAGGCGGTTCTAAAGATATTTTATATAAGATGTATTTGTCCAAATTTCAAGCATCTGTCGACAAAATTGTGGAACTTAAAGTGCCATTTCTGGGAAAAATGCAAGTTTTGTCTTCAGAATTTGTCTTCCAGATTTGTTAGAGCAAAATTCTGATAATTTTCTTTGAACAGTTTTAAACACATGTTATTTAGGATGTATTTGTTAAAATTTGAAACATCTGTCAACAAAAATCTAGAATTTACAGGACGATTTCTGAAAAAAATGCATTTTCGGTCTTCAAAATTAGTCTTCCAGTGCTGCCATTTTTGTTAGAAGAAAGTTCGAATGATTTTTTAAAACATACCTAAAGATATATTATTTAAGATGTATTTGTCAAAATTTCAAGCATCTGTCGACAAATTTGTGGAATTTACAGGACGATTTCTGGAAAAAGTACAATTTTGTCTTCAAAATTTGTCTTTCAGTTTTGTTCGGATAATTTTCTTTAAGCATATCTAAAGATATGTTATTAAGGATGTGTCTGTCAAAATGTTGAGCATCTGTCGACAAAAGTGTGGAATTTACAGGGCTATTTCTGTTATCATGTTACTTTCTCCGACTTGATGGTATCATAGCCATTTATATATACGTTTTCATGGTTTATTTTCAATTAAAATCATATTTTAAATGTACATCGAGCATTGTGTAAACTCTGATGAAAGTGACGTTTAAAATGTCAAAATTATAAAAGATAGAAAAATTATACTTCAAATTTAAAAACTCAATTTACTCAAAAACTAAAGGGATTTCGAAAAAAACTTATTCTTTATAAGTTGTTGATTTTAGTATTCTCTACAAGTATTACATTTGCTGTAACTATATCGTTTTATAATTATAAACCAAAAATTTCAAAAATAATAATAAATTTTTTTCTCGAATAAAAATGATTTTATGAAAAATGTTTTCAAGCAAAAGATGTTCATTTCTTTGTTGTCTTCAAAGTTTGTTTCAATGTTTTTGTAATATTTTTCATATTTAAGAAAATATTGGCAAAACACAAAAAATAGTTAAGGTAAACGCCCACTTCCGATGTACGAAATTTTACCAAAAGCTTTTCAGTTCTTCAGATTATCAAATGAGACCGATGTTCAAAGTTTCATATCAATTGCTCTATTAGTTTTTGAGATACAGCGCGCACAGGCAGACACACAGAAACACACACACACACACAGACACACACACACACACACACGCACAGACACATTTTTTTTCCAGAAATTGTTGAAATGACATCTAGGAACCCCAAAACTGATATTTCCCTAAAAAAAATTTGGAAAAAAAATCACGATCTCAATACTTTCCCGTATTTCGTAACGGAGAAAGTAAATAAAAAACTATAATACATATCACTTGACGAAAAAATATGGAATTGATTAAAGATTCGTCATTTTCTCGTGAAAATGCTATAATAAGGCGAAATTACCGACAAAAAGTTAACCATAAAATTCCAGCTATATATTTCCCGGCGCAGCCACCATTAAGTGCAATTTTTAAATTTAGTTATACAGCATCTTTCTACATGCGTATTTAGCAAATACAAATTGACAAAAAGGCGCAAAAAATAATATTTTTTTTATCGAGCACCGTGGGTGGCATTTAGAAAAAATCGTAACTCAAAAAGGGCATTACAAATTTTTTTTTTATATTTTTAATGCCTTTCTTCAAGTATATTTAACAATTACAAGCTGTCAAAAATCCCTTACTCATATTACTTATATTTATTTTTTAACATTGAATTGAAATCAGCGCATTAGTAAAAAAAAATTCTTGAATTTATGTAAAAAAAATATAAGTAATATCGATAATGGTTTTCTGACAGTCTGTAATTGTTAAATATAGTTGCAGGAGGGCACCACACAAATAAAATATTTTATTTTGCAATGCACTTTTTTAATGCCACCCACGAATTATTAAAGTGCTCGATAAAAAAAAAACTTATATAGAAAATAAATAGTTAAATTTGTGCTTAGCAAACTGGAGGTTGCAAATTCGATCTCTATCGAAAGCATGTTTACATTGTTGATCCAATTATATATAGTCTGGCTGCGCTATGATGGCATCTGAGGTGATTAACTTGGGCGTGTTGGGCGGGTGCTTTTTATGCCTTGAATGCTTGAGGGTTGTCAACAAGCGAACAGATGTTGGTTTGCATGCACATTTATTTCCAAAGTTATCTGTAACCATTTAAGTACCACTGATTTATAAATAGAGGCCGATACTTCATCATCACCTCAGATGCCATCGTAGCGCGGCCAAATTATACGAATAATTACGGAAATTATTTGCTTGCAAATAATAATATATTTTATTACCTACTTCGTATTAATAATAATTGATAATTATAAAAGTGAAGGAAACGATTATTTTTACGAATCGATAAGTTAGTTTGATTGAAACTCGATAACAAACTTCCAGCAATTTTAACAGAATATAACAGCGAGGAGTTGCAAATAAGATTTTCTGGAATTCCTCTATCAAATTATAAATATTACATTTGCACTCCTAAACTAACCCTTCGACTCCAGGAATTTTTATATTTCCGTAAATATCAGAGGCGCGACCCAATTCATTTAGCAAAACGGGAGAATTTATTTCATAGAAAGGACGCAATTTCGCAGACTGCGGACTTCTTCTTCTTCGGCGGAAGTGCAATTTTATACTTGAAATATTTTCCGTGCATAATTACTCATTACGTTGCGTTTCCTTTCGCGACTAAGCTGTCTACTTTTCGCCAAAAAGGGACCAAATAAAATGCGCGAAAGCGAGTCTTACGGGAAAATATTTGCACAAATTTATAATTTACATGAAATTGTAGTTACTGTGCAATTTATTCGAATCCAAAAAAATCTTTGACAAACCGTAAATACTCACCAGGAGTATATTACTTTTATGGGGGAAAATGTAATTTTAAACTTTTTTTTTCTTTTTTAAGGAAGGATGATTCGAAATTTTATTTTATTTTTTGAAAAAAATTATTTTGTGAAAAATATTTTCATTTATTTATTGCCTTTAACCCGTTGCACTCGTATGTCGATCAGGTTCGTATAACTGGTACTTCCTGATATTTATAAAATATCAGGAAGTACAAGTTCATTTCACCAAAACCATTTAATTAATAATCGAAAATTACAAACTCTAATTTGGTTTTTATACGTTTACAAATTTGAACTAGCGTGAATACGAAAAAAGTACAAGTTCATTTCACCAAAACCATTTAATTAATATTCGAAAATTACAAATTCTAATTTAGTTGCTACGTTAAAACACGAAAAATATTGTAGCTTACGTGTAATCAATAGGATGAAATCTAGATGCCATGCTGGAAAAAATAGTTGTAACTGTAAAGCTAAGCGCACACTTAGAAGCGGACGGACGGCACGCATCGGACAGAATTGCTTAACACAGTTGTAAACGAGTCAACGCACATTTATCGGTACGACATGGAACGGAGTAAATAAATAAAAACAGGTTTTAAGATATAAAATTAACAAAAATGACGACATGCGCTTTCTTAACCCAAAATTCCCATGAATTTTGCCTGTTGTATTTTTTCACGTTGTCTTTTACATTTCCAAATGATTCATGGATTATTTTTTTGCTGTGCCATCGCGGTTTTGACTTCCACTGGAAACAATAGCCTAGTTAGTGAAATGAAATTTAACTGAGTGTAAACTTTTAAAGACTATCTTTTTCATCGAGATATACACTTCCTATCCTCTCAGAAAAATCAAGGTTTTCAAAAGTGGCGACAACACCCGCACCCCAAGGATTACAGAGCTGGTTTAAAATATATATATATACAGTGCGAGTCTCTAACTTGGAATAAATTCAGTAAATCAAACAAAGTTTATTTTTCGGAAATATGCTCGGACACGTCGATTAGTATTTTAAATTGCGCTCTTTTTGTTGTAATACAATTTTATACAGCGTGTCCCAAATTTGAGATATGACGTCATCGACTATTTTTTTTAATAGCAAACCTCATTTTTTTATCACTATTTTTAAAGAGTATATCAAGTTACACATGTGTGCCAAATTTCAAATTTTTATTTCCTGTCATTTAGAAGATATTTAACAAACAGTATCAAATTTGAAAAATGAATTCAACTTAATAGTCTTTCTTCAATAAATGATCAAAATGTTGTCCATTTTCTAACTGACAATACTGCCTTTCTCATATCTTTAAAGCTGTAACAAACAATGCAATGCTGTTATCAGAGATATCCCTGCAACCAAATAGTTATTTTGGTATTAAGGGCGCGATACAGGTGTCTTTTTTTTGTTGCGCATGAGAATGTAATTTTTTGTCGAGACCTAATAAAAACAATGATTTTTCAACTGTTAAAATAAGAATAATTTACCTACATATTAAAAATTTGGGTTTATTTTACGGTCAAATAATGTAATAATTTTTCACGTGTGAAAAAATGTGAAAACACCTTATTTTAAATAAATTACATTTTTTCACGTGCGAAAAAATGGTTGCCTTGGCGATTTTATACATAATGCTTTTTAAGTGCCCCACTTGGAGCAAAATTCAGTGACCACGTGGGCAGGGAATTGGTCCATTCCTTCCGATCCACCGATCATAAAAATGTAAAACCTCTACCAAAATAGGGAAGTATACCGTCATATAGAAACCACATTCGTGGAATTTTATCAAAGAAACACTATTGAGTGTTCCACTGATGATGTAAGGGCCAATCAATTTGTCTCCAATAACTCCACCAAAAAAAAAACCATGTTGAAAGTGTCTCAATCAAAGCATGAGGATTCTTCAATATTTCTTCAAATTATTGATTCCATTTCTAGGGAAGGTAGCCTTGTCACAAAAAAAAAGATATCGGGAAGGATAATGTCAAGTTCTCGCAACCACTTACAGAATTATACTCTCAAAATAAAGTTAGCAGGAAGTAATTTCGAATGTGATATGGATAGAATTTGTTTCTGTGCAGTGTTCTGTTTACACTTGTGAGGTTCTGTTATGTCCTAGCTTCAACCGGATCTTCATTTGTTAAGTTGGTGAATAAGTTCCCGCATTTTTTTAAATTAAAACAAATTATTTAAAAATCCAGAAAGCATAATAACAAATTAATCAATTATGTAGTCTTCGTCATTGTTCGCGACCTGCTTGACAATAAACAAACATGAAATATGACAATGGATAAAACTGTTCTTTCCGACCTGATTTCTCGAAAATGGTTAAACTATCAACCAATGTTAATTTAAAAAAAAAATCGAAATTGCCTAACTACGCGAAATCCTCGAGTAATACCTTGTCTATAACAATAACTTAAAATTCATCTACTGAATAATAAATTGAAATACATTGAATGCCTCTCGAATTTAATTTAAAAAATACTCACCATATAGCAAACTATTCCAGAGTATTTTAAAAGCATAAGTTTTTTCCTAAATATCCGAGGGTACCTACTTTTCTAAAAGCACATTTTTGTAGGAGGAGAGCAAACTCTAAACAGATTTTCGAGAAATCCTACTTTTGTAATGGCGCATTTTTCTATTAGTAGACCTAGACTCTAACAAAGTTCCGAGTGAGTGAGGAATCTGTCATTATTTTTATTAATTTCAGTTTAATTTCTTTATAACTTAGAAGATATTTCTAGGTACCCGAGGAATCGACTGTTATTTTTGTCAATTTAAGTTGTATTAATATATTTCCTTCGTTTCTACTGCTATTTTCCTGTATTTTCAGAATTCAAAGTATCTTCTGGTCTTAATTTTGTAGATAGAGTAGACTAATTAATCAAACGTTATATTGTAGGGGTAAATTGCCAAATTTTCGAAGTTAGGACCTTTTTTTACCTTTTCATTGTTTTCGGGGTCATTAGACAAAATATTATTTTCCTCAAAATAAGTAATAATTTGGCCATTTAAAATTAATTGAAATGTTTTTGAGATCAGAGACAATAAATATTTAGGAATCTAGTTATTGGGATCACTTTTTACTTATAAACTGACTCATCGATTAATGCAGTTAATGGTAGGAAGAGTTCTTTTATGCCTTTATAATTTTGGCATGTATTCCGTATATATCTGTGCCCTTGGTGTTTTCAAGTTTATTTATCGCATCTCTGAATTGATTTGGAGTAGTTTGCTGCAACTAAATTTGGTTCTTTTATCGCATGGTCTATATTGCAATTATATGAATTACTTCCAATGATATTCTTCTTCTTCTTCTTCTTAGCCGTTTTCAATCTTTTCTATGTAAGCCTCCATCAATTAATACAATTAATTTTTACGTTTTTTTAGATCATAGATGGTTTATTATAACCAAAGCAGATGGATTTATATTCAAGAGATAATACATGCACTTTTAGTTTGAACTTCATTATTTATTTACACACATTTCCGCTTCACTTGAGTAAAATATTTTAATTTCTTTTTCTGAATGGGTATTTATGCATTTCAACGTCTATTTTCTAGTCTTTTCCATTGATCGATCTTAAGGATAAATCTTTTATCATTCACTTCTAATTTTGATAGTTTGTTTCTTAAAGAACGACAATAGTATATTCCACCGAGGTGGAAGTGTTTTATTACACTATCGAAAGATAAGGAATTTTTCATCTTCTGACAGGAATGAAACTTTTCACCGAGATTTGTATACTATTTAATTCACAGCCCTTCTATTAGTTTTTATGATAAAAATCCGGGTAAATTCTGTCTCTATAAAATTTAATTCATTTAGCTGGATGTTTTGTTATAATAATGTCAAATCAAATCAAATTATCAATAATTTCAGTAATTTCAGTTGGTTAATGGCTGGAAAATGAGAGGGCGAAATAGCGGTCAGTAATGTGATGAAATGCAGACGGAAAATAAGGGTGGGAAGTAGTGGTCAGTAATATGACACTTCCCAACTTACGGTTGTGAATCAATTCCTTTACTGTATTCAATAATACTTGTCTTTAGTGCTTTCATATTTTTTTTATTTCGGTATACCTTTGGCAAATAATGGATATTAGGGACATCCCTGCAACCAAATAGTTAGTTTGGTATTAAGGGCGTATGAGAATGCTTTTTGTCAAGACGTAATACAGAGAATATTTTTTGTACAATTGTTAAAATAAAAATAATATACCTAAATATTGAAAATTTGGGATTCAGTTTTCAGTGAAAAAATTATATTTTTCAGTTTTGAAAAATGCGAATAAGCTTTTTTCACGTGCAAAAAACGGTTGCCTTGACGATTCGGTGATTTTTTGTCGCATTAAAAAAGTCATTTTTTGAATAAAAAAATTTAGTAATCAATGATGATGTATTTAGTTTAGTAAATATAATAATAATAACAATTATTTAATTCTGATATTAACCTGGTTTTACACGTATCTCATAAATACACAGACAATGATGGTAACGATATTTATTCCTTAAGAAACTTGTGTTTTATTAAACTATATAAATAAGCTTATAATTGTAGCTTTAACCAGTATATTGTTTGATAATGTCCTAATAGGACGAAACCAGTGATAAATTCGTGATACCAGCAATGTGTTTTAATTCAATATGTATCACAAAGTAATGGCTTCAACATTGAATAATATTTCATTAAGTCTTCACGCTGCAAAACGTGATATTCTACAACTCTTTGCTACATATGAGATTTGAACTACCAAATAAAAGCTAGTGACACATCGGTCCAGAAAATAGACCACTTAGAAATCTGTATGTACTAAGCTGAATAACGACACAAAATATGAACCACCCATCGCACCGCATTATTACACTTTAAGTACCAACTGAGACAAGTGCACTTAGGCCCTTTAAAACTTATGAAATCTCGTGCAGCAAAGAGTCAAATATGATATTTTCGGTGTTTCGTATATAAATCATAAAAAAACAGTCGCTTGTATAGTTTTGAGAAACAAGAACGTAAGGCAATTAATTTATTTTAAACATTATCGCACTTGTCGGCTTACTCGGTTACTTTTTAATAATCGTTTTCCATCCTTTGACAAACAAGATCTACAGGTAAAGTTTAGAGTGGAGGCAAAGTTGGCGGTAAACAAAGCTCGAGTTTTCTTCGGCCCCTCAGTCTATATAACTTATGCCCAAAAAGCTCGGAGTAAACCGCCTGCAGCGGCGGCGGGGCGAAGTAAGTTGGCTGAAGCCTGTCTGAGGGGGCGACGAAACGGGGCCCCGTTCGGTTTACATTCGCAAAGACGGATCACAAAGCTCCGAATCCGAAGAGTCAAAAGCCGAAAGTTATAGCGCGAGGCTCCGGGTGACAGATTTATGGTCGCGCCTCGGCCTCTAAGTACACACGAAAACTCCGGCGCGTCTCGGTGAAATCCACAGAAGGACGCGTTGTGTGTGTGTGTGTGTGTGTGATATATGGTGGAACAGGACACGGATTATTTGTTTGGTTTTCCGGGAATTTTTTAAGGTGAAGGGGGGGCTAACTTTCGCGAAAGGATCACTAAATAAAATATAACGTCGTCGCCGTCGTACTCGAAAAGTCCGCCACCTATTTGCATATAAAGTGATCGCTTTAGGTAACTTTAAATTGACTCAATTACTTTACGTACATAAACATACCCGATGAATTTTTAAGATACGGGTAAAAGACATTTGTAAAAGACCAAATTAATTTAAATAAACATTATAGCGTCCTAATTAAAGTTGCTTTTATCTTTTTCTCGAATTAGGTTAATTTCTTGTACTAAATAATAATAATTATTGTGAAAAAACGTTTATTCCGAATAGTTTCTTTTCTAATTTTTCATTAATTCCTTTTGTTGTTTGGATTTTTTTATTGATGTTTCTATTTTTATTTATTTTTTAATCTTCTTAATTTATTTTTTTTATTATATAATTTAATTTGTTTAGTTCTTATTAATTAATTTAAAAAAATGAAGAAAAATCCATTTCTTTGTATACTATTGGTTTATTCGATAGAGTAAACATTCCCATGATTTATGGAACACAATTTCTTCCATATAGCTGCCTCGGCTGGCTTTGCAGTAGCGCATCCTGTCCACCCAATTTTTCAAGACCTTGGTGGCGGTTTCTGGATCTATCTCACGAATGGTTTGCTCGATATTCACCTTAACATATTCGCTGCCACCGCTCTAGTGCGTCCAACTTTATACTTGCGTATGTGCAATCCCAATTGTAGTGGTAGCGAACGCGTTAAGCGCCTGAATCGTTAATAACATCGGTCTTTCACTGCACTCAAAAAAGCGGCAAAGTCAAATCGCAGCTCCGAGATGGCCAATTGACATCGCCGAGACGGCTGATAACACGATTACCGAACTTGGCGCGCAAAAGATCGATTGTCGCATGGGCTGTGTGGCATGGAGCGCCATCCTGCTGAAACCAAGGATCGTCAAGTCCATGTCTTCAATTTTCGGCCACAAAAAATCGTTTATCAGGTCTCTTGTAGCGCTTACCATTGACCGAAATGGCGTTTTCAGCAGCATTTTCAAAGAAAAATGGGCTCCAAAATCCCCACCAAACTGTCTCTCTCCGAGGATGCATTTCCTTCTCGACGATCACGTACGGGTTTTTCGATCTCCAGATGCGGCAGTTTTGCTTGTTAGCATAGCCGCCGAGATGAAAATGCGCCTCATCAGAAAAGATGATTTTTCGAGCAAAATCGCAAGAATTGTGATTCATGTTTTTAATTTGTTTCACATAAAATAACTAAATATATATTCGAATAGAAAATATTAAACGTAAATCGTTTAATTAGCTGGAGTTTGTTAAAATATTAATAAATTAGTAATTGAGTAACTTGAGCTTCTGCAGCGAAGTCTTACTAAATTCAGTAAGACTTCGCTGCAGAAGCTCAAGTAATTAATTACTAATCTATTAATAAAAATTTATTCATTGCTCTTTGCATACTTTTCTAAATCAATATTTTAAATTATCCAGTGCCTTAATACATCTATTTATATTAATACTTTTATTTTGTAATATTTTGCTATTGATATTTATTTTTGAGAGATTATCGAGCAAAATTATAATCTAAAACTTTCCAAATTTGCTCAAAAACTATTATACAAAATTCCATAAAAATATTAAAATATTTAGTCACAAAATTGGCAGATAATCACACGAGGACAGAATATTTTGACATTCTAAAAGTGAATAAAAAAATATAAAAACAATTGTCATATACTTGAAACTTTCTAAATTTATTTCATAATTATTAGTCTTTACAATTTACTCAAAATAAAAAAATATTTAAACACAAAATTTTGAGGTAATCACATGACAACGGAATATATTATCATTCTGAAAACTCTGATTTTTAAAGTAAATAAAAAAATATAAAGAAAATTGTCTTATACTTGAAACATTCTAAATTTACTGAAAAGATATTATGCTTTACAATTTAGTACAAGTATCAAAATATTTCGTAACAAAACTTGCAAACACACGAGAAAATAATATATTGTCATTCCGAAAATTATAATTTTTCAAGTGAATATAAAAATATAAAAACAATCATTAAATACTTGAAACTTTCTAAATTTACTTAATAATTATTATACTTTATAATTTAGTCAAAATATCAGAATATTTCATCACAAAATTTTGAGATAATCACCTGAAAACAGAATATATTGACATTCTGAAAATTCTATTTTTTCAAGATAATAAAACAATTTAAAAACAATTGTCACATACTTGAAACTTATTAAATTTACTAAATAATTATTATATTTTACAATTTAGTCAAAATGTAGAAATATTTCATCACAAAATTTGGAGATAATCACATGAGAACAGAATATATTGTCATTCTGAAAATTATAATTTTCCAAGTGAATAAAGAAATCTGAAAATAATTGTCACATAATTAAAACTTACTAAATTTACTTAGCAATGATTATGATTTACAATTTAGTCAAAATATCAAAATATTTTACCACAAAATTTGGAGATAATCACATGAAAACAGAATATATTGTCATTCTGAAAATTCAATTTTTTTTAATGAATAAAAAATATAAAAACTATTGTCACATACTTTAAACTTTCAAAATTTACTTAATGATTATTATACTTTACAATTTAGTCAAAATATCAAAATCCTTCGTCATCAAATTTGGAGATAATCACATGAGAACAGAATATACCGGGTGTTTCGGACCACCCGTACACCCCAAATATCTCGCGAAATACAAATCGGATTGACATACAAAAAAAATCGGATTGACATACAAAAAATACATCTAAATTTGTTTTTTGAGCTCTTTCATGTGGTGTGAAATGTAAATCACCACCCCTCCCCCCTGAGGAGGGGTGGGGGGTAACTTTGAAATCTTAAATAAGTACCCCTATTTTTTATTGCAGATTTGGATTCTACTCAAAAATATATTAGGTTTTTATTAAAAAAAAATTTCGATTAGCAAAAAAATTTTTTTTAATATATTTTTTTTTAATTAAAAAAATCCAGTTTGTTATTACTCACATTCATAAATCACCACAATAGAAAAGAATAGCATGGAATTTGATAATCAAATAAATGTTTTATTCGTTTTTACGATTTTTTTTACAAAGAATTTTCTTTTTTTACTTATTTATGACATAAAATTACGAATGACTTCAATCAACACCTTATTTAAAAGATGGCTACGAAAAAAAATGTTATAATCTGTCATTTGATGCGAGAAATAAATTTAATTCAATAAATGTTTTTGCTGAATACAGCGCCATCTGTCGCTCATCGAATTTTTTTTTTCGGATAAAACCCCCATATTTTCTAACATAGAATCCAAATCTGCAATAAAAAATAGGAGTTCTCATTTAAGATTTCAAAGTTACCCCCCTCCCTGCCCCAAGAGGGGGCGGTTCACATTTCACACCACATGATAGGGCTCAAAAAACAGTTTTGGATATATTTTTTTAAAATCTCAATCTAACTTGCATTTCTCGAGATATTTGGGGTGTACGGATGGTCTGAAACCCCCTATATAGTCATTCTAAAAATTCTAATTTTTCAAGTGAACAAAAAAATTTAAAAACAATTGTTATATACTTGAAACTTTCTAAATTTACTTAATAATTATTATACTTTAAAATTTAGTCAAAATATCGAAATGTTTTATCAAAAAAATTGGAGATAATTAGATGAGAACGGAATATATTATCATTCTGAAAATTCTAATTTTTCAAGTGAATAAAAAAAAATGAAAAACAATTAAATAATTAAATTTACTCAGCAATGATTATGCATTATAATTTAGTCCAAATATCAAAATATTTCATCACAAAATTTGGAGATACTCATATGAGAACAGAATATATTGTCATTCTGAAAGTTCTCATTTTTCAAGTGAAGAAAAAATATATAACTATTGTCACATACCTCCTGAACCTTACTAAATTTACTTGATAATTATTATACTTCATAACTTAGTCAAAATATCAAAATATTTCGTCATAAAATTGGGAGACAATCAGATGAGAACAGAATATATTGTCATTCTGAAAGCTCATTTTGCAAGTGAATAAAAATATAAAACACTTTTGTCACATGCCTGAAACCTAAATGTACTTGACAATTATCATACTTCATAACTTAGTCAAAATATCAAAATATTTCATCACAAAATTTGGAGATAATCAGATGAGAACAGAATATATTGTCATTCTGAATTTTTTTTTTAAACGATAGTCACATAATTTAAATTTACTAAATTTACTTAGCAATTGATATGCTTTACAATTTAGTCAAAATATCAAAATATTTCATCACAAAATTTGGAGATAATCAGAAGACAACAGAATACATTATTATTTTGAAAATACTAATTTTTAGTGAATAAAAAATATAAAAACTATTGGCACATACGTACTTGAGACTTTTTAAATTTACTTAATAATTATTTTACTTTACAATTTAGGCAAAACATCAAAATATTTCATCATAAAATTTGGAGATTATAACATGAAAACTGAATATATTGTCAAAATTCTAATTTTTCAAGTGAATAAAAAAATATAAAAACAATTGTCACATAATTGAAACTTATTAAATTTACGTAGCAATAATTATGCTTCACAATTAAGTCAAAATATCAAAATATTTTATCACAAAATTTAGAGATAATTTGATGAGAACAGAATATATTGTCATTCTGAAAATTTTAATTTTTCAAGTGAATAAAAAAATTAAAAAACAATTGTCACATTATTGAAACTTACTGAATTTACTTAACAATGATTATGCTTCATCAAAATATTTCGTCATAAAATTTTGAGAACTAAATATATTGTCATTCTGAAAATTTTAATTTTTCAAGTGAAAAGAAAAATTAAAAACAATTTTCACAATTGAAACTTACTTAATTTACTTAACAATGATTATGCTTTACAATTACATACTTTATTTAGTAAAAATATCAAAATATTTCGTCACAAAATTTGGAGGTAATCACATGAGAACAGAATATATTGTCATTCTGAAAATTTAATTTTTTCAAGTGAATAATTTTTTTTTAAACAATTGTCACATACTTGAAACATTCTAAATACACTTAATAATTTTTAAACTTCACAACTTAGTCAATATATCAAAAGTTTTCGTCATAAAATTTTGAGATAATTACATGAGAACAGAATATATTGTCATTTTGAAAATTCCAATTTTTCAAGTGAATAAAAAATTTTCAAAACAATTGTCACATTATTGAAACTTACTTAATTTACTCAGCAATGATTATGCTTTGGAATTTAGTCAAAATATTAAAATATTTCATCACAAAATTTGGAGATAATCAGATGAGAACAGAATATTTTGTCACTCTGAAAATTCTATTTTTTTTAAGTGAATAAAAAAATATCAAAACAATTTTCACATACTTAAAATTTTCTAAATTTACTTATTAATAAATATTCTTTAGAATTTAGGTAATATATAACAACACCTCTTTATAAAATTTTAAGATATTCGCTTGAGAACAGAATTAATTGTCATTCTAAAAATTTTAATTTTTCATGTAAATAGAAAAATTATAAAACCGTTGTTGCGCACTTCAAACTTTTTAAATTCACTTTGTATTAAATATACTTGACAATTATGTAAAAATAACAAAAATCCCGTTACAAAATTTTGAGATACTTATTGTCATTCTGAAAATTCTAATTTTGCAAATGAATAAAAAAATATAAAATCAATTGTCACAAACTTGAAACATTCTAAATACACTTAATAATTATTATACTTCATAACTTAGTCAATATATTTAAATTTTTCGTCATAAAATTGGGAGATAATAACATGAGAACAGAATATATTGTCATTTTGAAAATTCAATTTTTTCAAGTGAATAAAAAAAATTCAAAACGATTGTCACATCATTAAAACTTACTAAATTTATTTAATAATTATTATGCTTTAAATTTAATCAGAATATCTAAATATTTCATCACAAAATTTGGAGATAATCAGATGAGATATAAATTCTGAAAATTAAATTTTTTCAATTGAATAAAAAAAATCATAACAAAACTAAATTTACTTATTAATAAAAATACTTTACATTTTATCAAAGAACTTGTTTATAACATTTTCCCCTTCGACACTATCATTTTTTCCAGGTTTTCTGATTCTGATGGAGAAAAATATAATGTCCCATCTAGTTGTTTTTGCTTCTCCAAGGACAAGATACTGACTCTGGATTTTCTGGTGATGTTTTGAGTGCCGTAAGCACAATTTTAATAGTAGAACTAACCGAAACATACACCACAAGAGTTTTTGAAGGAACGAACAACTTTTAGCTTTGTTTTTAACTCCTTTATGTTTTTGGGTAATAAGCACCAGATTGTTTTTTGGTTTTTTCTTTCTGACATTTAAGGGTTCATCAGTTTATCGTTCTAATTACTTCAACATTCTTGAATAAATTGTAAATGAACTTACTTTGATTAATAAAAATATAACTATCGACTTGGTCTAATTACATTTAAAAAAATAACACAATTTTACATTATCAATAATTATTCGTTCATTTTAATGATAAATCGCATGCACAAACTCAACTTTACACAAGTCTCATTTCTATTCGACTTCTCTGAAGTTCTAAACTTTTCCCGCCTCGAAATAAGTGGTTTGTCGAGAAAACAATTTTTGACTCAAAAACGATTAGTTGTAAGAAAACCCCAGAGGTGGTCATGGGATGGTCTACCGGCTGCCGGCCGCCCTTTGGTTCGACCGCCATAGTGCGAGTGCCAGGAACGGCACTGATTATTGCCCTTAATCATTTTTAAGAAATGTGTACAAAGAAGCCGATGTTTCATTTATTCTTTATTTTAAAAGTATATTCTTTACATAGGTTTTCACTGTAATAGAATTTCTTTGGGAAATAAACGTATTATTATTATTAATAATTATAATACTCTAATAAGTGCAGTTAAACATTAACTTTACGAATCAAATTTAACCTTATGCGACATTAAACTACTTCGTAATTATAAAATTTAAAACTGCAGACACACTTTGTTGCGATCGCTTGTTTAAAATCAGGATGCGATTGTCCGCAAGAGGATTTGCCTATCCATTGGAAAATACACGTTGGACGTAAAAAAGGTTGCCCATATTATTGCACATTTGTATCCGGTCAATTCCGATAAAGTCAAATGGGAACGCGCGGGAATGGTGGAGGCGCCGGGCTGAATTTAAACGAAGCGCGTTATTCCCATAGTAAATGCTTATTGGATGTGTAAATTCTTATCTTTCACAAACTATATAATGAAATAGTAGCGCTGGTAGAATAACACAATACCTTTTTATTATTCCAATGCAGCAGAATTCACTAATAAAGTAGTAAAATAATGTAATTTAAAAGCTCGCATTTTAATTGTAGTTTTATAAATATTAAAATTATACACGGAAACAATTTTTCTATATGTTAAAATTAGTCTGAATAAAGATGTCTTTGTGAATGTACTTATTTAGGATTTTTAAGAGATAAACTGCTAAAGTAATATGATAGAACTCTTGTGCAAAGAAATCAAAGACAAATATTAAGAAAATAGCCCGGTACACGCGATGTGTTATTTTTATGATCATTAGTGAACGAGTAGTGAGTTTCACGTTCCACGATTTTCCACAATAACCGTAACACTCGTTACACGACGTTACAAAAGGCCAGTTATGGCCTTACTGCAAAACAATCTCATTCTAACAACCCTCGCAATTGATAGCAATGAGCGTCGTTTTGCTAACAAGCGCAAGGCGTCACGTGACACAATTTGTTAGGCGCCCCCGCAGAGACTCACATTCCGGACTGGTGGGACCCAATTATAACGTCAAAGTGACATAGAAGGGAAAAAATAAAAATAAATCCCCTATAAATATGATAAAAATACACTGGCGGGGCAGAGAACGAACTTCCCATTAATGTTGACAAAGTGTCCCATTCTGCAGCGATTTTGAATGAGAGACATTTGTTGAATACTGGAATTGATAGACTGAAGGAAATATTATTGTCAGCAATTATATAGAGAATGTTAGTGTAATTTTGTATGAAATAGGCTATTATTTTTTTTATGTTCCGCACGATAAGATAATGGACGGGGGTGGGAGTGAGTGCTTGGCGATGATTTTGATGAATTCTCTCTGGAGCTAAATTGGACGAGAGAAATTACAACACTTGTTACGAACATTAGTGACCGTGTAATTGTTTCACTTAATAGTAATTTTAATATTCAATTTCAAAAATTAAGGAAACATCACGTTAAAGATCATTCATACTACACACGTTAATTTCATAATTTAAGGGTTTGGAATAAAACGGGTAGTAGTGCATTTTTTAAAATTTGATTTAAGTGCAGACTGTCATAGTTAAGTGTAGTACAATTCGGATTAAAATGGGTTCAAAGAAATAGCATAACCCCATGCTAGTTCATATAAATTTATTTTGGAATTTTGTACAATTAATAATTAACTTTAGATGCAATTATTCCAAAACAAGCATTATTAAGTTTTATTACAAACCCTTCAATTACGATATTCTTAAACACAGATTAGCTTTGTTTGAAAATACGCCGGAATTTTATGCAATAGTTTTTTTTAATAAATTGCCTCAATATCCAAATTTACTGAAGGAAAAGAAAAACACTTTAAATTCGTGAAATTTCGACCATTTTCAAACAGCCATAACTCGGCGTATTTTCAATCAATTTTGATTAATCTTTGAGGGCGAAAAACTTTGAAGTGTCTTCTTTGAAGTCATGCATGCGAAATTAAGCGTCAGCCCTTCCGCCCCCTCTAGCGCCCCTGTGAAAAAAATAAGTTTTTTCTGGAAACCATGTCCAACTTTGACGATGTCTACGGAGTTGGAAAAAATTTGTCAACTCGATCCACCATAAAGGATTCAAAATATGATCAATTCCCTATGCAGGACTCAAAGAACGAACTTCCAACGACGATTTGGCACTAAGTTACGGGTGTTTGAAAAAAAAGTGTATTTTGAGGTTTTTCGCACATAAGTCAGTGACTTTTGAACCAAATTTGATGATTCTTTCGAAAAGAAAACACATTTTGGCTCTACTTTAAGGGAGTAAACTCAGATTGGAATGATCCCTTTTCGAACCCTTCAATCCCCGAACAAAAAAAAACACGTTTTTGGGTAAAAAACGCCCAACTTTTTTTCCGAGTTGGAAAAAATGTGTCGACTCGATCCACTAAAAGGGCATTCAAATGTGTTCAATTACCTGCACAGAACTCAAATAACGAAATGATGATAAAATATACATTAACTCAAGGTATAATTTTTAGCATGTAAACTCCTATGGCCCACTATAAATAAAAACATACTGTATAATGAAATGTTTGCATAAAAGTTCACCATCGTGAATATCAATATTTAACCAGCTTTCAACTAAAATTATAATAATAATAATAAATTTTATTTCTTATTTATAAAATATTACAAAATAATATAATAATATATGAACGTAAGTTAAGGGAATGAAAAAGTTATTTAATTTTGGTTCTAATACCCCCCACATTCTGATAATATATTCTCAGTTTTTTGTACTCTAATTTGTTGTTATTGGACGATTTCAGCTTTACAGACAATTTTAGGAACATTGTTAACCACAAGATTAGGTTCACCATTTTTCTTTCTGTTGTCAATTTCAGATTCTAGAGACTTTAAAATGGCTCTTTGTTTAACTGTTTAACTGTTAAATCAAGCATAAGTGAATTCTCACGTATGCAGTGGCAGTACTATTAGATTTAGACTCAGTTAGATTAAAAATAATTATATTTCTAGATCTTAGCTGTCTATTTTCAACCTCACTTAAAATTGCGTCCTCAGATAAATTCATAGATATGTCATTATTTCTTAAAGTTTCTAATTCAAGTTTTAATCTTTTGTTCTCATTCTCTAAATGCTGTAATTTAGTATTTATAATATCAAACTTAGAATTGATACTTTGGAGGGAAGAATTTAAATTTGTGTTAAGAGTTAACAGATAGAGATTTGGTTAAATATGATGAAATACTCCAAAGCTAAAATTGAACAAAACCCCATAAAAAACATTTGATATATTACGTAGTTCAGGCGCTATAACGAAAAAAGTGAGTTTTTCTACGTCCGTTATAAAATGTACACTTTTTTCATTAATTTGCGTTCATAAAATATGTGATTCCTGAACCCTTCAAATAGCGCGAAAAAAGTGCCATAACGGTTCATTTTTTCACGCTTTTGCGTGAAAAAAAGTGCCGTAGCGGTTCATTTTTTAACGCAACTAAAAAATTGTTTGCACAAAGTGTGTCATGAACGCTTCGCAACACGCCGCGAGTTTTGCCGATAAATATCAACACTCGTTTCCTATCAAGAAAACTTGATGATTATTATTATTTTCTTCATTTAAAATAAGCATTATTACTTAGGTTTTATCAAATTTATAAATTTATTTAAAGTTACGGACGTAGAAAAAAATTTGTATGAAACTCGAAAGTAAAGCAATTTTTTTTCACTTGTAGGAATTTTTCCTACTCGTGAAAAAAAGTACTACTTTACTCACTTGTTGCATAAGTAACTATTTTGATTTTATTTTCTGTTGTAGCTCATTTATTTTCAGAGGAAGTCGAATTTAATTTGCATGTTCTTGAGGCATTTTTTACGAGGAATCTTGTAGTGCCCTCAGATTTTAGAAAAGTATTATCATATTTAAGTTACAAGGGTCAACTTTGTTTTTTCTTCTCTCTTTTCTTTTCTTTTCTAGCATTGAAAACAATTTTTTTTTCACTTTTCAGAAATGTGTAATTTGTTATATCTAATTGGAAACTAATGGTAAAAACACCAAAATATTTTCGCAAAGGCTGTAATAAATATATATCCAGCTTAAATTGACATAATACTGGTATTATATTTTCGGCTGTATAAACGATCTTCCAAATGGTAAACGGACATAATTGAGGTTAGATTCTGCGATTACATTACATACATTTTGATTGATATTCACTATTTCACAATATTTGTTAGCAAACTCTTTTCTATTTCGATGTATTTTTTTACTTAAATCCTCTTCTGATACTCCATTTCTAACCTATCTATTCGGCGACTGGCAGTGACAGTCGATTGCACATAAAGAACGTTTACACAGCTTAAGAGATAATACCTGCTTATGAAAAACCTGGCTTAAATAATAGTAATTCACGTAACAAGTTCCGAAAGTAATTTTATACGGGACGAGTAGGAAGCCGTGGAACGTGTTACGTACAAAAAAAAATTCTGCAGCCATTTTGTATGTTAAAAAAGCCAAAACACGCACTAATGTTATATGACAATCGCTGTCATAATTAAATACAAAGTTGATGTTATTGTCAAGGCCGCCCACGGAGATATCCAAAATCGGCCAGAAAGTAACAAAAATCGTCCCGAAAGTAAAGAAATCGTCCTGAAAGTGAAAAAAAATCGTCCCGAAAATACCCACTTTCGATACGTTTTGTGTCAAGTAGTACTTTCGATTTAATAAATCATATCAAAAGTTTTGTTTTCGGGAAGGCTGCAGAAAAATGTTTATGAAATCCACCGTTAATGTGTTAGGAATTTCAATAGGCAATAGGGAAAAATGTTTCTTAATTCTGCATGAAGTGACATAAAAATATACAGGATTTACAACTGAAAATAAGAAAAATATGATACTTTAAAGTTTGAAAAGTTTGACATTAAATTTTGGACACCCTGTATAGTTCATATCAGTCAATCTTAGTTAACATTGCTGCCAGACCTTGTTTAATAAGTAATCTGTATAATTTTATTAACGGGGCACCATTTTTATTTTTGATAATTTTTTTTAAAGTAATGGTGTAAATTGATTTTTTTAGTTTTTATTTTTTTGCCGATATCACTAAACTGATCTTATTAAAATTTTAGGGGTATGTGGGTAAGCATAAAAGGCACCCAAATAAGTAACAAAATATAAGGCATGTTATCTAAAAAGGTATATCATCATGACTTTATACTTTATTCAAAATTTATAATTAAAAATATTTTCCTGAAATAGGCACTAGGATACAAATATAGTCTGCAAAATTTCTTAACTTAATTAGTATCTGAGCTATAGAAGACGGGAGGTGAAATGCAGGAACCTGTATATTAATTCTGGTATATGCGCCGGGCAATACGTGGTTATTTTAATAACTATTGAGAAGTATAATAATAAATAATAATACGAATCGTAATTACAAAATTTGTTATGGCCACAAATTATTTTGCAGTGCCACCTTCGATTTTTATTTATTAAAATGTCTATTGAAATAATTTATAAAACGAGATGCAAATAATTGTGTTAGGAATTGCGATAGGGTTGTAATTCAATTAAAATGTTTGTTTTTTAATAGCGCACGGAATGACAGAAAAATATAAGTAGGCTTCAATTAAAAATAAGAGAAATTACGTGTTTTCACAGTTTGAAAAGTTTGACACTAAATTTTGGACACCCTGTATAACTCATAATAATCTGCGTCGTGTCGCCTAAAGTTGGTGTAGGATGATGAAGATGGAATGCAAGAGGGACAACAATTGATGAAGGAACATAGCATCTGGAAATCATTGATTTTGGAAAGGAAAATCGAAGCAGTCGGAGTAATAGAAAAATCCCTCACCAGGGAAACCAATAATAATAAAATTTTCTTGATATGTAAATAGACACGTATTTACAATATTAGAAAATATACGAATTTCCTAGTTAATTTCTCTTGAATTTATACTGTACGTTATAGTCTCGATCTAATTGATGTTTTTGTTATTAAGAATTTTTGAATTAACAGCGAAGATTTGTTGTAATATTTTTTGACATATAAAAGCCTGCTGTTACAAATCAAACTTGGTTAGCGTAATTACCAGACGTTGTTTAATAAGGACCCTGTACAGTGTTATTAACGAGGTACTATGTTCATTTTTAATTAATTTTTTAAATCAATGGTGCAAATATATTTTTTTAAATTTCTATTATTATTTTTTGCTAATATCACTAAATCGATTACAGTAGAATTTTAGGATTATGTAGGTAACGGCACCAATAGGAAACAAAATATACAGCATGTAATCTAAAAAGTCTTGACGTTGCACTTTTTTGGGACACACTGAATAATTAAAAATATTTTAGGTAGAATCTATTGCCTGAATGCTGTACTGAACCAAATTCGGGTGGCTTTAACACCGACAAGATATGGACATTGCCAGCGGCGGCAAATATAACAATAATAATGTACTTATATTCCAATAGTAATCTCCGTTTCCCCATCAGCAACTAACTACACTGATGAGACCTGAAAGGTCGAAACCGGTCTGTAGGTGTTTCGATGGGGGAACAATATTTAATGTTTACTTTATTATTGTTATATTTGCCGGTGGTGAAATGCAGGACCCTGTATAGTTGAATTATTTCAGTCCTTGCAATTTTAGTATGCAACCATAATTTTATTTTTAGCAATAGAATGAAGCCATGATTTACATCCGAAACATTTGAGGCTCGTAAACATTTCTGTAATATTAATCCATAAAAGTCGTATTTTATCGAGTTAACGATCAATCCGTGCGCCCTTTGCACAACAATAAATTATAAATTTACGTCGCGTAAAAGTTATTTCAAAATCATTTCGTCGTAACGGCTGAAAGGAATCCGGCGTATATTTAGCGGCGACATGGAACTCCTCTCACGCGTTAATGCCGTCGCGACGCCCGATCCGTGCTTATTGCCTTAATTAAAAACCGACGAATTTTAATGCGCGCCATTTTCGAAAATTTATCGGTTATTTCACAATAGCTTGCGGTCCCCGCTTGCCTCTCAAAAAGTTACACTGCGGTTAAATGGGGCGAAAATAAATTTTAGTACCGAAAAAGAGCCAATAATACGTTAAATTTATCTACTATATCAATTTAGTTTAAATGCGGATTACCACGTTGTAACGGTCGCAACCAATTCGGTAAATTAGTAGGCTAACGGCCCGTTCACACGGCACCGAATCGGTCGTTTTACCGATTCGGTTATTTTGCCGTCTTGTATGGTGGCGCATATATTTCAATATGCGTGTTCACACTATACTGCCGTCAACTGTATACGGTATGGTGTAAACACGCACATTAAAATATATGCGTCACTATAGAAGACAGCAAAATAACTGAATCGGCAAAACGACCGATTCGGTGCCGTGTAAGATTACTCCCACTGCTTGGGATTTCGCAACGGGAGACGTTAGCCCCATTAGATTCTTATTTAAGGTCTCCTGCGTTCCCTCTTTTCGGTGAATTATTGAAAGCACGGTATAATATTTGAGAAAAATTTTACGCAGCCTGTGAAAATTATAATATCACACGAAATGTCCCGCAGTAGAAATGAGTTTGACACATATAACATACTTGTATATTATGTAAATTTTTTGATAATATTATACTTTGTTATCATTTAAAATCGCTCTATTACCGGAGGGAGGCTCGGCCTGCAATAGGTAGGACAATCGGGATTCTACTGTACATTAATACCGCTGGGACTAAGTGATTTCAGAACATGCACAGTTAATTATGTTATTAATTTGATTTGCTTGATTGGGATTGATTCGAATTAATTGATGATTTTGCAATAATGATCACTGTTAAATTATAACTACGTGCATGCATTATGTTTCTAATATAAGTGTGGAGCTATAATTGTTAAATTACAACTACATAGATACATTACGTTTGTAATATTTTATAATAAAGAGAACGAAAACATGTTTGGAGCAATACGTTAGGAAAGTGTGAAGAAATATTATTTTGAATCGAATTATTTTGCATAGTAATAACCTACGTACTATATTCGATTGCTGAGAAGATATATTATCTTAACCGAATTAATTTGCGTAATAATAAGAAACGTACCATTTTCGATTGCTATTTTTGTTCGGATATCCAACGAGTTACACCAAAAGGAGAACATACCTGAAACAAAAATAAAGAATTAGTTAAAATATACGCGTCAACTTTTATATTTATTATTATAAAATAATAACAATAAAAATAGGACAATAATAGAAATACTGGGAAATATAATAATTACCATAACCATAATAATTAATAAAAAATTCAATCATTCGAAAACATTAAACTAATTTGAGATAAAATAATTTTAGTCTCAATTAAAAAAAAAAGTGCATTTAAAACTAAACAAACGTTTAGGCAATAGATTCCGCATTCGAAGACAATAAACATTACTTAAAATTTAAGAAAAGTGTAATTAAAAATAAACAATCTTTTGGGCAATAGATTCCGCCACTTTGGCATTTCTACCTTTAACGGTGTTTGGAATATTTATTTTGCAATAGTAATTTTCGTTTCTCCATCAGATTTTAACTCGAGTGATGAGACCTGAAAGGTTGAAACCGGTCCGAAGATGTACTAATGGGGAAACGAAATATGTTGTTTAAATCGTTTAATTAGTCTTGAGCCTCTATTTTGTAAAAGTATATACCCATACAATAATTTCGCTTACATACCACACCCTGTATATCTGTAAATCTTAACGAATCAGAACTAAGACCGAATCTGTTTTATTAATGTATCTAAAAAAAGTGGCAAATAACTGCGTAGTCCACGCAAAAAAAAACAATGCGAACTGAAGATGTGTGTACAGTTGCGGCAAAAAAATAGGGACACCTATGTCTTTTTTCTAAAATGCATTCATGCAAATTGGGCTTCAATACCTAATCATTATTATTATTATAGGTAATAAGGTAAAATAAGATATGCCATTCATTCGTGTTTTGCAACGCCTTGCATATTCTTATATTATAAATAAAATTGATACACGTTGTACTTACTTACTAAAATTTAAATGGAGAATCACACTAGACCTATTTTTTTGGTTGCAATCAGTTTATTTGTAAATATTTTATATGTAGAGCCAAATATATCACTCGATTGATGTACGCAGTTATGTAATCAGATTAACGTTGTCAATGGAGAACTGAAACGTGATTCGACTTCTGACAGACTGAAATATTTGGAGATTCCTACATCCAATGTATGAAAAACATAAATAATAAGGTTCGTCAATAATTCCATTAATCATTTTATACTTATACGAGCTTTCAAAGTATATTGAATAGGGATAGTAAATCATCATATGTCGAAATCAATCAAATGTCTTAAAGTGGAATAAATTTCTGCAAATCCAAAATCGCTATGTCGAGAATTAGAATCATTAAATATTGTAACAAATAATCTAGTTTCAGTAAAGTTCCATCATCCCTTGGAGATGCAGATATTATTAATGATTATTTTTTTTATTCAATACTTACATTAAATAATAATCTTACCAACATTATAAAAATACAAACATATTGCAACTTTTCCACACACTTCAAATTTTCTCTGATTAACACTGCAGATGTTGGGAAAGCTATTCATCGTATTAAGGGCTAATGAGTTAGACATACAAATTATAAAAATGTGTTACCCATGTTTATTAAGGTTTATAATAATAATAATACTAATATATATTTATTTCTTTAGGATATACATTATACAAATAATGATACAATGTATATAATTAAGAAAATTGTCATATGAAAGAATGAAATTGTGTACATACGAGGGTCATTTTTAAAGTAAGAACCGTTTGTGGATCCTATCCGCGCATAGCCTTCCCCGAAGTTTTTTTACTGACAAATTGCCTGTTCTATTTACTATATATATACTTCTCATATTATTAAACGTATTAGTCACTGTAAATATCATATTTACGCAGATGGTACTCAATTCTACTTGCCGTTTTTACAGAAAAATGTTCACGATGCATTAGATAGGGTTAACCAAGATCCTAAATTCAATATATGAAGCACCTGCTTCTCACGGCCTCTACTTAAATCCACTGAAGTCTACGTATATTTTATTTGGAATAAAAAAATTGCTCTGAAATAATTAAGATTTTTAAACCAAAACCAAAAACAAAATGAATTCCTTTTAGGATTAGTTCTAGAGATAATTTTGAGGCAACCTTGAGGCAGAAGCATTAAATAAATTTAATAAAACGAAATATTCCCTGAATATTTGAATATTCAACCTGTTCATAACTCTGCAAAGCAAAATTAAGTCTTACTAAGGCTATAAACAAATAACTTATTGAAACAACTACTTCCCTGGCTGGTGCCTTACCAGATAGTTCTAGAGATTTGGGTGTAATAGTAGATAATATTTTTAGATATCATGAATTCGTATTAAAGTGCACACATAATGCATTTGGTAAAATAGAATCAACTTCATAATTTCAAAACACTCCTTTAATGTATTTTTAAATTATCACACGGACACACAGATTGTAGTCATGCTCAACTTGTCCATGTTCTGAAGGTTTTAAATAATATAAAATTAATCACCATCGACTTTTCTTCTAATTTACTCAAACCGCTTCATAATTAAATCAAAATATCGCAACATATTTGCATTAGATTTCAAAATAAAATAATCACAGGAGAACCCCTTTTGATGATTTAAAAAATATAAAAACAATTTCCACAGTCTTGAAACTTTCCAAATTTACTCATTATACATTCAGCTACAAAACTCAATTAAAATTTTGAAACACCCCTTTACTTTATTTTGAGATAATAACACGAAAACGCATCTTGTAATTGTGCTGAAGCTGCTTCTCACTGTCTAACGGTTTTAAAAATATAAAAATAATCACCACCATTTGGAAACTTTCTGAAACTACATAAAATAGATTCTGCTTCATAATATTAAACTCAATTCAAATTTTTAAACATCCCTTTACTATATTTTGAGTAATAACACGAAAACGCAGCTTGTAATTATGCTGATGTTGCTCCTCACTGTCTATTAGTTTAAAAAATATAAAAAAAACAATCACCACCAATTTGAAACTTTCTCAAACTACTTAAAATAGATTCCACTTCATAATCCATTAAAAATCTAGAAATACTTCTTGGCTAGTTGCTTGTAGTCATGATGAAGTTGGTCCCTTTATCAAGGTATAAAAAAATGTGAAAAAATTGCCACCGTCCTAAAACTCTCCAAATTTGCTTAGAATAGAATTAGCGTCATAATTAAATCAAAAAAATTCAAAACACTTTACGATATTTTTAAATTATCACCAGGACACTCATGCTAAAGTTGTCCACTTTCTGGAGATTTAAAAAAAAATGTAAAAACTGGTTTCCACTATATCTTAAAATAATTACAGGAGAACACACCTCGTAGTTATGCCGAAGTTGCTAACTGTCTGATGGTTTAATTTAAAAAATATTAAAACGATTACCACAGTCTTGAAACAAATTTCAAATTTACCCATAATCCCTTCAGTTGCAAAACTCAATTTAAATTTTAGATTTCGGGCTAATCACAGGTGAACGCAGCTCGCAGTTATGACGAAGTTGCTCATTGTCTAATGGTTTTAAAAATATAAAAACATTCACCACCAATTTGAAACTTAAACCAAAATTACTCAAAATAGATTTTGCTTCATAATTCATTCAAAATCTAGCAATACCCCTTGGATATAATTCGAAATAATCACAAAAGAACACATCTTGTAGCTATGATACAGTTTCCCCCTTTATCAAGGTTTAAAAAATGTAAAAACAATCACCACCGACTTAAAACTCTCCAAATTTGCTTAAAATATAATCAACTTCATAATTCAATCAAAATTTCAAAACACGCCTTTACTATATTTTTAAATTATTATATGGAAACACATGCTAAAGTTGCCCACATACTGTTGATTTTAAAAAATATAAAAACAATCGTAATCGACTTGGAAAATTTCAAATTTGCTTAAACTTGATTCTGCTTCATAATTAGATCAAAATAAGGAAACAGATTATCACCAGATTTCAAAATAATCAGTGTACGACACACCTTGTAGTTATTCGGAAGTTGCTGGTTTAAAAAATTTAAAAACAATTACCACAGTCTTCAAACTTTCTAAATTTATTCATAATACATTCAGCTACAAAACTCATTTGAAATTTTGAAACACCCCATTGCTAGATTTTGAGCTAATCACTGAAAGACGTAGCTTGCAGTTATAATAACGTTGCTTGCTCTTTAATGGTTTTAAAAATATAAAAACATTCATTTCAAACTTTTCGAAATTACTCCAAATAGATTCTGCTTCATAAATAATTCAAAAACTGGATAAAAACCTCTTCACTTTTTATATGAGAGTGTAAAAAAACACGTAGCCACGATTTTTGTGGCGAAACTACTAGCACTATAGATTCTAGAAGTAGAATCTATTTGGTATAAATTTTGACAGCTTAAAGTTTGTGGCTATTGTTTTTCAATTATTTTTTCTATAATTTAAAAAATCTGTAAACTAGGAATTGAATTGATGTAGCTGTTTTGAAATCTAAGCAAGAAATATTTGCAGATTTTTACAGGTTCTTAAAGCAGAGTCGATTTTAAGTATATCTTGATGGTTTGAGGCTTGTGGCAATTGTTTTTTTTTCTGCTTCTTTATAAAATGTACTTCTTTGGAATTTAAACACAGTGTGTTTAGGAGTGATTATTTAAAAATCTAGGCAAGGTATCATTGCCGATTTTTATAGGTTTTTAAAGAAGAATCTTTTTAGTATAAATTTTGATAGCTTAAACTTTGTGGCGATTCTTTCATTTTTCTTTTACTATTTTAAAAATATGTGAACAGGAAATTGAAATATGGAATGTTCAAATGTGATTATTTCGAAATCTACGTAAAAAAACTTTGCAGATTTTTATCGAATCTTAAAGCAGTGTCTATTATGAGTATATTTTGAGCAATTATTTTTTTATTTTTATGCTAATTTAGAAAATGCACTACTTTCGAATTAAAACACAGTGTGGTTAGGAGTGATTATTTAAAAATCTAGGCAAAGTATCATTGCAGACTTTTAATAGATTTTTGAAGTAGAATCTTGTTGGTATAAATTTTGACAGCTTAAAGTTTGTGGCGATTATTTTTAATTTTTTTTTTTAATTTTGAAAGTTTGAAAACTGGGAATTGATACATAGGGTGATTATTTTGAAATCTACGCAAGAAAATTTTGTAGATTTTTACGAATACTTAAAGCAGTCTATTATCAGTATATTGTGATAGTTAGTTTGAGGTATGTGGATATTATTGTTATATTTTTTTGCTAATTTATAAAATGTGCTGTTTTGTAATTAAAAGACAATGTGTTTAGGAGTGATTATTTTAAAATATAGGCAAGGAATCATTTCAGATTTTTATAGACTTTTGAAATAAAATCTATTTAGTGCAAATTTTGTTTCTTTAATTTTGAAATTTGTAAACTGGGAATTGATACGTAGAGTGTTCAAATGTGATTATTTTAGAATCTACGCAGGAAAACTTTGCAGATTCTTATAGAATCTTAAAGCAGATTCTACTGTTAGTACATTTTTTTATTTTTCTGCTAATTTTGAAAATTTGCTACTTTGGAATTAAGTTTAGAAATCTTTACAGATTTTTGTTGATTCTTAAAACGGAGTCTATTGTCAGTTTATTTTGACGGTTTAAGGCTTGGTGCAATTGTTCTATTTTTCTGCTAATTTATAAAATATGCTACTTTGAAATAAAAACACAATGTGTTTCTAATATCTAACCTATGTATTTACTTGGTAGAAGATTTTAACCGTAGTGTTAATTCATATTATCGTTAGTGGCTGAATGGTCAGAGCCTATGCAAAAGAAAACAAAAAACATTGCTTAACATAGAATTTGCTTAATAATTGAATCAAAATTATCATATAAAAATACCACCTGTAACCATGCTGAAGTTTTGCCCATTTTGCAATGTATTAGGAAACTATAAAGAGATTTCCATCGTCTCAAAACTTTCCAAATTTGGTCAAAATTTACGCAAAAATAAAATTCTATTAAAAGCTGAAAACACTCCGTGCACTGATTTTAAGATTATTTCTTGTAAGAAAAGCCCAATTTCTTGAAAATCTCTAACAATTTTGCTGACTCAAAAAACATAAAAAACACTTCAAAAATTGACTTAAAACTTTTCAGGACAACTACACTGGTGGAAAAAAAATTAAATTCGTCAAAATTCGATCATTTTCAAACCGCCATAACTCGGCGTATTTTCAATCGATTTTGATGAATCTTTGAGGGAGAGCTATAGCGGTTTGAAAATGGTCGAAATTTCACTTTCAAGTGTTTAATTTTTTTTCCTTCAGTATATTAACACACCATTAGTAAATTTTGATATAAATTCATGTGAACAAACCCTAATTTCCTGAAAATATTTAATCATTTTGGTGACTCAAATAAATATAAAAGCAATTGCTATCGGCTTGAAATTTTCAAAATTTACTTAAAATTAATATAGGTTTGAATCCATAAAAAACTGCAAACACTTCATTCATAGATTTTGAGATAATTTCATATAAATAAAGCATAATTTCTTGGAAATCTGTAATATTTTTTCTGACTCAACAAATATAGAAACAACTGCCACTGCTAATTACTATTAATAGACTTGGCCTATTGCCTTATTTTTATGTATTAAAAGCCATCATTATAAACTCATGAACACTAATAATAGATGCATTTTTGTACCGAGAAATGATTCTAAAATATGCTCTTATTAGGGATTGTTATTTTTATTCATGGGAATACATTTCAATTTTATTTACATTTTGTCGCGCATAAACGAGGATTTCTATTCCAGGTTTATGGTTCAAAGGTAATAACGTCAGATTCAAAAATTTATCGTGGATTTCAAGGACCATAATAATTTACATTTATATCAATATTTTCATGGAGATAAAGGATATCTCGTTGAATCTAAAAAAAAATAGATGGGGGAATGGCAATAAAGATAAATTTAAAAGATATAAATCAAACGCTTTTAGGTGTGATAAAAGTAAAAATATAACAGATGGCGGGGGGTTATATAGGAAGAAAAAAAAGGTCATAACTCTAGTTTTTGGTCTTAAATATTTAAGATAAAAAAATGTGATTTGTATAAAAGTTGTAGATAATTATCGACTCTATAATTGGAATAGTATATAAAAAACGAGTTCAACAGGCGCGATTTTTTCGCACGCGTACAAGTTTTCTAATGAACAAGCGAGAAAAAAGGCCTTATGAACGGGTTTTTTACAGTATTTTTACTATTTTCCCCCTTTATTCTATTTCAAAATTTAAAAATCGCCCATACATATTTTGAAAATTGGATGGTGGTTGGTTACACTAATAATTGACATTTCAATTTGAAATTAGTTTGCGATTTCCACAAATCATATAACCTCAATACTATCTCGCCGAAAATGTAGCACAGGTTGACGGCTCTGAATTTCAACGGTGCCAACCTTGAAAAATTAAATTATTAAAGCACTCGGCGAGGCTATAACGAACCCATATGAGTGCGTTAATGACTCCGTTTTAGACGCAAAATTTTTATGCGTAGTTTTCAACACTAATTTAACAGACAATAACGTTTATAGGGCTAAATTTAACAGTTTTTGAGTTATTCTGGTTTTTAGGGCAAAAACAAGCAATTTTTGAACGGACACAGAAAAATAATAAAATTATCGAAACGTTTTTAACAATAGAAATGTTACATTTTTAGTCGATTAAGGTTTGTTTAAGTAATTAAATGCTATTTTTATGAAGTAAGAAGACATTCGCTAAATGTCAACAAACTTTTTTTTAATGGGACATCCAGTATTTTTTAATCGAAATTTAAAGTTATTTTTCTTGCCTTTCTAAAAATACCTAGTTTGCTAGGTTTATAAATAATACTTCAGAGGTAGATTTTACAAAAATTGATTAAAACCAGGTTTTTCGTAAGCCGGTATTATATTTTCAGCTGTATAAACGTTATTTATGTCACTGTAAGTCACTGAATACATTTTTGAATCGTTACTGATTAAATTAGAAATGGAGCCTCAGAAGAGCATTTAAGGTAAACAATACATCGAAATAGAAAAGAATTTGTTAATAAACATTATGAGAGTAAATATCAATTAAAATATGTGTAATATAATCCCAACTTCAAATTATGCATTCTGTTTACCATTTGAAAGATCGTTTATACTGACGGAAATATAATAGCTGCGTTATGTCAATTTATGCCGGTGTTATATTGTGAAATCCACTGCCAACGTTAAATTAAGTTTTACAAAGACTAAAATCCACTGTCAACGTTAAATTAAGTTTTACAAAGACTAAAATAACGTTTCTGGTCTTTGTAACAAATTAAATATTTATATATTCAGACTACTTTTCATTTTTAATTAGTATGGTACGTAATTAATTGCTGATCGTAACTACCTAGAAGTTGGTCGTGTCGTGATTGTAAAAAACTAAATGTATTCTTTATCATGTTAATATTATTTTGATTTATGCTGCATTTACTTTAGTTTAAAATACTGAACCGATGTGTAATAGGAATCTGAACTTTTAATTAAATTTCATGCGTATATTCAAATTCCTATTAAAACTTATTGGGTATACTTTTCGCCAGTTTTAATTAAGAAAATCTCCAAGGTTAACGACTTCGCAACGGTGGGTTGGGGGCTGTGTCAGTTTCATTTCACATTTCACCCAAGGACGGTTCCGGTTGCAAGAATAAGCTATGTATATGTTAATGTGTCAGTAAGGCGAGGAGGCGGAGGTAAACGCGAGGGTGGCAGGGTGGCGGTAGGTCGGTGTCAGCCGGTTACCGGGTAAAATCAATACAAGGGTCCTTCCTTCCGTGGTGCTTGGTGCGGTGGTTTATCTGCAGATCTTACGCACACCGCCACCCACCCACCCGAAATGTGCACCCGGGGGCCCTAAATGTTTCCCCCCGCCCCCTTTATTTAAATACACCACAAATTATACAGTCGGTGGTGTCTTATCGGGGGAAATTCCTCGGTGGGGCCCACCTTCTGCTTTCCTCGCCATTCGCAAATAATAAATTATTATCGCATGAATAAAATTATTATCGTTTAGACAAATATTTATTGCTTAACTGTGAGAGATATAATTGTGACGTAAGACGATACTTGTGGTAACTGATTAAAACTTTCGAGGACTAAAAATAAATAAAAACTATAAATAAAGTGTGAGCCACAGAATTTTGTCTCTGAGTCATGTCTGAGATTAATTAATTTTTTAAATCTAGTCTCATGACGTAATAATATGCGAATCGTTAGAAATTCGTAGAATTAGGATTTATCTATATTTGTTATATAAATTATTAAACGGTCTTATATTTTGTAAAATACTGCGGTTTTTTTAATTTTCATATTTCTAATTACATAGGACCTTTAAGATCTAAACCACTTTTTAGATTAAGTATCTCGACTAACAATTATAGTGAAAATAATCCGATTAATAGATGGATGCGATTTTCTAATTTACTTAACACAAACGCAAATTTTGATTTGTTTTGTTCTACTTTTAATAAATTTAAGGCTTCTGTTTCTAAAGTGAATTTAAATATTTTATGTTAACCATTAGTTTATTATGTTTAAGCACCATACATTGTTTAATTCTTCAGATTGTAGTTTAGGTGTTATAATTATATTATTGTAAATATTTTGTAAAAAAAATTTATCTCACAGCCAACTCTGAAACAAAATTTTGAGGGTCACACGATACAATTGTACAGTAATATTCTTCTGCATAAAAATGTTTACACATGTCCTAATACACATTGATGTTAAATGCATTTTTCTAAAATTAAAAATTGGAGAAATCTTCTAAATCTTGTATGCTTGAGCCAAACAATCACACAAGGCTAAAATGATAAAGGCAAGAAAATAAATTTGTGCGAGCTTAAGCCCAAACTTCATGTTATTTCTAGATCTATTGATTATTGTATTTATTTTTAATTGCTTCGTTCATTTTTTGTGGTAAAAGAAGCAATGTATACACGGAGTCCCACTAAAACCGCACATTTAAGCTACGCTCACACTTGTCGGCATCGGACGGACGGCACGCATCGGCAAGAATTGCTTAACACAGTTGTAAACTAGTCAACGCATATTTATCGGTACTGCATGGAACGGATAAATGTGCGTTGACTCGTTTACAACTGCGTTAAGTAATTTTTGCCGATGCGTGCCATCCGTCCGATTCCGACAAGTGTGCGCGTAGCTTAAAAGTCTTCTTTCTAATGAATGTCTTGTAGTGAGATTTTCAACATTTATATAATCGAGTGTGATCTTTCCAAAGAAAACATTTTTAAGATTAGACGACTTCCGATTATACCGGAAGTCAACACCAACTTCCTTACTGTGCCGATTTAATCACGAAGAAGATGGCGGATGCAGTGCAGACTAAAAGTGCTTTAAATCAAATTAAATATGGTGAAAAGTGTGGCCTGTTTGTTAAGGATGGCACAGTGTGCAATTTGTGTAACAAAGTGGTTCATCCAGGATGTTTAGTAAAGCGTAAGTGCAATGGAGAGGTAATAAGTAATAATATTACCTCAACAAGTTGAGGTTAGCGTATGCTGCAGGTATACATAGGGCAGGATTATGACTCGCTCACAGGGTAGGGCATAGGAATCAAGTGTTTTTGAAATAATAATAAAACTATAATTTTTTACTCTAAAAAAAATTATTGGTAGTACAACATAGCTAATAACAAAGCATTTTGAAATATTCAAGTACGAAAAATTACATCTGGCATATGATGTCCGTTTTCATTGATACACTGTTGCAGCTGTTCACGAAAATTGCCCTCCACTCTTTCCAGCATGTCTCTGTTGATTAGGGAGAATTCATGACGAATCGCTTCCTTCAATTCGTCTAACATACGGGGCTTGGCCTCGTAAACACGTGACTTGAGGACCCCTATAGAAAAAAATTACAAATCGATAAGTCGGGAGACCGAGGTGGCCACAAAACGTCACCAAATCTCGAAATTAGACGATTTGGAAACAGGCGGCGAAGAACAGCCATAGATGCTCTAGCGGTGTGTGCCGTGGCCCCATCTTGCTGGAACAACGAATCTTGAATATTCACACCTCTTCTTTGCAATTCAGGTATGAAAAAGGTATTCACCATATGAATGTAACGCTCAGATGTTACTGTAACGGTGACCCCATTTTCTTCAAAAAAATATGGGCCAATGATGCCTAATTTTCCCACCGCACACCAAACTGTTACCTTAGGACTATGCAATGGCATCTCATGTAACTGTCGTGGATTCTCGTCAGCCCAGTACCGGCAATTTTGTTTATTGACGGTCCCATTAAGGTGGAAATGAGCTTCATCACTCATTACTAACAACATTTTTTCATTTTCCTCAAAAAGTTGAAGCATTTGTTGTGCGAAATTCAAGCGTTGGGCGTAATCTCTTAAATTTAATTGTTGCGTAATTCACCACGCAAAATCCGTCGTACAGTGCGATTGGTGATTTGAAGTACAGCTAAATGTCGACGTGCAGAGCGGCATGGGTTTCGAAGTAATGCTTGTCTCACCCTTTCAATGTTCTCAGGAGTACGCACAGTACGTTGATGACCGGGCGGCTTTCTTTTCATTATTGAACCTCCTGTTCGAAGGTTATTGACCCAGCGTAAGATGGTGTCTCGGGCAGGAACAGAGTCATTACGATGGATATTAAATCTTCTGCGAAATTCACGCTGTACTGCAGTCACAGACTCGCCACTTCGAACAAAACAATCATACGCGAACATGCGTTGCTCTAGCGTCCACCGCTTCATGTTGGCAAATGGCAACTGAGAAAGTGAAATGCTTCGAGTCGAGGAATGGATTGTAATAAACCGCGCGCCCCTCTCTTTTGTAATGGCCCAATACTACCCAAACCAAAAACACTTGGTTTCTATGCCCCACCCTGTAGCACCCCCTCCCACTGCAAAACTTTTAAAATGCTATATTTATACTTTAAAATAATATACTATAAAGAGCAATTTTTACTCGGCACAAGCAAACGATAAAAAACATTAATGGAAAAGTTTGCAAGTAGATATGAACATTTTTATATCCGATTTCTTTCTGACGAATTTATAATTAGCAAAATTAAGCGATTTACCAATAGTAGATGCACCAAATCTCCCATCGTATGCTTTCTGAAAAATTCCCTAGTGTTGTTTTCCCTTATCAGTTTGCAGTATTTTTACCAGATTTTCACACTTCCTCTGTTAATTGGAGGCACTAAATCTTATAATTTCACTACCATGCTCAAGAATTTTGTGTACGGTAACAAGCTTTTCGTACCAGCTAGAGTGCTTCAGGTATATTTTAAATGCCATAACTCGCATCGGGTGACCGATATTTGTTTTTAAAAAAGGTTTTATTTATAGGAAACAAACTATTACAAATGACTACTTGGTTCTTAATTAATGTTTGATTATTTAATTGTTGCGTCGCGTGGTAATCGTACGCAACCGAGCCGATTCTAAGACTGAGGATTCCCTCCGCGCACGCTGCTTAAGTAGGTCAGCCATTGTTGTTGAGTTCAGCAATTTTGGGTGCTATAACTTGCGTCTGCTCAGTACTTTTCAAAAGCACCAAAATTTACTTCGTTCCCGCTTGCAATCAATGATTAAATTACAGATCAAGGTCGGATCAAGTCTTCCTGGACCTACCTCACTCTCCAATCTGTCAAACACACCCCAGAGTTTCTATAATCGTAGATTATAATACTAGGTATTGAAGTGGTACTTTTCATGTTGAGCTCAGTGTTTGCGGGCCGAAACGCGTAGCATTGAGGCCTGCAATCTGAGCGAAATATACCGAGTGAAATATACTATTTTTTCTTCAAGCAGAGTATATTAATAATACATACTCAGCATAAATTGTTCCATTTTGTGAGGTTGTGTCAACGTAAGTATGGTGCATATGCGTTCCACAAAATGACAGTTGACAAGTTGTCTACATTACCGACCTGATATATTTTAATAATTTTAATGGAATCAAGGTTAATATAGTTGCATTAGTACATTTTGGTTTTACCGACGGAGTCCTTTGATTTCTTGGTAACGGCCCACAATTTAAATAGCGTTAATGACTCAGTTAAATTATGAAAGATTGCTGATGGCACTAACTTTAAAATTTGGTACTAATTCGGCGGAGGTTTTTAATTCATATTGTAAATAGTACAATTATGACCTACTTCAACATGAAGCTTATACTTCTATAAAGCGCTGATTTCATTACGCTTGAACAAACCATTTTTTGTCTACGCAACGATGAACCGTTTAATTCTTCTCTTATCAATTAATTAACAATTGTAAAACCCCCATTTATGTTCCAAGGATTAGAGTATGGGATAGGGACCACCCACCTCCCGTCGTTTTCACTTAAACCTAACCAAGAAAGCACTGTTTGATTAAAAAAAAAAAAAAAAAAAAAACCTTTATTGGCATCTAGAACAAAATTACATCCTCAAATATAAACATCCTTGACTTCCACTACTTCTTTCTCCTATCTTCCCTTTCCCTCCCTAGCTTCTGCAGTATCGTTACCCCGGCCCCGTCCTCTCTCATCCATTCCGTTAACCTCTTATTCCTTTTTTCTCCCATCCATTCTCCTTTCACTCCCTCACATTCTTCCGCCAGATTTTTCCACGTATCCCTCCCATCCTCACACAATACACACCTCATGTATTCTTCACCCATCCACTTCTTCCTCCCTCTCTCTTCCGATCCACACCTCGCCCTAGCTAAGGCCATCCTTTCTTCTCTCTTCCATCCGTCCGCATCCAAATACTTGGGTCTCCTTCCATGCACCTGCCACCTCCCGTACATGTCGTTATATTCACTGCACTCAATCCGTCCCTGTCTCTCCTGTCCCTCCACTTCAATCATCCTCTCTTTCACCCCCTTTGCTACATTTATCCCCCTCTCTAACCATTCCCTCACTTTCACTTCAGACAGTCCTACTCTCTCATACATTTTCATTCGCTCCTTCCTCCATTTACCCCCCCACCCTACATTCATGCATGTCTTACATACCGCCTTTACCAGTCTCTCTTCACCTAGCCCCCATAACCTCATCTCATACCTAACCATTCTCTCCATTGCCTCACATCCTATCTTTCCTCTATTGGTCTCCTGAAGCAGTATATAGCTGGGTGTCGATCTTTCTACTCCCAACATCTGCTTCAGGAACCACAGCTGCTCCCTCTCCACACATTCATACCCCTTCACCCCCCACACTTCCACTCCATACATTAAAATCGACTTCACACACGCATCCCACACCTTACACGCCACACTGAAATTATTCCTCATCCATACTCCCCATTTTTCCCACGCGATACCCCACGCTTTCCTAGCTTTTCCCTGTACCCATCTTACATGCTCCTCATATCCCCCTGTCCCTTTAAACATAAACCCCAAGTATCTAAATCTTTTCACCCTCTCAATCACCTCTCCCTTCCATTCCAACTCTTTCACGCTCCCCTCTCTACCCTCATTCCTAAATCTCATCCATTTTGTCTTCCCCACGTTCACGCTCAGCCCCCTCTTCTCCATATACCTCTCCGTTCTCTTCAACATGTCTTTCATCCCTTCCCAATCTTTCGCCATCAACACCATATCGTCCGCATACGCCAGCATCCACACCTTGTTCTTCCCAATCACTACTCCTCCCGACTGCCCTTTCCTCAGAACTTCCTCCAATTCACTTATATATAGGTTAAACAACATAGGGCTCAACGGGCATCCCTGTCTCAGTCCTACCCATGATCTAAACCTCTCCGACAGATTCACTCCCATTCTTGCTGCCACCCACGTCTCCTTGTACATTTCTCTTACCCATTCAACCATACTCTCACTCACACCTTTTCTCCTCATACACTCTAGCAGCTTCTCCCTCGGCACTGTGTCGTACGCCGCCTTCAGATCCAAAAATACCGCATATATACTACCTTTCTCTTCTGTCACTCTCTCAGTCATTCTTGCCAGGGTAACGATCTGCTCTCTTGTTCCCCTACCTTTCCTAAATCCCCCCTGCATCTCCGGCATCAGACCCTTATCCTCTACCTCTTCTTCCAAACGATCTTTCACCACCATCATCGCAATCTTGTACCCAGTTCCCATCACCGTTATCCCCCTATAATTCTCGGGATTCTTCTCGTCCCCTCCCTTGTGTATCGGGCACATCGCACCCACTCTCCAGGACTCCGGTATGCTCCTTCTTCCCCTCCAAATTTGGTTCAGTTCCTCTCTAAATTTCTTCTTTCCCCCTTCTCCTATCTCCCTCCACATCTCCGCCTTCAGCCCATCTATCCCTGCAGCTTTTCCACCTTTCACTCCTTCGAAAGCTCTTTCCACCTCCACCTCCGAAAACTCTTCCGCCGTATCTCTTTGTGCTCCTTTCCCCACTTCCTCCGGTTGTCCGCTTGATTCTCTGCATTTCTTTGTCTATTCCTTCAGTGTAATCCCTGCCCGCCTCATTCTTTCACTTCTCCTCAGTATTTTCCATATATCTGCTTCATTCCTGCACTTCTTCAACTCCTCACTTGCTCTTTCAACCGCCTGCAGTTTTTTCCTTTTGCACATCTCCACTGTTTGATTAAAGAAATGTCTTCATCAAATCTCTGGAGTTTCAAAAGCTGCAAAATCAAGAATAAAGAGGGTTTCTGGGGTGAGTTAAAGTGGAAACGAAGGGTGGTGGGTGGGCCCTATCCCACTCTCCAATCCGCTAAACACGCTCCTAAGTTTTTACAAACAAATTATTTTGTCGAAGCAACGATACACCGTTGGATACTTCTCTTATCGGTTAATTAACAATTGTAAAACCCTAGTTTGGATGGTGAAATAGGACCCACCTACCCCCGTTTCCACTTAAACGTAACCAAAAACCCCCTTTTATTAAAGAAACTTCTCAGTCAAATCACTAAAGTTTCAAAAGTTGCAAAATCACCAATAAAGAGATTCTGGGTTAAAGTAGAAACGAAAAGTGGTGGGTGGGCCCTATCCTTATCCTACTCTCCAGCCCGTTAAACACGCCTAAAGTTTCTGCAAACAAATTCTTTTGCCGAAGCAACTATAAACCATTTAATTATTTTCTTATCAATTAACAATTGACAATTGTAAAACCCGCGTTTGTGTTCGAAGAATTTGAGGATAGGATAGGGACCACCCACTGCTCTGAGTTTTCACTTTAACCTAAGCAAGAAACTATTTGGCTAAAGAAATTTCTTCGTCAAACTCTGAAGTTTTTACAGTTGCCAAGCCAACAATAAAGAAGGTCGCTGGGTTAGCTTAAAGTGGAAATGATGTGTGGTTGGTGGCCCTATCCCACTCTCCAATTCGTTAAACATGCCTCAGAGTCTCCAATAATAAATTCAATAGTCGAGGAAACAAAATATAAAATTGTTCGGTATTACTCTAAACAATTAAATAACAATTACAAAACCCTCGTTCGTGTTGCAAGAATTGGATTATAAGATAGATCCCACCCGCCCCCCTGATGGATTATAAGATAGGGCCCACCCGCCCCCCTGAGTTTCCACTTACACCTAACCAAGAAAAGTCTGTTTGAGTAAAGAAATTTCTTCGTCAACTCTCTAGAGTTTCAAAAGTTGCAAGACCGCCAATAAAAAGTGTTGCTGGGTTAAGTTAAAGTGGAAACGAAGGGCGGTGGGCGGGCGCTATTTTACTCTCCAAGTCGTTAAACACATACCAGAGTTTCTATAAAAAAATATATTGCCGAAGCAACGATAAACCGTGTGAATCTTCTCTTATCAACTAATTAACTATTGTAAAACCATCGTTTGTATTCCAAGAATTGCGAGATAGGACCCTCCGTTGTTTCCACTTAAACTTAACCTACACAACTCGAAAGAAGTTTCTTCTTTTCTTCGTCAAATCACTAGAGTTTTAAAAGTCAACGATAAAAAGGTTTTCTCTAAAGCTAAAGTGAAAACGAAGGGTGGTGGGTGGTCCCTAGCCCACCGCCCAGCTTGTTTAACACACCCCAGAGTTTCCATAATTACTAATTCATTAAACCACAAAATCTAAATTGATAAAAATGCCACAGCCATCTCAATTTTTGTTTTCAATTTTACATAAATCAGTTTCTTTCATAAATTCCAATAGTTTCGCTAACTAATCAAATAAACATCACCAAACTGCATATTGCTGTATGTAGAATTTGAAGGAGAATCAGATTCCATGGAAAAATATGGTAGTTGACATTTAAAAAAATATGGGGGTATGGAAAATTGACAACTATCAGAAAAGATGCGCGTTCAAAAAATAAGGTTGACGTTTCGGAGGATTTTGGCCGCAGATGATCGGGGAATTTTTTATTTAGAGCGTTCCACAGCCAACCTTCGCACTGTATAACTTTGTAATTCTGGTGCATGCACCGGGATATCCAATATTTAAGCGAAACCGCACATTAAAATGAGATGGACTTCTAATTAATATATTCTAATGAGATTTTTAGCATTTACGTAATCGATTGTGCTCTTTTCAGTGAAATATTTTCAAGATTATGCGACTTCCGGTTAAACCAGAAGTCAACATTAACTTACTTACGTTAAATGGAATCTTATATTTTTTATCACAAATATTTCAATTCTACAAATAATTTTGCAAATGTTTTGAAATTTAACAATTTTCGAATTATTTGATTTTAAGTTTTGAAATTTAACGATTTTTTATAATTCACTTTAAAAATACGCATCTCCAAGCAAAACAAAATCGAAGATAAAATATTGGTGTAGTTTAACCCTTAATAGGCACACCTCCGAAAAATGACGTAATAGTCATTCGAGGTGTGGTACACCCCACGCCTTTGAACCTCGGTAAATTAATGTTAAATTAACAAAAAAAAAACAATCTGGGATACGTTTTGAATCTCTAGTTACAAGAATATGTGAATAGTTTTCGAAACCTGCAACTTTACATGTAAAAAAAAATGTTGCAAAAAAAATTCCGCAAATATGAGTTTTTTTTGCAAAAAATACAGTAGTAATTTCAATTTTCAGCTAAATAAAAAATAGTTTGAACCTGAAATAGTATCATTCCAGGTGGAATTAATACATTTTGCGACCTTTCCAAAAAGTATATATATTCTCATGATCGAAGGTGGGATTTTTTACGAAAGATTATATTAGTATTTTTCTGATATAAAGTCAATTTAATATTAAATATGAATATGAAAATATTTTTAGGAAAAAAAGCTAATATACCGAAAAAGACAATTATTCGATCCCAAAAGAGCATTCGACGGATATATAAATATGTGCGATGTACGTCGCACATCGACCTTTTGTAACTGCGACATAGCATGTACGACTTTTTGTCGCTTCTTCTGGAACAAATACTGCAGCGCTTTTGTTTCGAACATCTCGGAATAATCCACAGAGAAAAAAATAGTGACTATTAAAGGTTAATGAAGAATAGAGTTCTGCGCCAAAATATGTAAAAATACACAGGGTGTTATATTTAAAAAAATCGAATTGACTAAATGTGGTTAGAAATTTGAAACACTATGTATTTTAGAATTCCAAAAATAAATCACTACTTGATACCTTCGAGTATTGTCCTTTTATAGCCAAAATCTCTTCGATTTTATTTGGTTCGGAGATGCGTATTTTTAAAATAATTAAGAGTTAGCACTAAATTTAGAAAAATCGTCAAATATCTCGAAAACGATCAAATTTGGAGGTTACGTTAATTGATGTTTTTTTCTAAGAATTGTATGTAGAATTCAAATTTTTAATAAAAAAATATAGCATTATGTTTCAAATAAGGAAGTCGATGTTGACTTCCGGTATAACCGAAAGTCCTTAAATTTCGAAAATATGTTCATTGAAGAGAACATACCCGATTACATAAACGCTGAAAATCTCAGTACAACACATTAATTACTTTTTACGTTGCTCGTTGGTTAATGGATAACTTTAATGTACCCAAATGTATCAAAAATCGTTTATTAATGACCCCTATTAATGAACGATTTTTCATTAATAAACGATTGTACATTAATGAATGATTTCTAGGGCCGCGATGGTCCACTAAATTTAGAAAAATCGTCAAATATCTCGAAAACGATCAAATTTGGAGGTTACGTTAATTGATGTTTTTTCTAAGAATTGTATGTAGAATTCAAATTTTCAATAAAAAAATATAGCATTATGTTTCAAATAAGGAAGTCGATGTTGACTTCCGGTATAACCGAAAGTCCTTAAATTTCGAAAACATGTTCATTGAAGAGAACATACCCGATTACATAAACGCTGAAAATCTCAGTACAACACATTAATTACTTTTTACGTTGTTCGTTGGTTAATGGCTAACTTTAATGTACCCAAATGTATCAAAAATTAATGACCCCTATTAATGAACGATTTTTCATTAATAAACGATTTTACATTAATGAATGATTTCTAGGGCCGCGGTGGTCTAGTGGGTAGAGGTCCGGCCTCTGGACCCCGCTGGTGCGGGTTCGAGTCCCGTCCGCGCAGTCACTTTTTTATTTTTTGAACACGAAAAATGGCCATGCGGGTCCCTGGATATACTTAGCCATTGTCCTCATTTCACTTAAATGAATTATTAAATACTATACATCGGTTGTGGCTGAATGCCCTAGCTGGCTAAGCCAATATTCATATTTCCTAAAAAAAAGAACGATTTATAGTTAAGCATTAAATAGCTAATTCATGTGTGGCTAATTACTCATAGTTACTGGAAATGTAACTGAAAAAGCGAGAAAACGATCTATAATTTGTTTCACATGTAAATGCAAAAGTATATTAATTCTCTGCGCTAGAAACAAATTAGCGGTGAACCGCCTTCGATTTTGTTATACAATAATGTCAAAGTGTGAAACGTCAAATTTATAAAACGCGTGTATCGAGTGAATGTCTGCTACTATGAATAGTGTCGAGGTTAAATTAACACCGCCAAAAGTACTAGCCATTGCAAATAATGCAACATTAAATTTGCTTCCGGAAAAGAGTACACATTTTTACGAAAAAACTTACGTAGAATTTATTTCCTGGTGCCTGGTGTTTGTTTTGTTTGGATTTTCTCTAATCTAATTTCTAATGTTGATCTAAGTTACGATCAACGGAAAAATCTTGTAACCAATTCGTGTGTTAATTGGCGATTAATGATCTCAACAATTAACGTGAAAATGTCCAGATCATTAATCGCCATCATTAACACACTTGTTGGTTAAATAACTATTAATGTGCGGTTTCGCAGGAACAACCTGTATGTATGATTAAATTTGTATTTTCTCAACTGCTGTAAGTAAACATATTTATAATAAAAAAAATATGAATGGAGAAGGCGATAAATAACGGTAGAGTGAATCCATGTTGTACCTTAGAGGTCAGAGCATCAGCTCGGCAAGCGGAGGGTCATGGGTTCAATTCCCGTATTAAGACTTATTTTTCTTTTAACCATATATAAATTTACATATCAAAAAATCACCGTTTTAACCCTTTACACTCGGAGAAATTTTTAATTTGACCTTTCAGCAACTTTGAGTCACTCCGGAGTTACGCGCCTGCTTTCAAAGTTACCATCTTATATTGCCATGTTACCGCAGCAGTGATAACAGAATTATCAACTTATCTTACAATATCGGTGAAGCGGTGACAACAGACTGTAAAGGATTCATACACATTGAAAACGTCAAGAATAAATAGCCTAAAATTAGTGTTTAATATACGTTTGCTCAAAGAATCTTATTTACTCTCCGTTCCACCCACACAAAGAAAAGTATTTACAGCGCCCGAGAGGATAACCGGCGATGGCCCGGAAGGAGAAGCCGGAGGAAATCGCGCTTAACAAAAAAAAAACAAAACAAAATGTCCATTTTACGAGCGCACAAATTAAGAGAGCGCGCGTGGACAAATTCCGATTTTCCCGGACACGGAAAAGCTCTTAGACAATTATTCGCCGCTTCGATTCCGCACAAAATTTTCAGGTGGAAAATAAGGGAGTGTTTAATTAAAGGGCGGCAATGACTGTGCCTTCAAAGCGATACTTCATTATACGCGTCCCAATTAAACAAATTATATTCCCTCTGTTGCTGCACAATTATTAATTATGTTTGATAATTGCATTTCCGCGTCGGGCTTGTTTTAAATATTTTCGATTAATATCGGATTTATTGGTTCTATAATTGGATTGAAATTCATTCGCAATGTGAATGCAATTTAATAGCAATTAATTATATTACCGAATATATTTTCTTAAGGTAATAACAATAATTTATTAAATGGTGGGATGCAGGAATATGTTTCGCTACTTCAAGGTTCTCATATAGGGCCACTTCTGTTCAATGTGTAGTCGACGTATATAACGTTTATTTTATTTATATGCAATAATAAGGGTGACAGGATATACCCCTGAGGAATACCTGCAGACGTTACCCTTTGATTAATTATATTGCCCTCGATATCCAGTATACACACTATTCTATTTTAATACGAGTATATTCAAGTATAAAAATTTTGGTTTTAAAATGATTAATTTAATTGAATGATAAATCGAGGAAGCGGTGGTCTAATGAGTAGGCAACGTTGGTTCCGTTAATGATTGGCCATGTGGGTCCATGTATGTGCACAAATCGATTAACTTCATAATACAAAAAGTTGAGAAATGCGATGAAATGATGTATATTGTTTTTTTTTTTAATTCCCTTTATAATATAAATTCAAATGTATATTGTAGAATGCATAAATACAGATAAAGCTTTCAACTAACGGTAGGTATATAAAATGAATAAGAAAGCATTGCCAAAAAATTTTCGTCAGTAATGTTACAATTTTTTATGTGATTGGTGGAGTTAATAATTGGCAACTGAAAAAAGTTAAATCAAGTGTTTCAGTTTTTAATTAATTTTTTTATTACAGATTTTCTATAAAAATGAATGTTGTCACTTCTATTATCATATATTATTTGTCATTAATTCATCAGCAATATAAATCATGTCTTCTTCATCAGCTGTATGTGACGACTCGTCATTTCGATTTGTTGTCAAGTTTGTATAGTAATCATGAGGAATAAATTTTTGCAGGTCCATCATGTCTCCTTTTTTCTCTTGTCACAGTTCTACCTTTAGGATATAATAGAGGCTGGTCTACATTTTTCAAACTTTGTGGTCTACCTGCTACAGATTTGCTTATATTAATGGCATTAAATTATGAATCTTCATTATAGTCACATTTGAATTGTATGAGGGGGAGGGGTTGAACCTTTTATAACTTTATCCAGCGTATTAAACCAATTTACTGGAAATCCTGTAACGGTTACTTTTCTGTTAATGATTGGGTTTTCTAAATATTCTGTTGAAAAAAAAACTTGGTGGGTCATTTCGATTAGATTGAATGGTCTTTATGTACTTTATTAAACATCATGAAATTTCGTGAGACCCACGAGATCCTTCAGTATCTGGCCAAACAAACATGTGTCTTGTATTTTTAATTAATGACAAATTATAAACATATAAATTTTGCTTATGATAAGCTAAGGATGTGATCAGTTTAGGAAGGGCTAACGCATTTTCTAAGTCGAAAGAAAATACGAAAATTTGCCATGGTGTTGCCTTTCGATAGGCAGTCATTCGACTGCGAGCCCGTTTAACCTCTGGTAAGTGAGTTTCCTTTTCAAATTCTGCCGTCTTAATTCCGTCAACGTCTAAAGATCGAATTTTTATTTGCAAAGAATCACAATTTTGACATGTATCCTTTGATGGTCGTTTAAAATATAAATTAAATCTAACCCTTAGACGTCCATCAGAGTGCCATAAACAAAATCTGGATTCGTCGCTGAAGACAATTTCTACCTATTGATGATCTTAGTCTTGTTGGTCCTGGCTCCACTGCAGCCTGTTGGCCTTATGCTGAATTGTTGAAGGGAGACTAAAATACGGACGATAAGACCGCAAACCAAAAGAGCATATTTGCCTATAAATGGTGCTCACAGAGACTCTATGACCAATTGCTCTTAACCAATTTATTGTAATCGATCGTGTTGGTTCTGCAGGATCTCGAATTGCACTCCTTAAGAGCCGATCTTCACGTTCTTGTGTCACTCTGGGATGTCCACTGCCGGTACGGCGAACTTCTAGACTTGCTTCCTGCCAATCTTTCAAAATTCGACTTACACTGACGTGTGGTCGACTACCACGCCTGCCAATTTCACGGCATCCTAAACCAGCCTTATGCATTCCGATCATTCGTCCTCTTTCAAATGGTGTAATTTGATAAAAATTTAAACGTCTTCGCACTCGCGGCATTTTTTAAGGTCAACAATTAGGTCAAACCATAAAAGGCTGCAAACTAATGCGATAAATAATGTAAACTAAAATAAACTCTCAGATGATATGAAAGAGATAAATAGAGATAATTTCTTTTAGAATTGACAATTTAATTAGTTGTATAAATACATCAACTATTGCCAAAAAAGTTCTACATCAACTCCTTCAGGGTGGTTAATTTTTTTTTTAAACGCAGAATAATTTTGAAGCAAATGAATAGCAGACCTGTCAAGCCCAATGTAGGTAAGTTAGACTACATGGCGTTAAAATCTTTACTAAAAGTCTAAAAGTATTAAAGCAGCAATTTTTTCTTCATCTGTGGCTTGCAACACATAATCAGTCACTTTCAAAAGTGCTGTAGTGCAAGTATGGCTCTATCCTGAAACCTGATTGAAGTGTATATTCTTATAAATGTTATTTCAGCCGAATTTTCAGAATATCTTCGAATACTTCAGAGTGAAGTACACTCTGAAGGATACTGATGGGCCTTAGGTCGGAGAGCTCGCTTGGATTTTTATTTTTGGGCAAGGGAATAATTAAGGGGGTCGTCTAGTGTGAAGGCCGTTTACTAATGTTTTTTTGGGGGATTTTTTGTTGACAAATCATTGAAATAAAATAATTGATGAATTTTTAATCATTTGTTTTAACATTTAAACAAACTTTGCTATTTTTTTAAAGTAATTATATTGAATATAGTCGGAGATACACCGCCCAACAGGAACACATATATAAAAAGTTGTGCTCCACTGCTGCAATGATTCCGTTCTGCTCATCTGAAATCAAAAAAACTACACGCAATTTTAATTGTGAGACTTGAGGCTCTACATGGAATTTAAATGAAGTTAGAATTCCCAAAAATATTTTTTTTTACGCTTTAGAAAAGAAAAATTCAATTTTTCATACTTTCTTGGGGGTCTATATAGCTGATAAAAAAAAACTAACGAAGCAATCTTAATTATTTTAGTTCAACTTGTAGTTATATATGTACTAAAGATGCTGTAAAAATTTGAGCATAATCAATCGAATAGTTTTTGAGATATTATGGCAGCAGTTTAAACAAATCGTGTTTTGAGAAAAACGCATATGAAAGTTGTATGGAATTAATAATAAAAATGATCTCACCATCAATCTGCTATGCCTGGACCATAGACTACAGCTTCCTCTTCTTCAAAAAGTCATGCAAGGCCGTTTTCTCTTCTCTGCTTGACATCCGGGTTTGTTTGGTGAAATCGCTCAAGCGTCTCTCTGAGCGGTCGATGCAAGCTTTAGGATAGATTCGAACCCTTCGTTGAAGATTAGCACAGCAAGAAAGGTGGCGATTTCGACGACTTTTGCACCATAATGAAGATGCGAAAGTCCAGATTAGTGAGTTTAGTGACTCAATATTGTTTGAACTTGTTCAGAAAGAGACTGCTTATCGTGTTTAAATTGATTACTGATTTCCAGAAATTCAGCTCTACGCCACTTACACCAACTATATTCACCTGCAGGACAGTCTTAATGCTGTGGCTTATCATCCGTGGAAATCTTTAATAAAAATTGGTCCAAATTTCTTTCTTCTTATCAGCACCTGAATCCGGATGTCTTCGAATGGCCAATCCATAATATTTTATCAATTCGCCAATTACTTTATCAGTGAGTGCCCTTGTTAGCTTTCTTTGCATTTCTGAGCCGAGTTCCTATTCTCTTCTCAACATGACCAACACATTCTTTTTTAACAACTGTGAAATTATTTCCATAAGGTTGTGCATCTAAAATACTATTGAAAAAATATTTGACACTATGTTTCTCTATTGAACGTGTAAACATTTTTACGATGGCATCTCCATTTTTCCAGAACTTCCAGTATGATTTATAGTACAATTTTCTTCATGAGTAGTGAACCATTCTTCATATCCTTGTGGATCATCCTCCTTTTTATTTTTCCCTGACAAAAACTACTCAACACACACGCATCCACTACTTTGCCGGTATATTTTTCAATTAGTGTCGAGACGCTGAATAAAGATGAAAAACCTCGCTTTTTCCACGTTCCATCTCCCGAGACTGTAATTTTATCTTCTGGTTCACCTGCTTCTTTATTGAGCTCTTTATCCTCAGTAACCGTCAAGGACAACGCATTTGTATAAACGGTCGAAGCAGCTGTATTTATAATTTTCAATACTCCATAATAAGTATTTCCAGCCAAACCTTGTCCCATATCCATCAGTCCACAAAAAAATTTCAGACCTTCTAAGCAGAGTCCTAATAAACGCATTATGAAAACGATACGACGATTTATTTCGTATTCGTTATTGATCAAAGGGCATGAGTTGATTTGTTTTATTTCGTCACACTTGCACTCCATAGAAATCTTGAAACCCAAGCCTCGTACACCACACTGTTTGAAAGTCACTTCACTATTGCAAATGAGAGACGAAGAAATGGCTGAGAAAACGCTAGCAAACTCCAAAATGTAGTAAACCAGGGTTGGAGTAACTTCAAAATTTTTCTTTGCTCCAAGTTTCTTCTCTGAGGTAGACGTAAATGACGTCTCATTTTCTTCTATATATCTATTTCCATTAAATGTCCTTCTTTTTGTCCGATATCTATTAAATGGCTCTTAGAGTAACTTCCCTTTTTATCCATTTCAATTATTGTTCGAAAGTGTATCGAGCGAGGAATACCTCGATGTGTACTGTGTCGATGCCACACCAAAATTGAAGAGCCACGAGAGCAGTTGGGTTGGAGAATATCCGAGCGGGCGCCACAAGCTCCGTAAATCTGCTCCGATTCACGGATGTAAGTTTTCAACGGCTTCAAATATTGAAAAATCCTTTTAGCCACGTCTTCTATACATGTTTTAGATGTGATTTACGAAGAAAAAAAAATCATTTTTTTTAATCTGACACACTAGACGACCCCCTTAAAGCCTTCTTCCATTCATTCGAAAAGACGACAAGTATTAATTATATTAGTTACGAACCATAATATAATTTAACTCATCAGCCCTTAATACGATGAATAGCTTTCTCAACATTTACAGTGTCAATCAGAGAGAACTTGAAGCGTGTGGAAAAGTCGTAACATGTGTGTATTTTTATAATAATCTGTTATTTTGTTATCGTCGCTTAGTGTATCTACGTCTTAACAAATGCGTAATTATCTTAATTTGCATTTTATGAGCTAACCATTGCTCCTTTTCAATATTAACCGCATTATTGAAATTTCTAAACGAGATAATTTTTGAAGAAGTAAGATCATCCAAGACAAGAGCAGAAAACACAACTATTTTCGAATTACATCAATCACTCAGAACTCGGACACTTCTACAAGAAGTTCTGCAACAGAGCCGCCGAAGCCGCCGATCCAACGACGCCTTCGCTGTCGTCGCCGTCGCTGTCTTCGTTGCCGCTGCCGCTGCCATTGCTGCCGTCGCCGCCGTCGCCACCGCTGCCGTTGCCGCCGAACCGCTGGTCACCCCTCCGCGAACTCGTCTGGCATCCCAGTGCGAACTATAGTTGAAGTCTTGACAATTTCTTTTCGGCACTTTTATTTTATTAACTTTATTTTCGTTTGTATATATTTTTCTTGAACATGTATAATCCGTGTGTAAATAAGAGCGATCGTTATCGCGCCTATCAGAATTTTCCTGCCTCTGCCCACATCCTTTGTACTTCTTGTGCTGTTTCATAGCGACCTGACTCCATGAGCCAGCGATTATTTTATATTATTACTAGCTGACCCGACAGACGTTGTCCTGTCTTAACTATGAATATTGAATTCGAATTAGTATAATTCATAAAAAAAAATATTCAAAAACATAGGGTTTATTATTGTAATGCTCTATGATACACAACATTCTTCGTTTTATTTTCTGCCAACGTATTAAAATCGATACCATAATCATGAATTGAGCAAAGTAACTACTGCGCTGCGCCGTCATCCGTGCGTAGTCCTTTAAAATCAAGCAAGGTAACTGGTGACGAACGACGGCTCCGCTGCGTTGCGCTGTCGTCAGTGCATGGTTCATATATATTTATATACAGTGCGAGTCTCTAACTTGGAATAAATTCAGTAAATCAAACAAAGTTTATTTTTCGGAAATATGCTCGGACACGTCGATTAGTATTTTAAATTGCGCTCTTTTTGTTGTAATAAAATTTTATACAGCGTGTCCCAAATTTGAGATATGACGTCATCGACTATTTTTTTTAATAGCAACCCTAATTTTTTTATCACTATTTTTAAATAGTATATCAAGTTACACATGTGTGCCAAATTTCAAATTTTTATTTCCTGTCATTTAGAAGATATCTAACAAACAGTATCAAATTTGAAAAATGAATTCAACTTAATAGTCTTTCTTCAATAAATGCTCAAAATGTTGTCCATTTTCTAACTGACAATACCCTAAACGGAATTGAAACTCGTTTTGAACATTTCTAATTACTTCGGGGGAAATTAGTCTACACTCCTGTCTTATTCGTTCTTTCAACTCCTCAAGATTTGGCGGTTTGGTCTTAAAAACTTTGCTGTTCAAGTACCCCCATAAGAAAAAGTCCATAGGTGTTAAATCCGGAGACCTGGGTGGCCATTCAACTGGTCCTCTTCTGCCAATCCATCTTCGTGGAAATACATTATCCAGGTACTCACGGACACGCCTTGCAAAAAGAGGAGGCGCACCGTCCTGTTGAAACCAGATGTTTCTATTCGGGACGTCAGCTTCTACAGGGCAAGGAAACAAAATAGCCAAACTCGGAATTAGCTCTTCCTCCAAGAATTGTAAATATCCCGCTCCATTGAGATTATTTGGAAAGAAAATTGGTCCTAAAATTCGATCACCAACAATCCCTGCCCAAACATTAACTTTTTCTGGATATTGAGTGTGGCCTTCCCTCATCCAGTGTGGGTTCTTGTCTGCCCAATAACGGCAATTTTGACGATTTACCTCACCATTTAACATAAACGTTGATTCATCGGAAAACAATATATTTTCTATTTTTAGAACATTTCTATCTAGTAGATCCATCATTTTTTCGCAAAACTGAAGTCTTCTATCCGGATCATCTTCGGTGAGTTCCTGGAGGATTGTCATTTTATAAGGATGAAATGTTTGCTCTGTAAGGATTCTTGACACTGAAGACTGGCTAATTTTGAGTTCCCTAGCCATCTGCCTAGAGGAGACATGATGATTTTCCTGAACAGAGAGAAGTACATCAATTTTGACCTCTTCACTCAGCGCATTCTGACGATGATTATTCGTCTTTCTTAAATGCCCATTTTCCCGAAACTGACTTTCAATCTTGCTTACGGTACTTTGAGATATGGCTGGTAAGTCAGGATACTTCTCTCTAAATAAATAAATAACTTCATTTTGTGTTCTTGTCCTATCTCCATAGCCAATCATCATTAAAATTTCGATTTTGTGGGTTTCAGTTAAGTACGGCATGTTAGTATAATTTTTCGACTAACGGTGAACAACAGTCAACACAATCAACACAGCAATGGAACGACTAATACTCTCCTCACTCAAATATGCGTGGAATGCGATGCTACACTTCTTACTTGTTTTTATAACTAAACGTCAAAATGATAAACGTCAGTATGAAAAAAAATGACAAACCAGCACGTTTTGGCATTCCACTTTTAAAATGCATAAAAATTCGATTAAGGTGACTTGATTTCTTCATTCTACAAATTTGATTATGTTTGTTAAATATCTTCTAAATGACAGGGAAAAAAAATTTGAAATTTGGCACACATGTGTAACTTGATATACTCTTTAAGAATAGTGATAAAAAAATTAGGGTTGCTATTAAAAAAAATAGTCAATGACGTCATATCTCAAATTTGGGACACGCTGTATAAAATTTTATTACATCATAAAGAGCGCAATTTAAAATACTAATCGATGTGTCTGAGCATATTTCCGAAGAATAAACATTCTTTGGTTTACTGAATTTATTCCAAGTTGGAGACTCGCACTGTATAGTAAGGCAGATAACTGGTGACTGACGACGTCCGTGTGTGGCCCATTGAAATTAAGCAAATAAACTGGTGCGTAAACCTTAAAAATTAAGCAAGGGTGACGAACTACGGCTCCGCTACGCTGCGCCGTCGACCGCGAATGGTCCATATATATTAAGGCAGATAACTGGTGACAGACGACGGCTCCGCTGCGCCGTCGTCCGTACGTAGCCCTTAAAAATTAAGCAAGGTAACTGGTGACGAACGACGGCTCCGCTGTGAAGCGCCGTCGTCAATATGTAGCTTATTACTGGTGACGCTCATTAAAATTAAGCAAATAAACTGGTGACGAGCGACGGCTCCGCTGCGCTGCGCCGTCGTCCGTGCGTAACCCTTAAAAATTAAGAAAGGTAACTGGTGACGAACGACAGCTCCGCTGCGCTGCGTCGTCGTCAATACGTGGCTTATTACTGGTGACGAACGACGGCTCCACTGCGCTGCGCCGTCGTCCGTGTGTGGCCCATTGAAATTAAGCAAATAAAGTGGTGACGATAATGGCCGAAAACGGTTTGGGCTTGCTTATTGCTTCAAAAATTCATAATTTTTTTAATAATCAACGGATTTGAAATAAATAACAAAATTATTAAAGCTAAGAATGTAAGAAGTGTATTGTTAATAATAAAAACATCTATCGCCAGTTGAATTTTTTTTTTTTCGAATTTTTTAAATTCACGATCGCTTTAACGTGCAATTATTGCTTCAAAAATTCATAACTTTTTTAATAATCAACGGATTTGAACTAAATAATAAAATCATTAAAGTTGAAGAATGTAAAAAGTGTATTGTTACTAATAAAAACATGTATCGGCAGTTGAAATATTTATTTTAGAATTTTTAAAATTCATGATCGCTTTAACGTGCAATTATTGCTTCAAAAATTCATAACTTTTTTAATAATCAACGGATTTGAACTAAATAACAAAATTATTAAAGCTAAAGAATGTAAAAAGTGTATTGTTACTAATAAAAACATGTATCGGCAGTTGAAATATTTATTTTAGAATTTTTAAAATTCAAGATCGCTTTAACTTGCAATTATTGTTTCAAAAATTCATAACTTTTTTAATAATCAACGGATTTGAAATAAATAACAAAATTATTAAAGCTAAGGAATGTAAAAAGTGTATTGTTACTAATAAAAACATGTATCGGCAGTTGAAATATTTTTTTTTAGAATTTTTAAAATTCATGATCGCTTTAACGTGCAATTATTGCTTCAAAAATTCATAACTTTTTTAATAATCAACGGATTTGAACTAAATAACAAAATTATTAAAGCTAAAGAATGTAAGAAGTGTATTGTTACTAATAAAAACATGTATCGGCAGTTGAAATATTTTTTTTAGAATTTTTAAAATTCAAGATCGCTTTAACGTGCAATTATTGCTTCAAAAATTCATAACTTTTTTAATAATCAACGGATTTGAACTAAATAACAAAATTATTAAAGCTAAAGAATGTAAGAAGTGTATTGTTACTAATAAAAACATGTATCGGTAGTTGAAATATTTTTTTTAGAATTTTTAAAATTCATGATCGCTTTAACGTGCAATTATTGCTTCAAAAATTCATAACTTTTTTAATAATCATCGGATTTGAACTTAATAACAAAATTATTAAAGCTAAAGAATGTAAGAAGTGTATTGTTACCAATAAAAACATGTATCGGCAGTTGAAATATTTTTTTAGAATTTTTAAAATTCATGATCGCTTTAACGTGCAATTATTGCTTCAAAAATTCATAACTTTTTTAATAATCAACGGATTTGAACTAAAAACCAAAATTATTAAAGCTAAAGAATGTAAGAGGTGTACTGTTTCTAATAAAAACATATATCGGCAGTGGAAATATTTTTTTTAGAATTTTTAAAATTCATGATCGCTTTAACGTGCAATTATTGCTTCAAAAATTCATAACTTTTTTAATAATCAACGGATTTGAACTAAATAACAAAATTATTAAAGTTAAAGAATGTAAGAAGTGTATTGTTACTAATAAAAACATGTATCGGCAGCTGAAATATTTTTTTTAGAATTTTTAAAATTCATGATCGCTTTAACGTGAAATTATTGCTTCAAAAATTCATAACTTTTTTAATAATCAACGGATTTGAACTAAATAACAAAATCATTAAAGCTAAAGAATGTAAGAAGTGTATTGTTACTAATAAAAACATGTATCGGCAGTTGAAATATTTTTTTTAGAATTTTTAAAATTCATGATCGCTTTAACGTGCAATTATTGCTTCAAAAATTCATAACTTTTTTAATAATCAACGGATTTGAACTAAATAACAAAATTATTAAAGCTAAAGAATGTAAGAGGTGTACTGTTACTAATAAAAACATGTACCGGCAGTTGAAATATTTTTTTTAGAATTTTTAAAATTCATGATCGCTTTAACGTGCAATTATTGCTTCAAAAATTCATAACTTTTTTAATAATCAACGGATTTGAATCAAATAACAAAATCATTAAAGTTAAAGAATGTAAGAAGTGTATTGTTACTAATAAAAACATGTATCGCGAGTTGAAATATTTTTTTAGAATTTTTAAAATTCATGATCGCTTTAACGTGCAATTATTGCTTCAAAAATTTAACTTTTTTAATAATCAATGGATTTGAACTAAATAACAAAATTATTAAAGCTAAAGAATGTAAGAGGTGTACTGTTACTAATAAAAACATGTACCGGCAGTTGAAATATTTTTTTTAGAATTTTTAAAATTCATGATCGCTTTAACGTGCAATTATTGCTTCAAAAATTCATAAGTAAGTAAGTAGTAAGTAAGTAAGTAACTTATAAACTTTTTTAATAATCAACGGATTTGAACTAAATAACAAAATCATTAAAGTTAAAGAATGTAAGAAGTGTATTGTTACTAATAAAAACATGTATCGCGAGTTGAAATATTTTTTTAGAATTTTTGAAATTCATAATCGCTCTAACATGCAATTATTGCTTCAAAAATTCATAATTTTTTTTAATAATCAACGAATTTGAACTAAATGGCAAAATTATTAAAAAAATTCTTAACCGCGCACAGAATCTTCCGCAGAATATTTCAATCCGTAACACCACCGCGAGCGACATTCCAACCACCAAGAGATGGCGCGCGTATTATAAATCAATCGTTATCACCAATTTATGTATTTAAAGCCGACTTAATTGCTCATCGGATGCAAGTGTTGCAATTGAGCTCAGTGCAGCATTTGCTGTTAATATTTTGTTTATATTTTTTTTAAATAATTTTAGCTACTTATTTATTTACATTTATCGATACGAATCTACAGGGTAAGCCCAATAAAACCCATTAATAACCGTCGACGCAAACAATGGAAAAGGAATAACTGATCGAGCGGTCGATCGCCGAGAGTAGAAAATTATTAAAGTACTAAAATCGCTATTAAAAAATAGGGGTTGGTGGTAGAAGGGTGAAAATTTAGGGTTGCATGTATTTTTTAATGCCGAATCATAAAAAATAAAAATAAAAAATGTTGTCCAAAAAATAAAAATAAAAAATTTGTGGTGGACCACCCTTATAATTTAGGGGTATTAAAAATAGTTTACGTCCTATTCTCAGACCTGCTCCATATACACACAAAATTTCATAAAAATCGGTCAATCCGTTTCGGAGGAGTTTTGTTACAAACACTGTGACACGAAAATTTTATATATTAGATATTGTTGAATAAAATAATCATTAATAATATTTGCATTTTCAAGGGATGATGGAATTTTACTGATATTAGATTCATTTGTTACGATATTTAATGATTTTAATTCTAAATTTACTTTATTATTTTCGATGATTGGATATTAAAATCGTTATGTAAAGACATATTTTTTTTTAATTGGTGGTTCAGTTATTTTTATGTTAATTAAAATTAAATACAATAGACTGTTATAATTTTATTTTATTATTACAAATGAATGCATTATTTTAATATTGAATATTTATTATTTCACAATCCATGATTATTAATTATAACAAATTAAATATTTGTTCATTAAATAAATAAACTAGTTTATGATGATAAAGCTTGCGAATAATCATAACAGTCAATATGTTAATTTTTGCCTCCGGAATTTTTATAACATTGTTACATATAATCAATTATTTAATTAGATGCTTTTCAATGCGTATACTTCAATATACCGGGTACGCAGAAAGTCCGGCAACGGGTCAATATTTCCCCGAGGGTAGGTTTTCAAAAAGAAAAGTTTGGTACAAAAGTTGCTTGATTACGAGTTACGAATTCTTTGGATACTAAACCATCCCTCACCCCCTTACCCTTTCGCGAGGGGTGGGGTGACTTTAAATTTTTAAACAGCAACCCCCATTTTTCTCGACAGATTCAGATTTTTGGGGACAAAATATCAATCTTTTGTCTGAATTTTTTTTTATCCGCAACCTCCATCACCCCATAGATTCAAAAATCGGTTTTCTGACCTTTTATTAACGTTTTCATGCCTCATGATCTAAACTTTTTCCGAGAACAAGTTTGAGACAAATTATGCTCAATTATTAGTTTGAGGTCGTTTGTAGACTGACCCATCCCACAACCCTACGAGGAGGTGAGGGTGGCTTGAAAATTTTAAACGGCAACCACCATTATTTTCGCTGGATCCAAATTTCTGGGGAAAAAATATTAATCTTTTGTCCGAGAAATGTTTTCATCTGAAACCTCCCCAAGAATCAAATCCCAAATCACCGTTTTGTAAGATTTGGTTAAATTTGGGCAGGGTTAAAAATTGGAAAATAATCCGAAACATTTTGGGATAATTTGCTACTTTTTGGTCTCCTAGGGTTTCTCGAGAAAAGCCGTAGTCACCCTTGTAAACGAATTCAATCATAAAGTTGCACAAAAATACGCTGTTGATTTCCTCTTCACGAATAAGCCAGAAATTACAAAAATAGTTTTGCGAAATATATTTTTACATAGTTGAAGAAGACACCGCAATTTAATAAATTTTTCAAAAATCTTTAATATTACACATAGTATTCAACATAGGGCGTTAATTTAGCCTTTTTCGGACACTTTTCCGGAGCCCAAAAAATTTTCCTGAGGTGTTCTGATGCCGAAATCGGTTTCAGTGCACCCAAAAAGAGTAGGAATCATTATTATGCCTAATAGAAACTGAAAAAAAAATATGTGTGTCTGTGGTATAAGTTCCATGTCGAAAAACTTTAATCTTAAAATAAAATTAAAAAAAACTAGTCGGCGATCCTTACAGGTAAGCTAAGAGGAAGCAATTTTGGACGACCATTGGGGACCCCAACTGAAATGGATCGCCTCACTTTCTGCGCCCCCTATTCCAGCTCCACTCAGAGAAACCAACCGCTCATATGTCGGCCTAAGTTAAATTATTATTATTGATTCAGAAACGTAGTCGCCAATTTTATAAAAATAGGAACTACATAATAAATGCTTTAACATATATCTGTGATTGTTTTTGAAATCCATTTTATTATCAACAAGCTATCTTCAATTTCTGAACTCAATGTTGAGATAAAAAAACGTCTTACACTACACAATTTATTAAACATGAAGACATGAGTTAAATACTTGTGCAATTTAAACCCGGGTACGAATACTCAGTGCTCTGGTGTTGTATGTGATTTTGTGGCGTAAACATAGTATTTGGTCTTATATGAGCGTTATCCGCCGCTTGACCCCAGTTAGTGATACCGTTATCCGCTAGTTGACCTATGCCTTGACGTGGAACTGCTGTCCAAGTAAGAATAAAAATTATGAAACTGTTTAATCGATCCTTTGGGTGTTAATCGATTAGTTGCGTTGCCGCGAGCACTTCGCCAGGGACCCATATGCCTCTAAATCAGCCCTCTATTCAGACATTGCAGAAAGTAGCAGTGTTGTACTTAGTGGCCCAAGTCGGTCACAAGGTCACCTTATTACACGGGAGTCGTTTACTAATACCTCTGTCTCTCAGTTACAGAACCCAACTCCGCCGGTAACATGTTATATAATTTTGTTTATGGTGGAGGCTTCTACTTCGTTATACATGTTGTGAATATAATAAAACACTTTTGCTTTGTTGGTATAACACAAATTTTATTTTATTGTTGACTATAGTTTCGGCAACTCAACTTGCCATTAACAAAACATAAAGTTTTATTAACAAAGTAAAAGTGTTTTATTATGTTATATAATTACTTGTGGCTTACGTACAAAGACATTTTAAATTAAATCCGATGTTCTCATTGGGATCCCCTTAATGATATACTTTCATAATAATATATAATAAAATATGTATTTAATTTTAGACAATCCTTAACAAAGCATTATTTAATAATATAAAAAAAATCATTAAAGCAGATATAATTCGAGGAAAATTTAATTTAGAGCATCCAAGATTTATTCATTCAATCTTTTATCCCATTATGTGACACGTTTTACGGTCATATGCTTTCAAAGGAGTTAATTAATTTAGGTCTCCCCGTATAATTAAAAAAGAACACACGCGCTCGAACCAAAAAAAAAAAAAAGATAAGGGCTGGCAAAACATCCCTTGGATCGCACACGTGCACACCCGCGTGCATGCGTGCGTGTTAATCGCCCTTTTTTTAAATTTACGTCACGCTTTTTTCCATACTTGACTTCGTCGGCAGATTGAAATTTTGAAAAATGCACGGTGCCACGGCCTCGTTATTAATTACGGAAAATAAACTTCAGCGTCCGCGAGTAATGCGAATTAGGGTAACACAAAAGAAATAAATTTCATTGCGCGGAATATTAATGCGCGCAGAAACGTTATTAAAATAAAACGGTCGCATTTTTCTATTTTTTTTTGTTGAAGTTGAAAAATCGGGTGGATTCGCCGAGCGAATTTTTCACTCCAAGTTTTGAATTTAATTTTCACCGGTGCGTGAAATTTGCAACACGCATGTTTTCAATTATTTATACGTTAACAGTTCGTGGACCTTTATGTAAATGAAAAATAAATAGCAACATGTACAGTTAATAATTCGTGCATATTTTGTGGTATAAATAAATTATAAGTAAAAATTTGTTCCATAGCCACATTTTATTATTTACTTATAATAGTGAAATATTTGATTACTAGTTTATGCCTTGCACCTAAAGTGGGATTAATTATGAATTGCATTTTTGGTGCATGCGCCGGCAACTTAGAATCTTACGCTTCTCCGGCGGCATAAAATATTATTTTCATTTATTATGCATTTATTTTGACAGGTAAAATTAACCAAATAGATCTTGAGTAATGTGTGACCCAAAAAAAATTATATGAACGAATTAGTAACAAATGTGGCTCCGCTGAAAAAAGCATTTAGATAATGAAAGTTGAACTGAAGCACAATTATTGTACTGTTTGATAATGTCTAAGTAAGTTGAAACTAATTACAATAAAGTGCAAAAAGAAGATTTATTTTAATGTAACTTACTTCGTTATACAATATGTATCAAAAACTTGAAAACAGATGTTTCTTTAGTAATGTGTATTTACAATTACCCAAAAAATTCAACGAATAATTATAAAGCAACAAACCATCCTCCTGTATTTGGGAAAACATCTCTGATTGTTTGGTTTTATACTAACGAATATTTCAACTAAAATTGGCAAATAAAGGATTAACTGCTAAGACAGTTACTTATTGAAAATTTACCACCAACAATTGGTAGTTTTATCATTTAAATATATAAGGATAATAATAGAACAAGTAGAGATAGATAACCATTATTAACACATTCAAGGGCTTTAATCGTAAGCAAAACTAATTATTTGCAACTTTTTTAATCGCTGAATGCATTTTCTACACTGTAGCTATTTTTTGAACTGTGATTTGTCAATTGGTTTTATGGGAGGTTAAAACAGGTCTATTTGGCATGCAATAACAAATTGTCGGCTAATATTTCAAAAGACTATTTTTTGGTATTTTTTTGTATCGTTGACTGCATTTTCTTCACTCACATCAATTGTGGTCATTTTGTGTCCAGCTGTGATTTGTCAATTCATTTTACAGGATGTTAAAGTAAAGTCTGTTATAATAATAATAATAATAATAACTAATCCGTAGACAGGTGGTCCCACCTAACCGAGTGTGGATCAACCGGCTTAAGGTGAGTCGTTTTGGGCCTAAAGGCGCCCTTAATCTGGGCTTCGGTTTCGCTCAAACAGCTATACTCTTCTAGTATTCTCTGACGTGTGGATTCACGTCCCATTTGAGGCTCCGGGGAGGGTGGAGAAACTGGGAGAATGAAGGTGCCCACTTCTTCAAAAACGGGCAACCATGTTAATGGTTAGGAGACGGCGGTACGTGTGCCCCAGTTCCTGATTATTAGAAAGAAGGACGGCGGGAATTTCGACAAGACGAACCCCTTCGTTTTGCACAAACTATTATATGGATTACTTGGGGACCTGGTATCAGTTCGTAAGATTAAAGAAGGTCTGCGTGTGAAAACAAAAACGGACAAACAAGCAGAACGGCTATTAAAAGTTGAAAGATTAGGACAAGACGTTATAGAGATAGTTGCTTACAAGTCACTAAACTTTAGTAAGGACGTGGTATACCACCGCGATCTTATACACTGCACTGAAGAGGAGATATTAGAAGGACTTTTGGACGTTGGAGTTATTCAGGTTAAAAGAATCAACAGGAATGTAGACGGAGATTTGATCCCTTCGGCGTCATTAATACTTACCTTCGATTCGCCGCGAGTACCAAAATCAATAAAGGCAGCATTTTACAGTCTAGAGGTTAGAGAATTCATCCCTAACCCAATGCGATGCTTGAGGTGTCAAAAATTCGGACACACAAATCTTAGGTGCACACAAGAACCCAAGTGTGTCTGTAGACAGCCACCACATGAAGTTTCGCCATGTAGCAGTTCGCCTGTATGCATGAACTCAGTAAATCAAGAGACTGTCCAGAGTATAAAATGGAAATGGCAATCCAACAGTTAAAGACTAGAGAAAAAAAATCGTATACTGAGGCCAAAACTCTTCTCGCACCCCCTAGGATGCCAACTCAAGGGGTATTATTTGCTAGTGCTGCTGCAAAATCAAGCGCAAGTACTCAGGAAACCGTCTAGGCGTTGGTTCCAGTGATGCAAGAAATGATAAAAAAACACGTTGGCTATGGTATTAAAAACGTATCGCCAGCTTCCCTGCGTCATATACGAGCTTCAATGCCACCACCGACCACTCCAACAGTTATGCAGAGGCCACAAACTATGGGCCCAAAAATTGCGGAAGTCATCGAGGTGCTCTCTGATCCAGAAAAGAGAAAAAGGCCGGTTAAAACTGACACAACTGATGACTCCATGGCAGGTCAGTCGTCTGATCAATCAGATAGAGTCGACGGTAGTCAAGTTAAAGACGATAAAGCCGTTAAAAAAGCTAAAAGTAGACCACATGGGTGGCCAAAAGGAAAGCCACGAAACCCAGAACCCGTCAACGCTATCTCTAGTCAATTCTATTTATTTATATTTTACCTGTTATCTTATTAGTTTATCTCTAGTCAATTTTATTCATTTTATATTTTATTGTTGTCTGTCCATCGTTTATTGCCCTAATCTTAAAATTCAACCTGTCAACAATTCAATGGAACTGCAACGGTTGCAGAAGTCATTATTGTGAGTTGATAATGATACTGGTGGACTTGAAACCGTTTTGTGTTTGTCTCCAAGGAGAAAACTTTAATCTCAGGGGTTACGTCTTATTTCGTCATGACGTACCACCACGTGAAAGAGCTAGAGGTGGAGGGGCTATATTTCTCAGGAAGAATATTCCTTCCAAAGAGATACCACTCACAGCCCGACTATAGGCCGTCGCCTTTTAAAGCCACAATATGCAACCTGTATCTCCCAGATTCAGATTGGGAGATAAATTACCTAATAGATCTTTATACGCAGTTGACTTCTCCAGTTCTATTGCTTGGCGACTTCAATACCCACAACCCCCTATGGGGTTCACGTTCAATAAACGCGACAGGAAGATTGGTCGAGGACTTTCTCGGCTAATCAAATCTCACTCTTTTGAACACGGGTTTCTCGACCAATTTCAATGCCGCATCTAGAACGTTTTCAGCAGTAGATCTGAGTATGTCACCCCCTCACTCGCGTCCAGGTTAGACTGGACGGCCCCTAAGGACTTATCCGGTAGCGATCATTTTCAGACCATGTTAACCAGTGCAGGTCTGCAGGGTTGACAGAAGGTTCCTCCTCGATAACGTCTAGGGGAAGCTGACTGGGATGCGCTCCATCTGAACGTATCATTACCAGCAGTAAGTGATGACATAGAATCAGTCATTAGGGAATGTACGCATTACTCAGGCAGCCGAAATCAGCGTATCGAAAACGAGTGGCAACCTTTCGGGTCCTCATGTTCCATGGTAGAACTCGGAGGGTTGTTACTGAGAAAAAGCACGCACTTAATCGCTTAAAAGATATCCTACGCAAGAAAATCTTATTATATTCAAGAGAGCTCGCGCTATCGCGAGGCGTACGATCCTGCATAACAAAAGAGCATCATGGGAGAGCTACGTTTCATCCTTAGATACTGAGGCATCCGTCTGTGAGGTGTGGAGACGTGTAAAAATCGTGTCTGGAGGAAGATCGCCAATCTCGTTGCCCATTCTACGCGACGGTGGCGACGTTGTCATGAATCCAGCCGATGTAGCGGAAACTCTCGCTCGCCAGTAGCTCAACAAACTATGATGCTGATTTTCTATGTAGGAAGGATGAGCTAGAATCTGCACTATCATTCAATGCTGATTCGGATCTCGATTATAACATGGACTTTTCCCTGGATGAGCTTGAAACGGCACTTTGAAGTGCTCGCAACTCATCTCCAGGACCGGACAACATCCCATACAAAATGCTCCAGGAGCTGTCTTTATCTGAGAAGGCAAAGCTGCTGGAAATTCTCAATCTCGTATGGAAACGAGGAGAATATCCCTCCGGGTGGAGAGAAGCAACCTTTTTAAGCCCGGAAAAGATCTAAATCTTGCATCTAGCTATTGTCCAATATCCTTAACGTGCTGCCTCTAAAATGTTTGAGAAAATGGTCAATAACCGCCTGGTATACATCCTCGAGTCGCGAGGCCTTATTTTTACTTACCAGGCTGGATTCCGGAAACGTCATTCCACCATTGACCATTTGACCCGTTTGGGGAACGCCATTCAGGACGCATTTCTGGATCGTAAGTACCTTGTTGCAGTGTTTTTTGATCTAGAAAAAGCCTTTACTGCATATTTGGGGCTTAAGGGGACGTCTTCCTCTTTTTATACAACCTTTCCTGGCCTTGAGATATTTTCGCGTGCGGGTAGGTTATGCTTATTCCAGTCTCCATATTTTGGAGAACGGTATCCCGCTGGGTTCTACCATAAGCGTCACCTTATTTGCAATCGCCGTGAATGACAGCAGCTTCGGTAAAATCCCCTATAGAATCATGGCTGTATGGAAACGAGTTCGTACGAATTGAGTGCGCACACGAAAGACGTTTTTCTTCGTCAAGTAGGCAGTGTCCCGGTGATATCGCGTAAATCCCAACAAGTTCGGATAGTTTTCGGACGTCTTAAGTAAACGCACGTATACGTACGACAAATCGCACGCAGTCTGCGCGCTCCTATAGTACTTGGTAGATCGGGATTGCTCATGCGTATTCGTACGTTTCCGCACGAATAAAATTTGTATGAAAACGCATCCAAAGTGCCCGCGGCGTTAGGCTTGGGCTCCGAAGTAATATGGCGTATGATTTATCACAGTCTAAGAGTCTAGAAGTTATATAGGGGCCGTCCTGACATTTCTCAGGGAAACGGCACTTCTGCAAAGACTAACGGATAACGGACCACTCTACAATGCTGAGTGTACTTTCTAAACACTGTTTTGTCTAACTTATTATTACTGTAATGTTTTGAGTGTTAAGTTACTATATTGTTAAGTTATTTTTTTAATGTTCTCCGATCTTGTTAGCAGTTTACACCAACATGGTGGGGGTTATTTTAGCATATTCGTTGTCTCCTCTTGTTGTTGGGCAACGGTTTTTAGCTTTATTTAATTTTATTAACCCAACAACGGTCTTATCTTTGTGCCATAATATTTATTAATTTATTTGTGTCGTCCCTCCACCCTGTTGGCATTTTAAACCAACTTGGTGGAGTTGATTTTAATATCTTTGTTGTTTTGTTTCCTATTTGTTAACTTTTTCGTAATTGCTCTCTACCCTGCGGGCAATTTAAACCAACATGGTGGAGTTTATTTTAGTATATTCGTTGTCCTGTCTTGTTGTTGGGTAACAGTCTTTAGCTCTATTCTTTGTTGTCGTGTTTCTTATTTGTTACCTTATTATATTGTTAACTCATTTTGTAATTTACTTGTGTCGTCCCTCCACCTTGTCGATTTTGATAATCCGCCGTTGAGCCTCATGTCCCAAGGTCATGCCTAATATTTAAGGCATGAAACAAGTCAAAACAAAATGGAAACCAGCGGCTAATGACCTTGGCAGTCGATGCCACAAAAGAAAAAAAAATAATAACAACTAAACCTAAACCACAACTTACACACAGAACTGCAAAAAGCCACAATACTCCACACCTGTAACATAACCCGAAAATTTTTCAACAATTTTTTAAAAATAAAATTTGTGTGCACGTGCCAGTACACAAATCCTCCCCGGCGAATGAACCGAGAAAACGAAGAATAATAATAATAATTTATTCATGCAAGTACAAAAATGTTAACACAGATCAAAAAGTTCATGGAATATACATGAGATAAATGGAATACTAATCTGAACTAAACTAGAATATATTGGTAAAAAAATTATAAAAACATATTCGCAATATTTGCAAATTTTAAAGCTGATTCTTCCAGAGACTATATTTTTGTAAGTTTCTAAATAGATTATTACATTTTCATCCCTTAAGTTCCAGGTTTGACTGTTGCGATTTTGTTTCTAGTTGCAATGTATTGATTGTTTTTATTACACAATAATTTTGAAGTTTATTTTTTCTAGAGACGATTTTTTTAATTAGTTTTTGCATTGCTTTCAATGCTGTTTGTCCATTGCGTTCATTTTTAGAGTGTTGGCATTTTGTTTTCAGTTATAATCTATTAATTATCCAAAACGGTATATTTGTGATGTACTTACAAATTTTGAGTAAATTGTTGCAAACAAATTTGCATACAATTTTTCTTTTAATGCTTTTTGTCCATCACGTTCATGTTTATAGTGTTTGAATTATGTTTTATCAGTTGGTTTTACAAGATGTTACAAATAGAACTGAGATATATTTAAAAATTTGGAAGCTGCAATCTTCAGAGACGAATTTTTTACAATTTTTCGAATCGTTCAATGTATTTTTTTAGTCAAGTTCACGCATTAAACGTCGTCACTTAGTTTCCAACTCTACTTTTCTAATTGTTTTTAAGGGATGTTATAAATACGTCTGTTTGGGAAGTGCTTGTAAAGTTTGAAGTTCATTTTTGCAAAGACAAATATATAGGGTGTTTATAAATTGATGCGAGATTTTAAAGTTAAGGGAGGTCTTTCATTTAATTTTTTGCGCAAAACCTCTTCCTCTCTGAAATTAAGAGGAAAAATCGTTTTTATTTCATATATCCACTGTGGAAAAATTTAGAAGAATGAAATTTGGCAGATAATTGCTTCTAATAAAAGGATTTCTCTAATATTTTGCAAATTTATCGAATTATAAAAGATGTATTTCTTCTATGGTTAAAAACAATTTGTGGATATACATATAGGATGTTTCAGACCACCCGTACACCCCAAATATCTCCAGAAATACAAATCGGATTGAGATTTTAAAAAATATGTCCAAAACTGTTTTTTGAGCCCTATCATATGGTGTAAAATGTGAACCGTAACTTTGAAATCTTAAATGGGAACCCCTATTTTTTATTGCAGATTTGGATTCTATGTTAAAAAATATGAGGCTTTTATCTGAAAAAAAAATTTCGATGAGCGACAGATGGCGCTTTATTCGGCAAAAAACATTTATTGAATTAAATTTATTTCTCGCATCAAATGACAGATTATAACATTTTTTTCTTAGTCATCTTTTAAATAAGGCGTTGATTGAAGTCATTCGTAAGTTTATATCATAAATAAGTTAAAAAAAAATTTGGTAAAACAAAAATCGTAGAAACGAATTAAAATGAATTTGATTATCAAATTCCATGCTATTATTTTCTATTGTGGTAATTTATGAATGTGTGTAACAACAAACTGTATTTTTTTAAATTAAAAAAAAATATATATAAAAAATTTTTTTTTTTATAAATACCTAATATATTTTCAAGTAGAATCCAAATCTGCAATAAAAAATAAGGGTACCTATTTAAGATTTCAAAGTTACTCCCGACCCCGTCCCAGGGGGAGGGGTGGTGATTTACATTTCACACCAGATGATAGAGCTTAAAAAAACAAATTTAGACGTATTTATTTGTATGTCAATTCGATTTGTATTTCGCGAGATATTTGGGGTGTACGGGTGGTCTGAAACACCGGGTATACTTTAGATAATAAAAAATGATAGTGTTATAAGTATATGTATGAACTGGTTTTAAACCTATTTTATAATTTGTTCAAATTTAAACTTGTTCCCCCTTAATTAATTCGTTCATGATTATATGTACTTTTGTTTGCAATATAAATGATATAAACAATAAAAGCTAAAAGTTACAACGAATAAATCGCACCTCCTCGTCAGAAATTCAAAGTTACCAAAATGCTACTACTGATAAATGATGCAAGTTTGTGAAATTTGGAAAATTCAATAACATATTATTATTATTATTACATCGTTATAAACAAGCATTATCAATTATGTTGAGTAATTGAAAGACCTCAGCCCCATTTCTAATTAAATCCGAAATGCATGATTAATCCGCACCGATGGATAACTGGGTCAGTCTTGCGGTAAACATCACCACCCCCTGCATTATCCCCTTATCCCCCCCGACAGTTCGCTTTCCTGCTTGACGTCCCTGATGGATTTTTAATCGCCATCAATTTTCAATCATCCGGACGAGCCCCGAGCTCGAAAACAAATACGAGACGAGTCTGAACTTCGGCACGGAAAGAATTCAAATTTTCAGAACTACAGAAATTAAATAAATGTCTTTGTAATTGATTAATTACGATTTTCACCAATGGTAAACGACCCGCTACGAACACATAGAGCACACACAAATGTAAAATTTAACACATAAGTTGAAATTTTATTACAACTTATTTGTTATTCTTACTAGCCGATTATAATTAACTTCAGCTGACAAGGGAAGGTCCCCAGGTGATTCACCGTTTTCGATTTAAGCTCTGTGCAGAAATATTGTAGGTGATGTCAATAAGACATAGAAATGTAAAATGTAACACATTTTAATTACAACTTATGTGTTACGCGATATTATATACTTATTAGCCAATTATAATTAAAGACAGCTGAGTGCCCCTTCATTCGTCTGTTTGTCTTTAAATATCAAAAGCGACAATAACATTTAAATGTCAGACTACAAAATATTGGTTATAACACTGACCGACACAGTAAACTCCTCACCGTGCCTTATCAGTACCCCACGTTCCTTCGCAATGGCATCTTACGAGATTAACTCTTCATAACGAGTAAAACTTTTTCTCGAAATAGTTTGATAAATTCCTGAAAGATATTTTACTGTATTGATTTATTTTATAAAAGACATCATTTATAGCAGACTTAAATTTCATATCATCATTTGATTTTAAAACGTTTTGCACGATAATCGTTTGGTGGCCTTCACCACTATAACTAGTTCAATGCACCACTTTCACGTTGTTTAATTAAAATTGTAAGAAAAATAAATTATTTCGCAGTCGTTAATTACTGTTGATAATTTTGCGGGCTGTGCGATACCATTAAAACTTTACCAGTTAGAGATTATTTCGCAAATGTTTATAGGGAGAAAAGGTCCGGTAATATAAACCAACCTTTTGCGGATACGTGCGTTAAACGTGCATGGGATAAACACCGTAAATTATTAAAACCATTAATTATTTACTAACGACTCCGCGGTAAAACTCCCTAACCCCATATTTAGGGGTCGCGCAATCAATGTTCGGCATTACAATGTTTCCGAGTAATAACAGCAGAGTGTGCACTTAATGTATATAAGCTTGATTAATATTATTACTTTTCAATACTGGGTCATTTTCATTGATATGTCGTGTGTTCTGTTTAAAACAACATGCTTTATAAAACGCTGATTTACATCCAAAATAAATATAAATAATGTTTATGGATGCGATAATAAATTTTCAATCTATTCTGATGAATCTTTGATGGCGAAAAGCTTTGAAGTGTATTCTTTAAAGTCATGCATGCGAACTTAAGCGTGTTCTAGCACCTGTGAAAAAAATATTTTTTCTGTTCAAATAATTTTAAATTACTTGGTACTACTCAAAACTTGAACCTACAGATAAGAAAACTGCATTCGGCTATTGGAAAAATTGTAAAGAAATAATAACTGCTGGAATTAGCTTCAAAATCCATCTGAAATAATATACCAATCTTAGTACGTATCTAAACAAATTATATACAGGACGCGGCATTTATCCTGGACACCTAAAATATTATGGAAACGAAGATTCTGAGAAAAAAATGGTTTAAATAAATTGGGACGAAGGGGCTAATGCAAAGGCCTATTAATTTTCAATGGTAAGCTGATTTTCAAAGTCAAAGTCATTTCAAGGTTAACTGGTTATTTTGACATTGACGTGGTGAAAACCATAACGGTATAGGTGACATTTTTTGCAAAACTGAGTTAAGTGTACATTTGACGCAGAAACAAGGGGTGCAAAAGATCCTAGTGCCTACTGTTAACGTCTGACATCTAGCGGTACGTGGTATAACTACATTTATCGAATCACAATCGATATGCAGTGACGGTACAAGCAACAAAATGGCGGACGTTTCAAAGAATTGCGATTTAGCTGCTCAATTACTGACGAAATCTCGATTAGAAATGAGTAGTTCTACCTTTCAAAGTATTCAGTGTTGTTCAGAAACGACTGAAGAAGATTTCTAAGATGATGATTCAGTCGCAGATGAAGATTATGTTCCTGTTCAAGGTAACTAAAGTACAGGCATTTTTGCAACATTTTAGTGGTTACGTAAAGTTATGTTTTCAAATTTTTAATGAATTTTGTGGCCGATAAAAACGTCTTTAACTATTTTTTAGTACAAAAGCATACTTAAAACTAGCATAATAACGTCTCTTTATTGTCAATAAAAATTGCGTTCCTCAAGAAAAATACAGTCATGAAAATATTTTCACTTGTACCGGTATGTCACTCAAAAGCTTAACATCTTTGGGGTACGTTAGCATTCACCTGAAACAAATACATTCATGAGAACGACAAGATTTTTTAGGGAATTTTATGTATAAAACTGATTTTTATATAGATATTTGCTTTATATCGATGCCCAAGTGGTATATTTCCTTATCTATCCAGATGCATCATCTTCAGATGAAAACGAAGATCATAATAAGAACCCTAACAATGAAAAAATCCTACATACAGCTGAAGAGTTGTGCTTAGAAACACCTAATGAATAAATTCAAGAAAACATTGTTTCAAGAAAAAGAAAAAGGAACTTGAAGTCATGGAAAATGAATAAAAGAAAACGCCTAAAAAATCTGGAACAAGAATACACATCTACAACAGCAAAAATTACGCCTGCTCGAATCATCCAGCCATTTCAACATATCTGCCGATATGAATGCGAGACTTTCACAGAATAAAGACGCAGAATTATCCATGAAGGGTATTGGAAAACTGGTTCCTGGCAACAATAAACGTCCTTCATAGTAAAATGTGTTTCAACTACTAAACCAAGACGAAATTGTAACAAGTCAAAAAAACGAAGTACTGCAATTTTCCTGGATGACAAACGAGTGTGTAAGGAGTTCTTCCTTAAGACACTAACTATAAGCAATCGCCGATTTACCACAGTTGCATTTACCAAACCGAATGTGGAAGTCCTATCTCCTGTTGATAAACGTGGTAAACATGCTCCTGGAAATAAAATACCAGAAGATTGCCTCGCTACTATAAGGAACCACATAAAAAGCTTTCCTTATTACACAAGTCACTATTCTCGTAAAGATAATCCTCACAAGAAAAACTTGTCTCCAGAGTTATCAGTCTCAAAAATGTATAACCTGTATACTGAGAAGTGCGAGCAGGAAAACATTTTGCTTGTGAATAAGTGTATTTACCGTAAAGTGTTTAATTCAGAATTTAATCTATCATTTTATAAGCTAAGAAGTGACACATGCAATACTTGTGACCGTTTCGAAAATTTAATCAAAGCAGAGGAAGATACCAGCAGAAGAAAAATCGAATGCTAGAGAAAGAGCCAGAGCCGCTAAGAAAGGAGATGTACAGAAGTCGAAAGAAGGCTCAACATAAGTAATTACTTTCGATCTTGAAAAAACATTGCCAACTCCAAAGCTAACAACCAATGTTATCTACTACAAGAGGCAGCTTAGGACATTTAATCTAGGAATACATGACTGTAGAACAGATCATGCAATCATGTATATGTGGTCTGAAAATACTGCCTCACGTGGATCTTCAGAAATTGGTTCTCGCTTGCTGAAGTACGTAAACTACTTGCCTTCTGAAATTAAGCATGTTATTGCCTTCAGTGACAGTTGCGGTGGGCAAAACAGATATCAAATAATCGCCCGATTTTGGCTCTATATTGTTTCCCATACATCTATTGAAATTGTTGATCATAAGTTCCTCGTGCCTGGACATAGTTACCTTGAAAATGATGCTGATTTTTCTCACATTAAGAAGAAGAAAAAGCAAACCTAATTTATATTTGTGTCACAGGATTGGATCAGGCTTGTTGAAAATGCCAGGGTGACATTTCAAGTGAACGAAATGAAGAAAGAGGATTTCCTATCCACAGAACCAATTGCAAATCTTCTCTCACCAACAGAAAAATAGACACTGAGAAGCAAAAGGTTAACTGGTTGACAATGAGATGGATGCAATACAGAAAAGCTGAACCAAGAACTTTCTTCTTCAAGGAGACACTTAATGAAGACATAGAATTTCGAAAAATAAATCTTGCACGTCCATGCAGGTCTGGAACATTACCTGCACATCTTCCACTACTTCGACATGGACCAGTATGTTTAAAGCAAGCAAAAAATGATGACTTGATGTCGTTGTTACAGTTTATTCCTCCAGTGTACCACAACTTTTATAAGAGTCTATCATCGATTCAGAGTTTACCAGAAAATCAACCAGGACATCGTGGTTGCCCTCGTTTATCTTTCACACTCTCCACATAATACTGCATAGCCAAGCGATGAAGAATCCTACCCTGATGACTGTGATAGTGATGCAGTGAATGAAAGCGAGTAAGCATAACGTGCTCATTCTTTAAAGGCATAGTGATATAAGTGACATTTTATGAAGACGTTTTGAAACCATAATGGCACAAGTAAACTTTATGAATATTTTAAACAATGATTCTTTACACTCAGGACCTTTAGATACTTACCAAATATATGTATCTCAAGTGCAAAATAGTGTATAAAAGTTTTGTTTCATTTTGTATAATCTGTGACTTTAAATAAATATTTAAATGTTTAAGGTCATTTTCCTCCGAATAAACTGTATGGTACTTATATCGTTATGATTTTCACCCCTTCAACTCAAACTTCTAATTTTTTTTAAAGAATCTGAAACTACAAGTAAAAGTAAAGTTTTACAAAAAAACATGTTTCTCTTCGGCTCTTACTTTTTACAATATTGAATTATTAAAGAAAATCAACCTAAACTAGGCCTAACGATGACTTTTGATTTCACCATATTTCATAAAAATGTTAAGTTAAAAAATTATTTAAACAAAAATTAGGAATACGTGTCATTTTAATCACTTAATAATATTTAAAAGCCCTAGAACATTTGTGTCCAAAAATATCGAACCTGAACTAGGCCCAACGATGACTTTTAATTTTTTGAAAATTTACCATATTTCATAAAAGTGTTAAAAACATATTTAAACCAAAATTACGAATACATGTCATTGCTTTTATCACTTAATATTATTAAAAAAGCCATTTGTGTCCAAAAATATCGAACCCAAAGTAGGCCTAACGATGACTTTTGATTTTTTTTAAATTTACCATCTGTCCTGATATACAACTCAAAGACATGAACATAAACTAAATCCAACATGAAAACCCAGAAAGTGATGGAAATTACAATATACTTTGACTATGCTTTCATAAGCGAAATACCAAAGAATTAATGAGGAACAAAACTAAAAAAAAAAGATGCAGGGGAGCAAAACATGTAGCTAGTAGAGAGATATAGTGTACGACAAAAAGACAACCAATGGAACACCTAGAATGTAGGCCATATCCCGAAAAAAAACCAGAGGGCGCTCCTGGATAAGATGGAGACGGAGACAACTTGAAAAGAATATAGAGGGAAACGTGCAGTACAAAAGAGAGGAATACGGAAAGAATTAGAGGAGACCTTTGTCTTAAGTTTGATGACATGAAGGCATAGAAGAAGAAAAATGTTTAAGGGCTTAAAATATTCCTTGGGATGTGTACCTTAATTTAACACTCCTCCGTGTGTGCTCAACTCCTCTGTGTGTGCTCACTCCTCCGTGTGTGCTCACTCTTCCGTGTATGCTCACTATTCCGTGTGTGCTCACTCCTCCATCACTTTGTGTGCTTACTTCTCCGTGTGTGCTTACCTCCTCCGGGTGTGCTCACCTATCCTACATGTGTGATCACCTCTCCTCCGTATGTGCTCACCTTGACGTGGGGGGGGGCTTGCGCATTCATATAATCCTAAGTACTATACCGGCGGGAACCTCAGCTCCCGCCAGGGCTACCCATGCTGGGAAGGACCTAGGTGATGGATCTGATAAAGCAGCATGCAACATGGGGCAGAAGGGGCTCTCAGCCGTAGTAAAGGCAACCCTTCTGAGGAAGGACACTCGAACAAACCAAAAACAACTTCTCATGTATGGACCAAAGATGAAAAAATTACGGAGCTGGAGCTCGGAATTCCAGTTCCGGTCGGAGACAGGTATGCTCGAGCGGGCACCCACTGACCGTCATCTACCGACTGCCTTATAACAACCCAGGTGGGCTCGCCTTCGGGTGACCCGCCACTAACCCACCACACCGCGAGTGCACTGCACAATTCCCCCCTGCTGAGGCTGCCCCTGACAAGAACACTGGGGCGGTGTCTCGTGTAAGGATGAGGAAACAGCTCTGCGGGGCTGAAAAGAAAAGGAGGAGGAAGCTAGAGGGGGCTGGCAGAACAGCCTCCAGTGCGAAACGGGCCACCACAAGCTCCAAGGTAAGTCCCCAAAAAGGGCAGCCCGGGACGAGTGGCGCAAGTCACCAAAAATAAAACCAGGGGGGGCGACGGCAGCAGACCGACCTCCAAAAAGTGGCCTTCTGATAAGCAATGCCCTTCGCCGGGAAAGGCCAAGCAGACCGTGCCGCCACTAAGAAGCAAAACAGGTCGGATGACTCTGGGAAATCGCCTGGGCTCAACTCCAGGAAGAGACCCAGAGATACCAACAGAAAACCCATATGCGAAGGTCTATCAACAGACATCTGCAGATGGCCATCGTCGACAGAAGCAACCTCCTGGGCAAACTAAAGGAGGAACAGGAGAAGCTAATACGTGACTCCCTCATGAGGGAGATCCTGGGAGTGAACCCGATCAACACGGTCGCGCCACATTTCTCCAAGTGGTTCTACTCGGGGGAGATACTGCGTATTACCTGCGCGGACACCGACTCCTCGAAAGGGCTCGAGGAAACGGTCAAAGGACTAGGACCTCTTTGGGAGAGAGCCGAGCTGGCAGTGGTCAGGTTGATAGCCTGCCCAGGCTAGTGAAGGCTTCAGCCTGGCTGCCCAATGCACACTACAAGGACGAAGCCTTGACCTGGTTAGGTGTGCAGAACCAGACTCCAAAAGTGGCCTTCTGATAAGCAAGGCCCTTTGCCGAGAAGGGCCAAGCAGACCGTCCCCCCACTAAGAAGCTAAACAGGTCGGATGACTCTGGGAATTTGCCTGGGCTCAACCCCAGGAAGAGACCCAGAGACACCAACACAAAGCCCAGAACATACACGGAGGGTATCAACAGACATCTGCAGATGGCCATTGTCGACAGAATCAACCTCCTGGGCAAACTAAAGGAGGAACAGGAGAAGCTAGTACGCGATTCCCTCATGAGGGCGATCCTGGGAGTGGACCCGACCAGCACGGTCGCGCCACATTTCTCCAGATGGTCCTTCTCGGGGAAGATATTGCGTATTACCTGGACACCGACTCCTCGAAATGGCTCGAGGAAACGGTCAACGGACTAGGACCTCTAGGTGGGAGCTGGGGAGGGAGCTGAACTGGCAGTGCTGCAAGTTAATAGCCTGCCCGGACTAGTGAAGGCTTCAGCCTGGCTGCCCAATGCACAGGACAAGGACGAACCCTTGACCTGTCTGAGCGTCCAGAACAGAGAGGCCCAAATGGGCAAGTGGTGTGTGTTTCAACACGAACAAATAGAAGACGGCATCCTGGTGGTTTTCGGGATACCGGTCAAAGAGATCGAGCTGCTGAAGGTTAAGCACCCCTAAGGCAAATGCCAGCTAAACTAACTAAATTTATTATACATGCAAACAAATTACTATATAAAGGGTGGTCCAACCATAATGCACGATGTTAACGTCAAGTTTTTTGCCCAACTTAATTTGACATTTCTTTGTTTCAGTGTTTGACAAATTTAATAATGGAGAGGTACACAATTGAGCAGCGCGGTAAGATTGTTGAAGCCTTTTACGAAAATGGGCGTTCAAATCAAAATGCATTTTGTGCATTTTTTTGGTCAGCATAATCGACCAAATGTGTCCACAATCGGGAGAATTGTGCGCAAATTTCAGTAAACCGGGTCTGTAGGAAATGTGAAAACACCTGTGCATGCTCGCCCAGTTCGTTCTGCAGAAAACATTGCTGTTGTTCGCGATAGTATGGCAGAAGAGCCGTCAACCTCGACTCGTCGTCGTGTCCAACAATTGAACATCTCACGAACATCACTGATGCGAATTTTGAATAAAGATTTGAATTTACACGCTTACAAGGTTTAATTAATAGACTCAAGAGCTGAAGCCTACTGACCATTTCAAGCGTCGTCAATACGCCGAATGTTTGGTTGAACAGACAGAAGTGAATGGTGACTTTACAAAGAAAATCATCTTCAGCGACGAGGCACCCTTTCACCTTAGTGGATTCGTTAACAAGCAGAATTGCCGCATTTGGGCAAATGAGAATCCACGAGTGATTGTTGAAAAGCCGATGCATCTACAAAGAGTGACTGTTTGGTTCGGTTTATGGGCTGGCGGCGTCATCGGGCCGTACTTCTTCGAAAATGAGGTCGGCCAAGCAGTTACCGTGAATGGTGTTCGCTATCGCGAGATGATAACGGACTTTTTGTGGCCAGAAATTGAGGATATGGACCTGGACGAAATGTGGTTCCAACAGGATGGTGCCACTGGCCACACAGCTAACGAAACAATGGCTCTTTTACGTGAGAAATCCAATGGCCGTGTTATCTCACGTCGCACAGTGGGGCCGATTACATCAAAAACTGGCAAAAATTATTTTCGTTGATTTAGTTGTTGGATATGATAAATGACATTCATTTTAATAAATATTAATAATTTATTGATACTGGGTGATAAAGAAAACGCCAAGTTTAAGCATTTTAATTTTATAATTGCAATATTTTTGACAGTTTTATCATACCTATGTAAAATCAATGTACATTAAATAACAAGCACAATTTGTGAAACTAGTTTAAAACAAGAACAAAAAATCATAAAAATAGATACGTCATACTAATAAATATATCTATAATGAGGAATCACCACTGTCACTGTCACTGTTTTGAACGTCAGAGCTAGTAGTATCAATATTTGGAGATTGTAATAACTGTAGAACGTGTTTGTCTAACTGACTTGCTTTAATTGTTATTTGTCGCATCCTTGAAATTAAGGGATCTGAAGACATTAATAAAGAGTGAATTATATCTTCGTTGGTTTTTTCACGAGAACACTTGTGGGAATGGTCTTCTCTATATTTTTTAAAGACTTTGTTACTTGCTTCTAGCGCTTCTTTATTAAGCTGTCCTATTGGAAGGCCTTTTCAATTATAATTGGTCCGTGAATGAGGACTTTGTGGACAGTAGGAGGCATCGGATACCAAGGGAACTTGTTTACAAAAATCTTTGCAGTTTCTAATGTATATATTTTGAAAGCCTACATTAATATTATAACCACTAGCCTTTGCAGTCAAAATTATAGTAAGGCGTTTGATAATATTTACATCTATTCCGATAATATTCGCTGTCCGAATTATGGAAGAAACGCCTGGCTGTATTCCCATCATTACTACTACCACATTCAGGTTTGGGCTTATCTACTATAAGTCCCCGTTCTGATTTGAATTTTTGAGTTTTTTTTTAATCTTGTCATTTTTTGAACATATGCGTATAAATACATCTAATATCATTTTTTGGCGAAGGCGATTGCAGTAGTACATCCACTAATGTTTTTTTGGTAAGAATAATATTCTCATCTAACGATCTTGTAATAAACGCAAGCGTTAAGAATATATATTTGGAGATAATTAATACATTAGAAACAACCTTACTTGTTGCAGAAAGCATTCAATAAATTCAATTGATTATGTTCGGGTATTCATCGAATAATATTGGAATATATTTAAATTATTATCTTAAGATGGCAGTTAAAAGCGGTAAATGTTTTTACAGATTATAATAGCCGAGGTATTGGGCTAAAAGGTTTTGCAAAGGATTTTGCCCGACAATTCCGGAAACGTGACTTATTGTCTAGTTGAATGCAGATTTACTAGTATTTGTTGGATGTTGTTTTTGCGCATGTAATAAAAATATAAAACAGACTGTTACATTTCAAATCTGCTGGCCAAAGGATAGTATTATGTTGTACATACCTCCAGGTTGCGAATCAATTTTTTAAACCACTTCGAACTTTGTCTTTTACAAATTATACTTTTAATTCGTCGACGCGTCGTAGAACTGAGTATCGGACATTACTCAACTTTACACTGTGCTAGTTATAAGGGTAGCAATCTCACTACCTAAAAACTTACGGTTTATTGCGGGCAGGTACCCTGAGCTTATGACACATAGGTTATAGATGTAAAATAGTAGATTTTAATATTTTGGGTTTTTTCCAACTTTTGATACAATCGGCCCCACTGTGCGTCGTGGCGATGTTTATTGGCCGTCACGATCATGTGATTTAACACCGTTGGACTTTTTTCTTTGGGGACATTTAAAAGAAAAAGTCTACGTCAATAAGCCAAGAACAATTCAAGAGCTAAATGAAGAGATAATTCGGCATAATAACGACAATGAACCTCAATTATGTCTCAGTCATTGAAAATATCGACCATCGGATAGAGGTATTCCACCGAAGCCGTAGCAAACATTTGGCCGATATTTTGTTTCACACATAATTGTCATAGATCCTTTTATCATAATAAAAAAATATTAAGATAATTCTCTGAAAACTTTTTGTTTTGTTTACAATTAATATCGTGCGTTTTGGTTGGACCACCCTTTATTAAAATTAGTCTGAATAAAGATGGATGAATTTATTTAAATAACAAAAAGAACACTTGATTTTAATAATGTTTCTTGGAGTATAATATTTAATTTAAATTCCACACATGAATTATAGTCTTATGCTGTGAAATATTTGGTTTTATTATATCGCGATATAAATTATTTTGTTGATTCAAACCAGCAATAACTTTTGGCTAACCTTAATAAATCCACGACGGTAAGAATATAATCCGGGATTTATAGAATAGAAGGGTTATGTTAATAATAAGTTTTTATTAAAGAGGAGCAGAGTTACGAGCGTCGGCGTCGGTGTCGGAGGGGCGCTGATGGGGCCGTGTCTGTCATGTGGCAGGTTCGTAAACGTAAGAAGGGGACTGTCATCTGCCATCTGCATGCGGGGGCGGACTTTTTTCAAAATTTTATTACCCCGCCCAGGAATGCCCTTTTGCCTTTTTGCAAAAATGCAAACGTTGCATACTGGCTTGCAATCTCCCGCACAAACACTCTTATCATTCATGAATTCAATTACACAAACGCCGCCTTATTCCTTTCCGAATAAATCTAAAAGATTTTAAAATTTATCCCAGGAATTCGGTTCAATTATGCAAAGTCTCTCGCTTTCAAAAACAGTTGCTTACTTTACATCAAATCGTTGGTAATTAAATATAATCCTCCACACAAACCACAATTGTAACTACTATTTTCATCTGAATAAAGATAGTTCTCTCTCTCTCTCTCTAAATATAATCCAGAAATTGCGTATTCTAATGCTAATGGGAAATGTAATTAATTCGCAATTTGATTGTATCTGAGTGAAATTAAATACATAATCGGTAGAAAGACCACCAGGTCGATAGCCTGTTTACAGATGTCACTATAATTTTATATTGTATCATCTTAAAATAATGTAAGGAAAGATATTGTAGGAGCGTTGTAAAATCAACACAAATCGATCATAGCTGATAACATAAAAGGGCGAAGGAAATCAAGATTTCATGCTATTTGAGTGTAAGCGTCTACTTTCATCTATAACCTAAAAATACATTATTTTCACATGTATACATACACTGTGTACATAAAGTAAGGAATAAATTCGATTAAAATTCAGGACATTTTTTTTTAGAAAAATGCTCAGACACGTGTATTATTATTTTTTAACGCGCATTTTTTTGAGATAAAATTCAAATGTACAGGATGTCCCAAAATTGAGATACGACCCCTAAGTTAACATTTTCAAATTTGAACCTACATTTTTTGTTGCATTTATGGATTCTAGATAAAAATTCTGTAGCATACCCCATGTCGATATTCAGCTGTTTTCGAAGAAATGGCGTTTAGAAAAGTAATATTACTATTTTATTTCTGGTAAAAGGTAACATGGTTTCATCAAAACGTTCCAATTAATAAGCAAAAATCATTATTTACTTAATTAAATGATTTTTCCTAATTAATTTCAATGTTTCGAAGAAACTTGTTATCTTTTACCAGAAATAAAATAGTGGTACGTTTTTAAACGCCATTTCTTCGAAAACAGCTGAATATCGACATGGGGTATGCTACATGAAAAATACTTAGAATTTTATGTAAAATCCATAGATGCAACAAAAAATGGGGGAATCACATTTGAAAATTTTAACTTGGGGGTCGTATCTCAATGTTGGGACACCCTGTACATTTGAATTCTATCTCAAAAAATGCGCGTTAAAAATAATAATACACGTGTCCGAGCATTTTTCTGAAAGAAAATGCCCTGAATTTTAATAGAATTTATTCCTTACTTTATGTACACAGTGTACTAAACCGGCCAAATTATTGTATTTCGAATACATCCCGCCTGGAATAATTAAAAGCGTCCAGTTTTCGATTTCAGCTGAAAATTCGTTCAATTTGCGCGTTTCGCGCCCGTCGCGCTACTGAAAAAACTCGGATCGCATATTGAACCGATAACGCAGTCAATTTTAGTGTCATGCGATACCGATCAAATATCGTTCGTTCGCGGGGTTACTCTGTCAAAAACAGAAACTCGTTTTTTTTTGTACGCGAACTGTTGATTAAAAGCGCCGGGTTTCACGTGTAAAATCTGTTAATTACCGAGCAATTTTGAGTTCGTGTATTTCAGTTTAAATTTACATTTATTATAGCTGCGAAATGATATTACTTTGAAATAAAATGCCTCTACAAAAAAAAAATATTAATAAAAAAAATTCAAATGAAGTCTCACTGAAGCGTCAAAGTAACTTTTTGGCAATTAATATTTAAGATAGAAAAAAATGATTTATATAAAAATTGTGGATAATTATCGACTTCACAGTCCGAAAATATTTTTAGGTATACAGGATGCCCCACAACGGAGAGCCAACACAAACTTATGTTTTTTTTTTTTTATGGAACACTGGGCATATTTTTGCATTTTTATGCGTTGTTTTTAATACTAATTAAACTGACATCAGCTTTTATTGGGCTAAATTTAACTGTTTCTGAGTTATTCTGGTTTTTGAAGCAAAAAATAATAAAATCATCGAAGCGTTTTTTAATAATAGAAATATTACATTTTTAGATGATTAGGTTTGTTTAAGTAACTAAATGCTATTTTTATGAAGTAAGAAGACCTTCACTAAATGTAAAGAAACTTTCTAAAAAAACGCCCAGTATATTCTAATAGAAATTTAAAGTAATTTTTCTTACCTTTACAAAAATACCTAGTTAGCAAGATTTATAAATAATATATTCAATAAAACGAAACGGAATATAGTCTGAATATATGATTATTCAACCTGTTTGTTTGCAGAGTTACGAACAGGTTGAATATTCATATATTCAGGCTACATTTCGTTTTATTGAATTTATTTAATGCTTTCTGCAACAAGTAAGGTTGTTTCCAATTTATTTGTTATTTAAATTATAAATAATACTTTGAAAGTCATTATATTTTTCTCTCTTAAATATTTAAGGGCAACAAGTTACTGCACAGTGGGGCAGAATGCACATTTTTCTGGCCGAAATTCTGAAACTTACAAAATGTCTCAATTAAGGTCGTGATTACAGGAAAAATAATTTAAAAAATGTAATTGATAAATAATTAATTGGTGTGTCTTAAGGGATGGAAATAGAAATGGACTGAGTAAAATTCTAAAACTAATGAAACTGGGCCAAGTTCGTGATCTAGGAAAAATATTGTTTTTTTAATCTATTTGATAAAGTGGGGTGGTTTTAAGGGGATAAACATTGAAATGGCCGTGTAGAATTCTGAAATTTTAGATTCAGAAAAATAGTGAAAAAAAAATAATTGATTTATTACTAATTAAAATTTCCTTCAAAATTTTATCATAAAATATACATTAACATAAGGTATAATTTTTAGCATGTAAAATCCTATGGCCCACGATAAAAAAAAACATACTGTATACTGTATATATATTTAGGCACAATGTAGCACAATTTGATGGCGTGAATGGAGTTTTTATAATATTTATTTAAATGTTTATGTGGCCATCATGTTACTTTCTTAGATTTGATAATTATTTATATTTATATTTTCTTCGTTTATTTTCAATTTAAATCATATTTTAAATGTGCATCGTGTATTTTGCAGGATCCAAGAGATTTCGAAAAAACTGAGTTGTTATGAGTTGTTCATTTTGCCATTCCCTACAATTACTATTAAAATAAATTTGATGTAACTATTATCGTTTCGTAATTGTAAAGCAATACCAAAAAAAAAATAGATTTTTTTTCGAAGAAAAATAATATGAAAAAAAAATTCAAACAAAAGGCATTCATTTTTTGTTCTCGTCAATACTTGTGTAAATGTTTTTGTAATAATTGGCATATTAAAAAAAAGGAAACAAAATGGTGATGTGACCATCATGTTACTTTCTCCGACTTGATGGTATCATTTATATTTACGCTTTCATGGTTTATTTTCAAATGAAATCATATTTTAAATGTACATCGAGCGTTGTGTAAACTCGGATGAAACTGACGTTTAAAACGTCAAAATTATGAAAGATGGAAAAATTATACCTTAAATTCAAAAAGTCAGTTTATTCAAAAACTAAAGGGATTTAGAAAAAATCTTATTTTTCATAAGTTGTTCATTTTAGCATTCTCTGCAATTATTATTAACTTAAATTTGCTGTATCGTTTCATAATTATAAACCAAACATTTTAAAAAATATATAATTTTTTTTCTCGAATAAAAATGATTTTATGAAAAATTTTTTCAAGCCAAAGATGTTCATTTGGTTGTTGTCCTCAATGTTTGTTCAATTGTTTTTGTGATATTTTTCATATTTAAGAAAATATTGGCAAAAAAAAAAACAGTTAAGGTAAACACCCACTTCCGGTGTACGAAATTTTACCAAAAGCTTTTAAGGTCTTCAGATTATCAAATGAGACGTATGTTCAAAGTTTCATATCAATTGCTTTATTAGTTTTTGAAATACAGCGCGCACAGTGAGACACACACACACACACACACACACACACATAGTCACATAGACACACACCCGCACAGATACAAAAAAAAATTCCAGAAATTATTGAAATGGCATCTAGGGACCCCAAAACGTATATTTCCGTAAAAAAAATTTGAAAAAAAATCACAATCACAATACTTTCTCGTACTTCGTAACGGAGAAAGTAAAAACTACAATAGTATATTATTAAACGAGTGAGAAAGTTGGCAATGGCCAACTTGCTCACGAGTTCAATACAATACTTTCATACAAGATTTTTTTGTTTGTATTAAATTATAACGAATAATTTTTCTATTTGGAAATTGCGGAAGTTCGCCGACAAAAAACAAATCGTAACCATAGTAACAACTAAACTGTTGAGAAAGCAAAATCGTCGTCATGCCATTGGCATCAAAAGCGATTCAACAACGTTTATATTATTTAATAAGATACGAAAAATTACATTTTTTGAGCTTTATCTGCATCTATTTGATGATTAAAACATGTGGCCGGAAGAATTTTTCAAATTTGGAAATCAGTTCAAATGAAAAGAGAAAAAATAACCTAATATAATAGGTCAAAGCCAACTATAGTTTGTATTTAAAAAACACAACTTTTTTGTTATAACTTTCATATTAATGAAGATATTGGGATTCTGTTAAGCTTATTTTATGCTTTTCTAAAAAGTGCCTCAACAACTTATAACTTTCATTATTGTCAAATGATAAACAACTGAGATATTTCAATATATCAAAAATGGAAAAAATGCCTTTTTGGCTATAATTCGAAAACAAAAGAAGAGAAATAAATTTAGTTTTCACCATTGAGTTTTACTCAAAAAAGAGATCCAGGATGCGCCATCCGTTTATCTCTATATATTACAGTTATCGAGATCCCCTATACAAACATCGAATTTTGCCCACCCTGTACAATACTTTGCTGGCTGAATTTTTAAAATGTGGTCATCCTTTCAAACAATCGAACAACGAATTTATTTTTTGTTTTTATCTGCACCTACTCGATGACAACAACACATTGAACCAATAATTTTCAAAGTCTGGTGATGCGTTCAAGAGTTTTCTTTTTTTTTCATATAACATTTTTTGTGGGATTTCCAGGAACGGGTATATGCAAAATGATAGATCGACTTTCTTTAAAAAATGTTTTATATTATTTTTCAAGTCTAAGAGCTCATTCTGAACATTATTTATCTACAAAAAAAAATGGTGATGTGGCCATCATCATCATGTTACTTTCTCCGACTTGATGGTATCATAGCCATTTATATTTACGTTTTCATGGTTTATTTTCAATTGAAATTATATTTCAAATGTACATCGAGCGTTGCGTAAACTCGGATGAAACTGACGTTTAAAACGTCAAAACTATGAAACGGAAAAATTATACTTCAAATTCAAAAACTCGGTTTACTCAAAAACTAACGAGATTTCGAAAAAACTTATTTCTTAGAAGTTGTTCATTTTAGTATTCTCTACAATTATTATTCATACAAATTTGCTGTAACTATTATCGTTTCATAACTATAAACCAAAAATAAAAAAAATAATTCTATTTTTCGAATAGCAATGATTTTACGAAAAATATTTTCAAGCAAAAGATGTTCATTTCTTTGTTGTCTTTTATGTTTGTTTAAATGTTTTTGTGATTTTTTTTTATTTAAGAAAATATTGGCAAAAAAACAAAAAACAGTTAATATACCCACTTCCAGTATACAAAATTTTACCAAAAGGTTTTCAGTTCTTCGGATTATCAAATAAGACGTATGTTCAAAGTTTCATATCAATTGCTCTATTAGTTTTTGAGATACAGCGCACACAGACAGACACACACACAGACAGACACACAGACATTGTTGAAATGGTATCTTGGGACCCCAAAACGGATATTTCCGTAAAAAAATGTTTGAAAAAAAAAATCACGATCACAATACTTTCTTGTACTTCGTAACGGAGAAAGTAAAAATAAAAAAAAAAAGGTTTACAAAATTTGACTAGCTTCTCAGTTCTACAGACTGTTATATTCGTTTTTGAGATACAGCGCGCACAGACACAGATTCACACATAAAATTTGTGTTTTTAAAAAATTGTTGAAATCGCCTCTAGGGACCTCAAAACGGATGTTTCCGATAAAAAAAATTAAAAATTTTTACGATCACATTACTTTTTCGTACTCACCGGAGGAAGTAAAGATGATTAAATTTTACTTTGAATTTTTTTTGGCGAATATCACAGAGATAATGAGAAACGTATATCAATAAACGATGTCATTGTTTTATTGCCGTCAATATACCATGTGTCCCGTTTCAAGGCGCATCATAAGGAATTCTCATGCAAAATTTTCAATTTCAGTTTGTATCTTTATCTATCATTGAATTTAGGTCATAATAAAATTAGAATAATTCCTTTACCTACTAGATTATTTTCGAAGTTTTATTTTTGTTTTCTCTTTAGTTTTATATAAAATACAGCTTAAAAATAGTGAACAAACAAACCAAACCGATTGGCGTTAAAAAATTTCGTCTAGGAAAAATTGCAAAAAAGTTGGCAAGTCACCATGAATATTATGGAAAATTTTGAAAAAACGGCGATTTTTTCAGAATTTGAACGGCCATAGCAGCTAAACGAAGAATCCAAATTGAACGCGGTTTTATAATCTCTGCTCCATGGGTGCAAATTATTTATTTATTTATTTACGGAGTCCCCTCTTCCATGAAAAAATACACAAAATTACTAACCAATAAAAATTACAGCTAATAAAATGAAAGACACTTTACATACCAAAACGTGTATAAAAGATAATTTAAATATATAAACACAAATAAACAATTGAATTTAGAATGATATACCTAAATATAAAATAATAATAAAATAATAATAATAAGTTAGTGGACTAAATATTCGAAAATAAAATACTCAAAATAGTAGTTGCTATGAAAAGTGGAGAAAGTTCGGTCAAATCCGCTTTGTAACTTAACTTCAAGACCACGCTCAATGTTAAGGCAGCTACCTTTCCCGGACTACCTGGTAAAGGTACATTAAATGGCCTTAATTTATCGCCCCTCGGCCAAAACTTGTATTCGTTACAGCCCATTCAAGGTCAAGAGAGCAGCCCTCTGACTACCTGCTAAGGGATGACGGCATTAGGAGCGAACAGTATTCCAGATTCTAACCGTTAGCGTTTATCATACAGGGTGTCCCAGAAGTCGACGTCAAGCCGAAATCTTTTAACAGACTGTCATGAGAGTTATCAGAAAAATATTTAAAAAAATCCAAATAATGTATTTAAAAAATTATGCCCATTTAAAAAAAACGAGAAAATCTACAGCCTGTGACAGTCCCATGACTTAGTCTGTTAAAAGATTTATGGGACACCCTGTATAGACATAATTTTGACTACACGTTTTTTACTTTCTCCTTTACGAAGTAATACGATCCTAAAAACCACTTGATCTTCATTTAAAATATCATTTAAATTGAAAATAAACCATGAAAGTATAAATAACCATTATACCATCAAAATCGGAGAAAGTAACATGATGGCCACATCACGATTGTTTATAGTAGTAACGTAATTTATACAAATTAATTGTTATTATTATTTAAACAATCAAAATCGTATCAATAATAATAAAGCTCAGTTCGTTACAGTAATTTTTAGAAATATTTGCTTTATTGTGCACTGTTCTCAAAAATCATAATTTAGAGACAGAAGAAGCAATAAGGTTGCAGAAAAAAATCAAATTATAATGTGTAATCAACACACTATTGAAAAAACAAAAATCGAAGCTTGGACTCACTTGCATCATTACTAATAACACCTTTGTTTGGCAAAAAGAATGCAAATAAAAATATTTTACGGTCACTTTTTATTAGCCTGTTTATCAAAATTACGTGCGGTTAAATAATAATGTAATATAACAATACGATTAAATACCTGAACCTGAAGGCTCCCAGGTAAAATATTTAAATTATTGAACAAATAGTCTTAAACACAGGCTTGAAAATCACTCGCACGAAGTACTTATAGTCTACGCAGGCGCGTGCCGCTCAACTACTAACTTTGGCAGGGGGCGAGACAGTCGGGGGTGACTCGCAAAGTCGTAATGTGCTAGGATATGATGGTTTATTACCCTAAATTTTACTAATCGACCGTTTTCATTTTCTTAATTTATGTCAGATTGTGTGGTCTTTTGCCCCACTGTGCGTCGGTACTATAAAAAATTGCAATTAAAAAACCCACGTTTTAAGGAAAGTATTAGTATTTTTGAAAAAAAAGTTACTGTTAAAAGAATTAAAAGCCCTACAGTTGTCAAATAATAGAAATCGAATTCCGTTTAAAAAAAATTGGCGTCATAAGTAAAAAAAAAAAATATTGGCGATAAAAAATGGGGAATAAATAAATAATTTTCCGTCGCACTTATGACGTCAGTATTTTTTAACTTAAGATGTCATTGACATTTTTTAAAATTGAATTCGATTATTTTACAGCTTATGTAGAGCTCTTGATTCTCTTTACAGTCGCATATTATTGATCAAGAGAAGAGTTTCCTCCATTACTTTTTTTAATTTTTTTTATTTACAAGTATTTGATAGGAAAACTAAAATAATTTTTGTACTATAAAGCTAAAAGGAATTTTTATAAAAGAAAAAACAAGAACAAATATAAAAATACTCTGTTCTCGAATATTTTTTAGCGGATATTACATCTGAGGAATGTAATAATGATACAGAGCGCAAGCAATAAATTTGATTAAAACGCGTCGCATTGAAAATATTTTAATCAGCGTTATGGAAAGAACGGGTTGGCGTGGAATTTTTGTCCATGCCAGTGCTCCAAGTGAATGTGACATTTCGTAAAATAATAATTGATGGTATTTCGCCTCGAAAATAATAAAGATTTATTACGTTTAATACATCACATTCACAATCATAAAAATATCGTATCTCGCATTTTATCTTCGTGAACTTATATATTACAATAAATTTCAGCATTCATTATGTATGTAATTAAACTTAAGTTGAAAAAATGGTGATGTGGCCATCATGTTACTTTCTTCGACTTGATGGTATCATAGCCATTTATATTTACGTTTTCACGGTTTATTTTCAATTGAATCATATTTTAAATGTACATCGAGCGTTAAGCAAACTCGAATGAAACTGACGTTTAAAACGTCAAAATTATGAAAAAATTATACTTCAAATTCAAAAACTCGGTTTACTCAAAAACTAAAGAGATTTAGAAAAAAACTTATTCTTCAGAAGTTATTCATTTTGGCATTCTCTACAATTATTATTTACATAAATTTGCTGTAACTATTATCGTTTCATAATTATAAATGAAAAATTAAAAAATTAATAATATTTTTTTTTCTCGAATAGCAATGATTTTATGAAAAATATTTTCAAGCAAAAGATGTGCATTTATTTGTTGTCTTGAATGTTTGTTTAAATATTTTTGTGATATTTTTTATATTTAAGAACATATTGACAAAAAACAAAAAAACAGTTAAGGTAAAGACACACACACACACTCACACACACACAGACACATTTTTTTTTCTTTCCAGAAATTGTTGAAATGGCATCTAGGGACCACAAAATGGATATTTCCGTAAAAAAAAATTTTGAAAAAAAAATCACGATCACAATACTTTCTCGTACTTCGTAACGGAGAAAGTAAAAAAAACCTATTGTGAAATTTATTACTTGTCATAAAATGTTGATGTTGATATTATGTAACGACAAAGCCTCGCGGTTCTAAATTACCACATAGTTGCGCACGCGTCAGTAGTTTCTAGCAGAGCACCAGTCTAGCAAACTGGAGGTTGTTGGTTCAAATCCAGTTGCAGATGCACCTTTAAATTTTCACATTCGCACTAAAAACATTTGCAAAAGTAAAAGCAAAAGCTTGTATCTTGTATCAAATATCGAAAAGAAAATTAAACAAAATGGGCAAAATACTGACGAGCATTTCAGCAAAAATGTATTCAAGGTGCTTCATAAAAAAAGTGTTAGATCAAACAAACTGTATATTTCAGCATTTTTGTGTTCCATGTTTATGTGTGGATCAAAACGATTTAAGATTGTAGGTGTCTAAAATGTGCTGTTTCCGAGTAATTCAGTTGTTTTTACAAAAAAAGAATGCCAAGAACTTGTAATTTTAATTAATTGTTTTATTATTTACGGATTGGTAGTTAAAATTTATTTTAAATTTCTCTTGAAAATGCCTCAAATGTATGCTTCGTCTGTTACCAAATGATGGTGTAATTACAACATCCCATTTATTATGGTGGAATTAAATTCCTCGCGCTGTAGTTGTGAGCTTGTATGTTGTGTAATTTGTATCTGTGTAAATAAAAGTTGGGCCATGTTATTTATTTCGATTTGTGGTAACTAGCGAACTAATAGGCGTCAATGAAATTAAAAATCACAAACTGCAAGCTGAAAACGACGACAAAGCTAAAATGTTTAATTCTAAAATAAAAACACTTTAACCTTTCTTTCTTTTAACATAGATATTTATTAATGTAAATTATAACCCTCTTCGCGTGTCTACAAAAAATTGTGATGTGGCCATCATGTTACTTTCTCCGATGGTATCATTTATATTTACACTTTCATGATATATTTTCTATTTAAATCATATTTTAAATGTACATCGAGCGTTTTGTAGACTCGGATGAAACTGACGTTTAAAACGTCTAAATTATAAAAGATGGAAAAATTATATTTTAAATTCAAAAACTCAGTTTACTCAAAAACTAAAGAGATTTCGAAAAAAACTTATTCTATATAAGTTGTTCATTTTGGCATTCTGTACAATTATTATTCACATAAATTTGCTGCAACTATTATCGTTTCATAATTATAAATTAAAAATGAGAAAAAAATATTATTTTTTTCTCCAATAACAATGATTTTATGAAAAATGTTTTCAAACAAAATAATCTCAATTACACACACACACACAGACACAATTTTTTTTCCGAAATTGTTGAAATGGCTACTAGGGACCCCAAAACGAATATTTCCGTAAAAAAAATGTTTGAAAAAAAAACACGATCACAATACTTTCTCGTACTTCGTAACGGAGAAAGTGAAAATAAAAATGATTAAAAAATAAACTGTTTAGTAATGACTTCTAAGAATTGCTTGAACGATATATAGACAGCCGAACTCAACAAAATAAAAATACTATTACAGCTGTAATGTAATGATCTCAAGTAGAGATGGGCAAAACTGCTACTTTCCAATCACGTTGCTACCTGTGATTGCTACTTTCTAATGTCAATAATTTTAAACTGTGACTGTGATCACGGTTAGTAAACGTCGTATAATTTTCAAATAAAATCATTAACCAATAGAGATATGGATTTTTAAAAATTCTTGTTTAATTTTTTTGAGCACTTGGTCAAAAACATCTCAGAAAAAAATATAAAACGTGTGGGCAAAATTCTATAAAATATTATCCTCAATAGCCGAAGTACCGCTCATTAAAAATTCGTTTGGTTTTTGTAAATTCAACCATTTTCAATAGAGATATGGATTTTTTAAAACTTGTTTTAATTTTTTGAGCACAAAAACATCGCAGAAAAAAATATAAAAAAAGCAGGGAAAATTCTATATAAAATCATCCTCAATGGTCGAAGTATCGCTTATTCAAAGTAAATTTGGTTTTTGTAAATTTGACAATTTTTAATGGAGATATGAATTTTTGAAAATTTTAGTTTTTTTTTTGAACACTTGAATGAAAACATCGCCGAAAAAATATAAAACGTGCAAACAAAATTCCATCAAAAATCATCCTCAATGGCCGAAGGATAGCTAATTCAAAGTCAATTCAACAATTTTTAAAAGAGATATGGATTTTTAAAGATTTTCGTTTTAATTTTTTGAGCACTTGAATGAAAACGTCGCAGAAAAAAAATATAAAACGCGTAGAAAAAAATCCTTAAAACAATATCCTCAGTGGTCAAAGTATCGCTTATTCAAAATATTAATTTGGTTTTTGTAAATTCAACAATTTTTAATGGAGATATGAATTTTTGAAAAGTTTATTTTTATTTTTTTGAGTACTTGGCCAAAAACATCGCAGAAAAAAATATAAAACGTGCAGGCAAAATCCCATAAAATATTATTCTCAATGGCCGAAGTACCGCTTATTCGAAATCAATTTGGTTTTTGTAAATTCAACAATTTTCAATACAGAAAATCTTCAAAAATCGTTATGAAGATTTTCGTTTTAATTATTTAACACTTGAACAAAAATATCGCAGAAAAAATATAAAAAAGCAGGGAAAATTCCATATGAAATCATCCTCAATGGCCGAAGTATCGCTAATTCAAAATCAATTCGGTTTTTGTAAATCCAACAATTTTCAATGGAGATATGGAATTTTGAAGATTTTCTTTTTAATTTTTTGAGCACTTGAATTAAAACGGCGTAGAAAAAAAAATATAAAACGCTTAGAATTGTTTTTTAAACAATACCCTAAATGGTCGAAGTATCGCTTATTCAAAGTAAATTTGGTTTTTGTACATTTAACAATTTTTAATGGAGATATGAGTTTTTGAAAATTTTAGTTCTATTTTTTGAACACTTGAATAAAAACATCGCCGAAAAAATATAAAACGTCCAGACAAAATTCCATAAAAAATCATCCTCAATGGCCGAAGTTTAACTAATTCAAAGTCAATTCAACAATTTTCAATAGAGATATGGATTTTTGAAGATTTTTGTTTTAATTTTTTGAGCACTTGGCCAAAAACATCGCAGAAAAAAATGTAAAACGTGCCGGCAAAATTCCATAAAATATTATCCTCAATGGCCAAAGTAGCGCTTATTCGAAATCAATTTGGTTTTTGTAAATTCAACAATTTTCAATACAGAAAATCTTCAAAAATCCTTTTGAAGATGTAATTTTTAATTTTTTAACACTTGAAAAAAAACATCGCAGAAAAAAATTTAAAAATGAAGGGAAAATTCCATATGAAATCATCCTCAATGGCCGAATTATCGCTAATTCAAAATCAATTCGGTTTTTGTAAATCCAACAATTTTCAATAGAGATATGGATTTTTGAAGATTTTCATTTTAATTTTTTGAGCACTTGAATGAAACCGTCGCAGAAAAAAATAATATAAAACGCTTAGAAAAATTTCCTTAAAACAATATCCTCAATGGTCGAAGTATCGCTTATTCAAAATTAATTTGGTTTTTGTTCAAATTCAAATTCAACAATTTTTAATGGAGATATGGATTTTTGAAAATTTTGGTTTTATTTTTTTGAGCACTTGAATGAAAACATCGCAGAAAAAATATAAAACGTGAAGACAAAATTCCATAAAAAATATCCTCAATGGTCGAAGTATTGCATATTCAAAATCAATTTAGTTTTTGTAAATTTCACAGCTTTTAAGGGAGATATGGATTTTTGAAAATTTTAGTTTTAATTTTTTGAGCAACTGAATGAAAACTTTGCAAAAAAAATAAAACGCACAGACAAAATTCCATAAAAAAATATCCTTAGCGACTAAAGTATCGCTTATTCAAAATCTATTTGGGGCTTGAATATTTACCAATTTTCAAAAGAGATATGAATTTTTGAAAATTTTAGTTTTATTTTTTTGAGCACTTGAATGAAAACATCGTAGAAAAAAAAATATAAAACGCCGACAAAATTCCATAAAAAATATCCTCAATGGTCGAAGTATCGCATATTTAAAATCAATGCAGTTTTTGTAAATTTCACAGTTTTTACTGGAGATATAGATTTTTGAAAATTTTAGTTTTAATTTTTTGGGCACCTGAATGAAAACTTCGCAAAAAAAATTAAACTCCACAGACAAAATTCCATAAAAAATTATCCTTGGCGACCGAAGTATCGCTTATTCAAAATCAATTTGGGGCTTAAAGATTCAACAAGTTTCAATGAAGATATGGATTTTTGAAGATTTTTGTTTAAATTTTTTGAGCACCTGAGCATTTGGAGATTTTCGCAGTTTGGTAAATTGTTTTTATTTATTTTTTCAGTTCATGAAGTTTGCAATTTGAAAATTAGTTTCGTGGTATTATTCTAAAATGTACGTTTAGATATTTGCACTAAATCTTAAATTAAAATGAATTTGGAGTCATTTTGGGTTTATTAAATTGTCGGACTCATCACTTTCGATCACAGTGAGTTTCTTGTTTAATTCCATGCCGGGCAAGATAATTTTTTCGTTTTTATAAAATCTCAATTAATTAATTAATAATTGTTAGTACATGATCTGTAATTTTTTATATGGTATACTATGGCATTTTATAAATATTTGTCTTTTTCATTAAATATTTATTCAAAATTTAAATACAATACACTGCAAATATGGGACAATAAAGTAATAAATATTAAATAATATTTAGAAATGCCACTGTCATCTTACAATTATGTTTTAAGTAACAGTCACAGTTTAAGTAGCAATCACTGTTTGTCACAGTTTAAATAGCAGTGATTTAAAGTAGCAATGATTTTAAGTAACATTGATTTTAATTAACAATGATTTTAAGTAACAGTGATTTTAAGTAGCAGTGATTTTAAGTAGCAGTGAAATTCGCCTATTAGTAGCAGTAACGACTTGTGATTTTTCAATACCAGTGAAAAATCACACATACGTGAAATGTCGCCCATCCCTAATCTCAACACGTTTTATGAATCTGCTCAATGTTTCACGGATTAATTAATATTTAACAGGTTACGCAACACAGCTGCAATAGCTAATTTAACGTCTAAATGAAGTCACAGTTGCAAAGCAATTAATACATTCCATGAAACACGTGATCGTATTTTACTTCGATTCGCTGGCACGGAGAAGAAGAAGTAAAAAAAAACAAGAAGGGCATATCATGGTAAATTACACATGAGCGAGAGGCCCGTAAAGTTAAATTATGCAGGCGTAATTCGATAAAGTCGCAATAAACCCGGCCACATTTCTCATTACGTAAGTCATACGAGTTTATGTGCTCGCAAATTAAACGTAACGTTAATCCACGGCAATGTGTAGAATGTGTGTACGTACACCCTGAGGGTGTAAATAATTGAGAAGTGTCATTAGGTGACCGAAGAAAGCATAAAATCATTCAGGTGAATTACAGATGCATTGATCCAAACAATAACACGATCCAACTTAATAAAACCATTTTAAATCGTGATTTACTAACAAACATTTAAACAATTTACAATGAAATATTATTTAAAAAAAGAGTAGAAATGGTTATTGATTACAATTTAGCCTCGATTTCATTATTTATATATTGGAAAAACGTGACTTTAATAAATGGTGGATGCGCCAGGCGCACACCCTCTTAACTTCTGCCTACTTTTTTCATTGCGAAATATTTATCAACATTCTAAATAAACACAAAACTACAGAGATTTTAAATTCCAAAGTTCTCTACCAAAAGTACAAATCCCTTTTCACCTATTACTTGTTTCAACAGTGGGATTTTTATCTCGGTGTGTTATTTCAGACGCGTTTGTCGTCCGAAGTTGCGTTGTCTGGTGCAGTAGTGTCGCTCCTTTGTTTTCCCTTTTATTTCATTCCTCCGTCTTGTATTTATTACAGAGGAAGCAGAGTGCATATTTAAGCGGTCTTTGATGTTTAACAGCGCCGCAACGGTCCGCCAGCTAAATACACACCAAGCCGAACTTGACTGCCGGCTTCAGTTTCGCATTAACAAGTTAAATTAAATCGTTAAGACATGCCCTGCATGCAGTTATGGGAGGTTATTGGACTATCGTAATTACCTATCACGGATGTACTAATTGGCGATGGGATGTGCGTGCTTTGAACTTGCGGTAATTGAGATATTCCAATTAAAAAGTAATTTGGATTTGGTGTGGTGTACAAAAAATGCATTTATTTGAAATAGAGCTTTACTCAAGTTACACTCTATGATGATTAGATAGTACTAATGTGGTTTGTAAGTTAAGAAAAGATTTAATGTTTAATTGTTGCCAACATATTTTTATGGGAGATGGCGAAAATTGATATATTTTGAGATTTATCTGACCGCGATCTGTGTGGGATTTGATTTGGATTTTTTTTTATATGATAGAAGTTCAGTTTTCCGAATTAAATTTATTTACATAGTAGTTTAATGTATGTTGAATCCATATTTGTTGACAACTTTTTTTATGGAAAATAGCGCAAATTGATATATGTTAAGATTTATCTGACCTCGAGCATTGTAGATGATTTTATGATAGAAGTTCGGTGTTCTGAATTAAATTGATTGAAATAGTAGTTTAATGTATGCTGAATCCATATTTTTTGCTAAGTTTTTTTTATGGGAGATGGCGCAAATTGATATATTTTGAGATTTATTTGACCGTGATCTGAGTATTGGCGATGATTTGGAATTGTTTTTTTCTATGATAGAAGTTCGGTTTTCTGAATTAAATTTATTTAAATAGTAGTTTAATGTATGCTGAATCCATATTTTTTGCTAAGTTTTTTTTTATGGGAGATGGCGCAAATTGATATATTTTGAGATTTATCTGACCGTGATCTGAGTATTGGAGATGATTTGGATTTTTTTTTTCTATGATAGAAGTTGGGTGTTGCGAACTAAATTTATTTAAATCGTAGTTTAATGTATACTGAATACATATTTGTTGCTTACTTTTCTACAGGAAATGGTTAACATTGATTTATTTTGAGATTATCCAACCGCGATCTGAGATTTGGGGTTGTATTGGATTTTTTTATCGAAGACCTAACTTCGGTGTCCCGAAAATAATTAGGGGCGCTTTTATGGAAATTTGGTAATTTAATGTGTATTTACACTCTAAAGTAAAAACAATTGATTTTCTTTGTAAATTTTCAGAAATAATATGCTTTGAAATCTATGGCTAACTTCACATCCGTAAAAACAACTGATATCAACTTTGATCTTCATCAAAATTCAGTAGAAATAAAGCTATTAGAAAGTATGCATTCACACCAGCACCAAATTTTGTGATAACTACACGTGGTCACAGTGCGAAATTACGAAAAATTGTTACAAATTTGAAGGTTTTAAAAAAATTTAAAAACAATTTCCATTAATTCAAAACTTAAAAATGACTTAAAATTGATTAGAAATTATGATTTTGTAAAAAAATACATGCAAATAAATTGCCAGATTTTGTGATAATTACATGTAATCAAAGCGTGAAATTGCAAAATATTGTTACAATTTTGGTGACTTCGAATGAATATAAAACAGTTGCTATCAACTTGAAACTTGCTAAAATTACTCAAAATCTATTAGAGATTCTGATTTTATAAGGAATACATTCACACCATCATCACATTTTGTGATTACTAAAAATTGTTACAATTTTGGTGGCTCGAAGTTTTTTTTTAACAATTGCTATAAACTTCAATCTAGTCCAAGTAACTTATAATTTACTAGAGATTATGATTTTGTAAAAAATATGTATGCGCATATTAGCCAGATTTTATGATATCTGCATGTGATCAGAACGTGAAATTGCAAAATATTGTTATGATTTTGGTGGCTAGAAAAAAATATTGCCATCAACTACAATCTTGCCAAAGTTACTTATGGTTTACTAGAGATTATGATTTTGTAAAAAAATATGCACATCTTTACCAGATTTTGTGATAATTGCATGTGATCAGAGCTTAAAATTGTAAAAAATGGTTATAATTTTGGTGGCTTCGAATAAATATAAAAACAATTGCTATTAATATCAAACTTGCCAAAATTACTCAAAATCCATTATAGATTATGGTTTTGTAAAGGATACATTCTCACCTTCACCACATTTTGTGATGATTACACATGATCAGAGCGTGAAATTGTTATAATTTTGGTGGCTTGGAAGAAATTAAAAAAAATTACTATCCACTCAAAATTTCCCAAAATTACTCAAAATCCATTAGAGATTATGATTTTGTTAAGAATACATTAACACCATCACCACATTTTGTTATAATTACACTTGATCAGAACGTTAAATTATAAAAAATTGTTCTAAATTTGGTGGCTTTGAATAAATATAGAAACAATTGCTATCAACTTGTAATTCGCCAAAATTACTCAAAATCCATTAGAGATTATGATTTTATAAAGAACACATTTACACCATCACCACATTTTGTTATAATTACACTTGATCAGAACGTTAAATTATAAAAAATTGTTCTAAATTTGGTGGCTTTGAATAAATGTAGAAACAATTACTATCAACTTGTAATTCGCCAAAATTACTCAAAATCCATTAGAGATTATGATTTTATAAAGAATACATTAACACCATCACCACATTTTGTTATAATTACACTTGATCAGAACGTTAAATTATAAAAAATTGTTCTAAATTTGGTGGCTTTGAATAAATGTAGAAACAATTACTATCAACTTGTAATTCGCCAAAATTACTCAAAATCCAATAGAGATTATGATTTTATAAAGAACACATTTACACCATCACCACATTTTGTTATAATTACACTTGATCAGAACGTTAAATTATAAAAAAACTGTTCTAAATCTGGTGGCTTCGAATAAATATAGAAACAATTGCTATCAACTTGTAATTCGCCAAAATTACTCAAAATCCATTAGAGATTATAATTATATAAAGAACACATTTACACCATCACCACATTTTGTTATAATTACACTTGATCAGAACGTTAAATTATAAAAAATTGTTCTAAATTTGGTGGCTTTGAATAAATATAGAAACAATTGCTATCAACTTGTAATTCGCCAAAATTACTCAAAATCCATTAGAGATTATGATTTTATAAAGAACACATTTACACCATCACCACATTTTGTTATAATTACACTTGATCAGAACGTTACATTATAAAAAATTGTTCTAAATTTGGTGGCTTTGAATAAATGTAGAAACAATTACTATCAACTTGTAATTCGCCAAAATTACTCAAAATCCAATAGAGATTATGATTTTATAAAGAACACATTTACACCATCACCACATTTTGTTATAATTACACTTGATCACAACGTTAAATTATAAAAAAACTGTTCTAAATCTGGTGGCTTCGAATAAATATAGAAACAATTGCTATCAACTTGTAATTCGCCAAAATTACTCAAAATCCATTAGAGATTATAATTTTATAAAGAACACAATTACACCATCACCACATTTTGTTATAATTACACTTGATCAGAACGTTAAATTATAAAAAATTGTTCTAAATTTGGTGGCTTCGAATAAATATAGAAACAATTGCTATCAACTTGTAAATCGCCAAAATTACTCAAAATCCATTATAGATTATGATTTTATAAAGAACACATTTACACCATCACCATATTTTATGATAATTACACATGATCAGAGCGTGAAATTGCCAAAAATTATTATAATTTTGGTGGCTTCGAATAAATATAAAAAACAATTGCTATTAACTTAAAACTTGCCAAAATTACTCAAAATCGATTAGAGATTACGATTTTGTAAAGAATACGTTCAGATCATTACCAAATTTTGTGATAATTACACTTGATCAGAGTGTGAAATTGCAAAAATTGCTTTTAGAGGCTTCGAATAAATATAAAAATAATTGCTATTAACTTGAAACTTGCCAAAATTACTCAAAAATTATTAGAAATTATGGTTTTAAAAAGAAGACATTCACGCCATCATCACATTTTGTGATAACCACACAAGATCAGAGCGTGAAATTACAAAAAAAATGTTATAATTTTGGTGGTCGAAAAAAATAATTGCCATCAACTTGAAACTTGCCAAAATTACTCAAAACCCATTGGAGATTATGATTTTATAAATAATACATTCAATTCGTTACCACATTTTGTGATATTTACACATGATCAAAGCGTGAAATTGCTAAAAATTGTTATAATTTTGGTGGTTTAAAAACAATTTAAAAACAATTGCTATCAACTTTAGTCTTACCAAAGTCACTTATTACTTATTAGAGATTATGATTTTGTAAATAAATATATGCAGAGCTTTGCCAGATTTCGAGATAATTGCATGTGATCAGAGAGTGAAATGGCAAAAAAATTGTTATAATTGTGTTGGTTTCGAATAAATATAAAAATAATTGCTATCAACGTGAAACTTGCTAAACTTGCTCAAAATCCATTGGAGATGATGATTTTGTGAAGAATACATTCAAACTATCACCACGTTTTGTGATAATTACACATGATCAGATAGTAAGATTGCAAAAAATTGTTGTAATTTTGGTGACATAAATAATGTAAAAACAATTGCTTTAAATTTCAATCCTACCACAGCTGCTTAAAATTGATTAGAGATTATGATTTGTGATTTGTAAAAAAAAAAATAGATGCACACATTTGCCATATTTTGTGATAATTGTATGTTATAAATAAGAGTGTGAAATTGCTAAAAATTGTTATAATTTTGGTGGCTTGGAATAAATATACAAAAAATTGTTATTAATTAGAACCTTGCAAAAATTACTCAACATCCATTAGAGATTATGATGTAATTAAGAAAATGTTCACATCATCACAACATTTTGTGATAATTACGCATGATCAGAGCGAATAAATATAAAAAAAATTTCTATCAACTTGAAATTTACCAAAATTACTCAAAATCTATTAGATGCTATGATTTTCTATAGAATATATCCTCACCATCACCTGATTGTGTAATGATTGCACATGTACAGAGCCTACAATTGTAAAAAATTGTTATAACTTTGGTGTCTTCGAATAAATATGTAAACAATTGCTGTAACTTAACAAGGTTACTCACAATCCGTTAGAGATTATGATTTTATATAGAATACATTCACACCATCACCAAATCTTGTAATAAATACACATGATAAGAGGGTGAAATTGCTAAAAATTCTTGCAGTTTTGGTGGCTTGGAAAAAAATTAAAAACAATAGCTATCAACTTTAATCTTGACAACATTACTAGAAACTCATTAAAGATTATGATTTTACAACGAATACATTCGCATCATCATCAAATTTTGTGATAATTACATATGGTCAGAGCGTGAAATTGACAAAAATTCTCATAATTTTGGTGGTTTCGAATAAATACAGTGGGCCGAAAAAACCGGTACAAATTAGAAATATTCATATTTTCAGTAATAATTAACGTATTAAATTTTGCTTTCAAAAACAAAATGTGTGTAGTTTACAAAAATGATTAATTGCATTTTTTTGAGGATATTTCACATTATTGAAGGGAGCTAATAATACAGTTTCAGGTCGCATTTGTAGGTACTAAAATTAGTGGGTCAATAATTATTTGGGTTTTCTAATGAATATCAGACATTATGCGTCACTTCCATCATTCATTTTAGTTGTTGAGATAAAAATATCTTAAAAGAATAGAAATTCATGCATCAATTTGTAGTCAAGAAGGAGTTTAAGTACTATTTCTTTAGAGAAAAAGTACTTCATCTTGTCTATAAAAATTGAGCTTTTGCACTGTTATATTAATTATTTAAAAATATTAATAACTCACGACGATATGATGGCACAAAATTACTTGTATCGTTTTTTTCTAGCCCACTGTGTACAAAAACAATTGCTATCAATTTAAAATTTGCCAAAATTACTCAAAATTCATCAGAGATCATTATTTTGTTAAGAATACATTCACACTATCACCACGTTTTGTGATAATTACACATGATCAGAGCGTGAAATTCTAAAAATTGTTATAATGTTCGTGGCTTCGAATATATATATATAAACAATTGCTATCAACTTATATCTTACCGAAATTACTTAAAATTTAATAAAGATTATGATTTTATAAATAATACATTTACACCATCATCACATTTTGTGATAATTACACATGATCAGAGCGTTACATTGCTTAAAATTGTTATAATTTTGGTGGCTTGGATAAAATATAAAGAAAAACTTATATTAACTTGAAACATGCCATAATTACTTAAAATTTATCGGAAATTTTGATTTTGTAAAAAGTGTATGTACACCATTGCCCAGTTTTGTGATAATTTTACGTGGTCAGTGCGCGAATATACGAAAAATGATTACAATTTGAGAGCTCGAAAAAAATATACAAAACAACTGACATCAACTTGAAACTTGCCAAAACTACTTAAACTTTATCAAAGATTATGATTTCGTAAAGAGGACAAGGACGCCATTGCCAAATTTTGTGTTAATTATATGTGATCAGCGCGTGAATGTACGAAAAGTTATTACAACTTTGAAAGCTCGAGAAAGATCTACAAAACAACTGACATTAATTTGAAATTTGCCAAAATCTCTTAAAATTTAACAGAGATTATGATTTCGTAAAAAGAACTAGCACACCATTGCCAAATTTTGTGATAATTATGCTTAATCAGCGCGTGAATATACGAAAAATTATTACAATTTTGAGAAAATATACAAAACTCGAAATTTATACATTACCTGAAGAATACATCATTTAATAGCGTGTTAGATAAATAATGTAATTAGAATTCATTGAACATAACAAATTTGTTTATGTGATTTAAATTAATGCCAGATTTGATTTTCCTTAAATTAAATCAAGCTTTATTTGTATTGTTATTGCAGCTGTATTTAAGAAACAAGAGGAAATGTTTTGACTGAATATCCCTTCGTATTTGATCACGGAAGAGTCGACCTAATTATATTTCGGTGTGTAAACATCGTATAAAAATAGAACATGCCATTTTACGATTATAATAAAATTACGAGACTCGGCACGGACGTGTATTAATGCTGTCTTAATTAATAATTTCATTCTGGTAATTAATACCGCACGCTAAATGAGTATTTTCCTTGCGGAGATCATTATTTACCTCCCGCTAACTCCATTACTAAAGTCTTTCCTTCGAATTAAGCCGTATTTATTATTAACTGCTCATTCAAACGTTACAATAGATTGCACATTTACGTAAATGGTATTGTTTCAGATGTAATTTGAGAAGAATATTATTTTCAGCAGTTACTGCATTTCCTGGTGGTTAATAGCATTGTAATATTTTGTTGAGATATAATAATACGTATTGGATTGATGAGGTTGTTACTTGGTTTAACTCCATTATAAACTTTATAATACAACACGTTAGAATTTCACTTGTATTTGCAGATAGATCGTAGAAACTCTAATATTATTTCTATGTTTTTATATTGCTGGTGAAAATAACAAAAATTGTTTACAATATCTATTCCAAACAAATTAATAAATTAATCGAAATATTGGTACTTGCTATACAATTGAACAACAACACAAGTTGAATAAATAGCTTGCACGTAATATCCAGGTTAACTGCAATTGACTAAAATACACAATACAGTTACATGATTACCAGAGTAAATTCCGCATCCACTGCAGCAATAATTGCGAGACTTGAGTCTCGTAAGGTAACGGGTGGATATGTTGAGTTAAGTAGAGCGTAAACGCGATTACTTCTTCAGCGATAGGGGGCTGAAGAACCGCCGCTGAGAGCAATGCTATGTATCTGTCTGGGACGTAATGGAGATAGCTGAACTAACGCGCCACTCGGGCATATCGGGTGTATGGCTTGTGATTTTGATATGGCCGCGAGATGATATATCCATAAAAGATATCCCAAACATGTCCGCCCTTATTGTGAATGGTGATGCATGCAAGTGTCGAATCGAAACCATCCAGTTATTTATCGGCTGATCAAACACAGGCGCACGCTACACACAGAGAAACTATCCAACCCTCCGTAATTTAACATTTTTTCGTGCCAATTTTGACTGCGCTGTTTGTTCTTTTGACGTGTTATTAATGATTTAAGCGAAGGGTGTGGGGGTGGTTTAAAAACACAAATAATTTCTTTGGGAAAACTTCTTGAAAGTAAGTTATTGTGTGTGTTGGTCCACATATATTATGGATGTCGAATTCGTCGAAATGTCAATTTACCACTTATTGACACATTAAAAGCGGAAAAACTTCCTAGCACCCTTGGGCTACGCGCTCCGAATCAATAAAGATTTATTGCCACTGCCCATCCTCCTCCATTATACATTCCGGGCAACAAAGAAAAAAATCCGCTTTTGTCAAAGTGTATGTATTTATCAATAATAGCTTTGTATCTTAATATATTATCTCTTGACGTAGTACATACTTTACCGTTAAATTTATTACATTTATACATTGAGTAAATTTCTTTGTAATTTCAACTAATCTGCTACAAATGAGTAAAATGTTTAAATAATAAGATAACAAGTATGCTGTAGTAATAGCACTAAGCTTTTAACTTGCGATTTACCTGGATTTTTCGACAAAAATTACCGAAACATGGTCAATTAAAAAAAATCAAAAGTCATTGTTAGGCGTACTTATGAATCGATATTTATGGCCAAAAATAACTACTTTATATATGATATTACATGATAAGAGAAGGATGTATATTTTTATCCAAAATCGGGTCTAATAAGCGAATTACTACGGTCATTTGAGGGATGTAATATTGTTCATTGTACCCCCTAGTGAGAGAATAACTCGGACTCGCGGAATACATAGATCCTGCGTAGGATTTTTGAAATATTTCAAATTGACACCACGTACAGTCAGAGAAAATACAAATGCGAAACTCACTCGGCGAGGGAATGCTGCCGCATATCGGTGCTTAGTTCGGTCGAAACTCGTCCCCACTTAAACTACAATTATGAGGTAATAAAATTTACAAGCCTAGTTCACTTCTCGCCCTTAAGTGATCTACTGACGGAAAATTTTATTTCGTTATATGATTTCAGTTAATGCCATATTTGTCATTTTTTCATCTTCCAATTTTTGGTGCGTCATCTTCAAAAATTCGAATAACTAAAATGTTTATTTTGATATTCTTTTTAATATATTTATCAACAATTGAACACTAATTTTATAAAAAATTATTGGTAATATTTTAGTAGTCATTTCTTTTCAGTTTCGTATAAATATTTACCCCATTTTTACCAAGATATGACCTTAAAACGCTCGAAAAATGAGATTTAATTTTTTTAATCACTAAAAATTATTATAATAATCGGAAAAATTCACATATATTTTTAACCCAAATAAAAGTTTATTTAGGGTATTATTATTTTTTAAGTTTAACCATTTTTTTTCGCCCTTTCTAACCTTGAAAAAAATTACTTAATTTGGTATTTGGGATAAAAAATTTTATGATTTTTTTCAGATTTTTATAGTGGTTAAAAACAAAAACCCATTTTTCGAGGGTTTCATGGTCATATCTTGACAAAAAATTGGGTTGTTTATACGAAACTGAAAAAAAAATTAATACTGAAATACGAATAATAATTTTACATAAAATAACTGTTCAACTGTTGATAAATATACAAAAAATATCGTAAAAAATTTAGTTATTCAAATTTTTGAAGTTGTCACACCAAACGTTGGAAGATGAAAAAAGTCACACAGATGGTATTTATTGATAGCAATCATATGACGAAATAAAATTTTAAATTACACTTTTTCAAGAATTTTAAGCATTTTTTTCGGGTCATTTTTTTTAGTACTCTTAAAACTCCTTGGCATTTTTTTCAAGACAATTTTTTTCTAGTATTTTTTTGGCATTTTTTTCAGTTCACTTTTTCAAGACTTTTTAGCATTTTTTGGGACAATTTTTTTTTGTACTCTTAGGACTCTTTGGCATTTTTTCCAAGACAATGTTTTCCAGTACTCTTTTTGGCATTTTATTCAGGATAATTTTTTCCAGTACTCTATTTGGCATTTTTTCAGTTCACTTTTTCAAGACTTTTTAGCATTTTTTTTGGACAATTTTGTTTGGGCTCTTGAGACTCTTTGGTATTTTTTCCAAGACAATTTTTTACATTATTCTTTTTGTAATTTTATTCAGGACAATTTTTTCCAGTACTCTATTTGGCATTTTATACAGGACAATATTTCCAGTACTCGTTTTGGTATTTTTTTGGTTCACTTTTTTAAGACTTTTTAGCATTTTTTGAGGACAATTTCTTTTAGTACTCTTAAGACTCTTTGGAATTTTTTCCAAGACATTTTTTTCCAGTACTCTTTTTGGCATTTTGTTCAGGACACTTTTATCCAGTACTCTTTTTGGCTTTTTTTTCAATACAATTTTTTTCAGTACTCTTTTTGGCATTTTTTTAACAATTTTTTTCAGTGCTCAATTGGCATTTTTTTCAGGACAATTTTTTCAGTACTCTTTTTAAAGACTACTATGGCATTTTTTTCAAGACAATTTTTTTCAGTATTCTTTTTCAAAACTCTTTTTGGCATTTTTTTAAGACAATCTTATTAAATATTGGATTGATGAGGCTGTTACTTGGTGAAATTCCATAATGTATGTGGTAAGTAAAACACGTGTGTTGAGAATTTTCACAAATTTTAATGTCGAAACACTGCGACATATGTTTCGCCACACAGTGGCTTCATCAGGCAGATGATAAATGGTAATACAACGTTACAATTGCGACTTAAATACTATATTGTTAGGGGGTGGGGAAGTTAGAGGGTGTTTAACGGGTTAGGAAACATTTACAAGTTAAGCGGTTATAAAAGATTTTATAAGAGTTTATAGGTTTAACAAAGGTGAATTATTTACATCGGTTTGATCATTAAGTAGCACACCGCGTTTATTATATTTATTAATTTCTAATTGTTCTAATAGGTTTAATTTTTGACTTTTATCGCACGTGTGTAAAATTTTGAAATTGTTGTTGAAACTATGGCTATTGTCTATTAAATGGTTGGCGTATGTTGACGTAGTTTTTTGGTTGATGAAGCTCTTTTGGTGTTCAGCAATTCGATCTTCAAAGCTGCGGCCTGTTTGTCCGACATACACCATGGGGCAATCACCACACTCTAACAAGTAGACTCCCGATTTTTTATTTTTGACATTTTTGTCTTTGGCATTATTTATGAATTTATGTAGTGTGTTGTTAGTTCTAAAGGCTACTGAAATATTGTGTGTTTTTAATTCATTTTTTATTGCGTCAGAAGGGGGGCCAATATAAGTTAATGAATGATAATTAATTTCTGGTTTACTATTATTTGAAGGGAAAATTAAGTTGGTTATTTTTTGTTTTTGTTTTTTATTTAAAATATTCATTATTAAGTTTTTGGGGAAGCCATTGTTATCTGCAATTTTTAAAATTCGGTTTAATTCGATCTGAAAATTAGATTTTGACAAAGGAATGCTTAATAGTCTGTTAACAGTTTTGCAATTTTTAAAATTCGGTTTAATTCGATCGAAAATTAGATTTTGACAAAGGAATGCTTAATAGTCTGTTATGTATTTTATACCTGACGTGTCCAATATTGTAAAGGCAATATAATGATCTAATAAAATTGTATTTTATTCTATTCTATTCTAAGACTCTTTTAGGCATTTTTTTAGACAATTTTTTCCGCTACGAATTACGATAAAGTATTGTAATCGTGAAAAAAATTTCAAACATTAATATCCGTTTTGGGGTCCCTAGATGCCATTTTAACAATTTCTGGAAACAAAAAAAAATTGTGTGTGCGTGTGTCTGTCTGTATGTCTGTTCGCGCTGTATCTCAAAAACAAATAGAGCAATTGATATGAAACTTTAAACATAAGTCTTATTTCAGAATCTGAATAACTGAAAAGCTTTTGGTAAAATTTTATACACCCGAAGTGGGTGTTTACCTCAACTGTTTTTTTGTTTTTTGAAATATGAAAAATGTCACAAAATCATTTAAACAAATATTGAAGACAACAAATACATTAACATCTTTTGTTGGAAAATATTTTTCATAAAATCATTGTTATTCGAGAAAAAAATTTATTAATTTGTTTTTCATTTTTGGTTTATAATTATGAAACGATAATAGTTACAGTAAATTTTTGAATAATAAAATGAACAACTTATAAAGAATAAGTTTTTTCGAAATCCCGTTGGTTTTTAAGTAAACTGAGTTTTTGAATTTGAAGTATAATTTTTCCATCTTTCATAACTTTGAAGTTTTTAACATTAGTTTCATCCAAGTCGACAAAATGCTCGATGCACATTTAAATTGAAACTAAACCATGAAAACGTAAATATAAATTATACTACCAAGTCGGAGAAAGTAACATGATGGCCACAACACCATTTTTTTTCAGGACAATTTTTTCAGTACTCTTTTACAAGACTCTTTTTGGAGTTTTTTTTAAGACAATTTTTTCTAGTACTCTTTTTGGCATTTTTTTCGGGACAATTTTTTTCAGTACTCTTTTTCAAGACTACTTTTGGCATTTTTGTGGGCAAATTTTCTTTTTTTATTTTCAAACATTTTTTTAATATTGTAAATAACGTTCAATGACCTTGAAAAAATTCACCTAATTTGGTATTTGGGTCAATAATATTTGTGATTTTTTCAGATTTTTAAAATACTTTTTTAGTGATTAGAAAAATTACATTTGAAAGAATCTTATTTTGGGGCTTCCCGGGTCATGAAGGGGTTTTTTGATATACGGCTACTTTGGTTTAAGGGCACAACTAATGGTATTTTCATATTTATTTAAAAATCTGTGTCGGGTGGCATTTTGACCATCTTATCTCGGGATACCCTTTTATTACCTCATAAATGGATTTTAAGCAGGAATGGGATTCAACCGAACTAAGCATCGACATGCGGCAGCATCCCACGCCGATCGAGTTTCGCATTTGTATTTTCTCTGACTGTACATCAAAAGTATTTGTCAAAATTTTATAAACATTATTTCAATATTTAGTGCAACTACAGTCGATTTTGGATAAAATGTTGTATTTTACATATATGGAATTACTCATTATTCCCTTAAGGCTACGGCCACACGGGCGTGAATTCACGCTCTCTATTTCGCGTTTTTTCACGCTGGCCGGAATTCCCGCTGTAGTATGCCACATTAGCGTCTTTTCACGCAAAAGAAATTCCCTTTTGTCGTGGCCACATGAGCGTCGGAGTCCTTGGAAGATTTGTGAAAAATGGACCGAATTTCTTTTTAATAAAAATGCAGTTGTTCCACTTTGTACTGCTGTTGTTATTTGCCATTTTCGTCTTCAAATCCCTGTTTTAATAAACTATATGTTTTACCCTTAGCTGCACCACTATTTGATAGTAACATAGCTGCACATTGGGGTCTTTCAGGACCCCACGTTAAAAAATTCTTAAAACATGCCTTCATTTATATGTGAACGCAAAACTGTGCATAAGTGTTAATTGGGTTATTATTGTCCTAAAAAATCAGTTATATTAGGGATTCACGTTTGCATTTTCTTAGGATTGAAGAAATAAGTGGAGGAAATCGGAAAAATGCATTTTCTTTTTTAAAATTTATAGAACTCTTATTTCATTATGGTTAGACTTAAAATTGTAGGTAATGGTTTATTTTATATTACATTTAAAGAAAATAACAACAGTTCAGAGGTTACTTAAAAAAATATATATTTATTCTGACAAAAAACTACAGCTAAAATTGTAAATAATCATTTACATAAAAAAATGGTATTTTTACAAGAAAAAATTACATCCCACAGCAATGAGAGGCGATGTTCTTCGCAAATCGATCGTTTGCATGAGCAGCATCCAAATTTTGATTTGTTATCCACTTTTCTAGGACACATAGCACATTCCGGTCGAATTCTATTTTTTGAAATTCTTTAAGATTGAAATAATGATTGAAGATTTATCTTCAAATCTCTTTGGAGTAATTCGTTCAGTAATCTTTGCTTCAACATTGGAGAGATCAAACGGAGAATTACTTTCTTCGTAGAAGGTATATGCACTACTGGGGTCTTTGAGGACCCCATGCGTTGTTTGAAGGCGCATAGATGCAAATTATATACACGCAAGGTCATTAGAACACATTCACTAGTCAGTTCAAGCTGGTGACTTTTAAATCAGCGCGTTAGCTTTACTATATTTGAAAGTTTATAATGATTACAATTACATTTAAAATAGAGCGGGGTCCTCCAGGACCCCTAAGTGCAGCTAACGGTTAAATCATAAAGGCAAAAATGCTTCTGCACTTCCATAATTATTGTTTCACTATCAAAAAATTCCATGACGAAATAAAAACCAGATGGTAGGACAAATAGCTTACGGTGCTCATTATTGGATGTTCCCGTGCCGAAAAGAGCAAGACCCGCCAGGAGCGAAGAAAATATTGGCGCTGTACGAGCTTCTGTAGCCGAAAAACCAAAACAATCTATTCCACGCCGTTCTCAGGAGTTGGGGATCAGCCAAATAACATCGTGGCGGATTTTGCGGAAAGAACTTGGCCTACACCCGTATAAGATCGTTCTAACCCAAGAATTGAAGCCGAATGACCATTTGCTTCGCAGAAATTTCACCAATTGGGCCTTAGATAAGATGGAGATGGATAATGATTTTCATCGAAAAATCATCCTAAGCGACGAGGCTCATTTTTGGCTAAACGGTTTTGTTAATAAATAGAACTGTCGCATTTGGGCAAGGGAAAATCCTCAGGAAATAAACCAGTCACCTTTGTATCCATTAAAACTCACTGTTTGATGTGGTTTTCATGCCGGCGGAGTCATTGGCCCTTATTTCTTTTTCAACAATGCAGGAAATGCCGTCACGGTCAACGGCGATCGCTATCGGGGGATGTTAACAGATTATTTTTGGGAAAAATTGGATGATTTGGATGTGGACAATATGTGGTTCCAACAAGACGGGGCCACATGCCATACAGCCGGCCAAACAATCGATTTACTGAAGACAAGTTCGGAGACCGTGTTATTTCAAGACACGGCCCAATCAATTGGCCGCCTCGTTCGTGCGATTTAACGTCCCTAGACTTTTTTGTCTGAGGGTACTTTAAGTCAGTGGTCTACAGCAACAAACCAACAACATTGGAAGATCTCCAGACCAATATTGAAAGAGCCATTACTGACATATCGCCAGATTTGTGTGAAAAAGTGATGTAAAATTGGGTGCATCGTCTCCATTCGTGCCGGCGTTTAAGAGGTGGCCATCTGAATGATGTTCTGTTCCATTATTAATGGTATTTAATGGTATAGTGTTACCTTCAACCCACAATAAACAGATCTTTGATATCTCATCAATTGCTCGTTTTATTTACATTTCAAATGGGGGCGCTCTTAATGGAAAACCCTATAGTTAAGACCTTGTCCTTTCATCTGTATATGTCACATGTTCCAATGTGCCATGACTTTTGCCCCAACTCTCGTAATAACTCTAGAAGAGTTTCAAACAGTGCTTACTCACATTGAAGGCATACTAAACTCTCGTCCGCTATGTTCTATATCAAATTCGCGTGATGACGATACTGATTACTTAACTCCAGGGCATTTTTTGATTGGCGGCCCCATTCTGGCCCGACCGGGGGTTGATATTTTACACACTCAATTGCATAGACCAAAATGGGTAAATCATCACACACGTTCTCTGAAGGTGATCTTGTCTTTTGGTACAGTCACCAACGCAATGGCCAAAAAAAAGAATTACGCGATTGATACCGGACGCGGACGGTCTGACGAGAGTTGTGCAGATTAAAACTGCCGCAGCCGAGGTGATGAGGCCTATAGCTAAAATAGTGCCGTTACCTTCAAATTAGTTTAAATCCGAAATGATTCATCGGTATAATATGTTAGTTGGGTGTAAATTATCGGATTAAGCTAAATTTCGTATTACGTGAAATATATTTGCTTATTTTACTTAATTGTAAGATCACTCGCAGTTTTCACAAAATTCACATTTTGGGTGGGGGGTATGTTCAGTACATATTTACGCGGAACGTCAACACAAAAACAAATTTCTAAAGAAACATTTTAAATAGTCTTATTTGAGGCATTTTCAGTCGATTTATAAATACATAATCATTATACCATTAAATCGGAGAAAGTTACATGATGACCTCATCACCATTTTCTTGATCCGACTGAGATTTTGCTCAATATTATTTCTCATCAAGTGGCCACAAAATAACGACCACTCTAATCAACATCCCTCGGTACATTCACGCCAATACTGGAGATATTTAGGTAGACACATATGTGGAGCACAGCGTAGGCGTATTATGTAATGTAATTCAGCTGTAAACCGTTGTCGGGGACGTCACATATATAACTCGGCAATAAACTCGCACGATAATTATGTACGCGGCAGTCGATATTTTGACACTCACAAATGCATATTGATGTTTGCCATCAGCATCAGCATCAGCACGAACCCGTACACTGTAATCTAAATCTAAAATGGCACACAGCGGATACATCGGCACTAAATCTTCGACGCTAATCTACTATAAACATGCCGCTGGTCGCACCGCAGATCTGCATCTATTACATGTTACCTCGCATTATCTAATCATTGATGCTATATTGCGAATCAATTCGGCGGCCACACACGAAAATTACATTAAACCTACTTCAAATGTGACAGCGTTAATCTAAGTAATAATATTTATAACTAAAATTCAATAATGGAATCTAGATACCAGCATATCTTCAGTGTTTAAAGCAATGTTAAGTAAATGTATTGTATATTTACTGAACATGGATGCATCACGAAAAAATCACTGAAATTTTCTAGCACTATTCTACACCCCATGGGCCTCATAAAAGGGCAGTCCCAGATGGCTGACAAGATTAATTGTATGTACATAAAACTACATTATTGTTGTTCATGATTGCCACTCCTCCCTATCGTATAGAACCAAACGTACACATATTTATAGCAATTATTATTTGCAATTACTAAATTTAATAATCCAACATCTCAACTATCTTAAACAAGTAAAATTCCCCCCGACAAAAATGGCCCAGAATGCAAATGACGTTTCGCCAACAATAAATTTCATTTGGACTTGTCGTCCTTCCGGAATATTAAATTCTGCAGCAGATAAGGTCGTCGATCAAAAAAAAAATAAATAAAATAAAACGAGATTTCCGTCGAGAATTCCACTTATTCGCCCATGTCCCCCCTAAAAGGTATATCTAATTTCGGAGGGGCCGGTCCGAATTCTGTCCGAGGCCCGCCAATATCCGACCATTACAAGCTTGTCGAGACCTTCGGCTCCACTAATTCCGCCCTCGGTCACGATCAAATTCTATTTATAGTTATGCTACACCCCTTTGAATAATTACAGACGGCCCTCGGGGGATGAAAGTCAAAATATTATGATTTCGCTGTATCAACAGATGGATTCCGTCTGGTTCGAGATTATGTATTGTACAGTTAGTTAGTTTAAGTATGTGTTGTAAAATAGAGAAAATCATCTTTAACATATTGAAATATTCTCTTTCGGCTAGAAAAAAAACAAAACATTAGTTCTGATAAAATAATAGCAATTTATGAATTAAGAGTATGAAGCTGGTCAATGCTAATTGACACAGAATGCTGTAATCATCGAAATCGACAAATAATAATTCATGTCTTCATATTGAAATATTGAGAATTAGGATACAAGGCACGTTATATTGTACAAAATACTACAATATTACCAAGCGGGAATAAAGTTTCACTAGTGGCAATAAAACTTCAAAATGAAAAGAATAGTTTTTTATTATATTTAATGTGGAATGTACGTAATTAGTCCCGCAAGAAAAAGTTTACCAGTGAGTTCGCAGAGGGAACGGGTAATTTTCTTAAGGGACTAATGAGGAGGAATTCCACATGAGTATAATATAAAATTTTATCCAAAATCGTTTGTAATTGCATTAAATATTGAAATAATGTTTATAAAATTTTTACAAGAAATATTGATGTGTCAATTTGAAAAATTTCAAAAATCTTATGAAGGATCTATGCATTCCGTGAGAGAAACTTATTCTCTCACTAAGGGGTAATGAGCAACATTACATGACTCAAATGACCACTGTAATTCGATTATTACACCCGATTTTGGATAAAAAAATTACATGGACGAACGTACATACAGACATTTTTCATAAATAGTCGAAATCGATTTTTTGAATAAGGAGCAAGTAATAGTATATTACATACCGAGCCGGAAAAGACTGCATTACAGTCGAGGGCATAGATTTTATAATTAAACTGAATTTAAAAAATCACTTCAGTGTAGATTCGTTGGAGAAACTGGGTGTTTGTTTGATAGGTTGATTTTGAATTTTGAATTTGTCATTTATACACTGGTGGAAAAAAATGAAACCCTTGAAATTCGTGAAATTTCGAACATTTTCAAACCGTCATGACTCGGCGTATTTTCAATCCATTGTGATGAATCTTTGAGGGCGAAAAACTTTGTGTATCTTCTTTAAAGTAATGCATACAAACTTAAGCGTAACCCCTTCCCCCCCGGCAACCCTGTGATTTTTTTTCAAATCAAATCAAATATTTATTGGTGTTTGTAGATAATACATCTTTACACAAGTCAACAAATTCAAATACACATGTAAACATAATAAAGATACAAAAAATTACATACATTATTTAAAAGTCAGGTATTATTTATATATAATTAAACGCTATCCAACAACAAATTAAAAATACGCATTGTAAAATGAAAGAACAACAATTCACACATTAAAATAAAATTTAAAATCTGCAGAGATATAATCGAGACAGTAAGCGCTTATAACCTATGTTGAGTCAGTTACCCATTTAGTAATTTATTTAAGTATTCACCAGTAGTGTATGGTTCCATATTTACGAGTACTTTTCGCAGTTCAACTTTAAACTTTTTGTTACTGAAGGTTTTAATACGGGATGGTAATGAATTATAGAGGTTTACTTGCGTTACAGATTTAGCAACTAAAGCCCGATTTGTCCTATAAGTAAGTAGTTGATTGCCGTGCCTAGTGGGATATGGGTGGGTACTATTAACACTATTGTATTTATCCTTGTTCTAGTGAATAATAATATATTCATAATATTTAGTGTTTTGAAGTGTGTTCTACATGATTCAACCATTTGTAATTTACAAACTATTCGGATAGCTTTTTTTGTAATTTGAATATGCCGATTGCGGCACTAGAATTTCCCTACAACCTCAGGCCATACAAAATCTGGCTACCAATTAAAGCATGATACGCTTTCATGCATGAGGATCTTAAAATTAAGCCGACAAGTCTTCTAAGAACAAAAAGAGACTTAGCTATTTTTGTTGTTAAATTACTTACATGGTCGCACCATTTTAGTCTATTGTCCAACCGAATGCCTAAGCCATTGACATTTTGTCCCGTAATATTCCTTACTTCAGGACTAAAGATCAATTTTTGTGTTTTGTTTTCGTTCAATTGCAATTTGTTAGCATTAAACCAATGTAATGCCTTACCTTCCGTTTCTAGGGTCAATCTTTTGAGAGAGTCGATATTCTCGTGCGCATTATTAAAAGTCGTGTCATCGGCAAATAGAATAACTTCTGCTAGTTTCAAATAGTTGGGAAGATCATTCATATAAATTATGAATAATATTGGCCCTAGAACAGAACCCTAAGGTACCCCATGGTGTACGGTTTTGAAGCTTGATGAAGTACCACCAACAGACACAAATTGTTCTCTTTCTTCAAGATATGACTTAAACAACTGTAACGCTATACCTCTTATATTTTTATGTTCGAGTTTTTGTAATAAGATTTTATGATTGGCACAGTCGAACGCTTTCGACAGGTCGCATAGTGTAATTGAAGTATAGATACCCTTGTTTATATTGTTAAGAATAAGATGTATTCAGGGAACCATGTTCTACTCTATCCACCATAAAGGCATTAAAATTTGATCAATTCGGTATGTAGGACTCAGAAAACGAAGTTCCTATGTCGATCATATTCCGCAGATAATTGTGTAAGGGGTAAGGCCACTCCAGGTCCAAGAAAAATGCTAATTTCTGGAATTTTTTTAAGAGTATAATAGAAAGAAAATTCAGTTAAGGAAGTTTATTAAACACACATTTAGGTATTAGAAAATATTTTTCGTATTTGTTTTTATTTCAAAATGGCGGTTTCAGAAATAAATTTTTTTCGAGTAATATATGCCAAAAGCTAGTGCAGCAGGGTGCCTTGGCAAAACTATCGAGGACGACCTCTTTGGGATTTCTCCGGGCTATGAAACGTTTTTTTTCTTATTCATAAGGCTTTAAGGCAATATATTAACAAACTAGATAAAAAAATAGTTTTTTTGAAAATTCTGGAGTGGCCTACCCGCTTGGAGCGCGCAGCGGGGCGATTTGGTAAAACTTTCTAAAATGACCCCTCTTTGAGATTTCTTTGGACTATAAAATATTTTTTAAACAAAACAGAGATTTAAGCGCTCCCTGTCGCAGGGGTGATTTTTTTTAAATTGCTCTGCAGAGGTTAGCACTACCCTCAAACTCTCCGACGTGCGTAAAGGGTAAGGCCACTCCAAAATTTTTAAGATATCGTTTAATTAATTTTTGTTAATATGTTACCTTAATGCCTTAAAGAAAATACAGAAATCTTAAAGAGGTCATTTTCAAAGGTTTTTCCAAGGCACCCCTTTGCGGGCTCCACGCGATTAAGGCGATTCCAGAGTTTTTGAAGAAATCGATGTTTTTTTTGTTTGTTAATATGTCGCCTTAAAGCCTTAGGAATAAGAGAAATATATTTCATAGCCGAGAGAAATCTTAAAGAAGTCTTTTTCAAAGGTTTTGCCAAGGCACACCAAATGCTTTTCGACCGATACAGCGCGCTTGAATTTCAAATTGGGCGAACTTCCTACAAATCTTTATCGATTTTATTGAACCTTTTAGTTTGACTTCCAAGATATATTATCTGATATATAGCGTACGGATTTTGCAATAACTTATAAGCTTCCTTTTTTATGAACCATTTTTCGTGAAAATTTTGGTTGAAAAAAGAACTTTTTTTTAAATGTGCACCATTTTTCAAGAAAACGGTATTTTCTAATTTCCGTACGTCATCCACTATCTTTTGGCATATATTAATTAAACAATTTTGTTTTTTTTGTTCTAGTATGAAATCGTCGGCTGCAATCGTTTCGCCCGTTTAAGGCCTCGCATAAAAGTTCCTTTCAATCTTGGGTTCTAAAGCCGCTATTTTAAAAATTTTTTTCTTATACTAACATGTGTGTTTAATGCATTACTTAACTGATTTTTTTTACTATTAAAAAAGGAAAGGTGGTTGCTGGAATTCGGGTTGACGAAGCGCGGATGATTTGGAAATGGATGTAGGCAACTAGGGCATTCTGCCACAGCCGATAATTTGTATAATAATCATTTATAATGATGAAAGGGACATACGCTAAACAACCGTAGACCCGCACGGCCATTTTTCGTTCCGAAAAAGTGATGGGATTTGAACCCACGACCACGAGGCCCGTAAGTAGCAGCTCTACTCACTGGGCCATCGCGGCCCACAACTGAATTTTTCAATCCTCTTATTATACTCTTATTCGCCGAATTCCCGAAATTCGCCTATTTTTCTGCGACCTGGAGTGGCCTTACCCCTTAAGCTAGAGGATCAGGGCAAACGCTTAAAAAATACCAATGAGCTAAATGACTGAGATCTCTTCCCTTTCCTACCCCTAGCGAGTGGATTTTTTTACGCCACCAACGCGTTTCAAACGGTTTCAAACCGCTCTAGCGCAACCATCATAACTGATAGGACTGTACTTTATAATCATATCTTACAGGAAATGCTCTTCTCTTTAAAATTCATGTTTACCTAATTAAAGAGAAGAAAGAACTAGAAACCCTGTTACGTAATTATCGTTGAAATTCCAACACTACAGAAGAATTTACAAAAAAAAATCATCCAATCAAACAACGTTTTGTGGGTTATGTTAACGTGGGTACGAAGGGTGGTGGGTGGGCCCTATCCTACAATCCAATAAGATAATCATCGCCCAGAGTTTTTGTAAATGAATTACTTTACAAAATCACAATCGTAATATTTCGTGGTTTGGATGTTACTCTCCATCAGCGCAAACCCCATTTATGTTCAAATAATTGGAGGGTAGAATAACCTCGTTTCTTAAATATTGCTAAAATTCCAAAACCACAGAAGGATTTAAAAAACAAATTCATCCAATAAAACAGCATTTTGTGGGTTAAGTTAAAATGGATAAGGATGGTGGATGGGCTCAGTCCTATAATCCTATAAGTTGAACATCGTGCAGAGTTTTTGCAAATGAAATAATTTACAAAATACAAAATCACAAACGCATATCGTTTATTGGTTACTCTCCAACCGCGCAAACCTCGTTTTTGTTCAACTAATTGGAGGGTAGATTAGGGCCCACCCACCACCCCTCGTATAAATTTTAACCCAAACTACAAACCCTGTTTCGTAATTATCATTAAAATTCCAACACCAAAGAAGGATTTACTAGAAAAATGCAACCAATCAAACAGCGTTTTGTGGGTTAGGCTAAAGTGGATACGAAGGGTGGTGGGTGGGCACTATCCTACAATTCAAGCAGTTGAACATCGCCTAGGGTTCTTACAAATGTTGTACAAAATACAAAATCACAAATGCAATATTTCGTGTTTTGGTTGTTTCTCATCATCTGCGCAACCCTCGTTTATATTCAAGTAATTGGAGGATAGGATAGGACACACCCACTACCCTTCGTATAAATTTTAACTCAAACTATAGACCCCGTTTCGTAATTATCGTTAAAATTCCAAAACCAGAGAAGGATTTACAAAATAAATTCATCAAATCAAACAGCGTTTTGTGGGTTTAGTTAAAATGAATAAGGATGGTGGATGGGTTTTATCCTACAATCCAATAAGTTGAAGATCGCCTAGAGTTTTTGCAAATAAAAAAATTCCAAAACCACAAAAGGATTTACAATACAAAATTATCCAATCAAACAGCGTTTTGTGGCTTAGGTCAAAAAGGATAAGGGTGGTGGGTGGGCCATATCCTACAATCCAACAAGTTGAACATAGCCCAGAGTTTTTGCAAATGAATTAATTTACAAAATACAAAATTACAAAAGGAATATTTCTGAGTTTGTTGGTTACTCTCCATCCACACAAACCTCGTTTGTGTTCAACTAATTGGAGGGTGGGTTAGGGCCTACCCACCACCCCTCGTTTAAAGTTTAACCCAAACTACAAACCCTGTTTCGTAATTATCGTTAAAATTCCAACACCACAGTGGGATTTACTAGAAAAATCATTCAATCAAACAGCGTTTTGTGGGTTAGGTTAAAGTGGATACGACGGGTGCTGGGTGGGTACTATCCCACAATCCAAGCAGTTGAACATCGCCTATGGTTCTTGCAAATGTTGTACAAAATACAAAATCACAAACGCAATATTTCGGGTTTTGGTTGTTTTTCTTCATCTGCGCAACCCTCGTTTATATTCAAGTAATTGGAGGATAGGATAGGGACCACACACCACCCTTCGTATAAATGTTAACTCAAACTCCCCGAAACCCCGTTTCGTAATTATCGTTCAAATTCCAAAACCACAGAAGGATTTACTAGAAACAATCATCAAATCAAACAGCGTTTTGTAGGTTAGGTTAAAGTGGATATGAAGGGTGGTGGGTGGGCACTATCCCAGAATCTAACCAGCTAAACATCGCCGAGAGTTCTTGCAAATGTTGTACAAAATTACAAACGAAATATTTCGGGGTTTGGTTGTTTCTCTTCATCTGCGCAACCCACGTTTTTATTGAAGTAATTCGAAGGTTGGATAAGGCTCACCCGTCACCCCTGGTATAAATTCTAACTTAAACTACAAACCCCGTTTCGTAATAATCGTTAAAATTCCAACACCATAGAAGGATTTACTAGAAAAATGCATCCAATCAAACAGCGTTTTGTAGGTTAGGTTAAAGTGGATACGTAGGGTAGTGGGTGGTCACTATCCTACAATACAACCAGTTAAACATCACCCAGAGTTCTTACAAATGTTGCACTAAATACAAAATCACAAACGCAATATTTCGGGGTTTAGTTGTTTCTCTTCATCTGCGCAACTCTTGTTAATATGTAAGTATAGTCTGTTCGCTGGAATCTGGCGGCTGAGGTCGTGTAAAACGGCCTTGAGGATCGACGCACCCTCGAAGAAAAGGCATTGGTGGTTTGTCTAATTGCATCCCATATATTTATTACTGTACTTCGCTCCTTTTGGTATACGCACTTTTAAACCAGTAATTTTCAACAAATATTGGTTTGAGATAAAAAATATTACGTCCCCTACTTACCTTCTTTTACGACCACAGCCGCCAGATTCCAGGGAACGGGCTATAACTGGAGGCTAGGATGGGGCCCACCACCACCCTTCGTATAAATTTTAACTTAAACTAAAAACCCTGTTTCATAATTATTGTTAACATTCCGACTCCACAGAAAGATTTATTAACAAAAATCAGCGTTTTGTGGTTTAAGCTAAAATTGATATGAAAGGTGGTGGGTGGGCTCTATTCTACAATCCAACCAGTTAAACATCGTTCATCAAAGTTCTTGAAAATGTTGTACAAAATACAAAATTACAAATGCAATATTTCTGGGTTTGGTGGTTACTCTGGATCAGCGCAACCCTCGTTTATATTCAACTAATTGGAGGGTAGAATAGATTTGAATATCGGGAAGAGCACGTACAGCTACAAGTCATGCTTCGTCACTCTTTAGTAGGAATGGTTTGTTACTTCTCTACAGTAAATATCTACGTAAAAATCTGAAAGTTGTAAAGTGGAAACTCTGCAGCGATCTCCATTGAAAAGTTGACCGCTCATCGTTCTTTTAGATGTCTGGCCACCAACGGCGAATATTTTGAACATCTACAGTCACCATGTGCTTCACTGAAAACAGTATTACACATGTGATCAGTATTTAAATGTGACACAAACACATAAAAAATAGTTTTCGTATCTTAAAGTGTTTATACACTTTTTTCTGGGGGACTCTGTATATTGACAATTGACAATTTCTGTACTTCGAAATAGAGGTTCGCAAAATGTTTTTGCCGACCAAGAAATTCGTCTTTACAAAGGGTATTGCTAATTTCCCAACTTTTTGTAGGTAAAAATTATGCATGTTAATGATTGTGAATAATGGCTATTTACGTAACAAGTCCACAATATAGCACTTTCTTGGACGAGTCGTTTTATAGCCGAGCGAGCGAAGCGAGAGAGGCTTATAATGGAGGCGAGTCCATGAAGTGCTATTGTGGATGAGTTACATACAAAGCTTTATCTTTATCTTCGATAAATGCTTTTAGCATTTTTGGAATACTTTTTAAATACAAACTGAAGCAATTTATTTATATATATATTTTAATCATAGTGTGCATTTGCTGCCACACAAAATTAAAATGTATCATTTCTGATACTGACATAAGAGTCCAATTTACTTTATCAATTATGGGACTAGTATGAAGTACGCCATTTTGGCCTAAAAAGTTACTATTTTCGTACAGTTGAACATAAACAAATATTACTTTATTCCCTCTTAAGTATAACAGAATTACATCTCAAGACTGATAGTTGAGTATCATTTAAGAAATGTTGATGATGATTATTAAAGTTTGCGTATAATTTCAAATGTAACGCATTAATTAGGACTCGTTAATTAATTAAACAGTTTCCCTTAGACGTTATAAATATTATTTTAACGTTAGTGCGGAATAAATTTTAATTAGATACAAAAATAGTTATGTCGCTCGACTCGCTCGTAATTTTTATGCAGCCGTAAAATTTTTAATTAAGTTCCCCCGGGGAATCTCACGCTCCGTCCTTAATCGCGGAAAAAAAATACAGGGGGAAATCTTTTTATTGAAATTACTTAAAATTATTCATTTAATAATTGGATTAATTAAGTCGCTGTTTTTTGAACTAGATTGTTTTAATTTAATGATTACAAAAAAGAAATTGGAGCATAAATTACATTCCTATATTTTTTTATTGCACAGAATATTGACGTATTTTTACAAATATGTTAATATCTTAAAAACTAAAATGATAGGTATATATGGATCAATACAGAATTAAATTCTGGGTCAATATATTTAAAAATATAGCGGTAGTTCTATTTAAAAAAGATCGAAATTGAATGGTTTAAAGACTAAATGTGGTATGAAATTTTAAAAATATTCTGTATTTTTTAACTAGATTATTTTACATTAATTATTACAAAAAGAAATTGAAATAGTAATTTTAGAGCGCAACTTTCCTTCTCGCCTGACGTTAATAGATTTGGCAAGGTCAAACCAAGGTCACTACTGTATGTTCCCCTCCAAACCGTTCAACTTTTATCTAAAACAATTTTTAAATCTATTTTCAACTGCCAAGTACCACAATTTTCAACTGTCAAAAATTACAATTTTCAACTGCTAACAATGGCCATTTTAATTGTCAAATATTGCATTTTTTATCAGCTTACAATGACCATGTGCAACTGCCAATAATGGCCATTTTCAACTGGCAAAAATGATAATCTTCAATTGTCAAAAACTACAGTTTTAAAATGTGAAAATTGATAACTTTCAGCAACCAAAAGCTTCAATTCTAAACTGTTAAAAGTGACAATTTTCAACTGCCAAAAACCACAATTTCCGACTATCAAAAATAAAACATTTCAACTACTAACAATGACCATTTGCAACTGCAATGGCAATTTTCAACATACAACACCTTCCATTTTCAACTGTGAAAGACTAAAAATGACATTTACATCTCACTTTTGACAGTTTTTGACTGTTGAAAATTGTCATTTTTGGTACTTGAAAATTTACTTTTTTGGCTTCTGAAAGTTTTTCTTAATTTTTATCAGTTTAAAACTGTAGTTTTTGGCAGTTGAAAATGATCCATTTTGCTAGCTGAGAATTAATTTTTAACTGTCAAAAACTACAGATTTAAATTGCCAAATTAACAGTGTTCAGAAACCAAAAGAGTAAATTTTCAATTACCAAAAATGACGATTTTCTACTGCCAAAAAAAACTATTTTAAACCGCAAAAAGCTACAATTTCTAACTGGCAAAAATGACAATCTTCAATTACCAAATACTACAGTTTTCAACTGTCAAAAATTATTTTTCTTAACTGCTAACGGTGACGTTTTTTAACTGTCAAAAATGATAATTTTTAGTTACAAATTATGGCAATTTTCAACCTCCAAAAACTACAATTTTGAAATGCGAAAAGTGATAACTTTCAGCAACCAAAAGCTTCAATTTTAAACTGCCAAAAATGACAATTTTCAACTGCCGGAAACTAAAATTTCCAACTGTTAAAAATAAGCATTTTCAACTGCTAACGTAGACTATTTTAACTGGCAGAAAATGTAGTTTTTAACTATTAACGATGATCATTGACAATTTTCAACATTCAAAAACTTCAATTTTCAACTGTCAAAAACTAAAAATGACAAAGTCTCACTTTTGACAGTTTTTGACTATTGGAAATTGTCATTTTTAGTACTTGAAAATTTACTTTTTTGGCTTCTGAAATGTTTTTTTTCAATTGCCAGAAACTAGTTTTCAATTTTAAAATATGATTGTTTTAACTGCAAACGATGCCCTTTTCAACTGTCAAAAATAATAATTTTTAGTTACAAATTATGGTAATTTTCAACCTCGATAAACTACAATTTTGAAATGCGAAAATTGATAACTTTCAGTAACCAAAAACTTCAATTTTAAACTGCCAAAAATGACATATTTCAACTGCCAAAACTACAATTTCCAACTGTCAAAAATAAACATGTTCAACTGCTAACGATGACCATTTTAACTGGCAGAAAATTCAATTTTGAACTACTAACGATGATCATTTGCTACTGGCTAAAATTGCAATTTTAAAATTTATTAAAAAAGACATGTTAAGACTTCAATTTTCAACTGTCAAAAACTATAAAAATGACATTAAAAAATTTCACTTTTGACAGCAGAAAATTGTAATTTTTGGTCCTTGAAAATTTACTTTTTAGACTTCTTAAATTTGTTCTCAATTTTTGGCAGTTTAAAACTGTAGTTTTTGGCAGTTGAAAATGATCAATTTTGATTGTTGAAAATTAATTCTTAACTGTGAAAAACAACAGTTTTAAACTGCCAAATTGACAAAGTTCAGAAGCCAAAGAAGTAAATTTTCAACTGCCAAAAATGATATTTTCAAACTGCAAAAAACTACAATTTCTAACTGGCAAAGGTGACAATCTTTAATTGCCAAATCTACAGTTTTCAACTTTCAAAAATGATTTTTTTTTAACTGCTAACGGTGACCTTTTTCAACTGCCAAAATAATAATTTTCAGTTACAAATTATGGAAATTTTTAACCGCTTCATTTTTAACTGCTAACGGTTACCTTTTTCAACTGCTAAAAATAACAATTTTTAGTTACAAAATTTGGAAATTTTCAACCTCCAAAAACTACAATTTTGAAATGCAAAAATTGATCATTTTAAGAAGCCAAAAGCTTTAATTTTAAACTGCCAAAAATGACAATTTTCGACTGCCAAAAACTACAATTTCCAGCAGAAAATGTAGTTTTTGACTTTTAACGATGATCATTTACTACTGCCGAAAATGGCAATTTTAAAATGCCAAAAAAACATGCAGACTTAAATTTTCAACTGTCAAAAACTTTAAAAATCTAACTTTTGACAGTTTTTGACAGCCGAAAATTGTCTTTTTTGGCAGTTGAAAATTTACCTTTTTGGCTTCTGAACTTTGTCAATTTGGCAGTTTAAAACTGTAGTTTTTGGCAGTTCAAAATGATCAATTTTGGTAACTGAAAATTGTTATTTACAATTGGCAACGATGACCAGAAATAATGATTTTCAGCCACATGATTAAGAATTTCTATCAAAAACGACAGTTTTAAACTGCCAAAAATGACGATTTTTTACTGCCAAAAACAACAATTTTAAACTGCACAAAACTGCTAACTGGCAAAAATAAAAATCTTCAGTTGCCAAAAACTACCGTTTTAAACTGATTAAAAATGATTTTTTTTAACTGCTAACAATAACCTTTTTCAACTGTCAAAAATAATAATTTTCAGTTAAAAATTATGGCAATTTTCAACCTCCAAAAAACTACAATTTTAAAATGCGAAAATTGATAATTTTCAGGAGCCAAAAGCTTCAATTTTAAACTGCCAAAAATGACAATTTTCAACTGCCAAAAACTACAATTTCTAACTGTCAAAAATAAGAAATTTCAACTGCTAACGATGACCATTTTAACCGGCAGAAAATGCAATTTTTAACTACTAACGAAGATCATTTGCAACTGCCAACAATGACAATTTTAAAATACTAAAATTTTCAACATTCAAAAACTTCAATTTTCAACTGTCAAAAATTAAAAATGACATTAAAGAAATCTCACTTTTGACAGTTTTTGACAGTTGAAAATTGTCATTTTTGGTACTTGAAAATTTACTTTTTTGGCTTCTGAAAATTTGTCTCAATTTTTGGCAGTTTAAAACTGTAGTTTTTGGCAGTTGAAAATAATCAATTTTGGTAGCTGAAAATTTTTATTTTTAACTGCCAACGATGACCAGAAATAATGATTTTCAGATACCAAATTGAGAATTTTTAACTGCCAAAAACTACAGAAGTACTACTGCCAAAAATAACGATTTTAAACTGCAAAAAACTACAATTTCTAACAGTCAAAAATGATCATTTTCAACTGCTAAAAATGACCATTTGTAACTGACAAAAATGACTATTTGCAACTGTAAATAATGAACATTTTTAACTGCCAACGATGATCATTTTGAACTATCAAAAATAATAATTTTCAGCTACAAAAAATCTTTGATTGATAGAACCTCAAAAGTTTTCCCCAGACTTTTCCGCGGTCTAACCTTCATTTTCATTATCCATAGGCGTTACGGAAATATATTAAATAGGTTTTCCCCATTGTCCTTTCTTAATAAAAAAATCTCATGTTCTTTCTTATATTTAAGTCATATACATTTTTTAAAATTAAAATCGGGTAAAAACAAAATATTGCTTGGAGTAAACGTTCACTTCCGGTATTCAAAATTTTACAAAAAGTTTTTTCAAGTTTAAAGTTTCATTTATAAATCTATATTCATTTTCAGCGCCCACAGACACACGCCATTTTTCAAAATTGCTCGGAATTGCTTTAGAGGACGTTAATATGGATGTTTCCGTTGAAATTTCGAATTCAAAAAAATCAGCACTTTCAATGAAAGAGAATTTCTTTTAGAATCTATCTGTACTTACCTCACGAGTTGGTAACATTATTGCACGAATTTATAAAATCTGGCAATGCCTTTTAGAGCTATCATAAGACACACGAAAACAATTTTCATGTTTTTTTTATTTTTTTTTTAACATATTCGGCATTAGGGAAATTCTATAGTTTTATGTAACTAAAACAAGGAAGTACCTTCCCCTGACTTTAATTTTTGAATTTGCCTCCTTCATGTCCAGAATTATTTCTTGACATGGTGATGGAGACAATCTTTTGACTTTTTTTATCTATGTGAATGATTAATTATTTATATTATGATGATAAAATGATTGAAAGTGAAATTTCAGATTTTTTACCATATCCTCATATAAATTTAATGATTGCAATCCATTGATGGAAGAATTTTCAAAATACCTAAATTATTCCGTATTTCATTTTATAATCAATAAAAAAAAATCGAATGATTAATTATTTATATTATGATGATAAAATGATTGAAAGTGAAATTTCAGATTTTTTACCATATCCTCATATAAATTTAATGATTGCAATCCATTGATGGAAGAATTTTCAAAATACCTAAATTACTCCGTATTTCATTTTATAATCAATAAAAAAAAATCGATTTTTTTTTTCATTTTGAAGCCGCCTAAAATACGTGGCTCGAGGCGCTCGTTTCGTGCACCTATTCAATCCGCCACTGGATGGAAGCCATTACTTTGTGATTGATACATTTTAGATGCAGGAACTTTTCAATAAAATGCACTTTGTTGGTGTCACACAGGTTTTTTATTTTATTTTGAGACTATAGTTTCGACCTTTATCAAGCAGACTAGTAAATTTCAGTACATTTGTTAAGATAACTCGGAAAATTAGTAAAACAAAATATGGTGAAGGCGCCGGATTTGTGGCTGAAATTTATAACCAATCGGTTAAATTGTCTAGATCAGTTTGAATTAGAGAACTGGTCCAATGGATGCAACATAACTTTGTAAAGTTTAAGGTCATCCTCAAATAGCAAGAATGCACTTGATTTGAATACTAATTTTATGTCATAAAAAAAACGAAAAATATATTTTGTTTGTGTTTTTAGACCTTAATCACCTGATTAAGAGAAACATATAATTAATTAAATTAATTAATTATTTTAAAATCTTCATAAAAAAATTACATCTTTACGGCGACCATTATTGCCTTAAGGGTTGCATACGTTTCCGATTATACTCTGCTGACGGGATCAAATAACGAAACTGGTTCACTGTTGTTGGACCGGGAAATAAAAACTGATGCATAAAAAACAGACCAAATAATTTGGTCAATTTCGCCAAGTTAAAAAATCGATTAGTTTGTAGTTGGCAATTTATTGATAAAATTTGGTCTATTTCACCCAGTGAATAGTTCGTAATTTAAAACAAGAATCGTCCAACTATTTGAAAGAATACAACTCCGAAATCGTTAATTGGACAAACAAACGGATTACTGAAAGCGCCTCTAGTCGGAAAATCTATTATTCTTATCTGGCTCGGGAAATTCGAGGGTGTCAGTTATCATGGATTAAGCATTAACGGCAGGCCCTCAGTAATTAGCTTATCCCTTTTCTAGCCCTAAAATCCAATTTGCTGCAGGAGTTTTAGTGTGCGGGCTTATAAATAAATAACGGTCAACATCGATTTTTACTAATTTTAATTTAAATGTAAATTATACCCCACTTTATCGACGCCCGTGTTTGTACAGCGGATCCCGCTCCCCTTGCTCCGCCGCCCCGCCGCAGAACCCGATAAATTATGCAATGTATTTTAGTCATTGTTTAGTTTTGCCCGGTATATTTATTTATTTACCGCATTAAAAATGTATTCGTTAATGTAATGTAAATGTGTGTAATTTTGAAATGGAATGTAATGATTTATTGATTTTAAGTGTATTGAGAACTTAATTGTAATTTTTGTTTAAATATAGTTTTACCCGCTTTATAAAAAAAAAATTATTAAAAAAAATAATGATTGTAACTGACATAAAATTTGGCTTACTCATTTAGTTTATTGCTTGTATTGCAAATATTTAAAATTAGAAAAAAAACAATTTCCTATTCGGTAGTTAAAATGTGTTGATTAATTCCCTCACCGGGATTTGAAATCAGAACATTTGTTCTGATGCATTTATGCACGCCGCTGACTCAATTTGTAGTAGTTTAAAATATTTAATTTACCTGCAAAATTTGAAGCCCTACCCATATTTTATCCCTTCTTGAAGTTCTACCAGGATAAAACGTTTTCAATTAACGAACGCAAGGGGAAGGTTATTGATCGTGGCGTATGATTGGTATATTAAAGTTTAATAGAATAGAACTCGTTTTATGTTCCAATCTTCCGAAATTTACTTTGTAAGACAGTTTAGAAAATGATCTTATTTCGAATTTGCGGAAGGATAAATGAAGTAAAGTGGGGCGTTTGCGTTCCCCGTCCGGATCGCAAAGGGTTTGAAATAACAATTCAATTAAGTGAATAAGAGGGTGATAGGATCGCGCGGACGGGGAAGGAAATAATCGTCAGCTGGTATACACACACACAAAAGTGGATTTTCATAGGGAATCGATTATTTGTCTCGGCATTAACAAGACCCTTATCTCGCCACTTGGTTTTCCTTAATTCCGGCGTCGATTCTCATAATTAAATTTCGCCGTAATTAAGAAGTGCACATACGTACGAACGTGAATTAATGACTAAAACCGTAGTAAACAAGTCGAGGGAGTTAGTTAATGCCGCTGTTGGTGCGCGCGGGCCTAACAATGGGGGTTTAGGGTTTGCGGCCGGATAATAACTAGAAGGCCCTTGTAAGGGTGGAATCGGCCGAAAGTTGTGCGCTGCCGATGAGAGTGTTCCGGCGGTTTTGCTCGAGAATTAGGAAACAGCCTGTTGTTTACTTATTATATACGGAGTGATATTTTTTGCGGGGATTATTGTAAGCCCTCGGGCGATTTTAATCACGTTTTCACTTCATATTTACGGACCGCAAAGCCGCCCTCAAAAACCCAAAGCTTTTTCTTTGGCTAGGTGCCGCCATCAATACCCCCAGACATTTTAACATAATCTGCCGCAATTCGTGTTCTGTTGATTTTAAGCTTACGACACATTTGCCTGAGATTAATGAAATGTTACTCTAAATCAAATTATTTCGATCTAAAAACACGGAAAGATTATTTTTAGTCTTTCAACAAATAATCACTGAACGTACTTATTCGAATGAATAAATGATGAGTCTTGAAGGTATGAGTCTATTTTATCAGGTTGATAGGTAATTATTGGGTATAAATGTGTACTCCTGATAATAATAAATGATGGGGTGGGGCTAACAATATTCAAGACATAATTTTATAAAGAACTTTCAAATTGTCATCCAACATACAGAAGTGTAGGCATACCTGACATTATCGTTAATATCGACATACACTGGGTTAAAAAAAAATGAACCACCCTGAAGGAGTTGACGCAGAACTCTGAAATTTCTTATAAATAGTTAGTGTATGTTGATACACAATTGATTAAATTTTCATAGAAAAATAATAATATTTATTAAGAAACAAATTAATAATGCGTTACATTTTCGCGTACTCTTATGCATTCAGCAACCCTTCTGGGCATGCTAGAGATCAGATGGTCTAATGCATCTTGAGATAGCTCGTCCTAAGCTATTTGAAGCTGGTGACGCAGTTCTTCTAAAGTGTTTGAAGGATGCTGTAAACGACGCAATGTTCTGTATATCATATTCTAGACATGTTTTATGGGGTGACCTCGAAGACAAACGATTAATGTTGTTTAGTTCTAGGAAGTTTGTAGTTACGTTAGCAGTATGAGGTCGCGCATTATATTGCTGGAAAATTTCCCTTGGATGGTCTTGGATGAATGGAAGTATAACGGGTTCCAAGACTGTATCAATATAAGGGCGCGCGTTTAATGTGCCCAGAATGAATATTAAAGAGCTCCTTCCTCCGTAGCATATTGCCCCCCCAAACCATTACACCAGGAGTTAATGCCGTGTGACGATGTTGAACAAATTGTAAATTTTGTCTTTGACCTCTAGGCCGTCTAGCCCTTAAATGCCATAAACAAAATCTGGATTCGTCGCTGAAGACAATTTCTACCCATTGATGATCCCAGTCTTGTCGGTCCTGGCTCCACTGTAGCCTGTTGGTCTTATGCTGAATTGTTAAAGGGAGACGAAAAAAGGACGATAAGACCGCAAACCAAAAGAGCATATTCGCCTATAAATGGTGCTCATAGAGACTCTATGACCAATTGCTCTTAACCAATTTATTGCAATCGATAATGTTGGTTCTGCACTTCTCCTTAAGAGTCGATCTTCGCGTTCTTGTGTCACTCTGGGACGTTCACTGCCCCTACGGCGAGCTTCTAGGCTTTCTTCTTGCCAATCTCTCCAAATTCGACTTACAATAACGTGTGGTCTACCAACAGTCTGCCAATTTCACGGAATCCTAAACTAGCCTCATGCATTCCGATAATTTGTCCTCTTTCAAATGGTGTACAAAGTCTTAAGAAAGTAGAAAAATATTTTGAATTTTTTTACTCCTTATTTAGGCGTTTCCATTCGATTCAAACACTATTTCTGGCTAAAGTTATTTTGCGCATCTTCGTTTTCGGAAGTCCAATAAAAAATCATAAATAAATAGAATTCAGAATGAACTTTTAGACTTAAAAAAAAATTTTTTTTTGAATAAAAAACATTTTAAACATTATTTTGACGTTTCCAGTCGATTTTAACACTATTTACGACAAAACTAATTTTGCGTATCTCCGTTCCCGGAAGTCTTACAAAACCATTTTGTAAACAAATAGTGTTCACAGTGAGCTGTTGGACAAAAAAATCAGAGAATTTTTTTGAAGAATTTTTTTTTAATCGTTATTTAGGCGTTTGCAGTCGATTTAAGCACTATCCATGACTTAAGTCATTTTGTGGATCTCCATTCCCGGAAGTCCTACCATTTTTTTATAAACAAATCGTGTTCAGAATGAGGTCTTAGACTTGAAAAACAATAAGATGCATTTTTTGAAGAAAACATTTCTTTTATCGTAATTTAGGCGTTTCCTGTCGATTTAAGCGCTATTTACCACAAAATACATTCTTAAAAATAAAAGCCCTGTATACAGAGTTCTCTCAAATAGACTATTACGTTTGAATTAAACTTAATTTCTGTAGAATCAGCTGTCATTCTGGTATGCCGCAAGGTACACACGGTAGGCATATTTTGTCGTTATTATTTGTTTTTTAGCGTAGGCGCTCAGCCGTTCAGCCACGAGCGAAAATTGAAGACATATTACAAAATAGAGAACATAAGCGACCAATTAGTGGATGATAAGATTAACAAGAGTTACTTTTCACGCCAAGGGGGTTATTTTTCGTAAATGACATCATATTAGTAATGAAATCATGGACATTCTCGCTATTTACTTGTGACCTAAAACTTTACAAAGCTGTGTAGCATCCATTGGACTAGTTCTATATTCAAACTGAATTAGAAAATTTAACCTATTGAAATTTCAGCCGTGAACCCGGCGCCCCCACCATATTCTATTTACTAAATTTTTGAGTAATCCCAACAAATTTACTAAACATGGATTAAAATTCACAATAAATTAAATAGCAGTGGTGCTATAGTAATAACAGTAAGCTTTTAATACGATTTACCTGGATTTTCGATGGTGTCAATTTTCAAAAAATTAAGTCATTGTGAGGCCTAGTTTAGGATCAATATTTTTAGTAATAAATGTTCTAACGGGCTTGGTTAATAACATTAAATAATAAAAAAGGACATATTCTTTATTTTCATATAAAAAAATTTTTACCTTAGCACTATTATGAAATAAGGTTAATTTTCAAAAAATCGAAAGTCACTGTTAAGCGTAGCTTAGAGTCGATATTTTTATACACAAATTTTCAAAATGGCTTTATAAATATTAAATAATTTATTAAAAATATTAAATTTCGTATTAAATAATTTTGTACCTTAGCACTAATATGAAATATGGTAAATTATCAAAAATCAAAATTTGATGTTAATAATATATATATAAATCATCTTTATTAAAGAATTCATACATTTAGTATATGATATAAACAAATCTTGCTTAACTATAATAATTAAATGTGTAAAGATTCTTTATTGGCTATCGACCCGGGGTCTTTCAGCCTTGTTAATAATATTAAATAATAAAAAAGGATTTTTTAAAAACTCTAAATATCAAGTTCTCACCTTCAATTGTCATTTACTCGAAAAATGTCTTACGTAAGATGGCAATATTTTTAATTTACCGGTTCAACAATGAAAAGATCTCTCAAAATCAAGAACAAAAATAGGGGGTTGCCATTAAAAAACAAAATGGCGGACGTCATAACTCAAAAACAAATGACAACTGAAAATAGACTTTCATGCAAAAATGTGTATTTTTATAAAAAAAATCGACCTGTTCAAGGATTTTTTCCAAACATATTTTTTTCGATATTACTGAATATATTCCATACTTTAGGCATACCCTGTATAATATAAATGGTTTTACCAACGTTGATAGCTATTGGATATGCTTAATAAAATAACATGACACTCTCCCATTGAATAGACTGGTAGAAATAGAATTTTTTTATTTTCAATTTAATATTTTTTTTACCTTAGTACTATTATGAAAATTTCAAAACTTACAAATCTAACTTATTTGAAATTTTAAGAGATATAAAACAACGTAATCTAAAGGAATATCTAGAGTATCATTAGCTAAAGGTACCATTAAATCCAAGGCGTATTCTAGTATTAAATATTTTAAATATTTTTATTGGAATAAAGTTTGTTTGTTTATTTAATATGGTCGATTTTTAAATAAGCAAAAGTCATTGTTAAAAGTAGTTTGGAATCGATATTTTTAGCCAAATTTTGTAAAGGGCTTGGTTTATAATATTAAATAATAAATGAAAGGACACATATTTTTCTTCTTTGATTAAATACTATTTTAATAAAATATAGTCTATTTTAAAAATATCAGAAGTCTTTGTTAGGCGTAGTTTAGGATCGATATTTTTGGCCACGAATTTTCTAACTGGCTTTATTTATAGTATTAAACAATAAAAAAATGATATATATTTTTCTTTATGGAATATAAATAAAACACTAACTTTGTTAATATCACTCGATTTATTAGTAATTAGTATGGAATAAATATTTTTTTACCTTATGAAACATAATCTATTTTAAAAATATCAGTAGTCATTATTAGGCGTAGTTTGGAATCGATATTTTTCGTGTCAAATTCTCTAATGGGCTTTGTTTTTAATATAAAAGAATTTTTTTTTTAATTTTTGATTATGGCATATATTATGAAAAATGGTCTGGAATTTTCAAAATATCAAAAGTCATTGTTAGGCCTAGTTTAGAATAGATATTCGTAGCCACAAATATTCTAACAGAATTTGTATATAATATACTCTTGAAAAAAAATCAAACACTTGAAATTGGTGAAATTTCGAGCATTTTCAACCCGCTATAACTCATTTTTTTCAAATGAGTGCTAGAGGGGGCGGAAAAGGTTATCCTTAAGTTCGTATGCATAGCTTTGGAGAAGACACTTAAAAGTTTTTCGCCCTCAAAGATTCATCAAAATCGATTGAAAATACGCCGAGTTATGGCGGTTTGAAAATCAGTATATATGGACTTTATCTGGCCCAACAAAATTATCAGTTTCAAATCAGTCGAAACTATTGGTATAATGTAAAGAAAAGTTACAAATTACGTAATTTGCAAGTTTCACTAGAAAAAGAGATTATTTTTAGTAATGGAATTTTGTGAGCGAATGGGCAGGTAAACCAAGGATATTATTGAATGAATCAACTCAATAAAAACGCTGTTATAGTTTATAATAATATGCATTTGTTCAACAGCGTTTGCAAAATATTTGAGAATCACCTTTGAACAATTGGGCAACACAAAATTTAAAGTTATAAAACTTAGTGGCGTACTAGTAGGTAAATATTTTTGGAAAAACGAAGGTTAGCGACCATCATAGCAATTTATAAGTTTGAGGTTTGAGGTACACATCCTTTAAAAACATACAAATATAAGCCTTAAAACTATTTGCCTTCTGTCTTGTGCCCTTCCAGTTTGTGCTGAACTTATACCCAAATAGAAAGATTTTGGCATATCACGCTATTATTGAAAATTGTGGCAAAGGCCTGCCAATCCCCATCGTAGATTGCGCTTGGTGAATTACCAATATGCCAAACTGGTACAAAAAAAATCAGAAATGGTATTAAACCCTCAACTATGTAATGAAAAGTCCCTCTCGAAAGTGTTGGGGCAATTGTCGCCAGAGTTTAAGCCTTAATAATAGACCATAGATCGCCATCGTCGCAAGTCAGAGAAGGTGGCATTTTAACTACACAAGAAACTAACTTTTGAATCATCTGATCGTAATTCTCTTCTAAGGAAGAGCTCGCATGTTTCTCACCAAATCTTATGATGGAATGACAATGAAGCCGCATCCCAGTAACTAATTTACGTACGAATTTTAATTTTTAACTAGAGCACATAACTTTTTTCTAATACAAAATCATTAAAACATTCAAGCCGGGAACGTGGCAGACACAAATATTTGACCGAATTAATTCCCGGCTTAATCCGCCAGCAAGTTTTTCGCATAGAGTAATCCTCATTCCGCGCCGCCGAGTTAGAATGAGATAAACAGATGTGTCATTCACTGGGCGAGTGTATAAATCACACGATTTAAAACAGCACATTTTAAAATTTACCACATGGGTTAACGGATGAGAATAAGAAAGAGAAAATGAAGCAAAGCAACTTATTAATTAGTCTGTCTAAATTAAAAACAAAACGAGCTCCGAGAGTGCTTAAATTTACTGCCATCTCACTGCATCTGAATGACGCTGATAGCTACAAATAACTTAAAACAGCGACAATTAGCGTGTTTACGAGAGAGCTCACCCCCCGAAAGCGCATTTAGACAAGCTCGATCGCGTGGAATTCCTGCTGTAATCCTCGCAGTGCTTACGGCCCATAAATAAGCGTTAATTTTCCATCCAAACCGTATTGCGAAATTAACATTCTGAAGAGGATGGAGGGATGCAACTCGTAAAACAAATAAAACTCGGTCATGAAAACTCAAACTTAAGAGAGTGAAACAATCAGTCTCGCGATCGCTTCTTGTCTTCACGGTGACACTAAACAACGTTTATTTAGATTCAACAGCTTCTTTATGTCTCCCCTTTTCTAAATAAATATAAATGATCCCCCCTTTTCGTTCCGTACTTGTTTGCCGCTGAAAATAACATATCGGATAAATCCTGCTGTTGCAATAGTTTTCTGTGATATTTGTGAATCAGTTTTGATTTTATTCGAAGCGACTTTATTTCCCGTGGCTTTAATGTAATAACACGCCGCAGTGACGTTCGTTCATGAGAATACCTGGCGTTGAAAAAAAGCGGCTTTGACTTTTCATGTGATACAAATGACTAATCAGCTCCTGACCCAATTCACTGAAATTGAAATGTGCATCAAGGTTTGATGGCGTCTATAGTCTGGATTGCCACTGGGAGAAATATTAATTGCGTTTCAGTGTACTGGTGAGAAGTGTCCAGAAGTAAAAAATGCAATCACGAGCTCATTAATTAGTTGTTACATATGAAATTACTAATATCTATGTAATCAAAATTATATTATAGGTGATGAATGACCTTATTATTATACTAATCATACGTTTTATTGATTTCTCGTTTCAATACATTAATTATGTTAATGTTTATATAAGGATGTATTAATATATTCTGAGCCTATTATAAAAAATAATACAAAGAAATTTAGGATAGTAATATGAAATACTATATTACATATTAATTTTATGAAATAAAAATTTGGAATAAAACACTTTAACTTTTTTATACTACTTAATTTAATTAAATATAGTGGTATAAAAAAGTGTTTTATTCCAATCTACAATCAAGATGTACCACGAAGTAAATGCCGCCAACATTAAGCATTTAAATAAAAATTTAACCACACTAATTATTGTAATAAAATATCAATGTGCAAAATATACATTTTATACTATGTAAGGGCTACTCTATTTCATTTTGTAAATTATATGTTTTAAAGTAATGATTATTATTCTGATATTTTCTAAATAAATAAATAAAATCACAAATAAGCAAAATCGCAAGTTGTGAGTCACGTATTACTATTTGCATTTATAGCAATAATAAAAATTATGTTTAAACACCTATACACGCCTGATTTTGGGCAAATGTATAAATCGTAAGGTCGTGCTTAAAAATTTCCATACAACCAATAACAGGAGATCCGCTTTCCCTTTTATAAATACATGTCGAGGCTCCCCTCACCAATAAAAGAGATAAAGAGGGCGCAAGAGTGTTGCCGTTGTCGCGACGCACGAGACGCTAATGCGGCGAGACGGACGCAACAATAAAAGACGACCCCCCGAAGGCTTCAGTGTTTGCTTTTATGGTGGGTAACATTAATTTTTCAGGGACCTGCGACCGTAAAACCGTTGTTTTACCGGTGCAGGATTACGTGAGGTGCAAGTGTACAAATCTATGATCGTAAAACTCCCTACGTGTTATTTAAATCCGAAAATTTTTATGAAGACAAGCTTATAGCATGTTAAGACACGCTTATTTTTATGAAGTAAACTTAATTTGTCTGATAATCCATAAGCAGTGTCGGATTTAAGTATGTAGTCCAGTACCCCACTGAACTAGACACCTCCTACAAAATATTTGTAGGTTATGGGCACGTTTAATTTAATTTAATTTATTTAATGTATTCACCTTATTACAGATTTATTATATGTAAATAATATAAATTGTTAACATGATATGAAATTAAATGTAAAATTTAAAAAATAAACTGTTATGTCATACTGGATTCAAAGCATATCGTATAATTAACGCTTTTTCAATCGTTTTCCAGGCAAAATAGTACATTTAAAATTGAACTTCTGGTGAATGCGCCGGTAACTTAAAATTTACAGCATAGCTTGCCGTGGGAACGAGAATATTTTAATTGTCGCGAATACGGCGACCTTCAATCTTGTGGAATTTATGTCGTCGCAAATATTGCGGCGTTTATCAGGTAAGAGTAATATACAGGGTGCCCGGTTTCGAACGGCACTATGGGGATTAATAAAATGAGTGCCTAGAGAAGTTTATAACACGAATTCCATACTATACTTTATCTAGGACTTGGTAAAATTTCGAAATTATTTTATTATGTTAAATGAACATGGTACAATATTATTAAATTAGTCTACTTGTGTGAATTAATTAACAGTTACTTTAGAGACACTATGGAAATGGCCAAAAGAAATCATTGATTCTCCTAAATTTCTTTGATGTTGTGTATTATAAATTTGATTTAAGTTGAATGTATTCCTTGTTTAATTTTGTTATTTTTCATTTTGAGATTGTTGATAATTGACAACTAACTTGATTTTGAGTTTCGATTGATTTTAGCAATTTAAAAACCGAGAGCTAACTTCAGTCCAAGACTAAAACACACACTGTCATGGAAACATATGCGATAAATTTCATTTTACAGGTGGGAGTGGAAAAAATCATTAAACGTTCACTAAATTAAAATCATAAAATCTCTTAAATAAGCATTCTATTAATAAAAATATGAAAAAGAATGTTTATTTTAGTAATTTCTTTGATATCTTGTTGTTTTTTTATCCAATTTTTAGTTGCAGAAATATATAAATGCAAAGCAATTTGTTTTTGAAGGCTTTGTAAGGTACTCATTGTTGTAGATAAGTGTGGTGTTTGAATTACAAAAATGCTAAATCCAAAATTTCGGCTCAAATGTAAAATTTAACTATTAAGCATGATACATTATCGTAAACAGAAAAAAAGAATCAAAAAATATTATAATCTAATATGGCGACCATAAGAAAAACCAATATTGTCTATTCTTTCTTCGCCATTTTGGAAAGTACAATAAATCTAAAGGCATACTTTGATTCTCCATCAAAAAGTGCTTGTTCTGGTATAAAGTGCTTGGTATTAATAGTTTTCGCATAAAATATTATAATAAAAGTTGAAAGTCGCGATTTTTCTTTCTCAGCAGATTATTAATCAACGTTATAATATAAATATTTTCCTTAATTTAATTTTCCGACTAAAGTGCCGTTTATAATACTTGTTGCATAACATACTATTATGTGTGATTTATGTATTATTTTATAGCTCAAGTTTTTGTTTTTCATAATTTATTAATTTACTCTAATGTTATTTAACTTAAATAACTTGCGAAAATGGTACAGAATATGCAACAATAAAATTATTATTAGTATTTAATATTTAATCTTGTATTCTACAAGGTTAAACAAAATCACTTCAAATGTTCAAAATGCTCGCCGTTCACCTCCTGACAATATGCAAGCCTATTAATAAATTCGTGAGTCACTCTTTCCAACACTTCTCCACGTATTAGTTTACATTAATCAATAATTCTTTGTCTCAATTCCTGCAAGCATGTTGGTCGTCTAATGTAAACACGTGATTTTAAATAACCCCAAAGAAAAAATCTAACGGGTCCGGAAAACGAGCAGGCCACTCTATGAATCCTCTACGTTCAATCCATCGATTTGGAAAATTCGCATCCAAAAAATCCCTAGCCCGTCGATCATAGTGGGGAGGCGCTCCATCTTGTTGAAACCAAACATTTTGCGGTAACTGCCCATTCTGTTTAAGTGCAGGAATAATTTGGTTATTCAGTTAATCTAATCGCCATTCAAGTTTCCGCCTTTAAAAAATGGACCTATACGCCTATTTTCGACAATTCCCATCCAAACATTCAACTTTTGTCGATACTGGGTATGTGCTTCATGAATCCAATGAGGATTCTCATTTGACCAATATCTTGAGTTATGGCGGTTAACTGTTCCATTTAAACAAAAAGGTGCCTCATCGGAAAACACTACATTAGCTGCAAAATCTTCGTCGTCATTAAGTATCCATCAGTCTTTCGCAAAAGTCCATCAAAATCTAAAAAGTCTAAAGTAAATACATTTATCTATCCTTTAATTGAAAACTGATTTATTTCTCGTTTTTACAAATTATTTCCACTAAACTTAGTATGTACGAATTCGAAATAAAAAGGTCTTTTGAGATCATCAAAATTATACAGGGTGACCCATTTAAATTAAAAAAAGTTGACGGTATTTCCGGTGAAACCGGAAGTACAGTATTAACAAAAAATATGGCATCAGATGCTTTATGTATCATTATAGTTGCTTGCAAAGTTTTTTAAATTTAGCCCTTTTTGTTTTAAAGATATTTACTTGGTTCCATACTTTATCCCAACCCTGTATATATTAAATTATTGCTGTGTATATTTCTGTCTTCAAATATATTTTTAAATAAGGTGAAACTAGTCGAGTTTTTATTTTGTAGAATTATTATCTACTTGATATGACTATCCTTGACAAATTGTTGAAAATAGTTTACCACGCACTATTTTTTGACCAGAAACTGAAAAGAAACTTTAAAACCCTAATCAACATTGAAGCGTGCGTTTCTTGACCGAATTGTTTTGATTTTTTTGTTTCGCAATATTTTTTTTAATATGAAAATAATTAGCGTTGTTTGGATATTTTCGTTTCCTAATAAATTTTTTTAATATGAAAATTTGTTCACAAATTGCTGATAACTGAACACTTTTCGGCTATAAATATGTAACTGTTATAAACTCTTTTTGAATAATTTAAATTAAATTTCTAATAACAATTATCCTAAGTAGGGCTAAAATAATTTATTGCAGCGATTTGTTTTAAAAATTAGTTTTTGAAAAAGTCGAATTTGACAATTTTTCTTTATACCATTAAATCGAAGTTACATAGTGATATCAATTATTTCTCTCTATATAGCTTGGATCTAAAAAATGCTTCTATATTTTGTTATCCAAATAAGTTTGTTTACCTCTACATTATTTTTTTCTCTCTATGTATCAGGGAGCTGAAAATTATTTCAAAACTAGGTTTTCCTCACCATTCTTTTACTTATCGCGATTTTATGTAATTATAATTATAAGAGAACGAAATACTTTAGACTGACCTCAAAATGATTGGTTCATGGACCTTTCTGGACTGGTGAAAAAAAAAGGAAATTCGTGAAATTTCGACCATTTTCAAACCTCCATAACTCGGCGTATTTTTAATCAATTGTGGTGAATCTTTGAGGACGAGAAACTTTGAAGTGTCTTCTTTAAATTCATGCATGCAAACTTAAGCGTAACCCCTTCCGCCCCCTCTAGCGCCCCTGTGAAAAAAAAATGTTTGAAAATGAAATTTTTTGTCGACTCAACCCACAAAAAAGGCATTAAAATTTGATGAATTCCCTATTTAGGACTCAAAGAACGAAGTTCCTACGACGATTTAGCACCAAGTTATGGGTGTTTGAAAAAAAGTGCATTTTGAGGTTTTTTGCACATAACTCAGTGACTTTTCAACCAAATTTGATAATTCTTTCGGGAAACAATCCCATTTTGTCTCTATTTTGAGGTGGTAAACTCAGATTGGGATGATCCCTTTTCGAACCCTTCAACCCGCGAACAAAAAAACACGTTTTTTTGGGCAAAAAAAACGTCCAACTTTGGCAACGTGTACAGAATTGAAATAAAATATGTCGACTCGATCCACCAAAGAGCATTGAAATGTGTTCAATTACCTGCGCAGGACTCAAATAACGAAGTTCCTACGACGATTTGGCACAAAGTTTGAAAAAAAGGGAATTTTGTAGTTTTTTTACTCTGTCCGAAGTTTTTCGACGAAATTGTTTCGATGAAATTTTCTTTGAATGTTCTTTGAGGTGTGCACAAAAATTCACTGTTTTCGCGAAATCATGAATATCGCATTTTGCACCTTAGAACTCCATTAACAAAAAAACTTTATTTTAGGTCAAAGGAGGCTCACTTGAACGATCTCTGTAGGGTCGGAAAAAAATGTGGGCTTACCACCATTCGTCCATTTTTGCATTCGTCCAATACAAACAGACAAATTATACTGACGGAATAAAATGAAACATTTGAGATTTGTGAAAATTTAGGTAATTTTCAAATGGCCATAACTCGGCTTCTATCCAACCGATTTCGATGATCTTTTGAGAAATCAAAAGAAAAATGTGTCCTATTTGAGACAGTTTATCCCCTATTCAAAGAGAGGGCTCTACCCTCTCCAAAGGAATAAATAAATAAACCACAAAATGCACTTTTTTCAAATACTCATAACTTTGTGCCAAATCGCCGTAGGAACTTCGTTATTTGAGTCCTGAGCAGGTAATTGAACACATTTCAATGCCCTTTTGGTGGATTGTGTCGACACATTCTTTCCAACTCGGTACACGTTGTCAAAATAGGACGTTTTTCTTTGTTCGCGGGTTGAACGGTTCGAAAAGGGATCATTCCAATCAAAGTTTACCCTCTTAAAGTAGAGCCAAAATGGGATTTTTTTCCTGAAATAATCATCACATTTGGTTAAATAGTCAAGTGCGAAAAACCTCAAAATGCACTTTTTATCAAACACCCATAGCTTGGTGCCAAATCGTCGTAGGAACTTCGTTCTTTGGGTCCTGCACAGGGAATTGATCAAATTTTAATACCTTTGTGGTGGGTTAAGTCAACAAAATTTTTCCAACTCTGTAGGCATCGTGAAAGTTGCACATGGTTTCTTGAAAAAACATTTTTTTTCACAGGGGTGCTAGAGGGGGGCAGAAGGGGTTACGCTTAAGTTCGCATCATGGCTTTAAAGAAGACACATCAATGTTTTTCGGCCTCAAAGATTCATCAAAATCAATGGAAAATACTCTTTTATGGCGGTTTTAAAATGGTCTAAATTTCACGAATTTCAAGTCTTTTATTTTTTTTCCTTCAATATATTTATTCGTTCTCTTTTATTAGTGACGGACCTAAAAGTTCTGTCTCTTATTTTGGCTTTTTGTTCAGCTTATGATCAAAGGTGATATCAGGTATATGGAGGAGGATTGCGGAAATACCTCATCATGGTGCATTGTAATATTTGCAAAAAAAATGTGCTGGAAGATTTATTCGGATTAGCATGAAGTCCCCATGTATTTAACCATTTACTTCGTTTCCACAATGTGCAACTAGTGTCGTATAGTCGGCATATTGCAGAATGTATGCGTTTTGGTTAAAATGGCTCAGGCTATTATCATAAAGATCATGGCAGAATTTAATTTTTTTTCATGGCAAAATAATTTATAGAGGCGGGGAAATAGAAGAGAACCTTGAGAATACCATTATGTGGATAAAATTAATAAGCAAAGCAGTGTTTGATTTTAACTTTAATTTTGTAGGAATATGGCAATTTAGGCAGAAGAATCATAGGAACAGGACGTATTTCTTGGTTGCTCAATCTCCTCTTTATTGCTGGTTGGTTTTTGTAGTTCCTAAGTTTCAAGAATGTGCAACTAGTGCCGTATCGTCGGAACATTTCAGAACATATGCGTTTTGGTCAAAATAGTTAGGGCTATGATTATAGAGATAAATAAATTTTACAAGCTGAGGGATAGAGGAGAATCTTAAGGGATACCCTTATGTGGACAAAATTTATAGAAAAAGCAGTTTTTGATTTTGTAGGAATGTAGTGAATTATGTAGAAGAAGCTTAGGAAGAAGACGTATTTCTTGGCTGCATAATTTAAGGAAGTGGTACAACAATAGTTCAGTCGAATTACTTATAGCAGCATCATCAAAAATGAAAATAGCCATAATGATTGCCAACAACATATTGATAAACGGTGATAATTGTATTTGGTTTAATTTATAGAAATCAATTAAACGTATATTTTGAAAGAAATGTTCTTATCTTCAAACACGAATCATTAGCAAAAGACGAATTGGGAAAGAATCGAAGCCTTCTGCATCTTGCATACTTCAAAGCAATTTTTAGACTAGGATACATAAGAAAAATTATGTTACAAATAATAATCCGTTTGTAGTTGGTTTAAATTTTAGCAACATTCAATTTTTCATTTATAAATCAGCGTATTAAAATGATTTATTAGAGAAAAATTATATTTTCCAATTGTTTATATTATTGTTTGTTATGTCTGTGTTTAATATTTATTTTTCGATTTGTTCACTCAAGTGTTAAAATCAAACATTTTTAAATAATCAGTTTGACATAGATGTTGGTGCGCAACTAAGTTTCCGGGTTTCTTGATCAATGGAAAATACAAAAAATGCTTTATTCGAAGTGTCGTCCCTTGCTCGCTACACCTTCTTTCCATCTTTCTGGCAAGTCATGAACACCGCGATAATAAAACGACGCGTCTTTGGATAGAAACCCTTCATCCAACCAATTTTGTACTTTTTAGAAATTGGCCAAGTGTAGCCCAGTCAATATCGACCGGAACAAGTAATAATCGGAAGGGGGTCAAGTCTGGCCAATGCAGCGGATGCGGTAGTAGATCTCATGATGGTGTCCTGGACGATGGATGTGCGATGGCATAGAGCGTTGTCATACTGCAACATTACTCGTTCGTGTCTCGTATCCCATTCTGGCTATTTTTAGAGCAATGCATGGTTCAAATTACGTTGGCTGATCATTTTATTGCCTATGCAAGTTGATCTTTTGTTTGCATATCAACTTCATCTGATATCCCTTGCAGATCCGCGCCCTCCATTATTGTTGGTCTTCCAACTTATCTTATATTCAGCTGCATTTTTTCAAGTCAAACCAGAAAAACAAAACTTCCGCAAATGCTGTTTGTTTGGCACAAAACTTGACAACGCGGATTGATATGAAATGTGAGATTTTTCGGACTGCTTTTAGGCCGTGAAATATCACTTTTGCGGACTAGGCTTTAAAAATGCTTATTTATGCCTAGGTTTTAAAAGTAATGAGCCAATCAGGTGAGACTACGTCATGTTATTTCGCCAATCAGATGAGATACCGCGTCGACCAATAGAAGCCGCTTGAAAATTTGTTTGACATTACAATGTATTTTTCGCTTAATTGAGAGTTGTCTTCGAATTTCCCGTACCAAAAACAGCTTCCCCGAAGTTTTAATAACACCGCGTGTGATTTCCCCGATCCCCATGCGCGTCCCTAACTTATCCACGCACAAAAATCGAGTCGCCGAACGATGGCGAAATTTGTTTGCCCTGGCCGGCTTCTAGTGGCCCGGCATTTGACGTTTAAACGTCGTCTACCGCCGCACTTATTTCCTGGCACAGTAGCACGAGAGGCTTTCCTTCGGATGTTGCCTGTGAAAGAAGCCCAATAACAGCTTCTGCGAAGTTCCAGTGCAACCATTTTTGTTACAGAGAAGTTCGGGTAATTTATTTGAAGGCAGATATAAAGACACATTATCCATAATAAATCTGTCGAAATTTCAAGCATTTGTCCAAATAAATGTGGAATTCACAGACTCATTTTTGGCCAAACTGCATTTTGTTACTGAAAGGTTTAAATAATTTATTTTAAGGCAGAGATAAAGACACATTATCCTCAATTAATCTGTCAAAATTCCAAGCATTTATCAAAATAAATGTGGAATTCGCAAAGCAATTTCTGGTCAAAGTGTATTTTTGGTCATTCAAATTTGTCTTCCAATGCAGCCATTTTTGTTACTGAAATGTTCGGATAATTTCTTTTAAGGCAGATATAAAGACACATTATACATAATAAATCTGTCAAAATTTCAAGCATCTGTCACAATAAATTTGAAATTCACAGAGCTATTTCTGGGCACAGTACATTTTTGGACATTCAAATTTGTCTTCTAGCACAGTCATTTTTCTAACTGCAAAGTTCGGATTATTTTTTACGGCAGATAAAAAGACACATAATCCGAAAATAATCTGTCAAAATTTCAAGCATCTGTCAAAATAAATGTGGAATTTGCACAGTAATTTCTGGCCAAAGTGTATTTTGTCGTTCAAATTTGTCTTCTGGCGCTGCCGTTTTTGTTATAGAAACACTCGGATAATTTCTTTTTGGGCAAATATAAAGACAAATTATCCATAATTAATCTGTCAAAATTTCAAGCATCTGTCAAAATACATGTGGAATTCCCATAGTAATTTCTGGCCAAAGTGCATTTTCGGTTATTCAAATTTGTCCTCTGGTGCAGCCATTTTTGTTTTGGAAACGTTCGGATAATTTCTTTTTAGGCAGATATAAATACACATTATCCATAATTAATCTGTCAAAATTTCAAATATCTGTCAAAATAAACGTGGAATTCACGTTTTTTGTCATTCAAATTTGTCTTCGAGCGCAGCCATTTTTGTTACTGAAACGTTCAAATAATTTCTTTTAAAGCAGATATAAATACACATAATCCATAAATAATCTGTAAAAATTTCAAGCATCTGTGAAAATAAATGTGGAATTCACAGGGTAATTTCTGGCCAAAGTGCATTTTGTCATTCAAATTTGTCTTCTCGCGTTGCCGTTTTTGTTACTGAAACGTTCGGATAATTTCTTTTCGGGCAGATATAAAGACACATTATCCATAATTAATCTGTCAAAATTTCAAGCATCTGTCAAAATACATGTGGAATTCCCAGCGTAATTTCTGGCCAAAGTACATTTTTGGTCATTCAAATTTGTTTTCTAACGCAACCATCTTTGTTACTAAAACATTCGGATAATTTATTTTAAGGCAGATATAAAGACACGTTATCCATAATTAATCTCTAAAAATTTCAGGAATCTATCTAATTAAATGTGGAATTCGCAGAGCAATTTCTGGCCAAACTGCATTTTTGGTCATTTAAATTTGTCTTTCCGTGCAGCCATTTTTGTTACTGAAAAGTCAGGTAATTTCTATTAAGACAGATATAGAGACACAAATTTCTGGCTGGAGTATATTTTTGGCGATTCAAATTTGTCTTCTAGGGCAGCCATTTTTGTTACTAAAAGTTCGGAGAATTATTTTAAGATTTCAAGGCAGATATGAAGACACATTATCCATAATTAATCTGTCAGAATTGCAAGCATCTGTAACTATAAATTTGAAATTCACAGAGCAATTTCTGGCCAAAGTACATTTTTGGTGATTCAAATTTGTCTTCTAGCGCAGCTATTTTTGTTACTGAAACGTTCGGATAATTTCTTTTAAAGCAGATATAAAGACGCTTATTCATAATTAATCTGTCAAAATTTCAAACATCTGTCAAAATAAATGTGGAATTGACGGAGGAATTTCTGGCCAAAGTGCATTTTTGGTCATTCAAATTTGTCTGTATAAAAACAACATACAAAATTACAATGTTTAAACAAGAGTGGTTTTATTCGTGTTCAATTTTTGAAGCTAAAACATCAATATTTGGTTTAGTTTAGTTTTTAATTTTATACACATTTCTGATTTTTTTCAGTTAAACGATTTCGATACAAGTTTATAATATATTTTATAATTGTCAGTTTCGAGGCGTGCCACCTAGTGGCACGAGTGCCATCGGTTGCCGAGCGCTTCCCTAGCCCATCAACGTATGCAACCATATGCACGCAACTAAATGTAGGTTGCATATGATTCATTCCATTGGTGAAGAGGCCAACCTAAATAACAATGTATGAGAATTTCGCGGGTGTATGCCAACGTTCTAGAAAATAACCATATAATATTTTACCTCTATTGATTTAGTAGTTTTCTCGTGATGCCCGCACAAAATAAATAAACGAACTAATTAGAATTGCAATATATTCGTTTATATTTCAAAAGCGTGCAAAAGCAATAAACTGAACACAAAATAAATATTGCGCAAAACATTGGTTATATTTCAACTGTTTCACGCCAGTAAATACCTCTATAAACCGCAATGCCCGGAGAAAATCAAATTCCATGAAATATTCGTATCGAAAAAAAAATGAAATACAACCAATAATAGCGGCACGGGGCGGATGATAAGGGAGGCAATTTCGCTCAACTACATTTACGTACCGTCGACGACGACGCGAAGAAAGTTTCCGTGTTTAGGAAAGTTCTGGGCGGCGAGTCGATGGCGGCGGCGGCGTGGGTACCGGAGGGAAGTTTTTGAGGGAGCAAATTGAATAAAAATGGGTAATTCTAGCTTTCAACCTGTGAACGAAAACGTGACGATGCAAACCGTGTTAAACTCAGACACAAAGAAAGTCCACGTTTTCGGCCCGCACCCAGTAATTACCTTCGGCAACCGAGCAGAATGCGCGCACAATGGCGTGGGGGGACTTATTTGTTCGGTTTGCTTATTTGGAATTTCAATTGCGTGCCGAGAATTGTAGTGATATAAGTCTGTTCTGTAATTAGTTCTCTCTAGCTTGAAATGCACAAAAGGACCTTCCTATTGCTCCACTTCTATTCAAGTACACTTATATCTACAAATACACTAAACTACATTACCTACATATATAATAATGATATTAATAATAACTCCTTTACTATATGATTAATAATTATAGGTGTACAGCAGACATGTCAAACACGCGGCCCGCGGGCCGCATGCCGCCCGCTTACAAGTTGCCTGCGGCCCGGCAAGGTTGGTACCAAATATTTAAAAAAAATTGTATACAAGGTAAAAATATATATTTTTTTTTTTTGGTTTTAATTGTAGTTTTTTTTGGTAATGCGGCCCGCGACTTGTGTGTAATACTTGATGTGGCCCTTGGTGGTAAACGTGTTTGGCATGCCTGCTCTAGAGAGCATCCCTCAAAAGGGATATTTCCGTAAAAAAAAAATGAAAAAATTTTCACAATCACAATAGACACACACACACAATTTTTTCTTTCCTAGAAATATTTGAAATGGACTTTAGGGACCGCAAAACGGATGTTTCCGTTAAAAAAATTTTGGAAAAATTTTCGTGGTCACAATACAAAAACACCCATAATTATTTTTCCAGAAATATCTGAAATGGACTAGAGAGCTCAAAACGTACATTTACCTTAAAAAAATTTTTTCACTATTATTATACAGACACACATAATTTTTCATTTCAATAAATATTTGAAATCAAAAACGGATACTTTCGTAAAAATTTTCACGGTTACAATACAGACACGCATAATTTTTTTTCTAGAAATATTTGAAATGGACTACTCTAGTGACCTCAAAACGGATATTTCCGTTAAAAAAAATTTTGGAAATACTTTCACGCTCACAGTATGTACACACACAGACACATACACACCACATTTTTTTCCAGAAATATTTCAAATGTACTCTAGGGACCTCAAAACAGATATTCCCGTTAAAAAAATTTTTGCAAAAATTTCACGGTGAGTACAGACACACAATTTTTTTTCCAGAAATATTTAAAATGTACGCCAGGGACCTCAAAACAGTAAAAAAAATGAATTTGAAATTGAATTGAAATCACAATACAGACACACACACAATTTTTCTTTTCCAGAAATATTTGAAATGGACTCTAGAGACTTTAAAACAGATATTTCCGTAAAAAAAATTTGAAAAATTTTTCACAATCACAATGAAGACACTCACACACAATTTTTTTTTTCCCAGAAATATTTGAAATGGACTCTAGAGAGCTCAAAACGAATATTTCCTATAAAAAAATGTTTGGAAAAAATTTCACAGTAACAATACAGACACACAAACAATTTTTACAGACACACATTCAATATTTCTTTTGCAGAAACATTTGAATTGGACTCTAGAGACCCGAAAACGGATATTTCCGTGAAAAAAAATTTGAAAATATTTTTGCGATCACAATACAGATACACACACTATTTTTCTTTTCCCGAAATATTTGAAATGGATTCTAGAGACCTCAAAACGAATATTTCCGTGAAAAAAATTTTGAAATTTTTTTTGCGATCACAATACAGGCACACACACAATTTTTCTTTTCCAGAAATATTTGAAATGGACTCTAAAGACATCAAAACGGATATTTCCGACAAATAAATGTTTAAAAAAATTTTCACGATCACAATACAGACACACACACAATTTTTCTTTTTCAGAAATATTTGAAATGGACTCTAGAGACTTTAAAACAGATATTTCCGTAAAAAAAAATTGAAAAATTTTTCACAATCACAATGGAGACACTCACACACAATTTTTTTTTTCCCAGAAATATTTGAAATGGATTTTAGAGAGCTCAAAACGAATATTTCCGATAAAAAAATGTTTGGAAAAAATTTCACAGTAACAATACAGACAGACACACAAACAATTTTTACCGACACACATACAATTTTTCTTTTGCAGAAACATTTGAAATGGACTCTAGAGACCCGAAAATGGATATTTCCGTGAAAAAAAATTTGAAAATATTTTTGCGATCACAATACAGACCCACACACAATTTTTCTTTTCCCGAAATATTTGAAATGGACTCTAGAGACCTCAAAACGAATATTTCCGTGAAAAAAAATTTGCAAAAATTTTCACAATCACATTAGAGACACAGAGAAACACACACACATACATTTTTTTTCCCCCAGAATTATTTGAAATAGACTCTAGGGAACTCAAAACGGATATTTCCGTTAAAAAATTTTTGAAAAAGTTTTATGACCACAATACAGACACATATTTTTTTCCAGAAATATTTGAAATGGACTGTAGGACATCAAAACAGATATTTCCATTCAAAAAAAAAATTCTGAAAAAATTTTCAGTCACAACACAAGCGCACACAGAATTATTTTCCAAAAATATTTGAAATGGACTCTATAGACCTCAAAACGGATATTTCCGTTAAAAAAAAATTGACAACATTTTCACGGTCACAATACAGACACATAATTTTTTTTCCAGTAATATTTGAAATGGACTCTAAAGACATCAAAACGGATATTTCCGACAAAAAAATGTTTAAAAAAATTTTCACGATCACAATACAGACCCACACACAATTTTTCTTTTCCCGAAATATTTGAAATGGCCTCTAAAGACCTCAAAACGAATATTTCCGTGAAAAAAAATTTGCAAAAATTTTCACAATCACATTAGAGACACAGAGAAACACACAAACACATACATTTTTTTCCCCAGAATTATTTGAAATAGACTCTAGGGAACTCAAAACGGATATTTCCGTAAAAAAAAAATTACGGTCACAATACAGACATACATAATTTTTTTTTTCAGAAATGTTTGAAATGGACTCTAGGGACCTCAAAACGGATATTTCCGTTAAAAAAATTTTGAAACAGTTTTATGACCACAATACAGACACATATTTTTTTCCAGAAATATTTGAAATGGACTCTCGGACATCAAAACAGATATTTCCGTTCAAAAAAAAATTCTGAAAAATTTTTCAGTCACAACACAGGCGCACACAGAATTTTTTTCCAAAAATATTTGAAATGGACTCTATAGACCTCAAAACGGATATTTCCGTTAAAAAAATTTTGAAAAAGTTTTATGATCACAATACAGACATATATTTTTTTCCAGAAATATTTGAAATGGACTCTAGGACATCAAAACAGATATTTCCGTTCAAAAAAAAATTCTGAAAAATTTTTCAGTCACAACACAGGCGCGCACAGAATTATTTTCCAAAAATATTTGAAATGGACTCTATAGACCTCAAAACGGATATTTCCGTTAAAAAAAAAATTGACAACATTTTCACGGTCACAATACAGACACATAATTTTTTTTCCAGTAATATTTGAAATGGACTCTAAAGACATCAAAACGGATATTTCCGACAAAAAAATGTTTAAAAAAATTTTCACGATCACAATACAGACCCACACACAATTTTTCTTTTCCCGAAATATTTGAAATGGACCTCAACGAATATTTCCGTGAAAAAAAATTTGCAAAAATTTTCACAATCACATTAGAGACACAGAGAAACACACAAACACATACATTTTTTTTCCCCAGAATTATTTGAAATAGACTCTAGGGAACTCAAAACGGATATTTCCGTAAAAAAAAAAATTACGGTCACAACAGACACACATAATTTTTTTTTCCAGAAATGTTTGGAATGGATTCTAGGGACCTCAAAACGGATATTTCCGTTAAAAAAATTTTGAAAAAGTTTTATGACCACAATACAGACACATATTTTTTTCCAGAAATATTTGAAATGGACTCTAGGACATCAAAACAGATATTTCCATTCAAAAAAAAATTCTGAAAAATTTTTCAGTCACAACACAGGCGCACATAGAATTTTTTTCCAAAAATATTTGAAATGGACTCTATAGACCTCAAAACCGATATTTCCGTTAAAAAAAAAAATTGACAACATTTTCACGGTCACAATACAGACAATTTTTTTTCCAGTAATATTTGAAATGGACTCTAAATACATCAAAACGGATATTTCCGACAAAAAAATGTTAAAAAAAAATTTCACGATCACAATACAGACCCACACACAATTTTTCTTTTCCCGAAATATTTGAAATGGACTCTAGAGACCTCAAAACGAATATTTCCGTGAAAAAAAATTTGCAAAAATTTTCACAATCACATTAGAGACACAGAGAAACACACAAACACATACATTTTTTTCCCCAGAATTATTTGAAATAGACTCTAGGGAACTCAAAACGGATATTTCCGTAAAAAAAAATTTACGGTCACAATACAGACACACATAATTTTTTTTCCAGAAATGTTTGAAATGGACTCTAGGGACCTCAAAACGGATATTTCCGTTAAAAAAAATTTGAAAAACTTTTATGACCACAATACAGACACATATTTTTTTCCAGAAATATTTCGCTCTAGGACATCAAAACAGATATTTCCGTTCAAAAAAAAATTCTGAAAAATTTTTCAGTCACAACACAGGCGCACACAGAATTTTTTTCCAAAAATATTTGAAATTGACTCTATAGACCTCAAAACGGATATTTCCATTAAAAAAAAATTGACAACATTTTCACGGTCACAATACAGACACATAATTTTTTTTCCAGTAATATTTGAAATGGACTCTTAGAGACGTCAAAACGGATATTTCCGTTAAAAAAATTTCACGATCCCAATACAGACACACAAAATTTTTCTTTTACAGAAATATTTGAAATGGGCTCTAGAGCAGGCATGTCAAACACGCGGCCCGACAAGGTTGATATCAAATATAAAAAAAAATTATGTACAAGGTAAAAATAATTATTTTTTGTTTGGTTTCAATTGTACTTTTTTTGGTAATGCGGCCCGCGGCTTGTGTGTAATACTTGATGGAGGTAAATGAGTTTGACATGCCTGGTGTACAGGGTCGATACAAATTTTGGAAATTTATTATTATTTATATTACCGGCTCTGTTTGCGTTTTAGTTTCCTGTAGTTATTATTAGCGATACTCAAATTTCGCAAAAGTTAACTTATTATCAACTTATTAATTAGTTTTGTTACACTTGCCAGATAACTAAGCTCTGCGTCGGCAAGTGTTCCGATGAAGTTCTCAACTGCATGTTCATACAATGCCGCCGAGATTCGCGTTCGCAATATACCCGCTTCTAACCCTTCTATAAGAAATAATTGTGATTAAAAAGTAGGCTACTAATTATTAATAATTCTAAACCCTCGCTCGGAATTTTTTCAGGCCGAAAGCTTCTCGGGCCCATACAGCTTACACACTAACATTTTCTAATTATGTAATATAATTTAATAAAGGGACGTTATATATTCGCGCAAATTATTCAGTGTACATAAACCGAACGAGCAGACCGCCGTTAATTAAACATTAAATTATCAATGTTGCCGTAGAGATAACCTTTTGAAGCTTTGTCCCTTGCCATGAATAATTTTGTTTAAATACTGCCGTCCGAATGGTTAACATGTCCCGAAATCAACGGTCATAATTACCCTTCAGTGCGCATTACAAATTGCGAAATTATTAAATTTCGTAAACGGACCACTTTTTCGGCATCGAGGAATCCCCCCATAAAATTAAGATCGGCCTTAATTTACGACTTTCGCATTGGATTACACGAAAATCAAGTTTAATATCAAAGCTCCCCCGGCTCGCTCGCATTTTACAGCGGACATCAATTACTGTCGGAGGGTTGTAATGTGACTCAAATTAAATATCATAAACGCGAACGTTAATTGAGCACACAGATGGGCCACGAACAAAGGGAATCCGTTTTCAGGCCCGAACGGTTTCCGATTCCTCAGATATACATGCAACAAACGTAATTATCTTTGGTAGCTGAATCCGCAATTTCCTGGAGTTGTTTCTTATTAGATTTCGATTATATAATATAAAACCAAGGAACTAAATACAATCGAAGCGGATTTTCCAATAAATCTTATTCAAAATAAAATTTAATCAAAGGCTCATATCTTCAATAAATTACCAAATTGAGGGCCGGTATTATAAAGGTCAGTTAAATTTATTCTAAAGTTTGTTTATACAAGGTGCTGTAAAAATGGCGGATTAACTCAATGGTACATTGGCAGACTTTTTTTTTTTTTTTTTTTTAAGGAAGGATGATTGATGGGATTTCGGGTTACGGAGAGTGAATGATATTAGGGATAATGGCGTAAGCTACTTGGCTATTCTGCCACAACCGATTATTTGTAATAAATTCATATATTGACTAGCTGACCCGACAGACGTTGTTCTGTCTTAACTATGAATATTGAATTCGAATTGGTATAATTCATAAAAAGAAAATATTCAAAAACATAGTGTTTATTATTGTAATGCTCTATGATACACAACATTCGCTGCGCCGTCGTCGGTGCGTAGTCCTTTAAAATCAAGCAAGGTAACTGGTAACGAACGACGGCTCCGCTGCGCTGCGCTGTCGTCTGTGCATGGTCCATATATATTAAGGCAGATAACTGGTGACTGACGACGTCCATGTGTGGCCCATTAAAATTAAGCAAATAAACTGGTGCGTAGACCTTAAAAATTAAGCAAGGGTGACGAACGACGGCTCCGCTACACTGCGCCGTCGACCGCGAATGGTCCATATATATTAAGGCAGATAACTGGTGACAGACGACGGCTCCGTTGCGCTGCGCCATCGTCCGTGCGTAGCCCTTAAAAATTAAGCAAGGTAACTGGTGACGAACGACGGCTACGCTGTGAAGCGCCGTCGTCAATATGTAGCATATTACTGGCGACGCTCATTAAAATTAAGCAAATAAACTGGTGACGAACGACGGCTCCGCTGCGCTGCGCCGTCGTCCGTGCGTAACCCTTAAAATTGACTTCGTCGTCAATACGTGGCTTATTACTGGTGACGAACGACGGCTCCACTGCGCTGCGCCGTCGTCCGTGTGTGGCCCATTGAAATAAAGCAAATAAAGTGGTGACGATAGTGGCCGAAAACGGTTTAGGCTCTAATTTTTGAAATTCACGATCGCTTTAACGTGCAATTATTGCTTCAAAAATTCATAATTTTTTTAATAATCAACGGATTTGAACTAAATAACAAAATTATTAAAGCTTAAGAATGTAAGAAGTGTATTGTTAATAATAAAAACATCTATCGCCAGTTGAAATATTTTTTTTTAGAATTTTTAAAATTCATAATCGCTTTAACGTGCAATTATTTCTTCAAAAATTCATAACTTTTTTAATAATCAACGGATTTGAACTAAATAACAAAATCATTAAAGTTAAAGAATGTAAGAATTATATTGTTGCTAATAAAAACATGTATCGGCAGTTGAAATATTTTTTTTAGAATTTTTAAAATTTATGATCGCTTTAACGTGCAATTATTGCTTCAAAAATTCATAACTTTTTTAATAGTCAACGGATTTGAACTAAATTACAAAATTATTAAAGCTAAAGAATGTAAGAAGTGTATTGTTACTAATAAAAACATGTATCGCCAGTTGAAATATTTTTTTTTAGAATTTTTAAAATTTATGATCCCTTTAACGTGCAATTATTGCTTCAAAAATTCATAACTTTTTTAATAATCAACGGATTTGAACTAAATAACAAAATTATTAAAGCTTAAGAATGTGGGAAGTGTATTGTTAATAATAAAAACATCTATCGCGAGTTTAAATATTTTTTTTCGAATTTTTGAAATTCATGATCGCTTCAACGTGCAATTATTGCTTCAAAAATTCATAACTTTTTTAATAATCAACGGATTTGAACTAAATAACAAAATCATTAAAGTTAAAGAATGTAAGAAGTGTATTGTTACTAATAGAAACATGTATCGCGAGTTGAAATATTTTTTTAGAATTTTTGAAATTCATAATCGCTTTAACGTGCAATTATTGCTTCAAAAATTCATAACTTTTTTAATAATCAACGGATTTGAACTAAATAACAAAATTATTAAAGCTAAAGAATGTAAGAAGTGTATTGTTACTAATGAAAACATGTATCGCGAGTTGAAATATTTTTTTAGAATTTTTGAAATTCATAATCGCTTTAACGTGCAATTATTGCTTCAAAAATTCATAACTTTTTTAATAATCAACGGATTTGAACTAAATAACAAAATCATCTAAGTTAAAGAATGCAATAATTATATTGTTACTAATAAAAACATCTATCGCCAGTTGAAATATTTTTTTTTTGAATTTTTAAAATTCATAATCGCTTTAACGTGCAATTATTGCTTCAAAAATTCATAACTTTTTTAATAATCAACGGATTTGAACTAAATAACAAAATCATTAAAGTTAAAGAATGTATGAATTATATTGTTACTAATAAAAACATGTATCGGCAGTTGAAATATTTTTTTTAGAATTTTTAAAATTTATGATCGCTTTAACGTGCAATTATTGCTTCAAAAATTCATAACTTTTTTAATAATCAACGGATTTGAACTAAATAACAAAATTATTAAAGCTAAAGAATGTAAGAAGTGTATTGTTACTAATAAAAACATGTGTCGCCAGTTGAAATATTTTTTTTAGAATTTTTAAAATTCATGATCGCTTTAACGTGCAATTATTGCTTCAAAAATTCATAACTTTTTTAATAATCAACGGATTTGAACTGAATAACAAAATTATTAAAGCTTAAGAATGCAAGAAGTGTATTGTTAATAATAAAAACATCTATCGCGAGTTTAAATATTTTTTTTCGAATTTTTGAAATTCATGATCGCTTTAACGTGCAATTATTGCTTCAAAAATTCATAACTTTTTTAATAATCAACGGATTTGAACTAAATAACAAAATCATTAAAGTTAAAGAATGTAAGAAGTGTATTGTTACTAATAAAAACATGTATCGCGAGTTGAAATATTTTTTTAGAATTTTTGAAATTCATAATCGCTTTAACGTGCAATTATTGCTTCAAAAATTCATAACTTTTTTAATAATCAACGGATTTGAACTAAATGGCAAAATTATTAAAAAAATTCTCAACCGCGCACAGAATCTTCCGCAGAATATTTTAATTCGTAACACCACCGCGAGCGACATTCCAACCACCAAGAGATAGCGCGCGTATTATAAATCAATCGTTATCACCAATTTATGTATTTAAAGCCGACTTAATTGTTCATCGGATGCAAGTGTTGCAATTGAGCTCAGTGCAGCATTTGCTGTTAATATTTTGTTTATATTTTTTTTATAATTTCAGCTACTTATTTATTTACATTTATCGATACGAATCTACAGGGTAAGCCCATTAATAACCGTCGGCACAAACAATGGAAAAGGAATAACTGATCGAGCGGTCGATCGCCGAGAGTAGAAAATTATTAAAGTACTAAAATCGCTATTAAAAAATAAGGGTTAGTGGTAGAAGGGTGAAGATGTAGGGTTGTATGTATTTTTTAATGCCGAATCATAAAAGAATAAAAATAAAAACATTTGTCCAAAAAACAAAAATAAAAAATTTGCGGTGGACCACCCCTATCATTTAGGGGTATTAAAAATAGTTTACGTCCTATTCTCAGACCTGCTTAATATACACACAAAATTTCATAAGAATCGGTCAAGCCGTTTCGAAGGAGTTTTGTTACAAACACTGTGACACGAAAATTTTATATATCAGATATGAAAGGACAACCACTACTATATACATCCATGGACAAGTACGGCCATTTTTCATGTAGAAAAAGTGACCGCCCCGATGGGATTCGAACCCACGACCACGAGGCCCAGAAGCAGGAGCGCTACCCACTAGGCCACCGCGGCCCCCTTGGCAGACTTTAATCAATGAAATAATTTACAGTAAAGTCTTCATATCTTCGAAAAAATACAATACCGACTTTTTTAATTATTTATTCGATACTCTCGAAGTAATCCTCGACAATGTACCATTGAGTTAATCCGCCATTTTTACACACGTTTTAGCACGTATGTCAATTAAAATTTAATCGGCAACTAAATTTAAATGACCTTTATAATACCGACCGTTAGATAAATATTTTGTTTCATTAACATATTTTGAAAGAACTAGCGAACGTTTATCATTTTGTATTAGTGGAAAACGTTCGAGAATTGAGAGAGTGTGTATGTGATTTAGCGGTATCTAAACGGTGAGGCTTCTATGGCGCAAATTACAGCTTAGCAAGCTGAAGTTTGCAGGTTCGATCCCTGTCAGAAGTATGTTTATACTTTTGATCCAATTATATACAAATATGTTCGCTTGCAAATAATTAATATATAATTTAATCTTAGTAAAAAAGTGGGAATCAATTCACAAATTTTTCCAGTCGTTTAAGACAGTTTAACAAACTTTTTTTTAAGTGGACATTAACGCATTTAAGGTAATAAAATTAATGAATAAAAAAAATGTATATAGACTAATTCCAATTTTGATTTATTTGTTATCGAACGGCTCTAACGAAAATTTCAACGCAATTTTGCCTTTTTTAAAAGTGAACCAAACAACGGTGCCATTAGCTTGTAATTAATTTAAATCAAATTCAGACTTTAAATTCGTGTTCAAAAAGCTACACTTAGTCTTTTGAGATAATTTCGACTCTTTTAAGAATTTTTGATATTTTTGCGCCTTGACAATATAACAGTAAGATAAACAAAAACAATAAAACATTTGAATATTTATAAAAGCTTCTTAATCAAATTATGACTTTATATTCATCTGCGAATGACTCAAATTTTGTAATTTTTGTTTTTTTAAAGGTGGACAATTTACCAGCTGGACAAGCAAACGTAGTAAAAAATATAAATAGGCTAAATCGAGCTCTGACTCAGAAATTTCTGTTTAAAAGGCTCCTTGAGGATTTGGGAATTTTTACATTATTGAGGGTAGAAAATATAACAGTAAGATAAGCAAAATTAATGATAAATTTGGATATTTATAAAAGCTTCTTAATCAAATTATGGTTTTATATTCATCTGCGGATGGCTCGACTTTTTAACGGATTTTGTAATTTTTTGCATATTTAAAGGTGGACAATTTAACAGCAAGACACGCGAATGTAGTAAACACGTTCACAATACAAAATATAAATAGGCTAAATCGAATTCCGACTCTAAATTCGTGTTCAAAAAGCAAACAAGGGAACACAGGAAAGCCGTAAATTCAAAAAAATCTGAAACATTGTGTGGAAGTAAAGTAGTTCATCCGTAGCACAAAACCATTCTCTGTTTCTGCGGAATTCCAGTCCAAAAAATGGTGATGTGGCTACCATGTTACTTTCTCCGATTTGATAGAATCACAGTTATTTATATTTATATCAATTTAAATCATATTTTAAATCGAACGTTTCACATGATGGAGTGGTAATGGCGTTTAAAATGACAAAATTATAAAAGGTAAAAATGACAAATTATGTTTCAAATTCTAATAATCTTTACCGTAAGTTTACTGAAAAACTAAAAAAAATGCTGAAAAAGAGTCCTGAAAAAGATTTCTAAAAGTAATTCTGATTAAAAGTCCTGGAAAAACTAATAAAAGCCCTGAACAAGAAAGTCTTGAAAAAGACTTCTAAAAATAGTCCTGATTAAAACGTCCTAAAAAAATCTAATTAATGTTCTGAACAAGAAAGTCTTAAAAAAGATTTCTAAAAATAGTTTTAATTAAAAAGTCCTAAAATCCCTAAATATAAGTCCTGAGCACGAAAGTCCCAAAAAAAAAGTCCTGATAAAAAGTCCTGAAAAAGAGTCCTGACAAAAAAATGTCTTGAAAAACAGTTCCTTCAAAATGACCAGAAATAAAGACCTGCAAGAAAGTCCTGAAAAAAGAGTTCTGTCAAAAAAAGTCGTGGAGAAACAGTTTTGAGAATAAAGTCTTTAAAAAAGAGTCCTGTTAAAAAGTTGTGAAAAAGAGTCGTAAGAAAAGTCCAGAAAAAAGTACTGCAAGAAGAGTCCTAAAAAATTAAGTCTAAAACACCAGAAATAAATGTCCTCAAAAAAATCCTGAAAGAAGTCCGAAAAAGTGCCTTTCAAAAAATTCTGGAACAAGAAGTCCTGAAAATTAATCCTATAAAAAATGTCCTGAAATATAGTACTGAAAAAAGTCCTGGAAAGAAAATTCCCGAAAAATGTAATTAAGAAAATTCAGAAAAGAATCCTGAAAAGAAGTCCTGAACAGTGGGTTCTGAAGAAATTCTCGAAAAAGTCCCAGTCCTGATAAAAGCCGCGAAGAAAAGTCCTGAAAAATAGTCTGTATACAAAATAGAAAGCTAAAATAAGTCCTGAAGAAAGTTCATAAAAAGAGTCCTGATGAAATATCATTAAATCCTTGATAAATTGCCTTGAAAATAACATGTTTAAAAAATGAACAAAAAAATTTCTGAAAAAAAGCATTGTAAAAATTCCTTAAAATGGTCCTTAAAAAGATCTGAAGAAATTATCCTGAAACAGAAATCTCAAAGTGTCTTGAAAAAAATCCTGCAAAATGGCTTAAAATAAGTTCTTAACAAAATTCCTGAAATAAAAGTTTTGAAAATAGTCTTGAAAACAAAAATGCCAAAAATATCTGAAAAAGTCCTTAAAAAGGTCATGAAAAGAAGAATTCTAAAAAATGTCATGAAGAAAATTCTGAAAAAAATCCCGAAATAAGAAAAACACTTCCCGTAAAAACAGTCTTGAAAAATTGACCTGAAAATAAAATGTATAAAAAATAAACAAAAAAAAATCTAAAAAAAAGCATTGTAAAAAATCCTTTACATGGTCCTTAAAAAGATCTGAAGAAATTGTCCTAAAAAAGAGATTCCAAAGAGTCTTGAAAAAATTTTCTGCAAAAAGGCCTAGAATGAGTCCTTAACAAAATTCCTCAACTAAAAAGGTTTGAAAATAGTATTGAAAAAAAAGCTAAAAATATCTAAAAAAAGTCCTTAGAAAGGTCCAAAAAAAATTCTAAAAAATATAATAAAGAAAACTTTTTTTCTAAAAAAAATCCCGAAAAGAAGTCCTCAACGAAAAGTCCCGAAAACGTTCCGAAAAAAATCTCGTTTTTGAAAAGAAATCTTGAAAATAAAGGTCCTGAAGGAAAAAGTCCTAAAAATAAGTCTTGATTTTTAGTCCTGAAAAAGAATCCTCGAAGAAAGGTCTTTTAAAAATGCTCTTAAAAAAGTTCTGAAAATGTTGTCCTGAAGTACCAAAAAGGCTAAAAGAACAAAAAGGTAAATATTCTGAATTACGAAATTTTACCAAAAGCTTTTTAGTTTCATATCATTAGTTTTGAGATACAGCGCGCACAGACTGTTATGTAGAGAAAAAATGGTGATGTGGCAATCATGTTACTTTCTCCGACTTGATTCAATTTAATTCATATTTTAAATGTACATCGAACGTTTGTAGACTCGGATGAATCTGACGTTTAAAATGTCAAAATTATGAAAGATGGAAAAATTATACTGAAAATTTAAAAGCTGAGTTTACTAAAACACTAAGGAGATTTCGGAAAAAACTTATTCTTTATAAGTTGTTCATTTTGGAATTCTTTACAATTATTATTGACATAAATTTGCTGTAACTATTATCGTTTCATAATTATAAGCCAAAAATGAAAACAAAATTTTTCTCAAATTCCACTTCCGGCGTACGAAATTTTACCAAAAACTTTCATTTCTTCCGATTAGCAAAAAAGAATTTAAAGTTTCATATCAATTGCTCCATTAGTTTTTGAGATACAGCGCGCACAGTCAGACACACACACAGACACACCATCACACACATACAGACACACAAACACAATTTTTTTTTCTCCAGAAATTGTTGAAATTGCATCTAGGAACGCCAAAACGGATATTTCCGCAACAAAATTTTTTGAAAAAATGTTCACGATCACAATACTTTTTCGTACTTCGTAACGGAGAAAGTCATTTGGGTTGTGACAGAAACTTGAAGTAAAATTTGTCTTTTGCAGTCGAAGAGAATCCATCAATAAGTGTCATACAATTATCACACTTGCCTTGTCGTCCCATTCTGACTTAAATAAATCTAAGTTTGTTGTCTGTTATTGTTAAAACCAATACTTTGAAATTTGGCATTTAAATGCCATTTATGGACAAACAGACGTACGTACTAGAGATGGACGAAATGACTGTTTTTTGTGTGTCGTGAAAAATACGAAAACACAAAATCCGTTACAAACATTCATGACTCTTTTTGGGTCAGTATATCTCTGTATACTTGACTACTCGACTTATTTCAATGAGTTAGGCGACTCTTTGAATCGACTCACACATGAGCCTACTTCGTAAAGACGTACGTACTCACATTAAATTAATTGAATAGTCTTTTCGGTACTAAATAAATGGATCGACGGTGGTTCCAGCCATATATTTCCCGGCGCATCAGCCTTAATGGGATGCTATTTTCAAATTTTATTTGTGTAGTTCCTTTCTGCAGGAATATTTAGTAAATGCAAACTGTCAAAAAACATTGAAAATTAATTTTAAAACAAAATTTGTCGAGCAGCAACATGTAACAGAAATCAATCCGTGGCTGGCGCAAGGTCAATGAAAAGAATATATTTTTTGCAATGCCCTTTTTGAGTTACAATGGCCGGAGCATTTAACAATGCAATTGCAATGCCCTTGTTTAATGCGCCAGCCACGGATTTCGATTCAATGTTAAATAAAAAATATAAGAAAAATCCGTCAGGGCTTTTTCACAGCTTGTAATTGTTAAATGTACTTGCATTGCGAAAATAATTTTTTCTACGGATGTTATAAAATGTACAGTTTTTTTCATTAATTTGGGTTCATAAAATATGTGATTAACGCTACTATAAAATTGTTTGCGCAAAGTGTGTCATGAACGCTTCGCAACACGCCACGAGTTCCGCCGATAAATGTTAAACATTCATTTCCAATGAAGAAAACTTGATGATTATTATTTTCTTCATTTAAAAAAAAGTATTATCACTTATAAAAATGGATTAAGGTTTTATCGAATTTATTTAAAGTTACGGACGTAGAAAAATGTTTGTATGAAACTCGAGAGTAAAGCAACTTTTCTTCACTTGTAGGAATTGCCGCAGTAGCCTACAGCTCGTGTGGCAATCTTTGCTACTTGTAAGAAAAAGTACTACTTTACTCACTCGTTGCATAAATAACTATTTTTTGCATTGCCCTTTTTTAAGTGCCACCCACGGATTAATACGCTGCTCGATAAAAATATTATTTTTTTAATAAATTTTCATGGATTTTCGACAGTTTGTATTTGCTAAATACACCTGCAGAAAGGGACTTCATAAATAAAATTCAAAAATCACGCTCGCTTTTGGTAGATGCGCCGGGAATTCAATGGCTCTAATTTGATGGTTAACAGTCTTTGAGTTTAAATAAATAATTAAATATGAAATTTAAATTTAAATGAAATTATAATATAATATATAAATAAGTCCGGGAAAGTATTGTGATCGTGAAAAATGTTTCAAACATTTTCTTAAAGGTAATATTAGTATTGAGATCACTTCAAATGGCTGCAACGATTTTATTTAAATTATTTAAAATTAAAATTAAAAACCTGAAAGTATTAATATATTTATTAGAATGACAAACAACATTTTAAAAGGGAAATACAATGCCAGATGAAACTAAGGTAAAATCGAACTAAAATATATAAATTAGGTAAATTTGAGATTTATCAGAATTGCTTCGATTTTGAATTGGATATTGAAAAATAGTGTTATAGTAATTTACGATAAGAGTAACGTTATGAAGATTTTCACATTACGAGAGAAGAGTTAGAAAATTCTAGAGTAATGTAAAAGCAAATAACGTTACGTGTATCGTAACACGGTTTATTTTATCCTATTTCAATTCTTTTAATTTCAAAAAATGTTTAATGAAAAGCGTCAAAAAGCGAAATCATGTTTGGTTGCTAATATCTTCATAGCAACGAGTTGCGTTAAAATACATATAACAACGCTAGTGTTGTTAAGAATTTCTTAACAGCACTAGTGTCGTTGCTCGTTGCTAAGGAGTTATTGGCATGTTAACTACAAGGATAAAATAAAAGAATGAAATACACTTTTGAACTCGCTCAACAGCTCGTTTTTAAGGAACAGTGTTAAAAAAACAGTTTTTTGCCTGACGTCGCAACAAGAAAAACCTATTTAATTTGTATCCGTAACACCTATGGATGATTAAAATGTAGGTTAGACCGCAGAAAAGTCTGGGAAACTTTTGAGGTGCTATCAAACACAAAATTCACGGTGGATTATATCGATTTTCTCTGAAACTATTAATGATTCAGGAAAATGTTTTAGATGAAAGTTGAACGGTTTGGTGGGGAACATATAGTAGTAACATAGTGACCTTGGTTTGACCTTGTGATAAGTACGTAAGGTCAGGTGAAAGTCAAGGTGCGTGATGTATCTCAAAAACTAATAGAGGAATTACCATGATAATAAGTTTTATTTTATAATCTCAAGAATAAAAGAGCTTTTGGTAAAATTTCGTGCACCAGAAGTGAGAGTTTACCTTAAGCTTTTTTTTGTTTTGTTAGTGATATTTTTTTAAATATTAAAAATATTACTAAAATATTCAAAGATATATTAAAAATAAAGCCATGAACATTTGTTGTTTAAAAATATTTTTTTTTCGAAATTTTTATTTGTCAGAACAAAAAAAAATATGAAAAATATTTTCAAACAAAAGATATTAATTTCTTAGTTGTCTTTAACATTTGTTTAAAAGTTTTTATAATATTTTTCATTTTTAAGAAATTATTGGGCGGTCCGTTGGTGTAGTGGGTTGAGGCGAGCACTTGTGCCGGCTGCACCGCGGCCAATAGGTTCGATTCCCATCCCGGACGGAAGATTTTTCGGAGATCGAGAAGTATTCGCTCGGGTCCGTAATTGTCGTATATACATACATTATTCATTTGTTCATTTATTCCCATTATTCATACAAAATAAAAATACAAAATAATAGCCATGGTCAAAGTCAAAAAAAAGAAATTATCGAAAAGAAGCAAAAAACGGTTAAGGTGTATGAAATTTTGGCAAAAGCTTTTCAGTTCTTCGGATTGTAAAAGAAAACTTATTGTTAAAGTTTCATGTTAATTCCTGTATTAGTTTTTGAGGTACAAACCAAGGTCACTATGTCACTACTGTATGTTCCTCTCTAAAGCGTTCAACTTTATGTTTGAGAGAAAATCGATTTAATTTTTTATATTTGGTAGACCCTCAAAAGTTTTCCGCAATTTTTTCCCTGGTCTAACCTATATTTTCATTATCCATAGGTATTACGGATACATATTGATAGATTTTCCCATTGCGGTGTTAGGTAAAAAAACGCGGTTTTTAACATTGTCCTTTATTTATAAATAAACGATCTAAAGCCAATGAAATTTAAATAGCAGTACTATTAATAACATTCAAATTTCTTTTGCATCATTCAATATCCCGCGTGGCATTATCCTGAGAAATAGTTGTTTAAATAATTTATTTGATTTTACTCTTTGCAAGACTTTATTTTCGAAGTTATAAACAGGTTGAAAATTTTTATATCAGGTTACTTTTAGTTTTTATTTAATTTAATGCAATATATTTCCTTGATATTATTTTAGTGAATCTTCAAAAAATGAAATCAGCTCTACGTATTTTCTAGAATTTTCAATGGATCCATCTAAGAATTTATTGAAGAGTTCGGAAAATAGGTAATTAGTTGAAATGTGTACATGGAAAATTATCCCGAGTTAATTGCCTCCGTTAATTTTATTTAAGTGGAGTTAATTTGTTCAGCAAGTAATAACCATTCTTGGAGCTCCCCCGTGTTTACCCTCATCAACAATGCTAATCATCGTAAACCAGTAAGCAACACCAAGCAAAGTCTCGATACATTCTATTTAATTACTACTTTACACTAACAGTTTGTAAGTTGAGTCATTACCGAGGTCATTACTTTTGAATGAATCTATAGGATTTTAATAATTCAAATATTCAGTTAACAAACAGTATTTTTAAACATAAATGAATGTAAATGGTATAAGTATTTTAGAAAAAATAAAAAATCATTTGTGAATTAATAAAAAAGAAGGGAAAATTCTCTCACTTGTAGACAAATAGAAACTACGTCGTTGACATTTTAAGAAAGTGTAGAAGACAAAAGCATTAATTTTTTTTAAGTTAAATTATGTTGCCAGCATAGTGTTTCTTTAACGACGTGGTTTCTAGTATTTAGAAATTAGTTCTTACAATTAATAACGTGCTTTTTGTGGTATTTTAAGAGGCTAAGATTGTAGAAGTCGAAAAGCATCGTATTTCTCCTTTCAATAAAAAATAAAGTTATAAAATTTAAATATTGCACTACTGTGGAGTCATTCAAGCAAGTTACCAACTTAATATTTCTTAAACAACGTAGTTTGGTTTGATTGTAATTTCCGCATTAAGGCTATTTAATTTCGTCAAGTAGAACGCCACGAATTAATTGATTCCTCTTGTTTTAAATATCACATAATGGTATTCATTAAATTTAATCCTCAGCGAACGGTTTAATTTATAACAGGGAAACCATTGCTGCACAAATAACTGAAATGAGCGATTTTTTAAATTGAACTATTGGAGGATGCGCCGAGAACTTGAAATATTACATTCCTACGGCGGCGTTCGATCTTTGTTGTAAATATGGCACATTTGTTCGCTGAGGGTTAACTTATTAATAAATATGTGAATTTATTCCCCCAATTACGAAGTTTTAGTTTAATTAAATGAGTAAATAAATAATGTATCAAATAATTCGTATATAAAGTTATATACGAATTATTTCATCCAACTTTTAGTAAATTAAGCATCCCACATAATCATTAATTGCAAGTGATATTTATTGATGAATAGTAAGCTTTAATATATTATTCAGGTTTAGACAGTAGATGAATGTGCTTACACAGGTCAAAGCCTGTAATCCTGCTTTTGTGTGCAGGGAAATAAAGGTGTCGGATTTTATACATTATCGGATTTAGTAAATTTGTAGAATACATTTTAATGGAATGGACGCATTAATGTAGCACCATGCGCCAGTAAATTTAATCTGCGTATAAACACCGGCACATTACACGTTATACGGTATTATATCCCGTGGAACATTTTAAATAATACTTTTTGTCCACGTGGGATCACGTGAATGTTTGTATCCGTAAAAGACCAGAATTGATGACTCGATCATGTGTGATCTAGTGCTGTGCATTGGGCTTCCACGGGATTCTGCAACGGACGACAATGGCTTTTTAATACTGCATACTGAATTCAGTTTCCGGATTAAATTAACTCGATGATTCGGAAAAGTTATTGTACAATAATACAAAAAAATCAACAATATATTTTTTTAAACCACTGTAAAGGTCGAAAACACACAAAAGTAAGAAAAGCATTCGGAAACGATTTATTTATTTATTAACTGCACGGTCTGAATTGATTAAAAATTATCCTTGAATTAATATAATGGAATATAATAATAATGATAATAGTGGAAACTGAAGATGGACTGATATAAAAGAAAACGGGCTAACCTCTACAGTTCTCTTTATTATTTCTATTTGATATTTAGCAAAACCAAATTGGAGCTTACTGGTCATCTAAAAACTTTAGTTGCAATATCGGTTTCACATAAAGTATAATTATTTTTAAGTAGTTTTGGAAATTTTTAAGACAATTCCACGAGGAAAATGCTTTTAAATTATCTTCCAATATCTAGGCGCAATTTTTGGTTTCTCGAATTGTAGTTTCGAATGTCACCATTTTGTTTCTAGCTAAGAAATGTCAATTATTTTCCAGTATGTTAAAAATGCATTTTATCTAAATGGTTTTAAAATTCTTTTAAATTTCCTCTAATCCCAAACTGCAATTTTCGCTTCCTTGAATTGTAGTTTCGAATGTAACCACTTTGTTTTAAGCTTATAAGTATCAATTGTTTTCCAGTATGCCAAAAATATATGATTTGTAAATTAGCACTGTGTCTTTTAATAAACATTTCGTTTTCTTTAGATGTAATTTTTGAGATATGCTTTGAAAAGCTCCAATTATTAGCTGGCAAGTCTTAAACTTGTTTAATACGAATTAATTCAATACCACTTAAAAATTAACTGCTGTTGTTGAGAATTCGTTTCTTGGAGAACAAAATATTGTGTTACATTTCTTAATGTTTAATTGCATTTTGTTAAGCTGACACCAGACGACAGATCTATTTGCTTCCTGCAACATTCCTGCAACATTTCAGCAGTATGCTCCTGATTAATTTCAGAGAATATTTTGATGTCGTCGGCCTATAAAAGAAACATTCAGCGACATCATTGATGAATAATAAAAAAAGTAAGGGTCCCAGGTGGGAACCCTGGGGAACACCAGAGGTAATTAAGACAGGATCAGATTCCTTAGAGAAATCTGAATAGACACAGTCTACAGAGCAACCTTTCTCTAAGGCATTTGTTATATACCGCCGTCAATTAATAAATTGGTGAACGTCGAACATCCCGATCTGAAACCATGTTGCTTCTCGGATAATAATATTCCTAGATTATCAGACAAATATTCGATTATAATTATTTCAAAAATCGTTGGGACGTAAGAAAGAATAGAGGTCGGTAGTTTTCAACAATTTTTTTTTGTCCGCTTTTGTAAATTGGAGTTATCAGTGCATTTTTCCCATAAAAAGGAAATATACCAACGTCTTGCGAAGTAAACTGAATTTTTGTGGGATTTTATTCCTGCGTTCCATATTTTTTTTTTTTGGGTTCTAGTATTAATCATTGAAAAAAAAAATACATTTTCTAAAATTCATAACTCAACTGAAAATTGATGCACGTTCAAAAACCAAAATTATTTTCAAAGATCTACGTCTTGTGAATTGAACCTAATTTTTGTAGAATTTTATTCTGCGGTTGACATTCATTTTTTAAATTGTTTCCACACGAGTATTCGACATTTTCAAAAATTCAAAACTCGAGTGAAAATTGTTGCACATTCAAAATTAAAATTATTTTAAAAGACCGACGTCTTGTGAAGTGAACTTAATTTTTGTAGAATTTTATCCCTGCGTTCAATATTAATTTTGTTTTTTTTGCACACAAGTGTACGACATTGAAAAAAGTACATTTTCAAAAATTCATAACTCAACTGAAAATTGATGCACATTCGAAAACCAAAATTATTTTGAAAGATCGATGTCTTGTGAAGTAAACCGAATTTTTGTAGGATTCTATCCCTGCGTTCCATATTAGTTTTTAATTTTTTGCGCATGAGTGTACGTCATTGAAAACATATAATTTCAAACATTCATAACTCAACTGAAAATTGGTGGACATTCAAAAACCAAAATTATTTTGAAAGATCAACGTCTTGTGAAGTGATTTGAATTTTTGCAAAATTCTTTTCCAGCGTTTCATATTAATTTTTAATTTTTTGCAGTCGAGTGTTTGACATTAAAAAATACATTTTCAAAAATTCATAACTCAACTGAATATTGTTGCGCATTCAAAAACCAAAATGATTTTGAAAGATCGACGTCTTGTGAAGTTTTAAATTAAATTTTTGTTCGATTTTATCCCTATTTTTTTTGGGCTCGAGTGTTCGATTGTACATTTTCAAAAATTAATAACTCGATTAAAAATTACTGCACATTCAAAACCCAAAACTATTTTAAAATATAGACGTCTTGTGAAGTAAACTAAATTTTTGTAGGATTTTATCTCTGCGTTTCATATTCATTTTCAATTTTATGCACTCGAGTGTTCGTCGTTGAAAAAAATACATTTTCAAAAATTCATAACTCAACTGAAAATTGCGGTACATTTAAAAACCAAAATTATTACGAAAGATCGACGTCTTGTGACTGAGGATTTTATCCCTGCGTTTCATATTGTTTTTTTAATTTTTTGCGCTCGCGTGTTCGTCATTGCATACCTGCGTTCCATATTAATTTTTAATTTTTTGCGTTCCAGTGTGCTCGAGTGTTCGTTTAAAAAAAATATTTTTCAAAAATTCATAACTCAACTGAAAATAGCTGCACATTCAAAAGCAAAAATTATTCTGAAAGGTCGACGTCTTGTGAAGTGATTTGAATTATTTCAGAATTTTTTTCCCGCGTTTCATATAAATTTTTTATTTTTTGCGCTCGAGTGTTCGTCTTTGAAAAAAAATACATTTTCAAAAATTCATAGCTCGACTAAAAATTGTTGCACATTCAAAAACCCAAATTATTTTGAAAAATCGACGTCTTGTAAAGTAAACTGAATTTTTGTAGAATTTGATCACTGCGTTGCATATTAATTATTAATTTTTTGCGCTCGAGTGTTCGTCATTGAAAAAAATACATTTTCAAAAATTCATAACTCAACTAAAAATTGCTGCACATTTAAAAACCAAAATTATTACGAAAGATCAACGTCTTGTGAAGTACACACTGAATTTTTGTAGGATTTTATCCCTACACTATCCCAATTGTTTTTTTATTTTTTGCACACGAGTGTACGTCATTGAAAAAATACTTTTTCAAAAATTCATAACTCAACTGAAAATTGCTACACATTGAAAACAATGATTGAGGTCATGTGAAGTGATTTAAATTTTTGCAGAATTTTTTTCCCGCGTTTCATATTAATTTTTAATTTTTTGCACTCGAGTGTTTGACATTGAAAAATACATTTTCAAAAATTCATAACTCAACTGAAAATTGCTGCACATTGAAAAACCAAAATTATTAAAAAAAAAATCGACGTCTTGTAAAGTAAACTGAAGTTTTGTAGGATTTTATCTTTGCGTTCCATATTAATTTTTAATTTTTTTTGCGCTCGAGTATTCGTCTTTGAAAAAAAATACTTTTTCAAAAATTCATATCTCAACTAAAAATTGCTGCACATTCAAAAACCAAAATGATTTGGAAATATCGACGTCTTGTGAAGTGATTTGAATTTTAGCAGAATTTTTTTCCCGCGTTTCATATTAATTTTTAATTTGTTGCGCTCGAGTGTTTGTCATTGAAATAAATACATTTTCAAAAATTCATAACTCAACTGAAAATTGCTGCACATTCGAAAACCTTGTAAAGTAAACTGAAGCTTTGTAGGATTTTATGTTTGCGTTCCATATTAATTTTTCATTTTTTGCGTTTGAGTGTTCGTCATTGAAAAAAATATCAATAAAAAATGCATTATTTGTAAGTAGATTTAGAAATTTTAATGACAATGGATTTCAAAAATCAGCTGCAGCTCGTGATAGTGTCAACTTTTGTATATTGAATTGAGATTTTACAACACATTTTGGTAGTAGAACTTCTTTCCTCCACGGATGTTCAAAACTCCGTTTATCAAGGCCATTAAGGCACGTTATTCAAAGTCATCGGCCAAAAGTAGAAGGCGATTTTTTTCTGCTTCGGCCGCTTTAGATTTAAAAATTTGCTGCTTGATCGGAGAGAATTTTTATTTGGTAGAATTAATATCTATTTCTATTGCTCTTAATATTATTAGAACAGATGTTTCCAATTTTATATTTTGGCTTATTTTAAGAAGAATTCAGTCTCTATGTTCTTTTTTGATAAAGAGACCCAATATATTTATTAACACGTTTACCGCTTTGTCAGTCACCGGTGACTGACATTTAATTATTCCAATGGGGCCACGTCAGTCACCGATGACAGACAGTGAGTACCTACTTTAAATTTACTATTTAGTTTACTGTTTGATTGGCCTTTGAATTTGTTAGAGATAATTTTTGTGGGAGTAAGACACGTGACTGACACATTGCCTGACAGGGCGAAACGCATATTTTTTTGCAGTTGGAGCTTTATCAGTCAGCTGTAACTGACACATAAAAAAAACCGTAATTTCGTCTAAAAAAATGCATAAAAATAAATTAAATCTTAATCATTTTATAAAATAAAACTTAAAAACAAAGAAAACTTTTCTTGAACTTTTACAAAAAATCTTGTTGGCAGCCAATGTGTTAAGATACTTTTACAAATGGTCTCAACAGGCAATTGACTAGAGGTCTATGAGCCTTCCTTTGCGATTTTTATAAACTAATAAATATTTTTAGTTTGATTTTGCTATTTTTTACATTCTCTTGATGTATAACTTTTTTTATATTTTTAGCCGATACCGATTATTGGCTTAGTGGCAGATATGGCCGAAATACCGATATACGCCATATATTGGTGTCGGTACATCTCGACTGGAAATTTAATTCTAATAGACAATCAAATAGTCTTTGGATATATCACATAAACACATTAAAATTATTATTTAAAAAGTAAATATTTACAGTGTTTCACATTCCTACAAACAAAGCACAGGTTGGTAATAGAAGAAAGGCTTCCCACTGAAACGTATCAAGACAATGAATCGTTTCTTTCAGCGAAACGCAGCGTATTTTGAATGCCCGAGGGCCGCGCAAACAATCATTACTGTATTAAAGACAAATTGAGGATTCTGGCCTGAACCCAATTAGGTGTAGATTTTGGACTGGCGGGGAAATTCAGCCGCCGCCGCCTCGCAGCATACCAAGTGTAAGCTAATTCGTCGTAAAATTATACATATCGGCACCTAGAATACATTATTACAGCCAGGTGGGTAATAAGGTGCCCATAATGAATACGATAACAATCTCCAGACGAATTAAATCACGTAACCCGATTCGGAATACTACACTCGGCACGGAATTAAATTACGGCAGCAACACCGCGAAACAGGCTTAATTATATGTTTTATGTCTTGGCTGTGTTAATTGCAGTTAGTGACTTAATTAAGTGCTTGCATTCAAGATCGCTTCGCGCGGTCTTATTGTTAGATTGTTCTAAGATGAATTTAAAGAATCTATTGTGTTACATAACTAGAGTTGTAAATAGCAAACTACTCGCAAGAGAACTTAGTAGCGTTATACATTATACTTTACCTACGACCTTAAATTTATTCGCCTAAACTAAAGACAAATTAAAACTGAATCTTATCAGGATGACGTTCAAACTTACCTATTTAAAAAAGAGCGTCTCTATCCGAAGCTTTGGTAATCCTATCGCCACCCTCGCTCCTGCAACAAAAAAAAAGAAACGCAAAGTTAGCCCGATATGTTTCTCCAACTAAAGCCAGATCTTTTATTATGTTAAGCGAGGGAGAACTTTACTTAATGTCCTTCAGTTCGCTCCGCGAAAGAGTTGCGCTTAGTAAAATAAACACCCTCATCCCACCTCCTCTAAGGGCAAAACGGGTGTCGGATCGATCCCGGTGCCCAAATTGAATATATGAACATCCCAGATCACAGATAAAACATCATAACTTAGTAGTGTGTCCCGTTAATCCGGATTTATGTGCACCCCGCGGATTGTTTTATATTATCAGAAGATAGGGCGGGCGAGCTCTCTCCCTCTCCCTCTCCACCCGGTTCACTATTTATTTGCACCAGTTCGCAAACGGAATATTGGGTTTGTTTCGGTGTTCGCTTTGTATAGTTTATAACAAAAATCAATTTTCGTTTCAGTTTGCTGAAACAAAAGTGCAAACAATGCATCCGTGTTTATGTTGAATTTTAGTTATGTTTGAAATTAGTGTATTGTAGGAAATAGCTAATTTATCTATATATATATATATATATATATATATATATATACCTATATATATATATATATATATATATATATATATATATATATATATATATATATATATATATATATATACGTTTAGCTATTAATTGCTTTTAATTAAATTTTTATATCAGATTTTTACATTTTAACTTATCTGTATTGCAAATATTTTATGTATTCTTTTAAGTTTATTATTAAATATACTGATCACTTCCATCCATAAACCCTTGGTCTATAGGCCATTATAATGTGTTTTTAATGTTTCAAATTATTGGTTTTAGTCCACTTTAATTTTTTTGTAGAAAATCCGTCAGTATTCTCCATTTGAATGTTTGTCAAATTTGTAAATTTTAGTTTTTTGTTTTTTATTTATATTAAAAGGAAGGATGATTGACGGAAATTTGGGTTGGGGAATTATGGATGATATGGGACATTGGCTTAGACATCGTAGGTCATTCAGCCACAACCGATTTTTTTATAATATTTGATTCATATTAAATGAAAATAGACATCCACAAACATCCATGCCCTCGCCGGGATTCGAACCCAGGACCCTCCGCATTAGTTCTGGCACGCTAACGCACGCGGCTAGTGGGCCGGCGTTTTTAGTTTTAATTTTAATATTTTATTATTTTTGTTATAATTTGTAACTAGATATCTTTCTTCTACTTGTTTTGTTGAGGATTTTAAAACTTTTATTTCTGCCTCACAACAACTCTTACTTCTAGTTCTTAAGTATTTATTATAGTTGACTTTTTTTTACCTTTATACATATACAGGGTGTTACAAATTCGAGGCTCACCATGGGGATCTCGCTTATTAGAAGAGATGGAGGGTATATTTAAATTTGGCACTTTTGCAGATTTTTATGCTGATTAATAATCCACTGAAAAAAATTACTTAAATCCTTTTGTTTACCAGTAAAGTCAAAAAGTCAAACAATTTAAAAGTTGTTCAAAAAATATTTGCATAAAAGCAAAATTTCATATTTTCAAAGTTTGAATATTATAAACTGCGATTTTTATTTTTTCAAATTGCAAAACCGCGAAATCCTTCTGATTTTGGTAATTAAAACGTCAAAACATGGCGGATTTAGTGTAATTTTAAAATTGATTATAAAATGTTTTCGTAAAACTAACACAAAATGCAAAAATTACACTTTTTTAAGTTTTGATATTTTAAAATCGCGACTTTAACTTTTGAAGTTGCATAACTGCCGAACGTGTTGTCCGATTTTGATGAGTCCAACGTCAAAATAAGGCAAGTTTAGTGCAGTTTTAAACGTAACTAAGAAATATTTTCGTAAAATCGACTCAAAACCTCCAAATTTCACATTTTCAAAATGCACATATTTTAAATTACAATTTTGCTTAATTTAAATTGCAGAACAGCGAAACCTGTCTTATTTTCGCGATGAAAACGTCAAAATATGACGTATTTAGTGTGATTTCAAAACGGATTATGAAACTTGCTCGTAAGATTAACACAAAATTTAAAAAAATGCAATTTTTTAAATTTTTTATTTTTTAAAATCGCGATTTTGATTTTTATTTTTCAAAATGCATAATTGCTAGACGCATTATCCGATTTTTACGAGTACAGCGTCATAATATGCCAAATTTAATGCAATTTAAAAGTTGGCTAAGAAATATTTTCGTAAAATCGACGCAAAACGTCAGAATTTCACGTTTCCGAAGTAATTCTTTGCGATTTTTTTTTTATTTTGATGATTTAAACGTCAAAATATACGACTTTAGTGTAATTCTAAAACTGATTATAAAATGTTTCCGTAAAATTAACCCAAAATGCAAAAAACGCACTTTTTCAAAGTTTTGATATTTTAAAATCGCGGTTTTTATTGCCAAACGCGTTGTACAATTTCGATAATTCCAACGACAAAATATACAAAATTTACTGCAATTTAAAAGACTAAGAAATATTTTTATAAAATCCACTTTCACGTTTAATTTATAATAATAATAATAATAATAATACTTTATTTAGTTATTAAGATATATATTTATTTTCATTGAATGTTACAGTAATTATTATAACAATCTATTATTTTGTAAAAAGATGTACCGTTAATTTAATAAATACATAAATAAGTTCGAATATTTTAAATTGCGATTTTGATTATTTTTAAACACAGTTCAGCTAAACGTGATCTCCGTTTTTGATGGTTCAAATGTTAAAATATGGAAAATTTGGTGTAATTATAAAACGGATTACAAAATTTTCTTGTTAAATTAACACAAAACGAAAAAATTCCACTTTTTCAAAATTCGGCGATTTTAAAATCGCGATTTAGATTTTTGAAACTGCACATCTGCCAAACACGTTGTCCGATTTTGATGATTTCAATGTCGAAATAGAGAAAATTTAGAGCAATTTAAAGATTGGTTAATAAATATTTTCGCTAAATCAACGCAAAACCCAAAATTTGACTTTTTCGATGCTTGAAGATTTTAAATTGCGGTTTTCATTTTTTTAAATTCCAGAACCGCCAAACGCGTTCTCTAATTTTTATGACTCAAACTTCAAAACATGGCAAATTTAGAGTAAATAGATTACTAAATTTGCTGGTTAAATTAACACAAACGCAAAAATTGCACTTTTGTAAAGTCCGAAGATTTTAAAATTTTCACGTTAACTTAACACTAAATGCAAAAATTCCTCTTTTTCAAATTTCGGCGATTTTAAAATCGCGATTTAAATTTTTGAAACTGCATAACTGCCGAACGCGTGGTCCGATTTTGACGATTCTAACGTCAAAATTTGTAAAATTTAGTGCAATTTGAAAACTCGTTAATAAAAATTTTCATTAAATCCACACAAAACGTCAAATTTCACGTTTTCTAGGTGGAATCTAATGTAATTTTAAAGAGGATTAAGAACATTAAATATTGTTCCCCTATCAGAACACCTACCGGTTTCGACCTTTCAGGTCTCATCAGTGTAGTTAGTTGCCGATGGGGAAACGGAGATTACTATTGGACTATAAGTATTCCAATCACCGTTAAAGGTAGAAACGCCAAAGTGGCGGAATCTATTGCCTGAATGCTGTACTGAACCAAATCCGGGTGGCAATGTCCATATCTTGTCGGTGTTAAAGCCACCCGGATTTGGTTCAGTACAGCATTCAGGCAATAGATTCCGCCACTTTGAGGATTAAGAACTTTTCCCGGGAAATTATTTTAATGTACACCGAGCGTTTTGCAGGAGAAAAACTCCTCTTGTTTTACCTGTAGGAATGTCATACTCGCTGTACTGTCTTCTTCATTGTCTGGTTTGACAATAAATATTTGGGCGTTACCTAAATTATGCAAGGACTCTTAACTGAGGAGTTCTACTTCCATTTGATTCTCTGTTTTTACGAAAATCGTTAGGAGTTTTGATACTCCATCTTTCTTGGCGCTCCCTTCTTCTACTTCAGATGTCATCATCGGGTCATCGTTGCCTCGTAGATCGTTGAGAGTTTTCATCTTCTATCTTCTATGTTCCTTCGCCTTCTTGGCGTTCCCTTCTTCCACTTCAGATATCATTATCGGGCCATCTTCGACTTGTAACAATTGGAGGTCTCGCACTCGTAAGCTAGGCATACTCGTTTTCTTTTGACAGCCTTTTCGGCATCTGACAGCTCTGTCATCACGCGTTTGCGTGAGGCCCGACTGTCCCTCTGATGTTTCAGCTGGTTGCTGTGTCAGTCTCAAGTGTAGCACCGTTAGTAGGAAGTCCTCGAGATCTTCCCCATAGGTTATGAGGAATACCTCTTGGTGATCTGTAGATTTAGGTTGTCAGTTAATATCACTTTACGCACTTGCCCAGCAGCTGGAGCAGAAACTCTCGCGATACGAGAATTTTCTCAGAGTAAAACTTGATGTTGTCGCACTTTTCGTTGCTTACAATAAACTTACTAAACAGGGATATGTTTCAGTGTTTATTGCTCAAATTTACATTTGTTGTGGGAGTTACTCCAAAAATGGCTTTTATATAAATCAGAATACAAAAATTTCGTGCGTAAAATAAAATCATAATTGCTTAATCTAACCTAATCTAGCATATTCTAACTAATCGAACTACACTAACTTAAAGCAGTTTTTTTAGTTACAATTGCGTGTATCAAAAGGATACTAAAGGTTACTATGGATATTTACAGTCGTGATGTATAAGGTGTTATATAAGTGGCGGTAAAATTTCGAAGAAAAAGCTTGATGAACTGCTTAAAAATTAATAAATAATGAACAAATAAGGATTTTTTGGGAAAATCATTTTTTGGAAGTTGTTACAATTAAGTAAACCGTACAAAATATTTACCTATGCATTCTTAATGCTTTGATCTTTTGAAAACATGATTAGTTTCGAATGTGTAACCTGTTCGCCAATATTATCTGACTCTTGAAGGATCAAATAACCGTATATGCGGTATAAATTGTAGATTACAATTCCTATACATTCTCAGCTTTGCGGTTATAATACATGCAGCAATAATTCCCCACATACATATCTCGACGAGCAATTTGATGAAACCCGACCTGTAATCAAAGGGGCCTTTTGTGCAAGGGCCTGCACCGTGCACTTCTTTGTCCCGGCCATAATTCACCCGTCAGGAATACAATCGCACCAACAGAACGTTCTCATTGTTTCCAGGTGAATCTTTTATGCGGGACAAGGTGGATAAAGTGGGTGTGCGCGCGGGGGGTAAGGGGGGCGGCGAAAATAAAGTAATTACACTGAAATACGATAGTCGGGGAGAAACGCGCTCGCACACAAAAGTGCTATCGGATATGTGTTTCGGAAACACGCCCGATCATTTAGGTGGGTTAGTTTGTTTATGGGGATTTGGTCGGTGGGATGGAAATCGGGGGGCGGCTATGAACGGGATTGGGGGTGGAACGTCCAGCTCTTTATCTTCGTTATTCATAAGAACGGCCCGAGGGCCAGCCGGATCCTTTAGACTGGCGGTAAACGTTGCTCGCCCGCCAATAAAACGACGGAGAAATATGTAACTGATGTTTCTTTTTCAAAAATATATTATTGCTTCTCAGGTAAATTAGGTTATAAAGGAGATTATTCTGAATGTACAATATGATGATGGTTATTACCGAAGGTCCAGATATAATGAGAAGCGCCGGAATAATATTTAATTAATGGAAGAACTGAACACCAAAATATCGAATAAGAAGATTATTTTGAAGAATTGTAAAAACAAACAATTTTCCACATTTCATTGCACGATTTTTTGAATAATATATGAACATAATGTTTTTTTTTATATTTTAAAGGAAGTATGGTTGATGGGAATTCGGGTTAAGGAAGTGCGAATGATAGTGGTAATTGGCGTAGCCATCTAGGGCATTCTGCCACAATCGATTTTTTGTAATAATCTTCATATATAGATATGAAAGGACAACCACTTAAACATCCATGGACCCGCACGACCATTTTTCATTCAGAAAAAGTGACCGAACGGATGGGATTCGAACCCACAACCATGAGGCAACATAATGTTTATTCAGACAAAAAGTTTCTTAATTTAAAATCATGTAAAAGATTATACTGATATACCAAAAGCATCCGATTGAAGAACAGTTGATATAATAAAATAACAACGATAGCTTGCTTCCTAGAAATCCTGAATGATTAGCCCGGTAAGAATACCATCACTGGCTATTTTTTAAAGAAAAATACTACAACCTGTATTTCTCGGTCTTTCTTAACTCATCAAAGCATTTCATCATTAGTTATTTTTCTCATCATTGGAATCTTAAGTAGTCTACGATACAGCGACATCACTAAGAAGCCTTGATCATTGAATCTGAAGAAGTAACCACATGCAATATTTAAGAATCGATTAATTAAATGTTACATGTGGTTAGTACTCCAGTACAGATTCAATGAACAACACTTCTTAAAGATGTCGCTGTATCGTAGAGTATCTAACATCGGCGGCTCGTGTATGTTCGGCGGTGAGGCAACGGAAGGAAATTTGACCGAAAAAGCAACGGAATATTTGCTTCCTTCACTAGAGTAAGTAGTGCAGCACGGAAATCCACGAGCCGCCGCTGGTACCTAAGGTTCCGTGGGTGAGAAGAATAACTAATCATGATTAGTTTCTCTCGAAGAAGCTGGAAATAAAAAGTATTCTTACGAAGCTGATCGCCCAGCATTTCTAGGAAGCGAACCAACTTTGTTCTTTTATAATTCGAACCGTTCTTATCACAACTTAAAATAAATTTAGAGTGTTAGTTCGGATAAGACGAGGAATTTTTATCTCACAACAAATTCTCGTCCTTGGACCGATAATAGCAAAGTGGTCAGTGCGAGGGTACACCCCTAATTTATGTGCCAACACGCACCACGTTGGGCCGACCATCCGAAGACAGCGCGATCCAGATGTGATTTTTCCTGGAATATCACAAATACCAGTTTTGGTCTGTTTTTGCCAAGATAAGCGGCATGGATTATATATTTTCCACATACTACAAAACAATTGATATCCCCGAACTGGAAAACTAATGGCGACACTAAACATGAATTAGGAGAAACAAAATTTTCATCTTACGGTTACCAAAGTTCTAAAAAAATATACCTACGGCATTGCTTTGGAAATTTTCTAAATCCACTTGGAAATAATAGATTTTTGACACAATACAAAACAATTGATATCCCCGAACTGGAAACGAAATGACGACACTATAAACCCAAATTAAGAGAAACGAAATTTGCATCTAGGGATTCCTAAAATTCGAAAAAAATGATCAACTGTGGAATTGCTCTAAAAAATTTCTAAATCCACCAGGAAAAATTACACTGGTGGAAAGAAGTGAAACACTTGAAATTCGTGAAATTTCGACAATTTTCAAACCGCCATAACTCGGCGTATTTTCAATCGATTTTGATGAATCTTTGAGAACGAAAAACTTTGAAGTGTCTTGTTTAAAGTCATGCATGCGAACTTAACCATAACTCCTTCTGCCATCCTCTAGCACCCCTGTGATTTTTTTTTCTGGAAACTCGATCCACCATAAAGGCATTAAAATTTGACTAATTCTCTATGCAAGACTCACAGAACAAAGTGCCTACGACGATTTGGCACCAAGTTATGGGTATTTTAAAAAAAGTGCATTATGAGGTTTTTCGCACATAACTCAGTGACTTTTCAACTAAATTTGTTGATTCTTTGGGAAAAAAACCCATTTTGGCTCTACTTTAAGGAGGTAAACTCAGATTGGAATGTTCACGTTTTTGGGCAAAAAAAACGTCCAACTTTGGCAACGTGTACAGAGTTAAAAAAATGTGTAGATTCGATCCACCAAAAGGACATTGAAATATGTTCAATTACCTGCCCTGGACTTAAATAACGACGTTCCCACGACGATTTTGCACAAAGTTATGGGTGTTTAAATAAAGCGAATTTTGTGGTTTTTTGACTATTAGTTTTTCGACGAAATTGTTTTCGTTTTCACGAATGAAACTTTCTTTGTATGTTCGAAGATATGCACGAAAATTCATTGTTTGCGCGAAATCATGAATATCGCATTTTGTACCTTAGAACTCAATTAACAAAAAACTTTATTTTCGGTCAAAAAAGGCTCACTTTAACGATCTCTGTAGGGTCGGAAAAAAATGTGGGCCTAACTCACCACCATTCGTCCAATAAAAACAAACAAACTACAATGGCGGAAAAAAATTGAGATTTATAAAAATTTAAGTAATTTTCAACTGGCCATAACTCAGCTTCTATCCAATCGATTTCGACGACCTTTTGAGAAATCAAAACCAAAATATGTCCTATTTGAGAGGGTTTATCCCCCACTCAAAGAGAGGGCTCTACGCCCCTCCAAACGAAAAAAATAAAACGACCACAAAATGCACATTTTTTCAAACACCCGTAACTTTGTGCCAAATCGCCGCAGAAACTTCGTTTTTTTGAGCCCAGCAGAGGTAATTGAACACATTTAAATGTCCTTTTGGTGGATCGAGTCAACACATTTTTTCCAACTCGGTACACGTTGCCAAAGTTGGACGTTCTTTTTGCCCAAAAACGTGTTTTTTTTGTTCGGGGGTTGAAGGGTTTGAAAAGGGATCATTCCAATATGAGTTTCTGAGAGCCAAAATGGGATTTCTTCCTGAAAGAATCATCAAATTTGGTTGAAAAGTCGCTGAGTTATGTGCGAAAAACGTCAAAATGCACTTTCCTTTTCAAACACCCATAACTTGGTGCCAAATCGTCCTAGGAACTTCGTTATTTAAGTCCTGCATAAGAAATTGATCAATTTGTAATACCTTTATGATAGATCTAGTCGACAAAATTTTTCCAACTCCGTAGATATCGTCAAAGTTGGACATGGTTTCCAGAAAAAAACTTTTTTTTCATAGGGGTGCTAGAGGGGGCGGAAGGGGTTACGCTTAAGTTCGCATACATGACTTTAAAGAAGACACTTCAAAGTTTTTCGCCCTTAAAGATTCATCAAAATCGATTAAAAATACGCCGAGTTATGGCGGTTTGAAAATTGTCGAAATTTCACGAATTTCAAGTGTTTCTTTCCCTTCAGTATAGATTTTCGACACTACAAAACAATTGATATTCCCGTACTGGAAACAAAATGGCGTCACTCTAAACATGAATTAAGACAAACGAAATTTGCATGTCGTAATTTTTAAAAATTCGAAAAAAAAATTATTACCTGCAAAATTGCTTTAAAAACTTTATAAATCTACTTGGAAATAATAGATTTTCCACACACTACAAAAAAATTGATTTCCCTGAACAGGAAATAAGATGGCGACACCATAAACAAGAATTAAGAGAAACGAAATTTGTATCTCGCGATTATTAAAATTTAAAAAAAAAATACCTGCGGAATTGCTCTTAAAACTTTCTAAGTCTACCTATAAATGATATATTTTCCACATACCACAAAACAATTGATATCCTCAAACTGGAAACTAAATGGAGACACTCTAAACGTGAATTAAGAAAAACGAAAATTGCATCGCGCAATTATTAAAATTCTAAAAAAATATCACCTGCGGAATTGCTTTATAAACGCTCTAAATCTACTTAGAAATAACAGATTTTCTATACACTACAAAACAATTGATATCTCTAAACAGGAAACAAAATGGCGACACTCAAAACATGAATTAAGAGAAACAAAATTTGCATCTGGCACTTTTTAAATTCTAAAAAATTATCACCTTCGGAATTGCTTTAGAAACTTTCTAAATCTACTTGAAAATTATATATTTTTAACACATTAAAAAACAATTGATATCCTTAAATTGAAAACAAAATGGCGGCACTCTAAACATTAGTTAAGAGAAAACTCTTTCTTGTGACCCAGCCAAATTCTGAAACTTCTACAATAATAGGCGCAATCAGGATAAGGTTCCATCAGTGATGACGCCGGAGGGTAAAACTTTCGTCCAAGGACCTCAAATTTTTCAAGGATTCGCGGATAACTTCAACTCCAGTTATTGTGCTGAACCCAATCCAGTGGAGGATGCACTCCTTGATTTTATGAGTAACTTTGTTATGAGTGATGACATGGTACACAGGGAACTTCTTAGGTTCAAGGCGAAATTCACAATGGGGACTCACAAAGTTAGTGTCCCTAACGAAAAACTCAGGAATATTCGCATATTCTAGCGAAGCATATATATTCAACGTGATTTTACGAACCGGTGTCTTCCCTTTGTGTTGGAAGAGTGTGAGGGTTATGCCTGTTTTTAAGAAGGGTGACAGATCTGATGTGTCTAACTATAGACCTATATCACTGTTATGTAATTTTTCTAAAGTGTTTGAACGTATCTTAGCCACTTTCATTTTTGAATCAGTTAAATGTGAGTTGTCGGTGAATCAACTTGGATTTGTATCTAAACGGTTCACTCTGACAAGTTTAATGGGTATCTCCTAGCACATATCTTCCAGCATGGATGACAGGATACTGACTGAGGTAATTTATGCCAACCTTTTTAACGCATTTGACCGCATGTCCCATGGTATACTGATCATCAAAAAACTAAGGTCATTTGGGGTGCCTCACAATATTGTACGAGTTGTTCAGTCATACCTGGTGGGTAGGCCTCAGCAAGTTGAACTTGGAGGTCATTTGTCAAGGAGCTATATTGCTAAAGGTGGGGTGCCCCAGGGGTCGAACCTATGCCTGCTGCTATTCGTTTTATTTATTAATGATGTAATGGATGTAGCATAGCACATTTTAGTATATGCAGACGATATCAAAATTTATAGAAGTATCTCCAGCGTTACTGACTGCTATGCCCTTCAACTCGACTTGGATAATTTGAGTCAGTGATGCATTGACAATAAACTTGCCCTTAATCCGGATAAATGTTCCATAGTATCTTACGTCAGAAATCTTTCCTTTCTTTAATTATTCAGAAAATACAGAAAAGATTTTTGAAAATGCTATACTTCAGAGATCATGGTGCCTACCCTTGCAAGACTTACTTCAAGAGTATAACATGCCATCGGTTGCTACCCACCATCTGTTCCTGAATGCTGTTACATTGTATAAGCTGGTACATAGCCTTCTGGACTCACAATTTATGACTGAACAACTAAGGTTCCGGATACCTCGTTGTAATGCGAGAAATACACTGACCTTTTCATACAAGACACCTAAATCGCTTCACCACGCTAACTCACCTGTAATAAAAATGATTCATGCTTACCATCAAATTCAATACGGGGCGGACATTTTCTCTTCTTTTAGCTTGTACAAGTCAAGGGTCTTGGATTGCTTGATTGCTCTGTTAGTCGTTTTTTTTTTCTTTATCTTTCATGTTTTATGCTCTTATGTCTTTTTTTTGTTTTTACTTTTTTTAGTTTTAAGTTTCTGTATTGTATTTTATTTTATTTTATATTTTTTTATAACTGATTGTGTATTAAGCTATAATTGTTCTGAAATTTATGTTTTGCTTATATATACTATTTTGTAATATATCTACGAAAATTCCATTTTTAGGCCGTTATTGTCTGTTGGGAATAAATTTATATTATTATTATTATTATTATTAAGAGAAACGAAATTTGCATCTCGCGATTATTAAGATTCTAAAAAAATTATCACCTGCGGAATTACTTTAAAAACTTTTTAAATACACTTGGAAATAATAGATTTTCGACACACTACAAAGCAATTGATATCGCCGAACTGAAAACGTAATGGCGATACTTTATACATTAATTAATTGGGAGACGAAATTTACATCTCGCAAATTACTAAAAATCTAAAAAAAATATCACCTGTGGAATTGCTTTTAAAACGTTCTAAATCCACTTGGAAATAATAGATTTTCCACACACTACAAAATAATTGATTTCCCCGAACTGGAAACAAAATGGCGACACTCTAAATATGAACTAAGAGAAACAAAATTTGCATCTCGCGATTACTAAATTTCTAAAGAAAATGATCACCTTCAGAATTGCTTTGAAAACTTTATAAATCAAGAAATAATATATTTTCAACACACTACAAAACCATTGCTATCCCCGAACAGGAAAAAAAATGGCGACACTATGAACATGAATTAGGAGAAACGAAATTTGCTTTTCGCAATTAATGAAATCCCAAAAAAATTATCAAGTGCGGCATTGCTTTAAAAACTTCCTAAATCCACTTGTAATTAATATATTTTCGAGACGCTACACAGCAACTGATATCCCTGATCCGAAAACAAAATGACGACACTCTAAACATGAATTGGCAGAAACAAAATTTACACCTCGCAATTCCTAAAATTCTAAAAAAAAAATCAATTGCGGAATTGCTTTTAATACTTTAAAATCTATTTGATATACTACAAAACAATGTGGTATTGTTTAACATCTGTGACAAGAGATAACCCTTTAAGGAAGGATCTTCTTTCTTCTACCTTCCATCATTAAATTATCCAAATGATTTCCACTTGTTACAAAGGAGTATCCCCATGTTTAGGTTAGTGGGACCAACAGTGAGAGGGTAAAATGTTCCAGTGAGGCAGTAAACCCCAATGCACCGAGGGTGCGAACGTAATTAAAATAGCTGGGGCGGAGGCGCCTACAGATAAGCTGATGAGAGTCTCACGTGGATTGGGGGGCGTCTCTTGGGCGCCGATAACCGACCCTGTTACTTCTTATTTATTGGTTTAATAAAAGAGTCGGAGGAGAGAGATGCAATTGCTCGGTAAGCGTTTTAAGGGCCGTAGACGATGCAATTCATGGGGTCGCAAATGTTTCCGATGCAGGGACGTTCCGGAAATGTTTATGGTATGGCACTGAAATTACTAAAAATAATCGGAGACGCTTCTGAAGCTGCAGTTCCACTTTATATTCGCAGAAATTGCGCTTTTAATTTTACCATACAAATTGCAGTCGGCGAATGATAAGTTTCAACGTGAGCGGGTTGCGACTGTTTCATTTAGACTTTTTATTGGAAGCTTTGTGATGTTATATTTGTAATTAAAACTGTTCATAATTGTCAATTCTGTTGCATTTATTACAAATTTTGCAGGCTATAATACGTCTGTTTGAAGTTACAATCGCTTCACTTCAGATAATATTCGAAAAATATAACAAATTAATTTGTTTCACTTTAATTATTTATTTAATTCCCACTAGTTTCGACTAATAGTCATTATCAGGAAATGACTGTTGAAACTAGTCGAAATTAAATAAATAAATCATTAAAGTGAAACAAACCACGTGATTATTTTTTTATTATTTTTTAATAATACAAATATTCAACCATGTTTCATCAAGTGATCGATGAGAAACAAACCAAAAATACATAACAAATTGAAATGAATTATTCTAATATTTATTGAATTTGATTTGCAATTAAGACGTGGTGAAACATTCGGTTTTGATAAAATCCCGTCGTTTATTCCTTAACTTTTCTTTTTAAATTCTAAGCAAAAACCTTTCCAAGAAATCACAGACAAAATTATGGACTCTAAAGTGTCATACGCAGAGTATTCTGCTGTATTGTTTAGAATTTTCATCTAATGTGTATAACAAAATTATGTGAAGAAATGTAGAGTTGTACTAAGCACTCGAGGCGTGTTGCGCAGTGGTCATCTTTAATTTTAAAAGAGGGGATGCCGGAAACTCATAATTATTCAGCGAGCGCCGCGTGAATTTGATGTAAATATAGACACAGAATCAGTCGCAAAGTGATGATTCATCTTCAATTCGGTGATGCGGTCACGCGTAGATTTGTTATCGCGTTCTCTCCGAATACTTTCTCTCTCTGCGCAAATTTTACTCCCACACGCCTCGAGTGCTGGGTAATACTGTAAATATTGTATTACTCAAAATATCAATACTGGCAAAAAAGTGAACATTTGAAATAAAATACGTTAATCGGTTAAATAGGTTAATCATAATCTCAATTTACACTAAAAACTGCAGATATTTAAATTACAATTGAAATAGCCAAATTGCTAATATTACAAAATTGTTTATTACGAATAATACCGATATGTGGACTAAATTCTAATTAATACAATTTGATATTACTATTGAATTTCACATACATATTTGCCTATAAAATTTCGCATTGTTTACCATTACAAATATGGAAATCATTATTATTCGAAAATTAACTTCTAAATAAAACAAAAACACGCGAAAGAACACACAAAGCCCGAATTGATTATTTACGAGGGGATATATTGCCCCGGCACCGGAAATTATGTCGGGATCCGACTCGAAATTGGTTTTAATTAAAAAAAAGGGAAAGCACGCCGGCAAGATAGATCGCTGTTTGTTAGCTTGCGGAGACGTTATGTTATGTAAATTTTTATTTTTACTTTATGGTAATGTTTTCTATATATTTGCATCCTTTGCTTCTGTAGGCAGGGGGGATTTCGTTTGATCTTGGGAATATTTGAAATTGTGTTTTCCCTCAAGACTCACGACCTGTTTGCTGGCTTTTTTGGCTTGTAATTAAATTTGAAAACTATCACTTGTTGCAGTTGCATTACATGAATTTAATAGAGATGAAATATAGACTGAATACACAATTAAGGTAAGAAGAAGCAAAATATTGCAAAAATTCAATTGAATATAAAATACACCTTGGTACGAGTGGAATATCATCAATGGAATAAATTTCGGTTGATTTTTTCGTCCACTAATGATTTTCCTTGTAAAGTAAATACGAGCAATAAACAATAAATACCTAAATACCTAAAACTATAGTCTATTCATTCTACAGTTGGAGTTGTAAAAACGCCTACAATCGCCAATGCGTCATTCTTACTGACCGATTCGAAAAATTGCAGGAAATTCCCACGTCCAAATCACACAGTACAAATGCGTATGGTTGACGCCATGGTCAGCTCATTCTAGCGTCTGTTTTTGAAAATATCCCTTTTTAATGCCGAGAGCAAAAAGTTAAAAAAAAAAATTTGAAACACAAGAATAAAATTTTGGAAAAATTCATTTCACTTCACAAGACGGCGATCTTTGAAAATAATTTTAAATTTTAAGTATGCAACAATTTTCCGCCGAGTTACGAATTTTTGAAAATTGCTTTTTCTTTTTCAATGTTGAAACCTCGAGAGCAAAAAATTAATAATCAATATGGAACACAGGTATGAAATCCTACAAAAATTCAGTTTTCTTCACAAGACATTGATTTTTCAAAATAATTTTGGATTTTGAGTATGCAACAATTTTCAGTCGAGTTATGAATTTTTGAAAATGTATTTTTTTCAATGACGAACACTCGAGTGCAAAAAATAAAAAATGAATATGAAACGCAGGGATAAAATCCTACAAAAATTCAGTTTACTTCACAAGACGTCGATTTTTCAAAATAATATTAGTTTATGAATGTGCAGCAATTTTAAATTTAGTTATTAATTTTTGAAAATGTACACTCGAACACTAGTGCTCAAAAAATTAAAAATTAATATGAAACGCAGGGATAAAATCTTACAAAAATTCAATTTAAATTTACTTCACAAGACGTCGATCTTCCAAATTAATTTTGATTTTTGAATGAGCAGCAATTTTCAGTTAAGTTATGGATTTTTTTGAATTTCTTTTTTTTATGTCGAACTCAGGAGAGCAAAAAATGAAAAATTAATATGAAACACAGAGATAAAATTCTACAAAAATTCATATTATTTCACAAGACGTCGATTTTTCAAAATAATTTTGATTTCTGCATGTGCAGCAATTTTCAATTGAGTTATTAATTTTTGTAAATTTACACTCGAACACTCGAGCCCAAAAAAATAAAAATTAATATGAAACGCTGAGATAAAATCCTACAAAAATTCAATTTAAATTTACTTCACAAGACGTCGATCTTTCAAAATAATTTTGGTTTTTGAATGTGTAGCAATTTTTAGTTGAGTTATGAGTTTTTGAAAATTTCTTTTTTTTAATGTTAGCTCAGGAGAGCAAAAAAATGAAAAATTCATATGAAACACAGAGATAAAATCCTATAAAAATTCATATTATTTCACAACACGTCGAATTTTCAAAATCATTTTGGATTTTGAGTATGTAACAATTTTCCGCCGAGTTACGAATTTTTTTAATTTCTTTTTTTCTCGATGTCGAACTCTCGAGCGCAAAAAAATTAAAATTAATATGAAACGCAAGGATAAAATCCAACAAAAATTCAGTTCACTTCACAAGTCATCGATCTTTCATTATTATTTTGAATTTTGAGTATGCAACAATTTTCAGTCGATTTACAAATTTTTGATAATTTCATTTTTTTCAATGTCGAACTCAAGTGCGAACTCGAGAGCAAATAATTAAAAATTATTATAAAACGAAGGGATACCATCCTACAAAAATTCTATTTACTTCACAAGACGTCGATTTTTCAAAATCATTTTGGATTTTGAGTATGCAACAATTTTCCGCCGAGAATTTTTGAAAATTTCTTTTCTTTTTCAATGTCGAACTCTCGAGAGCAAAAAATTGAAAATCAATGCTAAAAGCAGGGATAAAATACAGCAAAAATTAAGTTTTCTTCACGAGACGTCGATTTTTCCAAATCATTTTGGATTTGGAGTATGTAACCATTTTCAGACGAGCTACGAATTTTTGAAAATTTCATTTTTTTCAATGTCAAACTCTCGCAAGCAGAAAACAAAAAAATTAATATGAAATGCAGGGATAAAATTCTACAAAAATTCAGTTTACTTCACAAGATGCCGATTTCTCAAAATCATTTTGGATTATGAGTATGCAACAATTTTCAAACGAGTTACACATTTTTCAAAATATCCCTTTTTCAATGTCCAATGAGGAAAAAGTTAAAAATGAATTTGAAACGCAGGAATAAAATTCTACAAAAATTTAGTTCACTTTACAAGACGTCGATCTTTCAAAATAATTTTTGATTTTGAATATGCAGCAATTTTTGAAAGTGTTTTTTTTTCCATGTCCAACACTCGAGCCCAAAAAGTTAAAAATTAATTTAAAACGGATAAAATCCTACAAAAATTAATTTTACTTCACGAGACATCGATTTTCCAAAATTATTTTGGATTTGGAGTATGCAACAATTTTCAGTCGAGTTACGAATTTTTGAAAATTTCATTTTTTTCATCGCCAAACTCTCGAGAGCAGAGAATAAAAAAACAATATGAAATGCAGGGATAAAATTTTACAAAAAAACAGTTTACTTCACAAGACGTCAATTTTTCAAAATCATTTTGGGTTTTGAGTATGCAACAATTTCCAGTCGAGTTACGAATTTTTGAAAATTTCATTTTTTTCAATGTCGAACTCTCGAGAGCAAAAAATTAATAATCAATAGAAACGCAAGGATAAAATCCAACAAAAATTCAGTTTACTTCACAAGACATCGATCCTTCAAAATCATTTTGGATTTTAAATATACAACAATTTTCGGCTGAGTTACGAATTTTCATTTTTTTTCAATGTCGAACTCTAAAAACCTAAAATTAATTTGAAACGCAGGAATAAAATTTTACAAAAATTAAGTTCACTTCAAAAGACGTCAATCTTTCAAAATATTATATTTTGTAAATCCTGCAATTTGTAAAAACTCTGCTTTATATTTAACTGATAGGAGGGTGGAACAGGACCCACCCGCTACTCTTCATTCTCCGTATTAATTCGAGTTACTAAACATAATTTAGTTTAAACAAATTTTTGTTGTTAATTTATTAGAAAATTTTGATTAACAATAATCACCAGGAAACACTGTTTGTAGCTGGTTTATAATTAAAATAGAGAGTAGTGGATGGGCCCTACCTACAAATTGGTGGATGGGCCCTAATTACAAAGTGGTGGTTGGGCCTTGAAAACGAGGTTTTCTCAAGTTTAAATATAGAATAAGAAATGGGCAAATGTTAACATTGTTAATTTTGCAAACTGTGCAATTGGTAAAAACCCTGCTTTATATTTAAGTCATTGGAGGATAGGCTAGGGCCCACCCACTATCCTTAGAACAACATTCACTCAAAGTACTGAACATAATTTAGGTTAAATAAATTTGAGTTAATGATTTCTTATAAAACATGAGGTAATAATAACCATCCGTAAACAGTGTTTGTGGCTACTTTTCAACTAAAATAGAAAATGGTGGGTGGGCCCTAACCTACAAAACATCCAGTCGAACCGAAAACAAGGTTTTCTCAAGTGTAAATACAGAATAAAAAAGAAGCAAATGTTAACCTTGTTAATTTTGTAAATCATGCAATTTGTAAAAACCCTGCTTTATATTTTTCTGATTAAAGGGTGTTATAGGACCCACCCACCACTGTGCAAATCAATTTTAACTCAAGCTACTAAACATGATTTAGTTTAAACAATTTTGTGTTGTTGATTTCTTAGAAAAGTTGGGTTAATAATAACCACCAGAAAACACTGCTTGTAACTGGTTTATAATTCAAATAGGGAATGGTGGGTGGGTCCCACTTACATTCAAATGATTCAAACTAAAAACAAGGTTTTATCAAGTGTAAATAAAGAATAAAAAAGAAGCAAATGTTATCCTTGTTCATTTTGCAAACTGTACAATTTAGAAAAACTTTATATTTAACTGGTTACAGGGTGGGATAGGGCCATCATAATAAAAACAAGCCACTGATTGTATTTAACGGGTTGTAGGGTGGGATACGGCCCACCCATCACCCTTCATATTAACTTTTACTCTACCTACTGAACTGTCCACCTTAAGCAAATGTTTATTGTTTATTTATTCGAAAATATGGATGAATTATAATCACCAGAAAACAGTGTGTGTAGCTTCTTTCTAATTTAAATTAAAAGTGATGGGTGGGCCTCATCCAGTGGAGGATGGGCCTTATCCAGTGGAGGGTGGGCCATATCTCACGATCCAATCAGTAGCACCAAAACGATGTAGTCCCAAGTAAAGAAGCAGAAAAATTATGAAGCAAATGTTAGAATTGTCGTTATTTCAAATTGTATATTTTTTTTTTAATTTAAGAATGTGTTTAAATTAATTGATAGGATTGATCCCTTCCAGTGCTTTTGTATCAACTTTAACCAAGCCATTAAACGAGGTTTACGTTCAATCAATTCGTAAATCTTGGGACAGTAAGAACCACTAGGAAACTGAGTGTGCAGCTTCTTTATGATTGAAATCAAGAGTGGTGGATGTGCCTTATCTCATAATCTAACCAGCCAAACCAAGAACCTAGCGTTCCAAATTGTAAATATCGAAAAAGATAGAAGGCTAGCGCCTGCTATATATTTCACCGGCTGAAGGGGGGATAAAATGTTAATATCTGTATAGAGTAAACAATTCTCAAAATATATATGCCATCCATTCGTGTCTGCGTCCTTTCATATTGATACACAATTGTAATTCAAATTTCTCTTTTTTTTTTTCATTTTAATAATAATATTTACAGTTTAAAGTTTCACAGTTTAGAATAATATTCAAGTTAGTCCTGTACTAGTAATAACATGCAAATTTATTTTGTATTATTCAATATCCGGCGTGGCACTAGCCAGGGAAGTAGTTGTTACAATAAGTTAATTTGTTTGTAGTCTTAGTAAGACTTAATGTTGCAGAGTCGCGAACAGGTTAAATATTCATATTAAGGCTATTTTTAGCCTTTATTACTTGTATCAAATAGTGACTAATTTACCAGGAAAACGTGTTTGTAGACAAAGATAGGTGTCCAATTTTTTTTGCGGTAATTGTACATAAACAACCAATTAATTGTGATGAATTTTTAATTGAGTTTAATATGCGAATAAGTTTGCAGGATTGTAGTCCCCTATTTTTATGGATGGAAGACGAAAACGTTAAGGACGTGCTATCTTTTAATTACTTTTGCAGATTGTTTCGGTTGCCATTGAAAGTCAGTGAAGAGATCACGTTTTCTGGTGATAATTGATTAAACTTCTTCATGGATTAAGTCCCGCTTTCGAGAACTCGTAAACATCTTGTGTTTACAATTCATTTACTTTGTAGAACTTGGTTCAATCCACGAATATTTTTGCACTTTTGCGTCTTAGTGTACACAAAAGGAAGGTAAGGTATTACAGAATTTTGTTTCTGAGTAGGCCATGCCCGAGAAAGAGAAAGATAGCAGTCATTTCTGAGATTAATTCATTTATTTAAATCTAATCGTAATAATATGCGATATACCTCATTTAACTCACAGCCAACTCTAAAACAAAATATTGTGGCTCACACGATTAATAAACCTTGTGCTAAAAAAATACACAAAATAATTTAATCCAGGATAACACAGTTATAGATTAATTTATCGTCACAAGATATAAAGAGTATGTTAAGAAAAAACCTCATTAGCTGTAATTGCTCTATCTTGTCGATACCAACCAGCTACACGTTAAATTAAGTGATGGAGAATTAATCCTAAAACTTAAAAGAAGTTTGATAATTAATGACTTGGAACTATAAATATTTTTACAATATATAAATTCATAAATGGTAATCGTATATTATAAAAATAATTACCTAATTTAATACACATAATATTTATTCAATTTATTAAACACCTTCAAAGTGCAATTTTAATGAATGGTTTTATTTTATATGTTTATATTATATCACCCTATGCAATATTTTCTATAATGAATTCGATTTTAAAACAATAGGGCTTAGAAGTCTAGCATTTTGCTATTTTTAAGCTGTGACACATAAATTAATAAAACCTCGTCAACTTCAGCATACTCTGTAACTTATATATTATTTTAATCTAAAGGTCATCAAAGCGTAACAACTTCAATACATGAAGCTAGTGTAAATGTAATCTTTAACTTGGAGCTGGTTAATTATCAGCCCCAAAAAACCCTTTTTCGTTCCTCTTTAAACGCCAATTAATATTCACGCCGGGTCAAAGTTCCCATCGCCAATGGGGGAGCACACGCATCAAAGGTTTTCGACTTCTAAATAATCGCTTCCCTCAAAAAAAAAGAATTGAGCTTTCCACCCCAACACGAAAATTAATCGAGATTTTTCACAGATCTGTTTTTTTTTCGACGAGGATTTGATTTGACCGATTCATTTCAGTCGGAATCGTTTTTGATTGAATAGTGGGATCACACACTTTTCGGACGTAACAAAGATAAATCAGCGGGATGACCCATTTTATTCGGCGTTTACTATATTGATGCGCGTCTGTTTTCGGGGGCGGCTCAATTCGGACGTTCTCATGGTAATTTTACCGCTTTTCCCATTGATTTCCGTGATTTATCAGGGCTCCGGCGGCGGCGGCGGGGGATTTTTTGCGCATTAGAATAATAACTGTAATTTGTTATAATGGTGTGTGCGTCGTAAATTATTTCAGATGAACGTTATTAGGCATGAAAGTGCGATGAATTATGGGCCATTTTTTTTTCATGTCGTGGACTTTCAATCGCGTTCCGTGTCGAGGGGAATTATAAGAATTGGAATCGAATTTGTCTTTATGGGGCTTGGGGCACAAGTTGTATTCTTTGTGTGAATTTGAATGAATGTAACGATGTGACTTACTCAATCATTCATATGTTTTTGACAATGTATGATTGATGGGGTTATGTGTAATAAATAATACATTGTCAGTACATCAGGACTGGGGCTGTTTAATGGGGCCATTATTTAACACTGCTTTTAATGCAGGCGTGCGGGAAGATACTTTCCCGCATGCTTGCACTTCTTCACTTCTTCATCTTAGATTTTTCCGGTAGCAAATTCAGTGAAAAATGGGAATGCACAGTGTGTACGTTTCTTAGACTCATCAAATAATTGGTAAGAGACCAAAAATTAATAAAAGAAAATAAGCTGTTCTTCCTGTTAACTTCCGCATGCTTTCAGTTTTATTTCTATAAATTTTGACCAACAGAATTGGTCGATTAAACGTTTTACCGTCATCTGTCCCTCTCTGGACCAATTCTGGGGACCTAATGAGTTTAATAAAAAATACAATTATATTAAAGAAAATGGATTGCAAATAGGTTTTATTGAAATAAGTTTATTAGAACTTCTTGAAACTCTTTTTGTAACCTGTGCCTTTTGATCATTGAATCTGATTGTCTTCGAAAATGGCCTGCACTCGCCAATGGTCACGACACCACCAATCTCTACATTCCGGAAGCTCAAACGTGTTGCGATGACTCTATTTAAAAACTTCTAAATCATGCCTGGTGATCGTAAGTTGCATCTTCATTTTCTGCACCACACCGGTCAAGATCCGGACACATTGCCAGTGAATGGACATTTCTTGTCAATGTCCTTCAATCGCCTCTCTTGGCGTTTTGAAGTGCAAACCGGCCCTCTTGTGATGCCTTAGGACTTTTTTCTTGATACTGTAACGTGGCTTAAAGTTGAATTAATCGCTCACGCCAAATAATAAGAAGAACTCCGTTTATGATGCAAATAAGAGCAAGGTTTTTATTTCCTTTTTAGCTGTACAAAAACTTTTTAATCTCTGTTATTTATTTTTCCAACTTGTTTCCCCGGTAACGTCTCTCCATTCTCGCTGTCCTGATTCCGTTGTCCAAATCCATGACTACGGCGACTCCCCAATACCACCCTTTGGGTTGGTGAACACGATTTTCTGTTTTTGTTATATCCCTCATAGTGAATCCATTCCACATCAGCGACTCTACTGTAATGACGAGGACTAATAGTCCGAAGCCGGTCTGTAGTTTGTCGTCTAATGGGAAAATAAAAATTATTGTATACATTTTGACTTGAAGGGAGAAGCAGGGCCGGACTTACGACAAGTGAGCAAACCAGGGGACCAGTCTACGCCCGTCACCCCAGGGCAAAACTGATTTTGAATGCACGCAAATTTTAACCTAGAACATTAATGAAAATGTGCATGCAACCTGTGGAGCTGGTGCACCATCATGTTGAAACCATATTAGTTAACAATCGAGAAGCGTATTACGTTTAACCTCAAAAATTGTTTTCTAGACCCGCTTGATAAATTACATTCCTCTTGTTTTTCTATTGCACAGAATATTGACGTATATTTACAATACGTCATATTCTTGAAAACTAAAGTATGGATCAATACAGAATTAAATTCATCATGAGAATATATAAAAATATACAGGGTGTTTTATTTAAAAAGATTAATTGCTGATATTCAGTCGCAAAAAACTTGACCGATAAAATTTGCGAGTATCTTGTTATCTTCATTTTGTATACAATGAAATGCTTAAAATGCACCAAATTCATTCAACCGTTCATTCATTCCCGACCACTCCCACATCTCTAGAACCAGCACAACCCCCGGGTCGAATTTTTAAACTCGCCGGAGGATACGTCGGTTGGCGGCGGAGGTGGAGGACTGCGGAAAATTTTTTTAGACCTTAAAAAATATTTCAAAAAGACTCTTTGTCTCCTTTTTTTGAATTTTTGAGTTTAACCCCTAAATTTTTACCATCCCCTTCTGTCAAAAATGGTTAATTTTGACAAATGACGGCCGATCGGTTTGATTTCTCTCTTCCCCCTCCTGCGCATCCTCACCAAATTTCACCACCGTACGTTAACCGGTTTCGGAGTAACTGAGAGTACCGCGACGGAATGTTAAAATCACCCCCGGGGGGCGGAGTCAATTTTTTCGGAAAGTTTTCCGGTACAATCAGATGCACCCCTGAGAGCTCTATCGATCCCTCCCGGTGCCGCCCTTCCGACTCTACCCCACCGCCCCCGGAAAATAAAAAACCCAAAAAAAAAATAAAGTATTAAAACTCAAAAACGTACAGTCCGATTTCAACCAAATTTTTTTCAGGTACTCCTCTCGGCAAGCGAAACATCCCTGCCAATTTTAACAAAAATCGTTAGAGCCATTTTGGAGCAACGGCCTCATATATGAAATTTCAGGGGTTCGCCGAAACGCCGCCACTGACTTTGCTCTTGAAGGATCCAACGGTAGCGGGATCTCTTTACAAAGCATTCGCTCACATTATTTATCTCGGCACACTTTTTGATTTGGTGCCCCCTTAACGAGATATGATTTTTCAAAAAAGTGACCATACATTTTTTCCAAAGTTTCCCCTCTCTCTGAGGTTTCTTTCGCGGACGTTTTTTTATTCCATTTAAATCTAAGAGCTCAAACTTCTAGGATGAGAAGAGGGTGTAACGTGCTTTTATTTTTAATTTTTTTGCAAAATTTTTAAAACACCCTTTACCCTTCCAGGGCCGTCATTTGGCCTGGTCCCCGGGTTCGTTTTGCTTCCATGGAGAACATATTTGTTTCTATTCAAATCGAAGAGTTCAAACTTTTAAAATAGGTAAGGGGTTGAACGAGCCTTGGGCTGTAATTTTTTCAAAATTTTTAAAACACCCCTTCTGAATCGGGGACGAATTTTTAAACGACGAGAAAACGCGATGGAGGAGAAGTTTTTTGGCAGCCGAGGAAGAGCGTGGCGGCAATTTTTTTTAGACTTTAAAAAATATTTCAAAGAGTCTCTATGTCTTCTTTTTTTAATTTTTGAGTTTTTCCCCAAAAATGTTACCACCCCCGTCGGTCAAAAATGGTTAATTTCGACAAATGAGGGCCGATCGCTTTGATTTTTTCAACAGACACCCTTCTCTCCCTCCGACGTATCCCCAACAAGTTTCACCAACGCACGTAGACCGGTTTCTGTGTAAATAGACGAGACGTAAAAATCACCCCCTGGGGGCGGAGACAAATTTTTAGGAAACATCCTATGCACCCCAAATAGCTCTATCGATCACTCTGTGTACCGCCCCTATAACTCTACCCCACCACCCCCGTGAAAAAAAGACCGACAAAAATTTAAAAAAAAAACAAGTGTCAAAACTCGGAAACGTATTGTCCGACTTCAAATAAATTTTTTCCAGGTATTCCCCTCGGCAAACAGAACATCCCTGGAAATTTTAACAAAAATCGTTACAGCCGTTTTAGAGCCGCGGCCTTATATTTGAAATTTTAGGCGTGCGCCAAAACACCGCCACTGACTTTATTTTTGCTTTTGAAGGATCCGTTGGTAGCGGGATCTCTTAACAAAGCATCCGCCTACATTATGTATAACCAACAACTTTTTGATTTGTTGTCCCCTTAACGAAATATGATTTTTCAAAAAACGACCAAAATTTTTCTTTCAAGTTTCCACCCTCTTTTTCGGGTTCGTATTTTTTTCTCAACTCAAATGTCAACATTTCTAATAAGTATTGAAACCAAATCGAAAACATATACAAAATTCTTATATAAAGTGCATATTTTTAAAATAGCTATTAAGAGGTATGTATTCAGCAAATTTGATCGTCCCAATAATTCTCCTCGAGGCCTTCAGGGCCTTCTTTCAGAATTATAGAAATAAATGCATACATCCTGGATGATTTAAAACCATTTCGTCCTCTTTTCTGAAGACAGCTCAATAACATTTATTCTTTAAATTTTTTCGATTTTTTTAATCGTTTGCGAGTTATGAATTTTTTTGTGTCAAGTCACCATATTTTTCATTTTTCATTACTCAAAAACAAATGACGACTGAAAATCGACTTTCATGCAAAAATGTGTATTTTTATAAAAGAAAATCGACCTGTTCGAGGATTTTTTCCAAAAATATTTTATTTCGATTTTACTGACTTTTCCATACTTTAGGCGCGCACTGTATGTATTTAATGTATAAAAGGAGTTTTCCGCTAATCAATAAATAAATCAATAAATAAATTATTGCTCTATTAATTTTTTTTAATCGCTCCGAAAGATCGACTTTTGTTCACTTTTACGTACTTTTTGGCGTGTCCATAAATATTCTGATGTCACACGACGGGGGTGGTAAAATTTTTGGGGAAAACTCAAAAATTTAAAAAAAGAAGACAGAGAGTCTCTTTGAAATATTTTTTTCCGTTGCTCGTTGGTTAATGGCTAACTTTAATGTACCCAAATGTATCAAAAATCGTTCATTAATGACCCCTTTTAATGAACGATTTTTCATTAATAAACGATTTTTCATTAATGAACGATTTATAGGGCCGCGGTGGTCTAGTGGGTAGAGGTCCGGCCTCTGGACCCCGCTGGTGCGGGTTCGAGTCCCGTCCGGGCGGTCACCTTTTTTTGAACTTTTTTAACACGAAAAATGGCCGTGCGGGTCCCTGGATATATTTAGTCTTTGTCCTCATTTCACTTAAATGAATTATGCTATACATCGGTTATAGCTGAATGCCCTAACTGGACAAGCCAATTCCCTATCATCCTCGATTCCCTAACATGAATTCCTATCAATCATATTTCTTAAAAAAAAAGAACGATTTATATTTAAGCATTAAATAGCTAATTCATGAGTGGCTAATTACTCATAATTACTGGAAATGTAACTGATAATAGCGAGAAAACGATCTATAATTTGTTTCACATGTAAATGCAAAAGTATATAAATTCTCTGCACTAGAAACAAATTAGCGGTGAACCACCTTCTATTTTGTTATACAATAATGTCAAAGTGTGAAACATCAAATTTATAAAAACGAGTGTATCAATGTCTGCTACTATGGATACTGTCGAGTTTAAATTAACACCGCCAAAAGTACTAACCATTGCAAATAATGCAACATTAAATTTGCTTCCTTCGGAATCTGCGCTATTCGCATGTTTTGCCGGTATTGCTGCAAAGGGCTTAATAGCAAGTTTATTTGTTTGTTTTGTTTGGATTTTCTCTAATCTACTTTCTAATGTTGATCTAAGTTACGACCAACGGAAAAATCTTGTAACCAACTTGTGTGTTAATTGGCGATTAATGATCTCAACAATTAACGCCCTCGCGCAAGCGCTCGTGCGTGAAAATGTCTCGATCATTAATCGCTATCATTAACACACTTGTTGGTTAAATAACTATTAAAGTCTAAAAAAAAATTGCCGCCCATTTGGTGTGTGATGTCATTGGATTTATTTAAATAGAATTCTATTTTTTTTGTAGCAACTTTCGTAGAGCTTTGAATTCTCTTTGCAGTCACTTTATTTTTTTAAATACTTGTCATTTGATACAGAAACCAGAGATCGAAAAAATTGTGGTAAAGTTCCGCACAAAATTTATAATTGCTCTATTAATTTTTTTTTTGTTCATCATTGCACACTTTCTGGCGCGTCCAAAAATTTTCTGTTTGACGAATGATATCATTGGGATTTTTTAATAATCTATTTTTTTTTATTGTTTCGTTTTTTTTTATTTGACATTTTTTGTAGAGCTTTTAATTCCGTTTGCAGTCACTTTTTTTAATACTCGTCATTTGATCCAGAAACAAGAGATGGAGGCATTTGTGATAAAGTTCCGCACAAAATTCATAATTGCTTTATTAACCATTTTTAACCCGCCAATGGTGACCCTACTGGTCTGTGAGACCGGGTGTGTCGAATAACTTTATTTTTGTTGCAATCTCTAATAGCTTGCGCATTTCAGAGCTTAAATTGATTAAACATCTTTGTTTTATTGTCAAAGAGCATAAATTAAAACAAAAACGAACTATTAGTAACACGTTTCGAAAAATCTTCAGTTGAAAACCCCGGTGCGTGAGACCGACGTTACCATTAAATTTGCGTCACCAACAGCGGGTTAAGACGTCGAATTTTATTCATTTTGTAGAGCTTTTAATTCTCTTTACATTCACGAAAAAAAATGTATTTGAAAAAATCGTTCATGGCTTCATATTTGCGGATCTTCATCACCATTTTCTCGATCGTATAACACGTATTTAAAAAAAAAATGTGAGTGTAAAGAGAATTCGTAAGAAGCTCTAAAAAAATTGACAAAAAAACAAATTGACGTCACACGTCAAACATTAGTGAAAGCGAAGTATTGCACAATCTTGTTAGTACCAGGAATTTAATGGATTAAGCCAACAACTCAATTTAAAGGTTTTTATTATTCAAACTCTTTAACGGCCACAGAGTTTTTTCTGGTGTTGTAACTGAGCACTGCTGAACTTGTCACATCGCAAACAATAGGTTTCTCTCAATGAATAATATAAGAACTCAACATCAGAAGAGCCAATAGAAAATAGAAAAACAGAAATTACACTAATCATTTATTTTGAATATAAAGTAATAAAATAGGTAACAGACGCAAAAATATAAAAGCCGCTATAGAGGCTCATGGTTCTTAAAAGGTTAAATGTTGAACAATGTCTAGAGGCAGCCTCCCGCAGAGGTGACAGTGACTCATGCTTTTTCGATCTAATCATCGCGTCTGGATAAATATCTATAGTCGTTCGCATGCTTAAGATATGTAAATTTAAGGGCTAAGTACAACGTATGTCTTTTATTATTCTATCTATTCTAACCTCAAAATTCACGTGCTTGTATCTGGTTTTGACCGTCTCCAATTTCGATTGATTTGGTTAAGAGCAGAATTGATTGTATCCATTTTATTTATAAAAAGGTTAAATTTAATGACAAATTTCCAGTTGTTTTTACCGATTGCCGAAAAATACACTCGCAAAGTTTCGTCGGGAAAATATTTTTTGCACGCTCGAGAATTTTTAAATTTCCCGCCTGGACTGAATCGAATTATTTTATGGACATACGTTTACTAGAAACTTAATTCGAGCAACATGGAGCGATGAGTCACTGTCACCTCTGGGCGATTGTACTATAATGTTTCACCCTACATACAGAGGCTTTTTAATTTTATAATAATGATTAAAACTTCGTAGTATCAATCTGCCCAATACTAAATTTTAAAATAAGTTATATCTTCTGAAATAAAAAGTATTCACTTCTCGATTTTTTTTTAATCAATCGAGTGATGCCATTCGCAACGTTTTCTTTTATTTTCCCCTTTTTCGCACAATTTCGCCATTATTTTTTCGTTGGGCAAACGGGACGATATTAAGAGGACCACGGGAAGGGCGAGCCGAGTGAAAGCCGCAGGATTCCTGCGGATGTCTTCGGAATAATGGAGCTTTTGAAAAAGAATACGCTTTCAATTGGAACCCCTCGGAGACCAATAGTGATTGCGCCGTTTCCGGGTGACAACAGAGGATTTTATTAAGGAAGTAAGTGAGGAATACGGAAAGCGGCCCGCCCTTTCAAAAAGGGACCACAGTGCAAAAAAATAAAAGGGAAATAAGAGCAATTTTACGCTTATTTCCCCAGAAAGTTTTTTTTAAATTAATTAAATTAATTTAATTAATTTTTAATTAGCTTATATAATAATTGCTAATTGTAATTTACACATTAATATTGATAATAAAACATTTATTTTACTTAATACATGCATACTAACTACAATGACCATCGACCGCATTCATTTTATTGATTGAAAAATGTATGATATATTTTAACCCATTAACGCCTGAGTTTATTTTCGATTGAATTCCATTTTTCTTTGTATTTTTTAATTACATTAATTTATAAATTCATTACAAAGGCAGAACTTGATTGATATCATTTTTAATACGAAATATTGAATGTGTCATAGATGGAATGCCAGACATAAAATAATAAAATCCAAAATAACATTACTATTTTGTATTCCTTATATGGTGCACTAGGTGGTAATAGGTTAAAGAAATATTAATGTACCTTTGTTCTATTTGATGGGAATGATATATCTCATTTTTATCTAAAACAAAATCTGTTTTTCGAGATGTAAAACTTCGACTTACTCGACTTTCATAATTTTAAGGAGTTATATCCATAAGTTTAATATGTTTCACACCACCTTTAAAAGAAAATCAGCCAAGCATCGAATAATTATTAATCATTTTATAATAAATAGGTGGTGTAAATGTCAACGGGTTTGCCTAGAGGGGCGTACACTCGAGGGGGTAATTGTTATTGAGGGCTTTATCGCATGCCGGTGATTGCACATCGGAGGCCCTAACAACTGTAATCTTAAAAGTTTTTATATTCAATAAGCTTCCATCTATCGATCCCTTAATGAGCGACCCTTTCATGCCCGTTCCGTAATCTCCGCAATAACAACGCGATGGCGTAAGGTGATCCAATAATTCTTTCACGTTTCTCACTCCTTCCTCCCACAAAGAAATTACTATAAATAAAATGAAGATTTGTACTTTATTAATTTACAATATTACTTTGTGGTTCATTTTTGATTCAAGAACTTTTCTACAAAATGCACTTTGTTGATATCACACAACATGTGTGATTTTATTAAATGGTTTCGAAATAAGTTTTGCTTTATAATTACATTTCATATCACAAGGTACAAAGAATAATTCTTGCGGGATTCCAATATGCTAAAACTAAATTTAAAGCATTAGCTATAATCAAAATCCAACAGATTATAATTAAATTAATAAAAATCTGTCGAACGGAACATTAATTACCTAATGGAACTCGTTCAGTTGGCTTTGTTTGTGTCACAATAACACTCTGTCAACAATCGAACCTCTTTATTTAATTATAAAATCAGCCATCAAAAAAGCAATTTCATTAAATTTCATTACATTACAAATGAACTTCCATTGTGTAGTTTAAAAGTTAGTTTATTCTCAATTTAATTAGACTAAATGGTAAACAATAAATTATTTCTGTTAGTAAAGCTTTGCAAATATATAATGATGAATTAATTAAGGAATTTTGCCAGTCCGACCTTTGTTTAATTGTGTACCGACGAGAAGTTTGCCAGAAAAATTCCAGCCATAGATTTCCCGGCGCATCCACCAGTTAGGTGCAATTTTTAAATTTGATTTGTGTAGTGCCTTTCTGTGGGTGTATTTAGCAACTACAAACTGTCAAAAGGCCATGAAAATTAAAACCAAAAAACAAAAATTATCTAACAGCTCATTAATTTAAAAAAATTGTAACTCAAAAAGGGCATTGCAAAAAAAATTATTTTATTTTCGCAATGTCTTTCTGCAAGTACAGTTAACAATTACAAATCGTCAAAAAACCGTGATGAATTTTTCTTATATTTTTTATTAAACATTAACAGAAAATCGTGGCTGGCCCATAAAACAAGGGCATTACAAAAAACAAATTATTTTCGCAATGCCTTTCCGCAAGTACAGTTAATAATTACAAATCGTCAAAAAACCGTGATGAATTTTTCTTATATTTTTTAATTAACATTAACAGAAAATCTTGGCTGGCCCATAAAACAAGGGCAAAAAAAATTAAAAATTCATCACGGTTTTTTGACGATTTGTAATTATTAACTGTACCTGCAGAAAAGCATTGCGAAAATAAAATATTTTTTTTGCAATGCCTTTGTTGTTTTATGGGCCCAGCCACGATTTTCTGTTAATGTTAAATAAAAAAATATTAGAAACATTCATCACGATTTTTTGACGATTTGTAATTGTTAACTGTACTTTTTGCAATGCCCTTTTTGCGTTACGATTTTTTTAAACGACACCCGTGAATTAATGAGCTGTTAGATAATTTTTGTTTTTTGGTTTTAATTTTCATGGCCTTTTGACAGTTTGTAGTTGCTAAATACACCCACATAAAGGCACTACACAAATAAAATTTAAAAATCGTATCGAACTGGTGGATGCGCCGGGAAATCTATGGCTTGAATTTGTATGGCTAACTTCTCGTCAGTTAATTGTGTTAGAACATAACATCATTAAACATCAATGCTCACGTGAGCAGTGATTTTTTCATTTTTTATTCAATTTCTGCCCTATTTTATTCGAATACAGCGAAAATAAGAATGGTTCTTGTACTTCAAAATCATATTGTTTTGTAAGTATGGATGTTCAACAATTATTGTAATCCTGGGCGGCTCAGAAATCCAACATGAATGTCGATTATTGAACCTTAATTCAAAAAATCTACAAAATGATTTCTAGAGAAAGACAGGACTCATATATGCACCTTTTCTGTGCTGTACCATGAAAACATTGCGCAATTGCTTTAACACCAAGTAAACAATAATTTATTTGTTTGTTTGTTTGGAAGTTAACAAATGACATGTCAATTCAACGATGCGAAGTAAGAATCGACATTAATGTTCAATTCCACTGCCAATAATTGTATCTTGGTATAATATATAACCGATGAGCATTGAGACATAAATTTTATAATAATAAACATTTTTTTTATTCACTGATCATAAAACCGTAATATAAATTAAAGATAATACAGCCTTGATATGGAATAAGTCATATATTCCCCGGCGCATTCACCGAAACTGCGGCGCTATTTTTAAATTTTATTTCTGCAGTTCCAGCATGTTTGGCAAATACGAATTCCATTTTTTATGGAGCGAGCTTAAAAAAATCATAACTAAAAACGGGCTAATAAAAAGAATAATTTTATTTTTCGAATGCCTTCTCTCAAGTATATTTAACAATTACACACTGTCAAAACACCATGAACGGTATTCCTTATGTTTTTTTTTTTTTAATATTGAACAGAAATCCGTGGCCGGCGCATCAGTCAAAATGGGCATTCAAAAAAAAAATTATTTTTGGAATGCCTTCCTACAAATATATTGAACAATTACATACTATTAAAAACCGTGACTTCTATGACTTATATTTTTTTTAAATTAAACAGAAATCCGTGGCAGGCGCGTAAGTCAAGAAGGCATAACAAAAAAAATCATTTTTGCAATTCTTTCTTGCAAGCATATTTAACAAGTACAAACAAACCTTGAACAGAAAGTGAGTGCAAAATTGGCCTATTATTTGTTAGAAACTCGTAATATTTTTAGAATTCTAGGTTATTTTTCAAAAGTTCTATAGTTGCCTATAAATGAAATTAATATTTCTGTCCGTTTAGACCCAGAAACGACTTACAAGGGAACCATCAGACCTGTTAATAACAGATATTGATGGTTGTTACATACGAGGGCCGATCAATAAGTACCCGTGTTTGAAGACAGGTGGCGTTGCTGAGGGAAGTTGACATAACCGTCGTGTACTGCCATCTGTCACACGACACCATACTAAATTTCAGACTGATTCATATATTAGTTTTTATTTAGCAGCCAGTTGTATCACACGTGTTTCGTGTTTCTCAATAAAATGGAAAAAGAACAATATCGATCCGTAATTCGCTCTTTATTTTTGGATGGAAAAACATGCGAAGAAATAAAAGCGAAGTTGGATGCTGTATATGGGGGCCCTTCACCATCTATGACAACCTTAAGATATTGGTTCAACGAATTGAAACGTGGTCGTACATCTGTTTTTGATGAGGCAGACGTGGTTACCGAGGAAATCGTTGAAAAGGTCCACGATATGATTCTCGCTGATCGCCGAACGAAAGTGCTCGAAGTAGCAGAGGCGTAGGCGTGTCGTACGGAACGGCAGTTAATATTTTGCATGATAAGTTAAGCATGAGAAAGGTGTCGGCCGATGGGTGCCCGATTGCTTACCGTGGACAACAAGCGAATACGGATGTCAATGACGAAGCGGTGTTTAGACCTTTTTAAGCGAAATTTAATTTAATTAATTTAATTAAGGAGTTTTTGCGTCAAGTCGTCACTGTTGATGAAACCTGGATCCATTATTATACACCAGAGACCAAGCGACAGTCAAAACAACGTATTTTTTTATGTGAATCTGCTCCGAAGAAGGCAAAGACGGTACCATCGGCCGGAAAGGTCAGGGCCACGATTTTTTGGGATTCCAAGGGAATAATCCTCATGGACTTTTTGCAGAAAGGAAGAATGATCACGGGGCAGTACTACAGTGAATTATTGGACCGATTCGGTACAAAATTGTAGAAGACACGGCCCCATTTGGCTAAGAAAAAGTGCTGTTTCACCACAATAACGCACCAGTACATTCATCCAGAATTGCATGAACTACACTACGAATTGCTGCCACACCGACCGTACTCGCCAGACTTGGCTCCCTGCGACTTATTTCTGTTCCCCAACATTGGGAAAGTATTGTACTAAAAGGAGATTACGTTGAAAAATAGAAAAAAAAATTGTGAAAAACTTGCCTCTTCATTCCTAACCCGGGTACTTATTGATCGACCCTCGTATATTGTAGAGCTACTTGCCCTATGCACGTAGGTATACAGAAGATTTCCCAATGGGCCTTAGAATCGGAGAAAAACAATTTTATACGTTGAAAAAAAATAAAATACAATAAATTAATTTCATTTCAATTTGTTGTAAAAACTACCTAAATATTCAATACATTATCATGAAAACGTTTTTTGTAATTTATATTAATGATATAAATCTCGAAGGCTCCTCGATACGTTCCGGATAGAGATGGGTAACTCTTGAGTGAGCCGTTTGAATGAGCTAAGACAGTGCAGAGTCGGATATTAAAGTGACTCGATTGAAATTATGAAGTAGTTTCTGAGCCATGATACAGAATGTATGGTTTTTGTAAAATTTTGAAAGCAAGAACTTTTTTTCTTTAGCTCTCCACTTTGTGTATGGGACATATAGGATTTTTGTGAGGACCTTTTTTAGCTTCAAAAGCCCTGCTCAAATCGAGAAATGTGGTCATGGCAAAATTACCCTTCTCAAAACACGAGACTATTTTTTCTACAAAATCTACAATGGCATCAGTAGTCGATTTCTCTTCCCTAAAACTATATTAAGACTGAGGCAATGGTTTGTTAGTTTCAAGAAAGATCATCTGGTCGAACAGAAGTTTCTCTATTATCTTGGAAAATATTGGCACCAACATAGATATAGTGGCAGAAACAGTAGTTATAAAACTTAAAAAAAATAAAAACCAAAGAGTTAGAGAAATATGGCGGGAGGGATCTCAAAGAGATGAAAGAACTATAAAGGCAAGAAAAAACGCTCAAGAAAAAAAATTATGAACCTTGAAGGACAAATTTGTCAAAAAAAAAGAAAGGGCAAGAGAAATAAATAATTAAATAAATAATGGACGAAGATTCTCCGTATATAGCTGACTCAAAAGTGTGAATATGCCTCCGACAGGGATCGAACCTACAACCTCAAGATCTGGAGAATCTTTGTCGATTATTTATTTAATTATATTAATACTCCGTAATTCGGGAAATCATCGAATATAGAAAGGAATAACATTATTATCGAAAAGAAATAATTCCAAAATAAAAAAGGCATTACGACATTTCCAAGAGAATCATTTGAAGTAGAGGCGGAAATCCAAGAAAGTTTCAACGAAGATGATAGAGTGGGGAAGATAGTAGTCCGCAAATTTAAACAAATAGGAGTTAAGAAGAAAAAGAAATTGCAGGAAAAAATATACATAACCTCTTCAAGGACAAATTAAATGTCACAGCTACGGACTACAATTAATTTCCAATAAAAGTAGGAGCTGAGGTCAATATAAATAAGTTTAGATTATTACTAAAAGAGTATTTACGACTGATTTAGAATTAATGATTATGGTAGCAGTACCACTGAAGATAACAAGGTTCCTACTTTAATTAATACTAATAAGGTTAAGTAAATAATGTAAGTAGCGAGGCAGATTAGATTAAGAATAATATATTTAGATTTAATTAGTGCAATTTGCTAACATTATTTTCTATTGAATTATTTTAAGAAAATTGTATATGGGCAATTCCACGTCAAGTGAGCAGTCTATTTCACGCCACCCTCTCCGATTTAGCTCAAATTTTTTATACACTTGTTTGGGTACCCAAAATAAGACTTCATGCCAAATTTCAGATCTCTAAGTTACATAGTTGGCCTCGTAGAGAGAATTGAATTTTATGGCAATGTTTTAAGTTCAACTTTATTTATTTTTAATTTCATTTATCTTAATTGCATTTCAGCCTGGGAAATTTTTAGAACAGTCATAATAGATGGGAAATTTCCCAAGGAATTGAATGTGTGGGTCAGCTTTTTTGATAACTTGTCGCGCATGCGCAGAAAACGTAAAAAAACTTAACAATTAACTTCTGAAAAGTTGCCAACGATTAAGACTCCAAATTTTGAGCAAAAACAGCTAAAAGTATGTGCTTTCAGATTCTTGAATAAAATTTTCCCACACTAGTGGTACTTTTCGCTCTAGAGCCTCTTGAACGCACAAAACCATTTTTCAATCAAAAATTTCGCACATATTGATTAATACATAAATTTAATAAAACGAAATATCGCCTGAATATGTGAATATTCAACCTGTGCGTAACTCTGCAAAGCAAAATTAAGTGTTACTAAGACTATAAACAAATAACTTATTGAAACAACTACTTCCCTGGCTAGAGCCACGCCGGATATTGAATGATACAAAAGAAATTTGCATGTTGCATGTTATTACTAGTACTACTAGCGAAATAACATTGGTTTAAGATTGTTTATTTCTACCCACAGGACTTACTTGAAAATTGAACTAAATTGAATTTGAAAACTTTAAGCTATAAAACTGAATCCTAAAATATGTAAAAAATAAGTAAATAGCCATCTGCAGATGTGTTTCGAGATTTCTCTCTCATCAGTGCAGCTTCGCATTTAAATTGAATGTTAAAGTATAAAATACACTTACGTGAACGTGAACGTGAAGAAGTAAACAACTGAGGAGATGTTTTTACAAAATGGCTACCCCAGGAGTTACCAGCCCCAAAAGTTGAAGCCAAATAACGACCTACACTGGACCGGATGAGGACGATGCAACATCAAATATCTATGGCTTAGAAACCATAAACGAAAAGGGTGTGAAATTACTTTTGAGCCTTCAGCTGGGAGGAGGCTTATGCACCCAATTTCCTCTGAGCCCAAAGAACTTCACAAGAAAGATAACTTGATTTATTGAAGACTTCAACTGGGGTCAGGAGATATTCTCTCACTTTCTTTCCGATCTTCAAAATTGACCGTTATTTTTGATTATTATTATTATTTTTTTTTACTTAGGCATGAGCCATTCAGTCACATCGAGTATTTTAATTATGTATTTTTAATTGTTGGATGAATAAATGAACAAATGAATAAATGAATAATGTCAGATGTATACACAACAACCATGAACCCGACCGAATACTTCTCGATCCCCGAAAAATATTTCGGCCGGGCTGGGATTCGAACCCACACGGCACGCGGTGCAACCGGCACAAGCGCTCGGCTATAGCCACTACAACAACGGACCGCCCTGAGTTATTTTTGAGAAAATCCAAATTTTTCGATGATATATATCCACGTAACAAGAAATGTTACTTGTGAGAATCAAATGTATAGTAAAGGCGCACCTAGCGGTAAAAATATGAATTAAGTTTTGAAGTAATGTAATTTTAAAACTTAATGTTTAAGATTGATCGGCTGTCTGAAATCAGACCTTAAAAACACGACAAAAAATCACTCATAATTCTGAACATTATTTGCAATCATTGAATGATGACAATAATAGCAATTTCAATAATAACGGTGATACTTTTACGAGAAATTAAAGTAATAATAATATTCATCTTATGTTATTGTAATAATTTATATTTATCAATATGTTCGAAAATTTTAATTGAAAAATAGTTTTGTACGTTCAAGAGGCTCTAGAGCGGAAACTACCGCTAGTGTGAGAAATTTTTTTTCAAGTATTTTAAAGCACTTACTTTTTACTGTCTTTGCCCAAAATTTGGAGTCTTAATCGGTGGCAACTTCTAAGAAATGAAAAATAAGAGTTTTTGCGTTTTCTGCGCATGCTCGTTCCTTGCTAGCGTTTTTAAACGCCAGTTCGCGCAATAAAGAATCACTTTTTACATTTGTACCTTAAATAACTATTGCATGTTCGTTGAGGTATGCACGAAAATTATTGTTTGCGCAAAATCATGAAATCCCATTTTGTACCTTAGAAATGCACTTTTATTCAAACACCCATAACTTGGTGCCAAATCGTCGTAGGAACTCCGTTCTTTGAGTCCTGCATAGGGAATTGATCAAATTTTAATGCCTTTATGGTGGATCGAGTAGACAATTTTTGTCCAACTCTGTACGCATCGTCAAAGTTGGACATGGTTTCCTGAAAAAAAAACATTTTTTTTTTCTCAGGGGTGCTAGAGGGGGCGGAAGGGGTTATGCTTAAGTTCGCATGCATGACTTTAAAGAAGACACTTCACAGTTTTTCGCCCTTAAAGATTAATCACAATTAATTGTAAATACGCCGAGTTATGGCGCTTTGAAAATGGCAGAAGTATCACCAATTTCAAGTGTCATTTTTTCCACCGGTATATTTCTGTTTTAATTTTAAGTATATATCTATTTGAAGGCAAATCTTGCTACATACATATTATTGTTATTATATTTATATATACGATCTCTCTCGAGTGTTTGTCCTTCTCTATTTAATTGTTCCCTGTGCTAATAATTGTAACCTGTTTTCGTTCGCTTTATTAAATTTATCTTGGGTTTATTGGCTTTTTCTAGCTCAACCGCTCGGCGTTACCAACGCGAGAAATGTATAAAATAAATAATGAATCGTTTCTGGGATGATATTAAATCGACATGCTAGGCATAGAATTAACAAGGGAAGTGCCGATACGATACGGGGAAATGGCTCGTGGAGTGCGAGCAGAATTAAAACGTGATTAATTAGTATAATTGTTAGTCGGAATTTCTGCATTTCCCCTTATTTGAGATTTATATTAAATTCTGAAAATTTCAGTGCTCGCTAAATTCCTGGATGGTGAGTTTAAAAATAAATCAATTGATCGAATTTTAAAACAGCCAACAAGTTTAGAAATAGTTAGAAACAAGAACTGTATGAGAGATGAGGTTTCAATTTTTGATTTATTTATTTATTTAATACACGGAAAACTCCTTAATTTACAAATGAATATATTATAAATATTCATTATCGACAATTCGAACTTATAATAATTATTTCCAGGTTGATTCTGAACAAATGCTTGTGAAACAAAGTAGTGTTAATGTTGAATAAATCAATATTATTATTTAAGTAAATAGCATTTGCTAAACGCATAAACCTGGAAATTTGATTGTTTAGACAATAATTGGTGCGTAGCGTTCTTGGGCGAAATAGTATATGCTGGCGGGTATAAATGCCTTTCGTTTGGTTCCAGAAATTGAAAAGTGATGAAAGCTGAGGGCAGACAAAGTGCCCATTTATGATCTTGTGAACAGTACACAGGTCTTGTATGATTCGACGATTCAAAAGGCTGCTAATATTTAGGTGACATTGCAAATATTCATAATTTATGTTCGATGAAGGAATACCCAAGCGATAAGCGACAATTCTTAAAAATTTGTTTTGGACCCTTTCCAAAGCATTTATTAGGTTATATCAATACGAAAAACATCTTCGAAAACAAAAAAAATCAGTTTGCTTTAAAAATTCGTAATTTATAAGTTAGTTAACGGGTATTCAAAATGAATAAGTTAGAAAACTTTGATGATGGATAAAAACCCTCTCATGGAAGACACATTTTGCTTTAGATTTCTCAAAAGATCGTCCAAATCTGTTGAATAGAAGCCGAGTTATGGCCATTTGAAAATTACCTAAATTTTGACAAATCTCGTGTTTAATTTTTTCCGTCAGTGTAATTTGTATTAATTGAACGAATGGAAAAATGGACGAATGGTGGTGAATTAGGCCCAAATTTTTTCCGACCCTACAGAGATCGTTAAAGTGAGCCTTTTTTTGGCCAAAAATAAAGTTTTTTGTTAATGGGGTTCTAAGGTGCAAAATGGGATATTCGTGATTTCGCGAAAACAATAATTGTTGTGCATACCTCAAAGAATATGCAAAGAAAACTTTATTCGTGAAAACGAAAACAATTTTGTCGAAAAACTCTGGAGTTGAGTCAAAAAACCTCAAAATGCACTTTTTTCAAACACCCATAACTTTGTGCCAAATCGCCGTAGAAACTTCGTTTTTGAGTCCTGCACAGGTAACTGAACACATTTCAATGCCCTTTTGTTGGATCGAGTCGGCACATTTTTTCCAACTCAGTACACGTTGCCAAAGTTGGACGTTTTTAGGCCCAAAATCGTGTTTTTGTGCTCGTGGGTTGAAGGGTTCGAAGAGGTATCATCCCAATCTAAGCTTTCCCCCCAAAGCCCACAACTTGGTGCCAAATCGTCGTAAGAACTTCGTTCTTTGAGTACGGCATAAGGAATTGATCAAATTTTAATGCCTTTATGGTGGATCGAGTCGAAAAATTTTTTCCAACACCGTACACATCGTCAAAGTTGGACATGGTTTCCTGAAAAAACTTTTTTTTTTCACAGGGGTGCTAGAGGGGGCGGAAGTGCTTACGCTTAAGTTCCCGTGCATGACTTTAAAGAAGACACTTTAAAGTTAGCCCTCAAAGATTCATCAAAATCTATTGAAAATACGCCGAGTTATGACGGTTTGAAAATGATCGAAATTTCACGAATTTCAAGTGTTTCATTTTTTTCCACCAGTATATACCAGCCTACTAGGCTATGTAAGCTCGATAGGTGGAACCCTAGTGTCCGTCTCCTTTCACCGGTAGCTCTTCATTTTCCTCTAGCTAACATCTCTGTTTACTGATTTTTATTTTGCCACTGCATTCGATACAAACATAATGTGCAATTGAGGGATCTCTATCTTTCCACTTTATCTGCGGACATTTTGACACCTGATAATGATTACAGGATGGATATGGGACAAAAATGTAAAGTTTATCTGAACTCTTTCTTCTCTATTCTGTTTATTCCGTGCACCGCTGAAGTATGTATTTGTCTAAATAAATTAGAAACAACCTTACTTGTTGCAGAAAGCATTAAATAAATTCAATAAAACGTTAAATTCGTTTTATTGAATTTATTTTATGGATATATCCGTTCGCTCGATGGATGGCCAAAGCAAAAAATAAATAAATAATAAATAAAATATATTTATTTAGACAGCAATTTAAATTAACTTCAAGGGAGGAAAAGCCTAAGACTGATTTGCTGATTCATTTAAAATGCAATTAGCAAATGGTTATCTCCGGACGCGATCTAGGCTTCTTTCAACATCATTTATCTTATCAAAAAATGAGTGACCTTCAAGACTAATGATAATGTAGTTGTAAAAATAGCTATTCAAAAATGTATTCACCATTTGTGATATCTCGATGATGAATGAATAGAATAGAATAGAATAGAATATATTTGTGTAAAAAATAAATAAACTGTTACAATAATATATGAGTAAATATTTCCACACTTGTCAGGTAACATAAATACATAATAGGCTAAAAATTACTCTATAATTAGAAAATTAAAAAGAGACGCATCTTAACACTAACACAGATACAACGTATTAAAAATTTTGTCTTGATTAAAGATTGATATTTTACCATTTAATTTTCATGTCATTGATAAATTCATTATGTGAATAATAGGCTTTGGTCACAAGAATTGATTTAATTTTATGTAGCAACAATTTGCTTGGTAACTGTTTATATTCACTAGGCAACTTATTAAAAAATTTAGGTGCTAAGTAATTCAGTGAGTTCTGACTCTTAAGAAGCCGACATTCTTTAGTCATAACGTCATTCCTATTCCTTGTACCATAGTTGTGATTATCAGAATTGAGATTATATTCATTTAAGTTATTAATAATGAATCTAATACTTTCAATAATGAATATGGACGGAACTGTTAAAATATTAAGTTGAATGAATTTGTGTCTAACATCTTCTCTAAAGGCAAGGCCACTTATGGCTCTTACTGCTCTGCGTTGCATTTTAAATACTTTTTCCGCGTGTGACGAATGGCCCCAACAAATTATAGCATATCTAACTATTGACTCGAAAAATGAGTGGTACATTATTATAGTAACTTCCATTGATACACATTGTGATATGTTTCTAAGCATATATACTGATTTAGATAGTTTGTTCACAATATATGTCACATGTTCCCTCCAGGTTAATTTTGGATCTAAATATACTCCAAGAAACTTTACTTTGTCAGGATTATTTATCATGTTGTGATGTTTAAGTGAAAATATAATTTGGTTCGTTTTTGACGCATTCAGACTTAGCAAATTTGCTATGAACCATTCCTGTGCGCTCGATTGACTACGCTCCATTGTGGCCAGTAGATTATCTATGGAGCTATCTTTGTTTAAAACCGTTGTATCATCAGCAAATAATACATATTTTGATAGCATGTCACATTTAGGTATGTCATTCATACATATGAGGAATAATAAATTACCCAGTGATGACCCTTGTGGTACACCACACCTTACATTTTCCATTGAAGATTTTTCATTATTAAAACTTGTTAAGTGTTTCCTTTCAGATAAAAATGATTGTATTAAAGAACAACTTAATTGATCAACTCCGTATTTAGACAATTTACTGATAAGCATGGAGTGGGGTACACAATCGAATGCCTTAGAGAGGTCGCAAAAAATAGCCCCAATATACTCATTGTTTTCATATCCATCAATAATAAATTTCGTTACTTCATTAATTGCATTTATAGTTGATCGTTCTTTACGAAACCCATTTTGACATTTGTTAAATATGCAATTTATTTCAAAGTAATTATATAATTGGTCGTAAATAACCGCTTCATAGATTTTTGAAATGATTGGGACTAGGGATATTGGTCGATAGTCTTCTGCTTTTTCGATATTACCACTTTTGAATATTGGTACTATTTTGGCAATTTTTAAACATTTAGGATATATACCATTCTTTAGACTTGTATTTATTAATTTTGTCAACGGTGTAATAATGTAATTTTTTAAAAGTTTAACGTAGTTTACATTCATATCGTATACATCTGAACATGTGTTATTTTTTAGTTTATTAATTACATCTCTAAGTTCATTATATGATATTTCCCTAAATTTGAATGCGTTAGATTGATGTTCATTGGTAACGAACTCTATTGGGTCAGTGTTGTTCCGAGGAATATTTTGAACAATTTTTTCCGCTACCGTAGCAGGAAACAATGTACTGTATTTGATGAAAGAATACTTAACGAACGGAGAAGAAACCAAAAATACTAGAGAACTCAAAAACACTTGAAGAGAAAGCAATTGAAAACCAACTGATTATAAGATTAGATGATTTGGAATATTTTCTTAATAAAGATAATTAATTATCAGCAATTAGATCCAATGTACTGGAAAGATCAAGAAAGTTATAAAAAATGGAGAGAAATCATAAATTCTTTAAGAGCGGAAAGAGATGTGAAAATAATTAAAGAATTCAACTCTAAATTTACAACAGACTTCAATTTATTTTTCTTCTTCAGGCCACAGTCGGGAAATATTAAATAAACCATATTTACCACATTTATAGTGTGTTTGCAGTATTTGTTGTGCTCGACTCAAATTTAGTTTATTACTAGATTTTCAAGCTTAAGTTGCTGTATGTGAAATTGTGTTCTTTATGTGAAATAGTGAAATATAAAATTAAGAAAATTAACTGGTGATGAACGACGGCCCCGCTGCGCTGCGCATATTTGATCCGACCAGGAGGGGTCGGATCAAATAATTTTTTTTGGTTTGTCTGTTGGGCCCCAAAACCGCCACCTCTCTCAACAGTGCAGAAGAGGATGAATTAATTGTTTTGAATCGCGTTGGGGAACTTCGGGAATGTAATCTGGTGGTAACCGCAGCTTCTGAATCTGACATCTGTCAAATATGACAATGCACTATCAACGCATTTCTTAATTTGCTGTTTGGAAAGCACTCAGACGTTAACAGGATGAAGCTTATTTTTTTTGTCAATAATTTTGGTCCTCCAAATATTATTTGGTGAGCGTCTGAGAAGCGTATACACATTACAAACCAACATATAAACAAAATTTATTAAGGGCGGTACTGATAAGGGTTGTTTTGGTCTTTGGCACGCCGTTGCGGCTGATACGGTCGACGGGGTGACCGAAATGTTATCAAACTTTGGTGGTCTGCTTCAAATGGAATACTCAATGATTTCCCAAAGTTTGATTGTTCTAACCCTCCCGGAAATATATATTTTTAAATTGATTTTCAGGGGAAAAAATTTCAACGTTCAAAAACGACAATTAATACTTATATTATGTATTTTTTACTTATATTATGTATTTTTTTGACGTACCCAATCCATGTAATTTGATGGCTTAATGGACAAATAAAAAAAGAAAAGAAAAGAAAAGAAAGACAATAAGTTTTTTCTTACGTACACGCAACACCGCAATGATAATCCGTCGCTGGATTCGTGATTTAAAGAAAATTAAAAAAATTGGGCTAGAGACGGGCTTTCCGGTAGTGTAATCAGATTTCCGATCGGACAAAAAAAAATTTGTGCGCCGCTGCTAAATTTCGCTTCCCTCTTCTGCACACAACGTCATATCTCGAAAACTAAAAATCTGATCGTGAAAATTTATGGGAATGTTTGATGCAGATTAAATAGACGACGGATATGCCGTCGTCGGATTTTTAATTTTCGAAAAAAAAAAAATTGAAAAAATGAAAAAAAAAAACGGAAAACAATCTAAAATTCGGCTAGATCGTAAACGGTGCGTCCTACGAAAAATATAATACCTACCTTTTAGACGCAAAATGCAATTATGAATAGCATGCCGTTCAAATTTCTCACGTGAAATTAAAAATGACCGCTCTAGATTTTTTTTTATTGAAATCGGGGTGGTTTTCTTTGAATAACTCCTCGAGGGTTAGAGATATCAAAAATTCGTAAGAGACATAAAATGTAGAGGAGAGCTAGTTCTACAAAACTCTACTGTAATCTTTATGTCCCAATGCATTGGGGATTTTTTGAGTCTAGTCCCAGTTTTCCAGCTCAAAAATCCAGGGATGTGAAAGTTTTGGCGTGAACCGCTGCACTGTCAAAAATCGATTTTCAAAAAATCACCCTGTAGTAATTGGCTAACTTAGAAAATCGCGGATTTCACGGTCGCTAAGAGGACCCCTGGGCCTATCGGGAAAAAAAATTAAAATTGGATTTTTTTTTGAGGGGTTGGCAACCCTTTTTTAAGGGGTGGTTGAAGGGGATTTGAAATTTCAATAGTCAGGTTCTTGAATTATTTGTGATTTTTCATGGAAATTTCAACTCTCAACCTATTACAGTTTTTGAGATGTTTGGGGGTCTTGCGTTTAGGAGTATGTAGTAATTTGCAAGATTAATACAGTACTCCCCTAAAGTGTGGAATAATTTCAGTAAAACCGAAATAATCCTTCTGCAGGTCGATTTTCTTTGATAAAAATACACATGTTTGCATGAAAGTCTATTTTCAGTCGTCATTTGTTTTTGAGTAATGACGTCATCCTTATTGTTCTCAAATTGAACCCTCTATTTTTATTCTTGATTTTGAGACATCTTTTCATTGTCCAGCCGGCAGTATAATAATGTTGACATCTTACATATGACATTTTTTGAGTAAATGACAATTGAAAGTGAGAAGCCGATATTTAGAGTTTTTGCAAAATGACCTTGTTCCAGAGCTTGCAGCAATTTTTCCAAACAATAATGATCTTGACCTTCTATATAATTCAATATGGTTTCAGCAAGACGGCGCACCTCCGCAGTATGAGCGGTTTTTTGACAATTGGCAGTCGAGGACCGATAGAATAGCCCGCGAGAGAGATGAAATACGCAGAATTAGCCGAGAAAATATTTAAAATGTTCAAGAAGGCAGTTCGAACATTTAATTTAATAATTGCATTTTTTTGACAAAGATGTTTTTGTTTAATAATAATAATAAACGTTTATTGTACTTACTAAATACATAATAAATAATAAATACAATGGCCATCGACCGAAGTCCTTCAGCCAGTTTTTGTTTATTTTGTGTTAACAATTTATTTTTTTTTACTTAGGCTGAGCAACTCAGTCACACACGCCTGTTATTAATGAATAATGTAAGACATATACAACAACCACGGACCCGAGCGAATACTTCTCGATCGCCGAAAAATCTTCCGCCCGGGATGGGAATAGAACCCACTACACCAACGGACCGCCCTGCGTTAACAATAAAATTTACAGTTTCTCACTTTCAATTGCCATTTACTCGAAAAATTTCGTATGTAAGATGGCAACATTTTTATACTGCCAGTTCGACAATGAAAAAATCTCTCTAAATCGTGAACAAAAATAGGGGGTTGTCATTTAAAAACAAAATGGCTGACGTCATGACTCAAAAACAAATGACATGTGAAAACAGACTTTCATGCAAAAATGTGTGTTTTTTTATCAAAGAAAATTGATCTGTGCGAAGATTGTTCAAAAAATAATTTATTTCGGTTTTACCAAATTTATTCCATACTTTAGGCGCGCACTATGTATGTAAAATGAAATCTAAATGTGTATACTTATTAAATAAACAGCTTCTATATAACATAAATGAGGTGTTTAATTCGTTATATATATTTTTTTAAATGATTAAACATAAAGATTGGAATACGTATATATTTTTTAAATTTGACGTTCATGGGGCACGAGTTAATGATACCCAATCGATTTCAAATTTTATCAGGATTGTTTTCTTGTCTGATGGAAGAGATATGTGGGTTCCTATTATTTAAATTTAAAAAAAATGCTTTATTAATAAGGATCACCCTCAGTTTTCAGGTTTGTTTTCTTATCTATTAGAAGAGATATACTATTTACATTTAAAACAAAATATTTCCTTTATAAATAAGGACCCCTAAGTGGTCTTCTTAGCAAAATTCAGTAGCGTGTATATTTTTTTATTTTGACTTTTAATTTAAGAGTTACGACTCAAAGTTACATTTTCTAAATGGAACACCCTGTATATTTAACTTAAACTAACCCTAACCTTAGCATAGGCACCTACCATTTGCATTGGTAATGACGATCGATGGCGGAGCGAGCTCGTGTAACTACTCCTTATGCATTCATGACGGCCTAAAGTGTCATGGACAGTTAAAATAGAATACGCAGATTTATAACCATTCCCTTTGGGCGTAAGTGATCCGCCGGAGCGCCTCCACGTCTTCTGGGCGCAAGTGTCCCTAATTTTGACGGAGGCGCAAGTGTTCCGGTCGCAACGGCCTCAACACCCTTCCGGGCGCAAGTGTCCCGATTTTTGACGGGGGCGCAAGTGTCCTGGGCGCAACTGACCCTTCACCCATATATTAATGATCCAGCTTTTAGCACGTCCTTCTTGCAGAAAAAATGTTTTTTTCGCGGATTGATATGAAATGTAAGATTTTTAGGACTGCTTTTTGGCGGTGAAATTTCACTTTTGCGGACTAAGCTTCAAAAATGCTTATTTGTGCCTAGGCTGTAAAAGTAATGAGCCAATCAGGTGAGACTACGTCATGTTATTGATGAGACACCGCGTCGACCAATATAAAACGCCCGTTTGACATTACAATGTATTTTTCGCTTAATTGAGAGTTGCCTTCGAATTTCCCGTACCAAAAAGGCCAAAAACAGGTTCCCCGAAGTTTTAATAATACCGCGTGTGATTTCCCCGACCTCCATGCGAGTTCATAAATTATCCACGCACAAAAATCTAGTAGCCGAACGGTGGCGAAATTTGCTTGCCGTGACCGGCTCCTAGTTGCCCGGCATTTGACGTTTAAACGTCGTCGACCGGCGCACTTATTTCCTGACTTACGCTCTTAAATCTGTCACTTTATTGCCTTGTTAAACAAATAACTATTGTTTCTGTTTAATTTCATAAAATTAAAAACTGAAACTCAATAATACTTTTTCGCCTGCCTCTCCCGAAACCATATATTTCGGCCATAAAAATCGGGCCGAAACTACGATTTAGCGTATCTAGGGCCGAAAAAATAATATGCATAATCTAGACAACCTTCCGCGGAATATGAGTAGGCCATGCAAAAATCTGACAGTGACAGTACAATGGTATGCGATATAATATTTCCTGAAACACTATTTTTACTTAAGGCAGGCGAAAAAATATCGAGTGTAACTCATGCCGAAATGCTTTAGCAACCCTTCACTTTTAACAACCCTCGCTTACTTCGCTCGCTCGTGTTGCTAAAAGCGGCGGGTTGCTAAAGCCTATTTTCGACCCTTGATACACTATATACAATTAAATATAAAGGGTATTTTAATAAGACGCCAGAAATTTGTTAGGTTACAGCAGAGATGTTTTTAAAGCAACATCTGTCAATAAGTAGTGAATGGCAAATTACCATTGAAGGTTATGAAATCATCAAATTTTATTTAAAAATCAGTGCTTCGCACGAGTAACGTTACGCGCATTACGTGATTTTTGTCCTTGCCACAATCTTTCTGCCGAATCGACTTTTCGACCTTTGGTGGCCAAATTCGAGTCAAACGGTTGAATAAATATTCAGCCAATACCCGTACGTCATTAAAATAAAAGATCTGCTGAAAACAAGGTTGCTGTAAAACCCGAGGCAGTCAATTTCTCATCGTTCGCAAGAAGTTGGCCTTTATGCGACTTCAACTTATGAGTCGGGACTTGAGTCTGTACCCGTGTAAAATCCAATCGACCTAGGAACTTAAGGTCAACTGCCATATACAACGCAGTGTTCTGATTGGGCTCCGGAGCAGTTGGAAGTTGTCCCAAATTTCGTTAAAAAATCACCCCATTTTTGGATGAATGGATATGTGAACAAGCAAAATTGTCAGATTTGGAGCGATACCAATCCACACGAGATACACCAGCACAAAATGTATCCCGATAAAGTCACTGACTTTGGACTGGTAGAATCATTGGCCCATACTTCTTCCAAAATCCATCGCATTGCCATAACAGTCAACGGCGATCGCTACCGATTGATGATAAGCAATTTCTTGTCGCCTAAACTGGATGATACATACCGAGAACATGCGGCTCCAACAGGACGGCGCTACATGCTACATAGCGCTTGCATCGATGGATATTCTGCACGATCTAATTGAGGGCGATTTAATGCCTTTAGACTTCTTTCCTTGGGGCTATCTTAAATCGCAGGTCTATGAGAATAAACCGCAAATAATTGCCATCCAGCAAAATCAACACGATTTATGTGACAAATTTCTGGACCCCCGAATACTAATAAATATAATCATTATTTTTTGTTGTGTGTCGTTTCAACGTATTAATAATAGATTGATCGGTATGTTGTAGTTCCTTATTTTTTTTATTATTTATATCGCGACCGGTTTCGGTATACAGGGTGTCCTAAATTGAGTAGGATTGCATGGGTATCTTTCTTATTCTTAAAGCTAGAGATCTGTTTAAATGGGCAATGTTGTGCAGTTTTCTATGCTGATTCAGATTATGTTGAGAAATTTTCAAAATTCCGAGCAGTTTAGAAAATATTTTAAAAAAACTAAAAATCGCGATTTTCAAAAAAATCAAATATCTCAATAATTATTAAAGATGCGAAAAAAAGGTTTAAATAAAAGTTACTTGGTTTAATTAGGCAAACATAGAAATCAAGTCAAAATAAAATTCAAGATGGCGGTTTCCGAGATATTAATACCAACTTTCTTATTTCAAATGGCCGCCATATTTGATTTTTACACGCATAAATAGACTTTTTTTTCTCTTTTCAACGATACAACATACCCATCAATCTATTATAATAATTATTACTAAACTTAAAAAGTGCTTTGTTGTATGTACATTATACAGGGTTGGGATAAAGTATGGAACCAGGTAAATATCTTTAAAACAAAAAGGGCTAAATTTATGAAACTTTGCAGGCAAGTATAATGACACATCCATATTTTTTGTTACTACTGTACTTCCGGTTTGACCGGAAATACCGTCAACTTTTTTTATTTAAATGGTACACCCTGTATATTTTTACATTTTCGAATAGATACTTATGTATGGTTCGGTGGGTGTGTGACTTGTAGTTTTTTAAATATTAAATAAAATAATTCTACATCGAGTTGGCTTTTTACATCTTTTTACACTGTTTTCTGATAAAACAATTTCGTGTTTTTTACATTTTCTGTAACTGACACATAATATCCATGTGAAATATTAACATTGCTGTTCAATTTTGGGTGAACTAACTGAACGTGAAAAAAATACTTTGTTAATTATGGTTAGTTTTGGAGATTGATAGAAATCTCTACAAGATGCATGCAATATTTTTAATACAACATTCCCTGATTCTAATATTTATAAATCAAAATTTTCAAGGGCTGAACAAAATTGTTATGAAATTCACAAATTTCATTTTTCATTATGTTATTTATTATTTAAAAAACACAAGTCCAAACCCTATATCACTGTAATTGTTGAAAAGGTGCCTATTTAAAAATGTAAAAATATACAGGGTGTCCCATTTAAACTAAAAAAGTTGAGGGTATTTCCGGTGAAACCGGAAGTACAGTAGTAACAAAAAATATGGCATCAGTTGCGTAATGTGTCATTGTACTTGCCTGCAAAGTTTCATAAATTTAGCCCTTTTTGTTTTAAAGACATTTACTTGCTTCCATACTTTATCCCAACCCTGTATATTGCTGCCAAATTCATTATTTTAGCCTTAAATATAAATGATAGGAATGACTGTTATAAGCGGTAATTTCAAAGAGGGATAAACAAATCTATTCTTAGCATAATACGTTCCAGTAATTCAAGGAACAAACGTAAGAAAATTCCGCACGGGGATTATTTTAATAAGACCTCATTATTTCCATATTCGAAAGGAAACTCCCCACTTCCCTCTCCCACACACAAATTGAAGCGAAATTACAACGTCACATTTAAATTCGGTCCGTTTTCAAGTATGACGTGTCCCTTTGATCCTTTGGAACAGGCGATTGCCGGCAACATATTTCTCCCATAATCCGGCTCACATTTAAAATATTTATCGTATAATAGATGGCCCTTCGCGTGACAAAATGCCACCATATTCCCTGCATAATACATGTAATCTTCCAGAGATTGGCATTAAACTCGTCCATCGCCTCAGAGCCTATCGCCGATTGAATGGGGCCCGGCTCTCCTCTCCTCTCACAAATTGAAAATCTAACTGATTTACCAAAGTGTCTGCGTGTGGGTGTGTGTGTATAAAAGGCTCCTTATCTGCAGATTTAGAGAGCATGTTTCCATCTCATTTCGTCCCCGTGCCCTTCCGTGGCCTCGCCACCTCCGCCGCCCTTTCGACCTTGTTTCGCGGCACCGCTGACCCTTCTGACCTTTTCTGGACACCGTTACTTACACGCGATAGCATCTCCTCGACTTCTTCAATACTATAAATCTCATTCCTCTGTGCATGCATGTGTGGATAATCTGTATAATGCAACATTCCACTGCCAAAAAGTCTTTCGAATCTTAAAAGGAAGGGAGACAAACACTTCAATTTGAGATTCCTTTATTCATTTCTTTCCTTGACGAAAAATGTACGCATGTATAAAAATTCTTTTGTCGTTGTCCTTTATTTGTATTGACAGAGTTTTCATATTTCTAAACAAATACCTGAACATCACAAACAGATAATTAGTCATATTAATTTTCAATTTATTATTTCTAATTGGAAATCCGATATAGAATTTGCGTAATTAGTATAAATATATTAACTAACTGAATTCGAATGGAACTGCACCAAGGGGGGTCTCGATCGATCGACTAAACTATATCTTCATTGCCGCCATTCACAATTCAACATTAATTCCGACATAATTAACACTGCGGACCGCAACCGCTACGACTGGTATATTGGGCGCAATATGAAACCATGTTGCGCCGTAAAAATCCAACCATAGAATATAATATTGTTTGTCGACCGCAGAACGCTATGCCGCCAACTCTGAATTATATTACTCGCATAATTTGATACGGCCCACAATCATTTACGTTCCGGAATATTTTCCGGAATTCGTTGAATGTTTTACAAAATGTAATAAATTTACGTTTTATATATATTTCCGACCAAATATATTTACAAATTTTATTAAATGCGCGAATATATTTTTGTAAATCTGTTTTTTGGTCATATTGGCTGACTAGGTAAATTAGCTTTACAGTTGCCACGGCGACCTTACCGGCTCCATCAACTTAGCCCCCCGAAGTTCGACTTTTTTGAAAAAACCTTTTGCGCCAGAAGGGCCTTAGCTAGCGCCACCTAGCGCCACAAAATTTAGAGCTAGCGCCCCTAAGGCGAGAAAGTTACGAGGGTTTGAAATTCCGGGGGGCCAAGTCGACGGTTGCCCCCCGAACTTTGATTTTTTAAGTTTTTTCACTTGATTCGGATTCCCCTGAGCTAGCGCCACCTAGCGCCACCAATTTAAAAGCTAGCGCCACCCCCACAACCCTAGAAAATAAAAAAACATTTTTGACTCCAGTCCCCCGAAATCGGATTTTTTACTGAAATTTGGTGGAAATAATAGGTTAGAGCTAGCGCCAACCGAATATGAAAAAAAATTTCTCTCAAAAAAATCTGGTGAAGAATTATTTACATTTAAATTTTGATAGAAGAGCTTTCAGGTCCCGTATGCGTATGCTGAATTTCTTCGTATCATATTCGAAAAATTCTATATAAATAATGGAAAACAAATATGTGTGCATACTCTTTTCACACTGCAATTACTGAATTATTGTTCAGTGGTAGTAATCATCACATGGGTCGCTTACGAGGGAGCACAATAGGGGATTAATTTTAAAACCCTAAATAATATTAAACGGAGCATATTGGTACATAAGCAAAACAACAAACGATGTCAAAAAATTTTCCTGCATTATAACAATGTCTTCAGGGTTACTTATCACGATCAAGTATAATAAAGACAATGGCGTAACCAGCTCTACATTGTTCCCCAGTTAATTTTAAAATTGTTTTAACTTGACAAATAAACCACCGATTTCAAAAAACTTTACGGCGTTATAAAGGCCATCATACTGCTAGTTGATACGAGTAATTAGAAAGCTAGCGCCAGTGAGGCAGAGGCGTCCGGAGCGATTGTTTTTTAACCCCCGAATAATTTAAATTGTTATAACTTGATAAATAAACCACCGATTTAAAAAAAACTTTACGGCGTTATAAAGGCCTTCATACTGCTGGTTGATATGAGTAATCAGAAAGCTAGCGCCAGTAAGGCAGAGGCGTCAGGAGCGATTGATTTTTTACCCCCGAATAATTTAAATTGTTATAACTTGACAAATAAACAACAGATTTCAAAAAACTTTACGGCGTTATAAAGGCCTTCATACTGCTGGTTGATATGAGTAATCCGGAAGCTAGCGCCAGTAAGGCAGAGGCGTACGCAGCGATTGTTTTTTTACCCCCGAATAATTTGAATTGTTATAACTTGACAAATAAACCACCGATTTCAAAAAACTTTACGGCGTTATAAAGGCCTTCATACTTCTGGTTGATATGAGTAATCAGGAAGCTAGCGCCAGTAAGGCAGAGGCGTACGGAGAGATTGATTTTTTACCCCCGAATCATTTTAATTGTTATAACTTGACAAATAAACCACCTATTTCAAAAAACTTTTCGTCTTTATAAAGGCCTTCATACTGCTGGTTGATATGAGTAATTATAAAGCTGGCGCCAGTAATGCAGAGGCGTACAAAGCGATTGATTTTTTACCCCCGAATAATTTAAATTGTTATAACTTGTATCCGAAGTATCCGATTTCAGATAAACACAAATGTTAACCTCTTTTAGGTGAGTAAAACACTTCACATTGTATACCATTATGTCGATTCAATCTTTTCCCTCATACAGGGTCCTGCATCTCACTTCCCGTCTTCTATGGCTCGGCTACTAATTAATTCAGGATTTTGATATTTAGCAGACTTCACTTGTATCCTAAGGCGTATTTCATAAAAAAATATTTTGATTATACAGGGTGTCCCAAAAACGTGTGACGTCATGATAATATATTTTTTTAAATTACATGCCCTATATTTTATTGCTTGTTTGGGTACCTTGTATGGTTAACTACATACTTCTATAATTTTATTAAAATCGAATCAGTGATTTCAGCAAAAAAAACTTAAATCAGTTAAGCACTATTGGTTTAAAAAATGAATAAAAAATTAAAATAGTGCCTCGTTAATAAAATCATACAGGGTACTTAATAATTAAGGTTTGATAGTCCCGTTAACCAAGTTTGATTGATAAGAATTTTACAGGGTTTCCACAATTTATTGTCAAACTTTGACTATTTTGACTTTAGTAGTGTAAAAGTTTAAAGCATTGTTAGCTTAAGCTTTTTTGACTCAAGAATTATATTTTGTCACGGAAAAAAAATAATTATTTAGGCCGTAGGTATGGAGTTTCTCAAAACGGGATTCGAAGAATATGGCAGGGGTATAAGGAAAATGGTCTAATAACAGCCAGAGCACGGCCAGGAAGACCAAGACAAACTAATGGTCAAGATGACCGATTTATGTTGTTACAATCTTAGAGAAATTGCACTGCATCAATTACAGCTAATGAGCTTGCTGCTGTCAGAAATGTTCAAATATACAGATCAGCGCCGACTTCGAGAAAATAATTTAAAGTCATATCGGGCTGCCACTGGTCCAAAACTTACGGTTCGTCACAAACAAAATCGATTGAATTTTGCTAGAACTTATCGGAACTGGGGGGCTGCCGAGTGGCGACATGTCTTATGGTCTGATGAATCCCGTTTTACCTTGGATGCTTCAGACGGTCGTGCTCGGGTATGGAGGAGACCAGGAAAACGATACGCAGCATGTACCGTGGCTCCTAGATCCAATCTTTTCGGAGGTTCTGTAATGGTATGGGGAGGGATTTCTGTGCAAGATCGTACAGAACTCCATATTTGTGATAGAGTAGCCCTTAACGCAGATACGTACATTAGGGATATTGTAGAGGAACGTGTGGTAGCCACTTTATTGGAGAAAACTTTAGATTAATGCAGGATAATGCTCGCCCACATGTGGCGAACGTTACCCTCCAATATTTAAACGAAGTCGAAATTAGGTGTTTGGATTGGCCTGCTTATTCACCTGATCTGAACCAACTGGGAAGAGCCATTTGAGCTCGCCCTGATCGCCCTCAGACCTTAAGAGATCTCACAGCATATTTGGTTGAAGAGTAGGACAGATTGCGGCAAAAATACGTTGCAACGTTGATTAGCAGCATCTCTAGACATCTGGACTGTGATATTAGGGCTCGTGGTGGAAACACCAAATATTGAAAGTTCCGTTCGTACCCATTGTGTTTTTTGCATTTTTTTTATAAACACTATATTTATTTAGTATTCTAAAACGTAAGTAAGTAAAGATTAATTATTAATTTATGGGGGGAAAAGAGTGAACGAATGGATGAGAGAGGACGGAACCGGGGTGAAGACACTGGCGAGGTTGGGGTGGGAAAAGGAGAGGAGAAGGAAAAGAAGGAAGGAATTTATCATCAAAGGTGGTTTTTGATTATCGTTTTTTGGCAGAAAAAAATTTCACTACGAAAAATATGAAAAATTGTTAGTGAACTAAAACTTTTGTCGCGAAATGTATATAGACTGACCCGCAAAAACAAGCGGCCACATCGAAATGTTTTAAATATTTGTCAAGTTAGAACAATTTAAATGATTCGGGGGTAAAAAATCAATCGCTCCGTACGCCTCTGCCTTACTGGCGCTAGCTTTCTAATTACTCATATCAACCAGCAGTATGAAGGCCTTTATAACGCCGTAAAGTTATTTTGAAATCGGTTGTTTATTTGTCAATTTATAGCAATTTAAATTATTCGGGGGTAAAAAATCAATCGCTTCGTACGCCTCTGCCTTACTGGCGCTAGCTTTCTAACTACTCATATCAACGAGCAGTGTGAAGGCCTTTATAACGCCGTAAAGGTTTTTTAAATCGGTGGTTCATTAGTCAAGTTATACCAATTTAAATTATTCGGGGGTAAAAAATCAATCGCTCCGTACGCCTCTGCATTACTGGCGCCAGCTTTCTAATTACTCATATCATCCAGCAGTATGAATGCCTTTATAACGCCGTAAAGTTATTTTGAAATCGGTTGTTTATTTGCCAATTTATAACAATTTAAATTATTCAGGGGTAAAAAATCAATCGCTCCGTACGCCTCTGCCTTACTGGCGCTAGCTTTCTGATTACTCATATCAACCAGCAGTATGAAGGCCCTTATAACGCCGTAAAGTTTTTTTAAAATCGGTGGTTTATTTGTCAAGTTATAACAATTTAAATTATTCGAGGGTAAAAAATCAATCGCTCTGTACGCCTCTGCCTTACCGGCGCTAGCTTTCTGATTACTCATATCAACCAGCAGTATGAGGGCCCTTATAACGCCGTAAAGTTTTTTTAAAATCGGTTGTTTATTTGTCAAGTTATAACAATTTAAATTATTCGAGGGTAAAAAATCAATCGCTCCGTACGCCTCTGCCTTACTGGCGCTAGCTTTCTGATTACTCATATCAACCAGCAGTTTGAAGGCCCTTATAACGCCGTAAAGTTTTTTTAAAATCGGTTGTTTATTTGTCAAGTTATAACAATTTAAATTATTCGAGGGTAAAAAATCAATCGCTCCGTACGCCTCTGCCTTACTGGCGCTAGCTTTCTAATTACTCATATCAACCAGCAGTATGAAGGCCTTTATAAAGCCGTAAAGTTTTTTGAAATCGGTGGTTTATTTGTCAAGTTAAAACAATTTTAAAATTAACTGGGGAACAAAGTAGAGCTGGTTACGCCACTGTCTTTATTATACTTGATCGTGATAAGTAACACTGAAGACATTGTTATAATGCAGGAAAATTTTTTGACATCGTTTGTTGTTTTGCTTATGTACCAATATGCTCCGTTTAATATTATTCATGGTTTTAAAATTAATCCCATATTGTGCTCCTTCTTAAGCGACCCATGTGATGATTACTACCACTGAATAATAATTCAGTAATTGCAGTGCGAAAAGAGTATGCACACATATTTGTTTTCCATTATTTATATTGAATTTTTCGAATACGATACGAAGAAATTCAGCATACGCATACCGGACCTGAAAGCTCTTCTATCAAAATTTAAATGTAAATAATTCTTCACCAGATTTTTTTGAGAGAATTTTTTTTTCATATTCGGTTGGCGCTAGCTCTAAGCTATTATTTCCACCCAATTTCAGTAAAAAAATCCGATTTCGGGGGGCTGAGGTCAAAAATGTTTTTTTTTATTTTCTAGGGTTGTGGGGGTGGCGCATGCTTTTAAATTGGTGGCGCTAGGTGCCGCTAGCTCAGGGGAATCCGAATCAAGTGAAAAAACTTAAAAAATCAAAGTTCGGGGGGCAACCGTCGACTTGGCCCCCCGGAATTTCAAACCCCCGTAACTTTCTCGATTTAGGGGCGCTAGCTCTAAATTTTTTGGCGCTAGGTGGCGCTAGCTAAGGCCCTTCTGGCGCAATAGGTTTTTTCAAAAAAGTCGAACTTTGGGGGGCTAAGTTGACGGAGCCATTTTTATGGCCGAAATAAGTGGTTTCGGTAGAGGCAGGCGAAAAAATAAGTAACAACACCGATTATTAATATAGGAGGCGTTCAAAATGCACGCCTCTAATTATTTATATTACATTTGTTTGCCTCTGAATATAAATTTCGAACGTCTTGGCAGCTAATCGTAACTGATTTATTTCATATTAGATGGCCTTGGTTATTTTTTAAGGCAAACTCGTGATCGGGTGAGAAAATTAACTGGTCTGATTATTTGTACATCGAATATACCAAAAAAAATAATCTATATATGAAAGAATTTCATTTCGAGCGAACTACTTATCGGTTTTTATTTTCTGTGTTAATAAAAGTGTGTGTTTTTTGTATCGATAATTGGATTTATCGAGTTGTGCTGGGGAGAATACAATCAATTTGTTTCTTTTACAAACCGGCGAGAGAAATAACACTTATGGTGAATGCGCCGGGAGCTTTCAATTAACGATTCCCGTCACTCTATTGAGATGCTGTCTGTTAAACACGGAATACTTTACCTATGATGGCTACGTAGATTTTGTAATGGGTTTTCCTGTTTTCTTTATTAATTCCCTGAACAAGAACCGATATTAAACTGGTTGTTTTTACAAACTTGAACGAAATATCGCATTGAATTAAATCTGGTTGTGAAATTTTAATCGATTTTAGCATCCCAAGTTCTGAATTTAATTAATTTCTTTAGAAATTAATTCATTTTTCATATATCTGATATGTTCGCGGGATTAAATTAATTTTTAATTGGTACAAAAAAATTCTTATTAATTTACTAAATAATTCATATTTATCTTTAACAAATAAATGCAAACTGGGTTAATAATTTGATCTGTAACTTTGAAGTGCACGTCATTATCAGACAACGAAGGGCCATTGTGCGATGGTTCGACACGAATTTGCGCGCAGAGAAATGATAAATGACAGAGCTTATATTGATTGAATTGAAATTATATTGGAAGCTTGTCCTCATCTATCGTAAAAATAATAAAAGAAACGAATACTCGAAATCAGCAGGATGGGCCTGGATCGTGTCAGACGTTGGAAAATTAGTAGTGAAGGCTACATCCCGAATTTCATTACGTAGATAATTACATTAGGGCCCGGAATTAGTACCAACTTTACAGACCCATAAAGTGCGAGGAATATCGCGATAATGTAAATGTTTGAAACGCGAACGGAGGCGAAGGCCATTGTAAATAAGTGAGACTTAGTCTGGTCGTGTTCGTGTTTCGTGCATGGGTTTATGGTCCTGCTGTCATATTAGGGGGGATGCCGGCGGGGGGCTCCGGGGCCGAAGACGTTACGCTGCAAACGCGAGAGTGGGAGTTCTTCCAGGGTTTCCTGGTTTTATTCGTCGCTTTTATTCTTGGAGGCGGCCGCCATGTTGTCTCCAGAGACGGAAACGGAGCTTGAGGGCTCGAATCTACTTCCGGTCGTAAACATAGGACATGACGGAGGCCAGTCTGTTTACGGGCAAATACGTGTCCGATGTATCGCCGTGGCCTAGATATACCAAATCCAATTATTGTAGATTACAATGTGATGAGCCAGCGAAAATGCTTATCCCGAAATAATAGCGATGCATGCCAATTATTATTATTTACTTTTACAAGCAACCAATAATGAAATTTTAATACAACACTTTGCAAACAGTGGATTAATTGATTATATTACTGACAATAATTTTTTTTTTGCTTCCTGGATCTGAAAAATATTACAAAAGAAAATAAATAGATATTTTTTTATGAATCAATTTTTGATTAATTCCCAATTATTCTAATTTTTGTTTAATATAATACAAATCTAACACTTTTTAAAGGCGACATCTATTATCAAAACTTTGCAGTGAGTATAGCAATCTCTCGATAATAAGAAACCTTCAACTTGCGACATTTATAACTGTATCAATGATATACATTTAAATATTATTTCCCCGTGGGACATGCGAGGACATAAGGCTTGAACGGAATGTTGAATTTGTTCTAAGTTAGAGTAATTGAAGGAGATGTCATTGCTGAAGATAACGAAGAATCTTTAGTTAACAAATGCATTTTTCTACGTCCGTTATAAAATGTACAGTTTCTTTCATTAATTTGGGTTCATAAAATATGTGATTCCTGAACCCTACAAACAACGTGAAAAAATGCTATAACGATTCATTTTATCACGCTTTTGCGTGGATAAAAGTGCCGTAGCGGTTCATTTTTTAACGCTACTATAAAATTGTTTGCGCAAAGTATTCGTTTCCGACCTATAAAACTTGATTATTATTATTATCTCTATTAAAAAAAGTATTATTACTTCTAAAAATGGATTAGGTTTTTATCGAATTTATTTAAAGTACGTAGAAAAAAATTTGTATGAAACTCGAGAGTAAAGCAACTTTTTTTTCACTTGTAGGAATTACCGCGCTTGCCTTTGGCTCGTGTGGCAATCTTTCCTACTCGTGAAAAAAGTGCTACTTTACTCACTTGTTGCATAAATAACTATTCTTAAACTGTGATGTGTAAAATTTAACAATAGATTTTTTTTTATTCAATTCAGTGATACATATAAATAATTACCAATTTTAACTTCCGATATCGACGAGAAGTTAGCCATAAAAATTCCAGCCATAGATTTCCCGGCGCATTCACCAAGTTGGTGCGATATTAAAATTTTATTTATGTAGTGCCTTTCTGTGGGTGTATTTAGCAACTACAAAGTGTCAAAAGGCCATGAAAATTAAAACTAAAAAACTAAAATTATCTAACAACTCATTAATTCACGGGTGGCGTTTAAACAAATCGTTTTTATTTAACATTAACAGAAAATCATGGCTGGCCCATAAAACAATAAGGACATGCAGCCACGATTTTCTATTAATGTTAAATAAAAAATATAAGAAAAATTCATCACGGTTCTTTGATGATTTGTAATTGTTAAATGTACTTGCAGAAAGGCATTGCAAAAATATTTCTTTTTTTGATATGCCCTTTTTGTGTTATGATTTTTTTAAACGCCACCCGTGAATGAATGAACTGTTAGATAATTTTTGTTTTTTCGTTTTAATTTTCATGGCCTTTTGACAGTTTGTAGTTGCTAAATACACCCACAGAAAGGCACTACACAAATAAAATTTAAAAATCGCACCTGATTGGTGAACGCGCCGGGAAATCGATGGCTGGAATTTTTACGGCTAACTTCTCGTCGGTACTTCCGATTATCCAAATAAATTTAAATTACAAATACATTTTATTATCTTAACAAAAACATTTGGAGATTATTGCCAATAATCTAGATTATCCCAAATTCACAAGAAACGCATCCGCGAGTCCATTTTATCCCGGATCGTCCGATTTTCGGGGAGGAAATGAGAAAAAGCTCATCCGTGAACGGAATTAATCCCGCGGGATTATACTTTGTTTTGTGGATATTTAAAGCGAGGACGGATCCAGCGCAAAAAAAATCCTCCGCCCTTCGTTCATGCATCGTGCCAGATTTCTGCGTGGGGTAGTAATATATGAGTATTAGATGGTAATTTCATTTACCCGAAAGATGGCCCCTTTTTCATAAATCGCGGTGATTTTAACCCTCCCATACTCTTCGGCTGGAATACATTCCCGAAGAAGCGTACACTATTTCGCTTTAAAAACGGGGTTGTTTATTTACATTAGCGTTAACTTTTACAATGTAGACCTGCATTAGCAGTTTGACCCCCTGGAATGCGCCGCTTAAACCCTTTCCTAACAAGTGCTCCTAGTTTAGTTTAATGCCGGCCCGTTTCAGCTGTAAACGTTACAGCTGCAAGGTGAAAACTCATTTAAGTATTTTTTGCTATTGTTGTTGCTCGTCAACTATAAAGATGTTGTATAAATTATACAGGCTCGAATTTACAATTTTGTTTTGTTTTAAATCGTTAAATGTCTTGTTTTAGAAAATAAATAAATGTGAAAACAAATTTATTATTAAAATTAAAAAATTCTGACTTGTTGCAGAAGCATTGAATAATATAATAAATTATTTAATTGACCATGATTGAACATTTTGAAGTGTGTACATATTTTAAAATTAAAAGTTCGAAGATTTTAAAATTGTGTTTTCATTTTTGACACAACCGCGTTAGTCGATGATTCAGAAGTCAAAATATTGCAAATTTGGTGTGATTTTAAAACGGATTATGAAATTTTCTCGTGAACTAATTGCGGATCCAGGGATGGAAGGTTAATGGAGGCAATAGTCGTAGATTTTATTTGTTTGTCGTAAACTTTACGAAAATTTAAGTGTTAACATTAAAAAATATTTTTTTTGAAATTTAGTTAAAGTTAAAAAAACAAGTTGATAGTGGCAAGATACTATTTTTGACAGTGTCAAAATACAGTTTTTGGCGATGTAAAAATATAATTTTTGACGGCGAAGAACACAATCTCTGTGGTGAAAAAATACCGTTCTTCCCAATAAACAAATTCCACTTTTGACAGTTAAAAAAAATACTATTTTTCTATTTTGCGTCTAAAACGGAGCCGTTAACGCACTCATATGGGTTCATTAATGTCTCACCGAGTGCTTTAATAATTTAATTTTTCAAGGTTGATACCGTTGAAATTCAGAGCCGTTAACCTGTGCTAAATTTTCGGCGAGATAGTTTTGAGGTTATGTAATGTGAAGAAATCGCAAACTAATTTTAAATTGAAATGTCAATTATCAGTGTTACCAACCACCATACAATTTTCTAAATTTTTATGGGCGATTTTTAAAAGGGGCAAAATAGAAAAAATACTGTAAAAAACTCGTTCCTAAGGCCTTTTTTCGCACTTATCCATTAGAAAACTTGGACTCGTGCAAAAAAATCGTGCTCATTGAACTCGTTTTTTAATATACTATTTTGACAGTGGCAAAATACTTTTTTTGCCGATGTAAAAATATAATTTTTGGCAACGAAGAGTACAATTTTTGTGGTGGAAAAATATCGTTCTTCCCAGTGAAAAAGTACAATTTTTGATAGTTAATAAAACACAAGTTTTCACAGTGATAAATACTATTTTTTACAATTGCAAAATACATTCCCTTACAATGTATTACAATATAGTTTTTAACAACGAAGAATACCATTATTGTAGTGGAAAAATACCATTCTTCCGGGTAAAAATAAAAACCATCTTTGACAGTTAAGAAAACACATGTTTTGATAGTCGCAAAATACAATTTTTGACAATAGCAAAATGGCGATATGAAAATATCATTTTTGAAAACGAAGAATACAATTTTTGTGCTGAAAAAATACCGTCCTTCACAGTGAAAAATACCATCCTTGACAGTTAAAAAAAACAAGTTTCGACAGTGGCAAAATACTATTTTTGACAATGACAAAATACAATTTTTGGCGATCTAAAAAAATATTTTTTGACAACGAAGAATACAATTTTTGTGGTGGAAAATACCATTCTTCCCGGTGAAAAAAATACCATATTTGGCAGTTAAAAAAAACACAAGTTTTGATAGTGGCAAAATACAATTTTTGACAAAGACAAACCACAATTTTTGGCGATCTAAATATTACATTTTTGACTATGAAGAATACATTTTTTTTGGTGGAAAAAAACCGTTCTTCCCAATGAAAAATACTATTTTTGACAGTTAAAAAAATAAGTTTAGACAGTGACGAAATACCATTTTTGACAGTGCCAAAATACATTTTTACTACACTATACTATACTACTATTTCTTTGCGATATAAAAAAATAATTTTTGAAATCTAAGTATACAATTTTTGAAGTGTAGAAATACCGTTCTTCCCGGTGAAAATAAATACCATCGTTGACAGTTAAAAATCACAAGTTTTAATGGTGGCAAAATACAATTTTTGACAATGGCAAAATACAATTTTTGGCGATGTAAAAATATCATTTTTGACAACGAATAATACAATTTCTGAGGTGAAAAAATACCATTTTTGACAAGCTTCGACAGTGGCGAAATTCTGTTTTTGACAGTGGCAAAATACAATTTTTGGTCTTGTTAAAATATAATTTATAATAATAATAATAATAATAATAAAATTATTTAGATATTTGTTAGGAAAATAAATATTATTATTATTATTATTATTATTATTATTATTATTGACAACGAAGAATACAATTTTTGTAGTGGAAAAATACAGTTCTTTCGGGTGAAAATAAATACCATGTTTTAATGGTGGCAAAATACAATTTTTGGCGATGTAAAAATATAATTTTTGACAACGAAGAATACAATTTTTGTGGTGTAAAAATATCGTTATTCCCAGTGAAAAAGGACCATTTAAAAAAACACAAGTTTTGACAGTGGCAAAATACTATTTTTGACAGTAGCAACATACATTTCTTTGCAAAGTAAGAAATATATTTTTTGACAACGAAGAATACAATTTTTGTTGTGGAAAAATACCAATCCTGAACTGGCACCTTGTGGTTTGGCACCTTGTGGTTTTTCATAACCTGTAAATTATTTATGTATAATTTTTTATTATTTTTATTTTTGATTTTTGGTTTATTTGTATTATATGTACAGGTTATAAAAATAAAGGCCTATTATTATTATTATTATTATTATTCTTCCGGGGACAAATTAATACCATCTTTTACAGTTAAAATACACAAGTTTTGATAGTCGTAAAATACATTTTTTGATAATGGCAAAATATACTTTTTGGCGATATGAAAATATCATTTTTGAAAACGAAGAATACAATTTTTGTGCTGAAAAAATACCGCTCTTCACAGTGAAAAATACCATTCTTGACTTAAAAAGAAACAAGTTTGGACAGTGGCAAAATACTATTTTTGACAGTGGTAAAATACTATTTTTGGCGATGTAAAAATATAATTTTTGACAACGAAGAATACAATTTTTGTGGTGAAAAAATACCGTTCTTTCCGGTGAAAAAATACCATCTTTGACAGTTAAAAAACAAAAGATTTGATAGTGGCAAAATACAATTTTTGACACTGGCAAAATACAATTTTTGGCGATGTAAAAATATCATTTTTGACGACGAAGAAAACAATTTTAGTTGGGAGAAAATACCGTTCTTCTCAGTAAAAAAAATACAATTTTTGACAGTTAGAAAAACGCAAGTTTTGATAGTGGCACAACACAATTTTTGGCGATGTAAAAATATAATTTTTGACAACGAAGAATACAACTTTGGTGGTTGAAAACTACCGTTCTTCCCAGTAAAAATACCAGTTTTAAAATTTAAAAAACACAATTTTTGACAGTGGCAAAATATTGCTTTTGGCGATAGAGAAAATGAATTTTTCACAATATAAAAATAAAATTTTGAGTGTGGTGAAATACTATTTTTACAAGCTTCCAAGGATGGTGGAAAAATATAATTTTTGACAGTGTAGGAAATTATGTGTGATAGTGTAAAATCACAAGTTTTGACAGTATATATCATTTTGGCGATATAAAATATAATTTTAGACAACGAAAACAGATAATTTTTGAAGATGGAAAAATACGGTTTTTCTCAGACAGACAAAATTTGCAAATGGTTAAATTCACCCATTGTACATTTAATTAATATAAATTGTTAATATAAATATAGTTCTCATTCGTTAAATTATCTCAGCAAATACCACTCGCGGTTATAATTTCGGCAGAATAAATTTTATTTTAAGCACTCGTTATTTCATCGCAAATTTCTTGAATGAATTGAGATTAGGCAAAATCCACTCGCGCTAAAGCGGTCATGGTTTTTTCCATCTCAATTCATTCTCGAGATTTGTGTCGATTCAATGGCTCGTGCAAACAAATAAAATTTATCCGGCCAAATTAAACCTCTTGTGGTATTACCCCCGAAAAAATATTCGACAGTTAAAAAACATAATTTTTGACAGTTGCAGAATACTGATTTCGGCCATAGAGAAATTGAGATTTGATAACGGAGAAATGCAAGTTTGACGGTGGCGAAGTACTATTTTTGGCAGTGCAAACATACAATTTTTAACATGAAAGAAAAACCAATTTTGGCAGTTGAAAAGCACAATTTTTGATAGCGAAGAATAATCATTTTTGACAGTTAAAAAGTACAATTTTTGATATTGACAAAATTCCATTTTTGGCGGTACATTTTTACAATGAAAAAAAAATACAATTTTTAATTATAGAGAATGATAATTTTTGACAAAAAAACTTCTTTCTTGATGGAGGAGAAATACTATTTGGCAGTGGCAGAATACTGTTTTTGGCAATAGAGAAATTGAAAATTTTATAATGAAGAAATGCAATTTTGACGGTGGTATAATACTATTTTTGACAGGGAAGAAAAACCATTTTTAACAGTTAAATACATATTTTTTTCCATTGACAAAATTACATTTTTGCTGATACATTTTGACAATAAAAAATACAATTTTTAACTACGAAGAATGATAATTTTTGACGTCAAAAATTTCCTTCTTGATCGAGGAGAAAGACTATTTTGACAGTGTTAAAATACAATAAAATGAGAAATAATAATAATAAGAACAATAATTCTTCGGCGTCAAAAATTATATTTTTATTACATCGCCAAAAACTGTATTTTGTCACTGTCAAAAATAGTATTTTATCAATGTCAAAACTTCCTAACAAAAATTATAAAGATTTTTTCGCGAAATCTCTTAAAGGTAATGATTATTCGAATTTGAAGTATAATTGTATAATTTCCATCTTTCATAATTTTAACGCAAGTACTCCCGAACAAAAAATCAAATTTGAAAAATTGTTCCATTATCGCAATGCACGCAACGCAATATTTAAATGAAGATGATGGTGGCGACCGTTACTATGTGGTAGTCCATTGTCAATATTGGCTTTCGATTGTTTTTCTTTTTGTTTTTGTCATAAACTATGAACGGATGATCTGATTTAAAAAATGCTTGCTTGATTACTCCAGTCGTCCAATTGTTTTAAGTTTTCATTATAATTATTTTGTGTTGCAATTGTTTTTGTTGCGAAATACGGGAAAATATTGTGATCGTAAAATTTTTAATTTTTTTAATGAAATATACGTTTTGAGGTCCCTAGAGGTGATTTTAACTATTACTAAAAATAATTTCTGTCTGTGTGTGTGTGTGTGTGTGCCTGTGTGTGTGTCTGTTTGTGTGCCTGTGTGTGTGGCTGTGTGTGTCTGTGTATGTGTCTGTGTATCTGTGTGTGTGTCTGTGCCTGTGTGGCTGTGTGTGTGTTTGTCTGTCTGCGAGCTGTATCTCTAAAACTATTGGGCAATTACCATGAAACCTAAAACATAAGTTTTATTTGATAATGCGAAATGCTGAAAAGCTTTTGGTAAAATTTCGTACACCGAAAGTTTAAATTCAAAATATTGATTTTGTCAAAATTTTTGATTTTTTGGTCTCTAAGTTTTTGAGCTTTTGGCCTGTATTTTAGATCTTTAGCTTGTATTTTTTTTGTTTTTTTTTTAATTTTAATTTTCTTTATTTTAGCTTAAATTTTGATTTGTTAAAATTTTCGATTTTTTGGCCTGCATTATTGATTTTTCGGCACGACTCTTTGATCAATTTTTTTTTTACCAATATTTTGGACTTCTCCCTTTTGAGAGTTAATTTTTATGCGCGATTTTTTTATTATTATTTTATTGCCGGATTTTTTGGTCTAACATTTTATTTTAGATTTTTTAACGTGAATTATTATTTTTTATGCGAAATTTTTTGTATTTTTCGGCCATTATTTTCTAGATTCTGGTGGAAACTTATTTTGAACTAGAGAGCTAGGTTTAGGGCTAAAAATGGTAATTTTTTTTTTTTACTTCTTTTGGTCTACATTTTTTTACTTCTAGACCTGGATTCTTGTTTTTTTTTCCATATTTCAGATCTTTGGCTTGTATTTTCGATTTGTTCATTGAAATATTTTTTATCGAGTTTTCGATGTTTTGTCTAAATGTTAGACTTTTTGGCGTATATTATTTTTCATTTTTTGGCTTATATTTAAAAATTTTGCCTGTATTTTCGATTTTTGTGGTCTAAATTTTTGACGATTTGGCCTAAATTTTCTTTATTGCGGCCTAAATTTTCTTAATTTTTGCCTACATTTTAAAGTTTCTGTTTATTTGTTAAAATATAAAATTTATTACAAAAAGACTACGAATATTTAAGACAAAGAAATAAACTTATTTTATTTAAAAATATTTTTCTTAAAATAGTTTTTGAAAATCTTTGTTATTTTTGGTCTATTATTATTAAACGATAATGGTTACTTAAAATTTATATTAATAATAATTGTAGAGAATGCCGGATTGAACCTTAATAGGATAATTTTTTTCGAAATTTATTTTATTTTCGAGTAAACTGAAGGTGAACTATTAGAGTTTGAACTCTAATTTGTTATTTTAATTTTTTATAATATTGACGTTTCAAACGTCAGTATCATCCGATCTTGCAAAACGCTCGATTTACATTTAAATATGATTTAAATTGAAAATAAACCATGAAAATAAAAGGTGTCCCAAAATTAACGCAAGATTTGAATTAAATAGAAAACACAGTTTTTAGTGTTTAACTTGTTATTTTTTATTGAATCATTAAGTACATAGGATAAAGTTATTTATGCAATAACACAGCAGGCAAATAGCCTCCACGGTTTTGCTGGCACATACACACTCTTTTGTCCAAATTTTTCATGACCATTCTGCACAAATGTGGCTGAATTTGATTGATGCAGCGTTTAATTTTCCTCCGCAATGCACGCTTGTTGATATAGACCTTTGATTTCAAATAACCCCATAAAAAGAAATCTAATGGTATTAGATCACACGATCTAGGGGGCAATTCTGATTACCGAAACGAGAGAGTACATGACCTCGAAATGTCTCATGCAGTAATTGAATTGTTTCACGGGCTGTAGGGCATGTTGCACCGTCTTGTTGAAACCACATATTGGTCACATCAATATCGTCCAATTTCTGTAGAAAGAACTGTGTTATCATGTCGCGATAACGAGCACCAGTAATAGTCACTGCTTGACCAGCCTCATTTTCAAAAAGTATGGTCCAATGATGCCTCCAGCCGAAAATTTGCACCAAACAGTGACACGTTGCGGATGCATTTGATTTTCGACAATCACACGTGGGTTCTCTCTTTTGGCGATTAAGCTATCAAGGTGAAAATGTGCTTCATTGCTTAGGATGATTTTGCTCGAAAAATCAACATCCACTTGTTGATGTTCTATAATCCATTCAACGAACTCTCTTCGCTATGCATGGTCATTAGGCTTCAGTTGTTGCGTTAATTGAATTTTTTAAGCATGGAGACCTAGATCTTTTGTGAGTATATGCTCTAGAGACCTTCTTGAAATTTGCAATTCTTGTCCACGACGCGGAATTGATGTTCTGGGATTTTCAGCAACTCTCTCACGCACTGTTTCGATATTGACATTTAAACGGCTTATTTTTGGACGACCAGTGTGTTTGGCGTCTCGAACTGATACAGTCTCTCTGAATTTTTCAATTAATTTCTTCACAGTTGACGAAGTTAAAAACCTATTCCGAAATTTTCGAACTGTAGCCGCCAAACTTTCATTATTTTTGAGATATTGTTCTCTTATGAAAACACGTTAATGTATCGTGTAACGCTTCATTTTTACTGACCCTAAACTCTCAGCTGTCAAATTGTATTTTTTCATGGTTGCCAACAATTTACAGCACAAATGGAGGCAAATTCAAATCTTGCGTTAATTTTGGGGCACCCATTATATATCGGAGAAAGTGAAACATGGTGGACACATCAGCAGTTTATACTAATGGATGTATATTTTAATATTTCAGAGATTCAGTTTTAAGAATTAATGTACGAAATTAAAAATAAAAACTTTTACTACCTCTGCTGTGAAACATTGAATTCTGTACTGTTTGTTTTATTAATCTTTCTCGGTGCCTCCAAAGGCGAAGTAAATTATTACAAATTAACTTGAGACAACCTCACTTATTGCATTATTATTTGATAAAAGTAACAAAGACGAAAAATAGCCTGAATATATGAATATTTAGCTTGTTCGTGACTCTGCAACATGAAGTCTTACTAAGACTACAAACAAATAACTTATTGAAACAACTACTTCCGTAGCTAGCTATTATAGTTTACGAAGTTACAATATGCAATATATATACCGGGTGTGGCACTTAAGACGCCTCGGACCATAGCTCCTTTACGATAAAAGCTATCGACAAAAATCTAAGAACAAAGTGGTGCATAATTACCGTCGATATGTTTCAAAAATATTTCTAATCATCAGTGGCGTGCCGTACTCCAGTGGCGTACCAAACTTATGTTTTTTTAAATGGAATGCCCTATTTTTTATTGCATATTTGGAAAGTGCTCGACGAGTACTTATTTTTTTATCTAACATGTTATACCCTTCACTTTAGCGGTTTCGCTGTTATAACCCCTTCTTTCAAAATTACGCCCCATTTTTGAGATTTTTTTGTAGAGAAACTAATTGACGCCGGCGCCTAAATTTTGAATTGAGGTACAGGTTAAGACTTCGTATACCTTCACATAATTTTTTTTCGGGTAATTTATGGAAAAAAAATAATTTTTGATTGATCTTCGCATGTTGTCATTTTTTCCGAAAATTTCAAATGGCACCCCCCTAAAAAAATTACGGCGTTGTACAGCCAAAACTCTAAATTTTTCATTGGTGTAAAAAAAATTACACATTGCATAACAAAATTTCTGAGAAAAAAGGAATTTCATCGCAAATGTCGGGAAACGTTTTCCGTTCCCAAGTGTGCCATGAGAAAACAAATACACAAATACGGTCAACATAATAGTATGTACCTATTTATTCAACATGATATGAAAAATGCAGATAAAGAAAATTTAACAACTTAAACTAAATGTTCGAAATGACGACCTTCCTGCTGGAGGCATAACCGCAACTTCGACTCACAGGCTCTAGACACTGCCCTAAGGACTTCTGGTGATATACCGCGGAAAGCCGCGTGGATTCTCTCCCTCATATCCTCGACAGTAGTTGGTACCATCCTGTAAACCTCGTCTTTGATATGGCCCCAAAGGAAGAAGTCAAGGGGAGTGAGGTCTGGTGATCTTGGCGGAACCTCAAATAACTGTTGCCGTTCAGGTGCCCCTCGATGAAATAAGGACCCAAAAGGTGTTCTCCAAGTATGCCTCCCCAAACATTCAGCGACCATCTTTGCTGGTGGTTTATCATTCGCATGGCTTGTTTGTTTTCATCGGCGTAATAATGGTAGTTGTGGCGATTGACATGCCCATTTCTATGGAACGTTGCTTCATCAGAAAATAATACGCGCATAAGAAATGATTACTCCTACTCAATTTTGTTGATAGCCCACATGCAGAAATCTTGCCTCGTATGAAAATCTTGAGGTTGCAATTCTTGGTGCAGTTTAATCTTAAATGGACGGAATTTGTACTTTTTAAGAACACGATGTACGGATCGCGTTGAAATATCGTGATTCCTACTAATATCACGGATACTGGTATGAGGATCTTCAATAACTGCCTCCAGAACCTGCAGTTCATTATTTTCGGTAATAACTGCCTTCTTTCTAACTCTCCTTGGCCGTTTCACACTTCCCGTAGTAGTAAATCTCTCCAACACTTTTTGAAACGCACGTTCATTTGGATGTGCCCTGTGCGGATATCTCGCAGCGTACACTCGTGATGCCAAGAAACAATTCTTGTTACATTCTCCAAGAATAAATATCATGTCAACCATTTCCTCTTGAGTTCGGAACATTTTTAGAACGTTTATCAAAAATGACTTATGGCTGCTACTGACGTCTAATAATTTACTTTGACAATTACCAATCTTTTGTTTTCTCATGGCATACTTGGGAACGGAAAACGTTTCCCGACATTTGCGATGAAATTCCTTTTTTCTCCGAAATTTTGTTATGCAATGTGTAATTTTTTTACACCAATGAAAAATTTAGAGTTTTGGCTGTACAACACCGTAATTTTTTTAGGGGGGTGCCATTTGAAATTTTCGGAAAAAATGACAACGTGCGAAGATCAATCAAAAATGATTTTTTTTTCATAAATTACCCGAAAAAAAATTATGTGAAGGTATACGAAGTCTTAACCTGTACCTCAATTCAAAATTTAGGCGCCGGCGTCAATTAGTTTCTCTACAAAAAAATCTCAAAAATGGGGCGTAATTTTGAAAGAAGGGGTTATAACAGCGAAACCGCTAAAATGAAGGGTATAACATGTTAGATAAAAAAATAAGTACTCGTCGAGCACTTTCCAAATCTGCAATAAAAAATAGGGCATTCCATTTAAAAAAACATAAGTTTGGTACGCCACTGGAGTACGGCACGCCACTGATGATTAGAAATATTTTTGAAACATAGCGACGGTAACTATGCACCACTTTGTTCTTAGATTTTTTTCGATAGCTCTTATAGTAAAGGAGCTATGGTCCGAGGCGTCTTAAGTGCCACACCCGGTATATACATTAAATGCAATATACGTTAAAAAGTTATTATATTAAAGATTCGCGTCAGTAGATGTCTATTTAACCTTATCTTGCAATAGACGAATAACAATTCAATCAAATATGAAGAAAATAACATTGCGAACAAAAGATAAACTCAGTGTGAAGTAAGCGAAGTGATCCCCCGAGAAAAACAGCTTCCCTCTGTACCGTAATACAGTATTAGTTTAGAGTAGTTAGATAAATTGAGTGGAGAGATTGTAAAATTGTTGAACTATAGTGCAGTGGAGGAGCACGAGTGTTGGCGGTGGTTTAGTTAGGCAGGGATCATCTGTTCGGCAAGTTTAAATGGCCGGATGCGCAACCGACATGAACAACTGCAACTTGCAACTTGCAAGTGTGCAAATCTAATCTTGCAAAGTGTGCAGCGCCAAGTTTTTAACAAAGTCGAAATCCCATTAAATGAGTTTATACTTTGAAACTCTATCGTAATTGAGGAGCATTTCCAGCAGGCATTATACACAGTACACGGTTTTATAACAGACACTTCAAATCTCGAACTAAAGATCTTAATTCAGCCAATTCAATTTCGACTCTATGTGTGTGTGTGTGTGTGCTTGAGTGCGAGCGCGATTTTAATTAAGGAAACTTTGCGTTCGCATCTAGAGGCGGTGCCTTTAGCAGTGGTGGATATATTCCCACACTACGTAAGTATTTATTTTATTTTATTATGTATCACGTACCTATAAATGTATTAATAAAATAACGAATAGATTAAAGAGAATATTTAAACGCCCGTGCCCGGCGCCTCCACCAAAACACCCAGGCGGGAAATAATTTTATGGATATTAAATTGGAAAGTTCGCGTCCATATTTCTGATCATCCGCGAATTTACGGAGTATGGTATGCAAATATCAAAAGTAGGTCCATAAATCGAGCTCATGGCAAACACGTATATAACGTACGCGAGCCCCAACTCCTCCGTCTTCTATGCTCCAGGTATGCGCGCCTTCTAACTCAATCCTGCCGAGAACTTATAGTAATCTAATATTCAGTCACCTTTGTAATGGAATTTGGCTCCATCCCATTTTGTATATTCAAGACAAATTTTATTGTAACGTATAGACGTCTGTTATATTTGATAAGGAACCCCCGCAGCTCACCCCATTTTGATTATACGGTCCCGCCATGATGGGAACGTAATATAGTTTCGGGAATAGTTTTAACATTCATAATATAAGGTGTGAGCCACATAATTTTGTTTCTGAGTTGGCCATGCCTGAGAGAGAGAGAGAGAATCATAGCAGTCGTGTCCGAGATTAATTCATTTTTTTTAAATCTAATTAAATTGAACTAATCTGGTCTTATGAGGTAATAATAGCGTATTCCTAAAGTTATATTTATATACAGATAATCTGCCATGAATGAAAAAAGCAGAAATAATATTCATTACAATCCGAACAGTCGCCTATGAAAAGGCAAAGATAAATAAATTTCCATCCGGGTCGCGCCCTAACCTTTTAACATTGACATTTCGTCGTGCGGGGCAATAAAGGAGCACACGTTTTACTTTATACAGCCGATAAAATAAAATGCTCTCCGATATCATTTTATAATAACAACGGCGAAATTTGCAATAACCCACCAGGGAACGTTATAAAACTCGAACGAATAAACATCGAACGCTCCTCCGATATAAATTTCAGCATTTATATTTCATAATGGGAAGAAAAAGTGCGCTCGCTGCACTTTTGTTACACCGAAAGGCATACGTTTATTCTTTATTCTGCTTCGATGTTTATATCATCAAACACGGTGCAGTTTTCATTGTTGGTTTTATATTGCAATATCGCTCAGCTAATATCAAACCAGGCTCATCCTGTATGTTTCACAAAAGAAGTAGTAAAAGTTCTTGTTTTTAATTTCGTGTATAAAATCTTAGAACTGAAGATTTTATATAACTATTTTCTAAACTTTAAATATTCAAATTAATATTAAAGACAACAAACAAATAAACATCTTTTGTTATAAAATATTTTTCGAAAAATTGTTTGATTATAATTATGAAAAGGTAATTTTTACATCAAATTTATGTTAATAATAATTGCACAGAATACTAAAATGAACAACTTATAAACAATATATTATTTTAGAATACTCAGTAGTTTTTGAGTAAACTGACCATTAGAATTTGAAGTATATTTATAACCAAAAAAAAAAATAGAAACACAATTGTCTTTTCCATATAATTTTTAATATTTCGTTGAGTATATAAGGGTAATTAAGGATTTTTTTTTAATGTGACAATTGTTAGGGAGTTATACCTGCACAAAAAAACAATTGTAACCTGACGTTTTTTAAAGAATAGAAAATATTAAACATACATCGTTTAATTAGCTGCAGTTTATTAAAATGTAAATAAAGTAGTAATTAATTACTTGAGCTTCTGACGTTTTTTATTTTCGTGATAATTTCAAAGAAATTTGAAATTGTAATCATTCGCGGAGGATATTTTTAAAAGCCTTTCATAATTTTAAGAGCTACACTAAAAAAGTGAAAATCGTTTTTTGATATAATTTAATACATTTAAAGGCGTTGAAATTACAAATATGTATTTGTGATATTGTCATGAAAAAATATTTCAAATCCGTACATTCGTTCGTGAACTGTGACTAAAAATAGATACAATTGCAACACGAAATCATTTTCATTGAAAACTTCAAAAATTTTGACGACTTAAGTAATATAGTGCAAGATATTTTTAGATCAGCTCAGTGGCGGCTCGTGGGATATGTTTATGATAGAGCCACTTATATAATATAGTTTAGTTTAGTTTAGTTTAGTTTAGTTTATTTCCAGTGCAAATGTACATTCATGCAATGGGTGGGTCAATACAGGAAAAATGATGATTAAAATACTCACATAATCCAAAAAATAAAGTAAATATAAAACTTAATGCTAGGGTTAATAACATATTAAAAACTCGATGTAAATATAAAACTTAATTCTAGGGCTGACAACATATTAAAAACATGATATAAAATTAAACTTAATGCTAGGGTTAATGACAAATTAAAAGAAAAACGTTGTAATCATAAAACTTAATGCTAACACAAAACACATTAAAACACGATGTAAAAATAAAACTTAAGGCTAGTGGTAATAACACATTAAAACGTGATGTAAATATAAAACTTAATTAATAAAATAAAATAAATAAATTAAAATTTAAATTAAAATTTCAGTAAAATAACACAAGGAGCAATATAGTAATATACTGAATTGTGGACCTATCACACATTAAAATCGTTTATCAAAAATTCATCAAAACTATAAAAGGCCTTGGAAATTAAGATGGCCTTTAATTTGTGTTTAAACTTTTTAAATTCAAGTTGCCGTAAGTTTGTGGGTAGTGTGTTAAAGAATTTAATGCCGTAGTAGCATGTTCCAGTTTGACTTCGGGATAATCTAATATTAGGCTGGCACATATTTTCTTTGTTTCTTGTGTTGTGAGTATGAATGTCGTCATGCATAGTATAATTCTGTATGTTCGTTTTTACATACAACAGACATTCAAGAATATACATTGATGGTAACGTCAGTATCCCTAATCTAACGAAATGCTGCTTACAGTCGTCCTGGTATCCAATACCTGCAATTATCCTGACCGCCCTTCTTTGCAAGGAAAATACCCTATGTCGACACGAAGAATGGCCCCATACCATTAAACCCCCTCCCCTCCTTTTTTGAAGAGAGAAATAACGATTTATCTTACTGGACCAAAGTAACTGGCGAAAAAGTGTTAAATAAAAATTCTTGCTGAGCTTGAAACTACAGATAGTGCCATGGCTTTTTGGTTCTATATAACGAGCCGCCCCTGGATCAGGTCATATGTTCATAGTTTGTGGCAAAAAAGAAAAAAAAACATTAAAAGTCGATTAAGTTTTTACACGATTATTTTAAATATTTCCTTGCGTACATTGTGATAATGGGACAATTGTTCAAATCTGACCTTTTTGGGAGTTGTGACTATCATCAATGGTTTTATTTTAAATTTAAATTTCATTGTAATATATTAAACTGTCTTAAATTGTGTTTTTTTAATAATGTGTATATTGTTTTAAATTCGTCTTAATGTTTTAATTTTATTTATTCTGAAGTTTACTTTTAGTTTGTAAGACTATATTATATGCTACCTGTTTTAATTTCACATAGCCCACCATTAATAATTACATAAAGTGAGATCAGAAAGTCGAAAATAGTTGGCAGCACATTGTCTGAAAATCCCTATAATAATTTAAGTAATCTGATATTGGCTGCCTGAATTATTTCAGTACAGTGCATGTGCATTTTATTTAATTTGACGTCTTGCCATTTTTGACAATAATCTTTAAAACAAGTAACCTCAAAAATCACAAGACGTCAGAGTAGACTTCTTATGTACTGCACTGATCCAGGGAGGCAACATAATATTACGTGAATTATTATCCCTATTTTCAGAAAATATGCTACCTTCCATTTTCAACTTTCTGATCTCACTGTACATACATGCAAAAATTGGTGATGTGGCCATCATGTTACTTTCTCCGACTTTATATTTACGTTTTCATGGGTTTATTTTCAATTGAAATCATCTTTTAAATGTACATCGAGCGTTGTGTAAACTCGGATGAAACTGACGTTTAAAACGTCAAAATTATGAAAGATGTAAAAATTATACTTCAAATTCAAAAACTCAGTTTACTCAAAAACTAAAGGGATTTCGAAAAAAACTTATTCTTTATAAGTTGTTCATTTTAGCATTCTCAACAATTATTATTAACATAAATTTGCTGTAACTATTATCGTTTCATAATTATAAACCAAAAATGAAAAAAAATAAATACATTTTTTTCTCGAATAACAATGATTTTATGGAAAATGTTTTCAAACAAAATAATCTCATTTCTTTATTGTCTTCAATATTTGTTCAAATGTTTTTGAGATATTTTTCATATTTAAGAAAATATTGGCAAAAAACAAAAAACAGTTAAGGTAAACGCCCACTTCCGGTGTACGAAATTTTACCAAAAGCTTTTCAGTTCTTCAGATTATCAAATAAGGCGGATGTTGAAAGTTTCATATCAATTGCTCTATTAGTTTTTGAGATACAGCGCGCACAGACAGACACACATACCCACACACACACACACACACACACACACACAGACGCGCACACACACACACACACACACACAGACGCGCACACACACACACACACACACACAGACGCACACACACACACACACACACACACAAAATTTTTTTCCAGAAATTGTTGAAATGGCATCTAGGGACCCCAAAACGGATATTTCCGTAAAAAAAAATTTGAAAAAAAAATCACGATCACAATACTTTCTCGTACTTCGTAACGGAGAAAGTAAAAATAAACAATTGTAACGTGTTTTTCACGGTGTGATAATTTCAAATATATTTGAATTAATTTGTTTGCTTGGGTTTTTTTAATTCTGTTCATTATACTCAAAGAATTATAAAAGGCAATCTTAAAAGGTCAGAATGTCATAATAAAGCTGTCAAAAATATTAATCTTTGAGTTCTAATCAGAATGGGATATTTCAACAGTTAAAAATTACATTTTCTACTTGGAATTATGATCCTGCCAAAACAACATTTTTGTACTATAAAAAATTGTATTTTTCAACTACTAAAGATGACTCTTATCAACTAACAAAGATATCATTTTGAACTGATAAAAGTTGTAATCTATATCTGTAAAGAATGTTTTTTTAGTGTCAAAACTTTATCAAAAAGTATATTTTTCCATCGACAAAAATTGTATCCTGGTACTGTTAAAAATTATGTTTTTACGCTGTCAAAAATTGTATCGGAGACATCACGAAGACTGTCAAAATGGTATTGGCGAAATGGCGAAGAACTGTCAAAAATTATAACCAAAAATAATAGTATACCACTATCAAACATCGTGTTTTTCGCTATGAAAATGGTGTATTTTCGCTGGAAAGACAAGTATTTTACAACTCGCAATAATTATATTTCTCCTCAATCAAGAAAGAAATTTTTGCTGGCAAAAATTATCATTCTTCATCGTCAAAAATAGTATTTTTTGTATTGTTAAAATGTATCGCCAAAAATGGAATTTTGCAAATGTCAAAAATTGTGTGTTTTAACTGTCAAAAATAGTTTTTATTACCTATCCAAAAATTATTGTTTCAACTGTCAAAAATAGTACTTCAGCACCGTCAAAGTTGCATTTCTTCATTGTCAAATATTTATTTTCTCTATGGCCAAAAACAATATTCTGCCAAAAATTATGTTTTTAACTGTCGACCATTTTTTCACATAGTAGAACGGTATGTTTCACCGTTAAAAATTGATTGTTTTTTGTAATCAAAAATTATATTTTATTTCGCAAAATTGTATGTACTGTCAAAACTTTTTTTTTAACTATTGAACATAATTTTTCCATTGTCAAAAATAGATATTTGATATTTTTTATATGTATTTGTAAAATGTTGAATATGCTAATAAATAACTAAAGTAAACTTAAACATTTAATTTGTTTGCTCGGATTTTTTTGTGTTAATTCTGTTCATTATATCCAAAGAATGGTTAAAGACAATCTTTAAATGTCAGAATGTTACAATTAAACTGTCAAAAATTCAATTTTTGAATTCTAGTAATTAGTAATGTCAGAAAAGGTAATTTCAGCAGTTAAAAATTATGCTTTCCTCTTTAAATCATAATTCTGTCAAAATAATATTTTTTTACTAACAAAGGTTGTATTTTTCTACTCCTACTACTAAAGATAACCCTTATTAACTGACGAGGATAACGTTTTAAACTGGCAAACATTTTAATCTATATCTGTAAAGAATGTTTTTTTTTCTGGCATCAAAATTTTGCCAAAAAAATATATTTTTCCATCGCCGAAAATTGTATTCTGGCACTGCTAAAAATGTTTCTACGCCGTCACAAATTGCATTGAAGAAATCACGAAGAACTCTCAAAAATAGTATTGGAGAAATGGCGAAGAACTGTCAAAAATAATAATATACCACTATCAAACATTGTGTTTTCTCGCTATGAAAAATGGTATATCTTCACTGAAAATAAAGGTTTAATAACTATATTTCTCCCCCATCAAGAAAGACATTTTTTGCTGTCAAAAATTCATCCATCGACAAAGATTGTATTTTTTTCATTGTCATAATGTATCGCCAAAAATGTAATCTTGTCAATGTCTAATATTGTGTTTTTTAACTGTCAAAAATGGTTTTTCTTCCCATCAAAAATATTTGTTTCAACTGTCAAAAATGGCACTTCAGCACCAAATTGCATTTCTCCATTGTAAAATATTCAATTTCTCTATGGCCAAAAACAATATACTGATATTTTCAGAAATTATGTTTTTATGTGTAGAATATTTTTTCACGTAGAAGAACGGTATTTTTCACTGTATTTTTGTTCTCGTTGTCAAAAATTATATTTTATTTCTTAACAGCCAAAAATTGTATTTTTAAGCGGTCAAAAATAGTATTTCGCCACCCTCAAATTGTATTTTTTCACTGTCAAAAATAGATATTTGATATTTTTATATGTATATGTAAAATGGCGAATCTGTTAATAAAATTATTATTATTAAATTATGTAACTACTAAACTGGCGAACACACCCACAATTTGCATGTATTATTATTATTTAAACATGTATTATATAATGTGGCAATAGTGTAATAAATTGATATGATTTGATTTAATTTGAAATAACTAAACTAAACTAAAAAATGTAATTTGTCGGGATTTTTTTTGTTTTAATTCTGTTTATTATATCCCTAGAATGGTTAAAGGCAGTCTTTAAATGTCAGAATGTCTTAATTCAGCTGCCAAAAATTACTGTCTAGTAATTACTAATGTCATAAGGGTAATTTTAGCAATTAAAAATTAGACTTTCCTCTATGAATTATGATTCTGTCAAAATAACATGTTGAACTATCAATAGTTGTATTTTGTAACTACTAAAGATGACTCTTAGCAAGGATAATATTTTAAATTGAAAATTGTAATCTATATCTGTAGAGAATGTGTTTTTTTCATAGCCAAAAATTATATAGGAGAAATCAAGAAAAACTATCAAAAATAATATTAGAGAAATGGCGAACTGTCAAAAATTATTATCAAAAATAAAGGCAAACCACTATCAAACATTGTGTTTTCTCGCTATGAAAATGGTGTATCTTCGCAGCAAAGAAAAGTATTTTACAACTGCCAATAATTATAATTCTCCCCTATCAACAAATACTTCTTTGCTTCTTTATCGTCCAAAATTGTATTTTTTTTTCATTGTCAAAATGAATCGCCGAGAACAGAATTTTGCCAATGTCAAAAATTGTCTTGAATTTAGTAATGATTTACCTTTCAAAATTAAGTTTTTATATTAGCAAAAACTTGTTAATTAAAAAAAAAGAATGCAAAACCAAGATACGGGTACCCAAAACTAGTACACAAGTAAAAAAAAACTGTTGTTTTATCAAAATCATTTTAGTTTTCGGAAATGCACACATTTTTAGATAAACTATGGATTTTTGAAAATTTAAAAAATCAAACAATATTGAGCCCGTTAACAATATTTTCGAAAAACCTACATTTACTTTAAAGGTATAATGTTTTCTTTTATAAATAACATTACTATTTAAGAATAACCGATTTTTAAACGATTTGTGGATTCTTGAAATATTTCGTCAATCCACAAAGTGTAGATATTTTGTTTTTTAAAGCAATATTTAATACGTTAATTATTATTGAAAATATGAATATATACAATGTGTACCATTTTTTTGGCCCACTGTGTATATCGATTATTAGATGATTTAGGGCAGAAAGATCCATTGTCGATAGCTCAGCCGTATATTGAATTGCACAATAGATAACTTATGTGTTACAAATAGTTTCCTATCAATTAACACATAAGTATATTACCCCACGTGAACGTTCCAATCTAATATCTATAAAATCAATTATTTCGCCTTACAGCATTTTGGTGTATACGCCGGGCTCGAGCGTTTTAATATTTTCTTTAGCGTGTTTAGTACCTAAATTTTATACACGTTGTTTTATTGATTATTGTATGTCATAGTTAATTAAATTAAATAAATACTTAATTCTGTTCAGTGTGATGTGGTGTGAAAATATATACAACTCTGCTGAAAGCACGACCACTTTATGCGGACGTAAAGTTCTTTAAGCAGAACTTTTTATATTAATCACAGATTGACGAATTAAATTTCATTTTAAATTGATAAGACGGGTGTGAAGTTAGCCATAGATTGCAGCCATAGATGTCACTCATATTTTTGATAATTTTTGCAATAGGCTGATAATACATGATTATATTTATTAGTATATAATGCAAGCTATCTCAATTTTCAACCACTAATATTTTTCTATAACAATCTCAAAAATTGTTTGTTCTTCAAGGATTGCCTTTTTCAAATAAAATATAACAACAAAAATAACAGCACACCTTAAGTGAACAAAATTTGGAACACGACCATTATAATAAGGGTGAGATAATAAAATCATTTAACTCTTGCAGGAGAACGCGATCAAAAAAATAACGAAATATATCAATGTTCGCTAATTAACAATTAGAAACAGATCTCGATTAAGCACACAATAAACTACTATTTAAATAAATAAAACCCTGAACACGATCTCTAGAACAAGGTTAAAAAAACATATCTTACAACTCTTGTTTCGGATTTACTTAAAACAAATTTAGGATGATGATTCTGTAAAAATCTAGAAACTATCCATTTCGAGATTTCAAAATAATCTTTTGCGAATGGAGGTTAAGATTGTAAGAATTCATAAACATTTTTTTGGTGAGAAACAAATTTATAAGCAATTGCCATCAACTAAGAACTTTCAAAATTTACCCAAAACGCATTCGTAATAATAACAAACACCATGTCTCTATATTTCGTGATAAACTCCCACAAACAGAGAGTGAGGTTAAACACATTTTGATGACCTGGAAAAAAATAAAAACAATTGATGGTCACTTTAATCTTTAAAACTCACGTATTAAGATTATGCAAAAAGTTGCAAACAGCCCCTTGATAAATTTTAAAATAGTTCCCCGCGAACTATTCAAGAAAAAATTACAATCATTCCGAAAAAAAATCATCTGCGATCAACTTGAAACTCTTCAGATTTACCAAGTACGCATTTAAAATTATGATTCTGCAAAAATCTGTAAATGCCCCATCCCTAGATTTTGAGTATGTTTTCTGCAAATAAACCGCACGGTTAATAGGAAAATTATAAGCTTTGAAAAATATAATATTCGATTTCTAAAATTCCAAATTCCTTCAAAGTGTATTAAAAATAACTCCCATTTCACGTCCCCAGATATCAAGATAACCATCTGTAAGGGTTTCATTTATTTTATTAATTCTTAAAAAAAATGTAAAACTAATTGCCATTAATTTGAAACTCTATTCATTTACTCCAAACAAATTCAGAATTATGATTCTGTAAAAATCTACAAGCACACTATGCCAAGGTTTCTCAATAATGCGTTCGGTGTAAAGCGTAAGACTATTAATTTAAAAATACTTTGACGACCGATTAAAAATTAGCCATAAATTTCAGCCCTGAACATTTATGGCATTTTTGTTGTTTAAATAATTATTTACCTAAACACTTTTACGAAATTTCGTCTATTTTCAAAAAATCACAAACCATCGTTAGGCTTGGTTTAAGTTCGATATTTTTAGCCACAAATGTTCTATGGGGCTTCGTGTACCTTATTTAGCCGTAAAACAATTAAACATATTCTTCATTTTTGTTTAAATAATTATTTACAAATAATTTAAACTTTTACAAAATTTCGTCTATTTTCAAAAAAATCAAAAACAAAGCCCCATTTTTGAAAATAAAGAAATTTCATAATAGCGTTAAATTAAAAAAAAAAATTTAAACAAAAATGAAGAGTATGTGTCATTTTTTTAAGACTAAAGGGGACGAAGTTAAATCAATGGAGGAGATGGAAGAGGCCATAGTGGGATGCGGAAGAAAAAGTAAGGGAGGAAAGAGGAACGAGAGTACGTGGTTTGATGAAGAATGTAGGCAAACAAAGAGTGGAGTGAGAAAGGCAATGGGGGAATGCATAAGGAATGGAGGGGGAGAGAGGCGGGGTGCGGCAGCAAGAAGAAAATATGATAGTATATGTGAAAGGAAGAAGGTACAGCTACTAGAAAGAACAAGTGAGGAATTGAAAAAGTGTGGAAATGAACAGGAAATGTCGAAGATCCTGAAAAGAGGGGAAAGGAAGAGGCGGATAGGAGTATCGCTACAGGAATGGACAAAGAAGTGCAGGGAAAGCTGTGGACAACCGGATAGACTAGGAGACGAAAGGTCGAGGGGATAGGTGGAAGAATTCACGGAGGAGGAGGTAGAGAAACCGTCCGAAGAAGTGAAAAGAGGAAAAGCGGCAGGAATGGATGGTTTGAAGGCGGAGATGTGGAAGGAGATAGGGTAAGGAGGAAAGAAAATGGTTAGGGAGCTTATGAACCAGATGTGGAGAGGAGAAATACATACCGGCATCATGGAGAGTGGGTGTTATGTGCCCGGTGCACAAAGGGGGAGAGTGGGACAATATAGACAACTATAAGGGGATATCGGCGATGTCTAACGGATACAAAATTGCCATTATCAGGGTGAAAAACAGGCTAGAAAAGAAGTGGAAGCAAAGGGGTTGTTTCCAGAAACAGGGGGGTTTTAGAAGAGGGAGAGGAACCAAGGAATAGATCTTTACCCTGGCGAGGTTAGTATAGAGAGTGATGGAAGATAAAGGAAGTGAATATGCGGTGTTCGTGGATCTGAAGGCTACATATGACACACTGTCGAGAAGAAGATTGATAGAATGTTTGAGAAGGAAAGGGATGAGTGATGGGATGGTAGACTGGATAAGTGGATGTATGAGGAAACGTGGGCTGTAGCGAAAGTGGGAATGTATGTGTCAGAGAAATTCAGGACGTGGATAGGGGTGAGACAGGGATGCCCACTGAGCCCGTTGCTATTCAACAGTGAGTGAATTTGAAGAAGTACTAGGGAAAGGGCAAGCGGCCGGGGTAACGATTGGAGGAAACAAGGTGTGGATACTGGTGTATGCGGTGTTGATGGCGAGAGACTGGGAAGGGGTGAAAGATATGTTGGGGAGGACTGCGGGTGAACGTGAAGAAAACAAAGTGGATGAGATTTAGAAATAAAGGAAGAGAGGGAAGAGTGAAAGAACTAGAGTGGAAGGGGGAGGTAATTGAGAGGGTCAAGGTATTCAGGTACTTGGGATTTATTTTTAAAAGTACGGGAGGGTATGTGGATCCAAGGGAAGGCAAGAAAAGCGTGGGGTATTGTGTGGGAGAAGTGAGGAAGAGGAATGTGAAGGAGTGCGTGAGGAATGGATGGAAGGAAAAAAGAAGAGTGAATGAATGGATGCGTGAGGACGGAACCGGGGTAAAGGTTCTGGTTAGACTGGGGTGGGGGCGGCACTGCAAGAGGGTTGGGGAAGGGGTAAGAAGATAAAGGAGGGGAGAAAGGAGAAGGAAAGGATGTAAATTATATGTCAATAAAGGTCTTTTTTTGTAAACACAGCCCCATAGATCATTTGTAGAAGAAAATATCGAGCCTTAACTAGGCTTAAAGATTACTTTTGATTTTTTGAAAATAGACTAAATTTCATAATAGCGTTAAGTTCAAAAATCATTCAAACAAAAATTAAGAATATTTGTCATTTTTTAAGGCTAAATATTCTAAACATAGAACATAGAACATTTGGGGCCAAAAATATCGAACCTAAATTAGGCTTAACGATGTCTTTTGATTTTTTGAAAATAGACGAAATTTCGTAAAAATGTTTAAGCAAACAATTATTTAAACAAAAATGAAGAATATGTGTCATTTTTTAAGGCTAAATATTGTTAATAAAGCCCCATAGAACATTTGTGGCCGAAAATATCGAACCTAAACTAGGCCTAACGATGACTTTTGATTTTTTTTAAATAGACGAAATTTCATAATAGCGTTAAGTTCAAATATTATTTAAACAAAAATTAAGAATATGTGTCATTTTTTAAGCCTAACTAGGCCTATCGATGACTTATGATTTTTGGAAAATAGACAAAATTTCATAATAGCGTTAAGTTAAAAAAATATTTAAACAAAAATGAAGAATAAGTGTCATTTTTTTAAGGCTAAATATTGTTAACAAAGCCCCATAGAACATTTGTGGCCGAAAATATCGAACCTAAACTAGGCCTATAGATGACTTTTGATTTTTTGAAAATAGACAAAATTTCGTAAAAGTGTTTAAGTAAACAATTATTTAAACAAAAATGAAGAATAGTGTCATTTTTTTAAGGCTAAATATTGTTAACAAAGCTCCATAGAACATTTGTGGCTGAAAATATCGCACCTAAACTAGGCCCAACGATGACTTTTGTTTTTTTTTTTATAGACGAAATTTCATTATAGCTTTAAGCTACAAAATTATTTAAACAAAAATGAAGAATTAGTGTAATTTTTTTTTAAGGCTAATTATTGTTAACAAAGCCCCATAGAACATTTTTGGCCGAAAATATCGAACCTAAACTAGGCCTAAAGATGACTTTTGATTTTTTGAAAATAGACAAAATTTCTTAAAAGTGTTTATGTAAACAATTATTTAAACAAAAATGAAGAATATGTATCATTTTTTTAAGGCTAAATATTGTTAACAAAGCTCAATAGAACATTTGTGGCTGAAAATATCGCACCTAAACTAGGCCTAACGATGACTTTTGTTTTTTTTTAATAGACGAAATTTCATTATAGCTTTAAGCTACAAAATTATTTAAACAAAAATGAAGAATTAGTGTCATTTTTTTAAGGCTAATTATTGTTAACAAAGCCCCATAGAACATTTGCGGCTAAAAATATCGAACCTAAACTAGGCCTAACGATGACTTTTGATTTTTTTTAAATAGACGAAATTTCGTAAGTGTTTAGGTAAATAATTATTTAAACAAAAATGAATAATATGTGTCTTTTCAAGGCTTAATATTGTTAACTAAGCCCCATAGAACATTTGTGACTGAAAATATCGAACTTAAAGAAGGCCTAACGATGACTTTTGATTTTTTGAAAATAGACTATGTTTCGGTAGATGTCTTATCGAAAAATCGGGATAAATCCTAAATTAAAAGCTTACTGTTATTATCATGGTATTACAACAATTTGAATAATTATGAATTTTAATCCATTTTCCGTAAATTAGTAGAGATTACTTCGAAATTTAGTAAAGGCAAAAATGGTGGCGGCGCCGGATTCGTGGCTGAAATTAATGGCTAACTTCCAATCGGTATCTTGACAACCTAAAGAAATAGAAAACAATTTCCATTGATTAAAAACAAAAACTCTTATGATTTATTCAAAAAACAAATTCAGAATTATGAGTTTTCAAAAAACCTACCAACATCCCATCTCTAGATGTCGAGACAGAGCGTATGGTTGTAAAATTTTGATGGCGTGGAAATGATATGAAAACAAACAATTGCTATCAACTACAAACTTTTCCAATTTACTCAAAAAACCTACCAACATCCCATCTCTAGATGCCGAGACAGAGCATATGGTTGTAAAATTTTGATGGCGTGGAAACGATATGGAAACAAACAATTCCTATCAACTACAAACTTTTCCAATTTACTCAAAAAACCTACCAACATCCCATTTCTAGATGTCGAGACAGAGCATATGGTTGTAAAATTTTGATAGCGTGGAAAAGACATGGAAACAAACAATTCCAATCAACTACAAACTTTTCCAATTTACTCAAAAAATCTACCAACATCCCATCTCTAGATGTCGAGACAGAGCGTATGGTTGTAAAATGTTGATGGCCTTAAAAATATATGGAAACAAACAATTCCTATCATCTACAAACTTTTCTAATTTACATAAAACACATTTAAATTAAATTATTTTTCTGCAAAAGTCATCCTGTTCTTACATATCGAGATAATCTTTGCAGAATGAGCTGAAAGAAAAGTATGTTAATGTATTCAAACAATTTTCATCGACTTAAAATATTCCAAAAGCAAAGATTCATATTTATTTTTTCCGCCAAATTTACAAAGACTATAGAATCTACTTTTTAATTCCATCTAAATTCTGCATCTTAGGCATCCTATTTTTAAAAATTTGGTACAATTACGGTAACATTACCCTTTATGGTACTATCTTCTACTACAATTTGGTAAGTTTTTTGGTATTGATAGTCAATGAAATTTTAATTAACGAACAGATTGAATATTCATATATTCAGGCTACATTTCGTTTTCTTGTATTTATCTAATGCTTTCTGCAACAAGCAAAGTTGTTTCTAATTTGAAATTTTAATTCTTGAATCTTGGAGGCGTTCACTTCGTGTTACATTTTCAATTTCGATATTAAGAAAACACTTAAGTTTTTTATTTCACTTTTATTTAACTTTACGTGACTAGTTTCAATTACACGGTAATCATTCTCAAACTAACTCTTACACTTCGTTTAAGAATGATTACCGTCTTACGTAAAGTTAAATAAAAGTGGTATGAAAAAAGTGTTTTCTTTACATCGAAATTTTAATGTTTTGATGTATTGTATTATCGATAGCACCCAAATTCGGATTTGACCTCTAGACGACCTCTACGCTCTGAGCTATAGATATCGCCATTGGTATTGTTTTCTAAAAGTAGGCCAGGTTAGTAGTGGAGTTAGATTTTCCGACAAGTTAAACAGCCGCTAATGTGACGCCAGTCTTAGTATTTACATGAGTCCCCCTGTAATAAATTCCATGTCAGTCTGATATTATTTGGTATACTGATAAAGCATGATAATAATGGTATTCTGATCTTCTCCAACAAAGTAAACATTGTTTCCGGTTTATATTAGTTGTGTACATTTCGTTTCTTGTTTTGGATTTATAGGATTCAATCTGGTAGAAAAGGATTCGGTCGATAGTCTTTTACTAGACGAAGAAATTTTAACGCGCAATTCCCTCATAGAATTATAATTAGATTATTTGAGTTATACTCGGCGCACCGAATCGGTGGTATTATGGGTTTGCGTGATTTTCGCGTGATGTTCGCTGATCGGTCAGCGTATATCAGGCAGCTGAAATTTTTAATCACGCCCATTGTATGCCATGTTCTCGTTTTTCTGTCTTATTCAAATGTAGTGATTACGTTCTATCCTTAAATCAGCCTTTTTTAATTACAATTAATTAGGAAGTAGTGTGGGTTAAAGTAGAAAGATTTATATTTCCGGCACAGAACTAAAATGTGGCAAGGCTGTGTGAATCAGGCTTTTCATTACATCTCGACGAACTATCACGAGGACGCGGGGTGAATGCAACGTGACCATACCACCTATTCGGTGTGCCGAGTATATTAAGACCTTATAATCAAAGCAACGCTGAAATTAAGAATATCAGAACTACTTGTAAGTATTGGGTATATTTATAGTATTCTTAAAATGTCATTGCTTGCGTGTTTGTAATTGGTATTAAACAGTACCTTCATGCAAAGAACGTTGATCCCTTACACAATGTTTATAGATTTGAAGGGAGTTATTAACAAGGCCCCGTGGAGTAAATGCTCTGCGGGAATGTTCCCTCTAAGTGAGTTTGAAAGTGTAACCAGGCTAATCTGGGCCATTGCAGTTCCGATGAGTTTGAACGGGAGAAGTTCACTTCATTTCCTGCGCGGATTATCATCAGTCGGTTTTGATTACTGATTTGGTGTGTCGCAGGAGTGCGGGTCGACACTTTTTTTTTACATACACAAATCGATCCTCGACCCCAAGAGGGAGGCATTTGCCGTTTAGTCGCATCGGCGCCGCGACGCGCATGTCCCATCCGAAGGAGCGTCCGTTAATGCCTTCCAGGCCTAGTACGGCCCTCATCCCACCTTACCCTAATCGATTCACTTCTATAAAAAAAGAAAAAAACACACACACACGATGAAATAGAACTCGCGGCGGTGCCCTTATCTGGGGCCGTTATTATTTAGGCCTTGGGATTAGGGTTTTCCTCGTCTTGTGTCGTCTGGAGGACGTCTCCTCTCCTCGTGGGGCTTATCGGCGATCGTCTCGGACGGTTTCTTCGCAAGTCGTCTGGCATTAAGATACGTAAAATAAACAAGAGATCTACTCCGGCTCTACATGTTCAGATTGATCGCCTCTTTTGAACTTTCCGCTGCTCACAGAAACACTGATGTAAATCTTATAAGCTTCACCGAGTATTTTTGGATGGAGACTTCACACACTTACAACTATTTTACCTTTTATCTCAACGACATAAATCACAACAGCTGTTTCGTTTCATGAATGCTCCATCTACACCAACTTAATAAACACTAAATAAATATACGATAGAGTGTCTTATCATTTTCTGCGAACACTATATCAAAACAGTAGATGTATGTTTTCTTTTTCTTTCAAGCTAAGCTAGTAGATGGATGGTCACTCTATCCGTAAAATAAGTGATTTGTTAGTATCAGTTTATTATTTTATCAGAATTTTTTAAAATACATATCCCGAATTACGTATCAACATCTTTATTGCAGACACTTTAACAATATAAAACAAAATAATCACAATTTGTATTTTGAACAATTATGTTAGTCCGTCGCCTGGGCTATCGACCAGGGGCGGCTCGTTATATAGAGCCACGGAGCTATGGTACTACCTGTAGTTGCAAGCTGTACGGCCCCAAACTCTACAATATGCTTCCTAACACAATAAAAAATCTATCAAAGAAAAGATTTAAGGACACATAAAACAATACTTCATTAAAAAAGGATTTTATAGTATTCAAGAATGCTTGGACAGTAAAATGATCTTTTTTTTTTTTTTTTTTTTTTTTTTTTTGTTGAATTTGGTTCTCGTTTATCACGTGGTGAAACATTTTTAATATTACTGGTTGTTGAAATTAGGCACTTGGTAGGTTTCACAAATTTTATACTTTTTATTCCGACTAGTTTCGATTGTTACATCATTATCTAGGAATGAATACAGGGGAAAATAGTTTCGCTTATATATTAAAATTGTCCATTCAGGTAATTAGGGCGGTCATTATTGGAGAACTCCAGATGTCATCATTTTCATTTACGACGTGTTTTCCCCGCTTTAGCGCTTTGTTGATCTCTAATCCTTCTCGGAGATTTAAATTTCGGCCCTTATTACCTGTATGTAATATTTTAAAATTATTTTCTTCGAAGAAGTGGTTATTTGTGATGCAATGTTTGGTAAAACCGGTGGTGCCTTTATTGTCTAGTATGGCTTTTCTATGTTCTTTTAGTCTTATACTAAATGTTCTTCCGGTTTGGCCGATATACGTTGCATCACAATCCCCACATTCGATTTCGAATATGCCGCATTTTTTGGATTTTTCTATGGTTGGTTTATTATTTATCAAAAGTTTGCCGATATTGGTGGAGTTTGTACATATAATGTTAAATTCGTTCCCAGTTACACAATTTTTTATTTTATTTGACAGATCATTTACATATTCTAATTTGACCCAATTTTTGGTTTTTTGTTCTTGTTGCGGTGGATAAAAATATTTTAATAGTTGTGTCTAAAAAAGAAAAAACAGACACAACTATTTTAATTCTAGTTCCAAATTTTTGAATTGATTTTGGTTAAAATATCTATAACCTGAATTATTGATTTATATGCGAGATTTTTTTTCCGGTATTTTCGAGTTTTGTTTGTTGAAATTTTCGATTTTTTAGTCTGCATTTATTATCTTTAGACCCGAGTTTTCGATGTTTTGTCCAAATTTTCAATGTTGTGAACAACATTGAAGTTTATATTTTTTATCTTCTGCTCTAAAATTATTGTTTTTTATTTGTCAGAATTTTAGATTTTTGGTCTATTTTATTATCCTAAATTTTAGATTTTTTAACTTGGATTATTGATTTAATTTCGTGATTTTTTTTATTTTGTGGCTATTATTTTTGGCTGCTGAAAGTGGCCAATTATTTTGCTTCTACCTAAATTTTCGATTTTTTTGTTTGCATTTTTATTTTTAGATCAGGATTCTTGATTCTCTGTCTCATAATTTAGATTTCTGTATTTTTTGATTTTTCTTTATTTTGGACAAAATGTTCGATTGGTTTGTTGGAATTTTCGATTTTTTTGTTTGCAATTTTTATCTTTACGCCCGTTTATGATGTTTTGTTAAATTTTCACCTATTTAGGCCCTACTGTAGATTTTTACTTTTCAGCCTATATTTTGTATTTTTGAGTATTTTGGTTTAAATTTTTGGTGTTTTGGCCGAAATTTTCTTTACTTCATTGTTCTGTTTTCCCTACTAATTTAATTTTAATTTGTTTAATTTATATGTTTCTACACATTTACATTATAAATTCAATAAAACGAAATATAGCCTGAATATATGAATATTCAACCTGTTCGTACGAACATATATTCATGTATTAAGGTTGTTTCTAATTTGTTTAATTAATTTACATTATATTTTAAATTATTAATTAATTTGGGCAGTCCGTTACACAGCGGCCGTGTGGGTTCGATTCCCAGCTCGGACGAAAGACTTTTCGGCTTTGAGAAGTATTCGTTCGTGTCCGTGGTTGTTGTATATGTCTTTCATTATTCATTTGTTCATTTATTTATTTAATCTATAGCTTAAACGCCGAAAACAAGAAAAAACAAAAATTAACTAATCAATTATTATAATTTAAATCTCATTCCTGTAATTAATGTATATGTTGTAAAAAAGGGGTTACTAGTTAATAAACGTTTATTTATTATTCTTATTTCAACTTTCGATTTGTTTGTTAAAAAAAATTTTTTTTGGTCCACCACTTTGATTTTTAGGTACGAATTATAGATTTTTGGTCTTGATTTTTTTATTTTTTGTTCCATATTTTAGATTTTCTTAACCTGGATTATTGATTTTATTGTGAGATCTTTTAAAAAAAATTGCCATTATTTTCGAATTTCTCGTCGGAACTTATTTTAAGCTGAAAAGAGTTTTTTTTTTGGGGTTGAAAGTGGCAAATTATTTTTCTTTTGCTTGTTTTTCAATTTTTTAGTCTGCATTATTTTTAGATCAGGTTTTTTTTTATTTTTTGCCGATATTTTAGATTTGTTATATTCGATTCGTTTGTTGAAATTTTGGATTTCTCGATCTGCATTTTTATATTTAGACCTGAGTTTTTGACCTAAATTTAGACAAAATAAAAATAAACATAAATAAAATAAAATAGACAAAAAAATCAAAAATTTCAACAAACAAAAGAAAATACCGGAAAGAATATCGCAAATAAATCAATAATTTTTCATTGGTTTTTCAAAATTTTCGATATTTCCGCATGTTCGATTTTTAGACCTGAGTTTTTGACCTAAATTTAGACAAAATAAAAATAAACATAAAAAATGCAGATCAAAAAATCAAAAATTTCAACAAACAAAAGAAAATACCGGAAAAAATATCGCAAATAAATCAATTTTTTTTTATTTTGGCCTACATTTTTTCGATTTTTAGGCCCGACGTTTTGGTCAAAATTTTTGATTTTTTGTGGTCGACGTTTTTGATTTTTGTCCTTTAGATTTTGCCAACTACATTTTTGAATTTTTTGACCTGGATTTTCAAGGGGTTTGTATTCATTATTTATTTAATTTTATATTTTTTATATTCGTAATGGGGTTTATTTTTAGATAAAATTAATAATTTACTTCGATATTTATTTGGAAAATAATAGACTGCGGGATTTATGTTGGAGAATTATTTAATTTTAAAATATTTGCAGGAATTTTTGATTTTTTGCATCAAACAATGAAATGTGTAATCTAGTTTTTTTAATGTAATGTAATGTAATGTAATTTAATTTTTATTTATGTTAAGAACTTATACAAAGTTGTACACAAGTCAATGTTGGTAAAATAATAAATATAGTTATAATATAAAATGTAAGATATTTAAGTACGCATACAATATAAAAAAATTTATACGTAGATTTCAAATGTCTGTTAAAAATTCACTTAATGTGTAGGATGGCTTTTTTGAAAGATACGCCCTTAGATTTAATTTAAATCTATCTATATTGTTGCTATCTTTTATTAATTGTGGAATTTTGTTATATATTTGGATAGATCAATACAGGGCGGATTTTTCATATAGGCTAGTTTTGTGAGCTATGCTACGTAGGTTATTCCGATATCGTGTGTCATAGTTATGGATATCGGCATTAGTTATATATTTGTGCCGATTGGAGTGGACATATATGGCGGCTTTATAAATATAAACACAAGTAAGAGTAAGGAGGGCATTGTCTACAAATATTTTTCTACATGTTTCAGTTCTGATCTAAACTTATTTGCTAAGTACAACAGTAGACTACATCATTCGTTCAGGGCAGCGGCGGCTCGTGGATCTTCGTAGAGGAGGCTCGTGCTGCACTACTTACTCTAAAAGAGGAAGCAAATATTCCACTGCTATTTTGGTCAAATTTTCTTCCGTGGCCTCCTCGCCAAACATCCTCGAGCCGCCGCTGGTTCAAGGGTTATCCGAGAAAAACAAACAATTGAAAAAATCTGAAGGGTGAATTTAATTTCTGTATCTGTAACCAAACCTGATTTTTTTTTCGAAATCTAGTCATCCATTCAAGAATTATTCTCTAAAAAAAGTCAATTGTAAGCAATGCAGAAGCTTTATTATTGATTAGTTTATACAATGTGTTTCAAATAGAAAGTAATCGCAGTCAGGGGCGGCTCGTTATATAGAGCCCAGGAGCCATGGTACTACCATAGTTTCAAGCTCAGCAAGAATTTTTAATTAATTCTTACTTTGGTCTAGGAAGATAAATCGTTCTTTGTTTTTTTCAAAAAGTGAGGGGGGAGGGGGTGTTTTGAAGAAGTGGCTCCACCATCAACATATTCCACGAGCCGCCACTGTTATCGACCATAGAACTTTCTGCTCAATTTTCAACTATTATTTCCAAATTTAACTATTCTTAATGTTTATAATATTACATCTCTACAACAACAGGGCCAATTTTATGAGACCTTCTGATTTAAGATAAATGGTTTCCAGCATTAATCATGCCATTATATCCCCGTTCTAAATATAGAAGTTAATTGTTGAAATTTTCTAGCCACCCCTGTATATAATGGCATAATTTGACACGGTGTTTAAACCGGTAATTTGAGGGTGATATAAAACCGTGCCCTTCTTATGCATTACTTCTCCACACATGCAAATCCCACGGGTTAATTGCAGTATTCCGCGTCGTCCCTTCTGAACTAGGCACTCACACATCTTCCTGAGCGCATGTTAATTACGCCGAAATGGAACACAGAGAGAAACTTTGAGGGCTCGAGGACTCCTCCATTATGCACAAGCTGAATGTCTATAGTTCGTTTCTGTGTATATTTCACTTGACTTGAGCCGTTTTGCTCGTAATATCCGTCGCTACTCTAGCCACCGTTTGTCATTCGCTTTTTTTTACACGTATAACAAAACTAACAACGAGAGGGTGTTTAAAATTGAAGAAACGATATTTTCTACAATTATTTACTGGATGGGACCAACACTACAATATATTTATTATCAACCTTTTTAAATACAGAAATGTACATTATTTACAAATGATCTTACTTAGTAATAAATGGCTATCGACCAGAGGGACCAATATATTCTTGCATTTAATAGACTATAGTGTTTTATCGCAGTAATGGGAGTAGAAAACGCAATCTCCTGTTTAAACAATGTTTTTTTTCTAAATTGTGCAGATGCACCCATCCGATTGACTAGATACCCATAATGCACACATATGCTCCAATAAACCTGCCACCAGTATTAACAATATCTCGATCGATCAGGGCATCGAGAGATGAGCCATAATCAGCATATTATTAATCACAGTTAAGTGGAAATTTGCAGGTCGACTAGGAATGAATGTATTTTTGACATATTATTGCTGAAAATAAAATAGTGACACTCGAAACTTGAATTGGAGGAGGCGAAATTTCCAACTCGAGATTGGAAAAATTGGAAAAAATCTGTCGCAGATGGAATAATCCGCAAAATTTGCAAGTCGACTCAGAATAAACGTATTTTTGACATACTGTAAAATGGTTGTCATTCCCTTGCTGAATTCAAAATGGCGGCACCCGAAACTTGAATTTTAGGAAGTGAAGTTTACATCTCACGATTGGAAAAATTGTAAAAAATCTGTCGCAGATGGAATTGCCTTCAAAATTTGCAAGTCGACTTATAATGAGTGTATTTTTGACAAACTGTGAAATGGTTGTCATTCCCTTGCTGAATTCAAAATGGCGGCACCCGAAACTTGAATTTTAGGAAGTGAAGTTTACATCTCACGATTGGAAAAATTGTAAAAAATCTGTCGCAGATGGAATTGCCTTCAAAATTTGCAAGTCGACTTATAATGAGTGTATTTTTGACAAACTGTGAAATGGTTGTCATTCCCTTGCTGAATTCAAAATGGCGGCACCCGAAACTTGAATTTTAGGAAGTAAAGTTTACATCTCACGATTGGAAAAATTGTAAAAAATCTGTTGCAGATGGAATTGCCTTCAAAATTTGCAAGTCGACTTATAATGAGTGTATTTTTGACAAACAGTGAAATGGTTGTCATTCCCTTGCTGAATTCAAAATGGCGGCACCCGAAACTTGAATTTTAGGAAGTGAAGTTTACATCTCACGATTGGAAAAATTGTAAAAAATCTGTCGCAGATGGAATTGCCTTCAAAATTTGCAAGTCGACTTATAATGAGTGTATTTTTGACAAACTGTGAAATGGTTGTCATTCCCTTGCTGAATTCAAAATGGCGGCACCCGAAACTTGAATTTTAGGAAGTGAAGTTTACATCTCACGATTGGAAAAATTGTAAAAAATCTGTCGCAGATGGAATTGCCTTCAAAATTTGCAAGTCGACTTATAATGAGTGTATTTTTGACAAACTGTGAAATGGTTGTCATTCCCTTGCTGAATTCAAAATGGCGGCACCCGAAACTTGAATTTTAGGAAGTGAAGTTTACATCTCACGATTGGAAAAATTGTAAAAAATCTGTCGCAGATGGAATTGCCTTCAAAATTTGCAAGTCGACTTAGAATTAGTGTATTTTTGGCATACTGTGAAATAGTTGTCATTCCCTTGATGAATTCAAAATGGCGCCACCCGAAACTTGAATTTTAGGAAGTGAAGTTTACATCTCACGATTGGAAAAATTGTAAAAAATCTGTCGCAGATGGAATTGCCTTCAAAATTTGCAAGTCGACTTATAATGAGTGTATTTTTGACAAACTGTGAAATGGTTGTCATTCCCTTGCTGAATTCAAAATGGCGGCACCCGAAACTTGAATTTTAGGAAGTGAAGTTTACATCTCACGATTGGAAAAATTGTAAAAAATCTGTCGCAGATGGAATTGCCTTCAAAATTTGCAAGTCGACTTATAATGAGTGTATTTTTGACAAACAGTGAAATGGTTGTCATTCCCTTGCTGAATTCAAAATGGCGGCACCCGAAACTTGAATTTTAGGAAGTGAAGTTTACATCTCACGATTGGAAAAATTGTAAAAAATCTGTCGCAGATGGAATTGCCTTCAAAATTTGCAAGTCGACTTATAATGAGTGTATTTTTGACAAACTGTGAAATGGTTGTCATTCCCTTGCTGAATTCAAAATGGCGGCACCCGAAACTTGAATTTTAGGAAGTGAAGTTTACATCTCACGATTGGAAAAATTGTAAAAAATCTGTCGCAGATGGAATTGCCTTCAAAATTTGCAAGTCGACTTATAATGAGTGTATTTTTGACAAACAGTGAAATGGTTGTCATTCCCTTGCTGAATTCAAAATTGCGGCACCCGAAACTTGAATTTTAGGAAGTGAAGTTTACATCTCACGATTGGAAAAATTGTAAAAAATCTGTCGCAGATGGAATTGCCTTCAAAATTTGCAAGTCGACTTAGAATTAGTGTATTTCTGACATACTGTGAAATAGTTGACATTCCCTCACTGGAAACAAAATGGCGACACTCGAAACTTGAATTGGAGTTGACGATCATCTTCAAAATTTGCAAATTGATTCAGAAATAATTTAGGTATCTTTGATGTCTGTAGATGGTCGGTAATGTGAACACCGGTTAATGGAAATTCTGGATAAAGTGAACAACCATTTTAATAACATTGAACGCCGGATAACGTGAACAAACTTGCATTCGTCAATGTCAACACTATTTCGTGTGACGAATTTCCGCGAATCGGTACGCACTGTTTGTTTTAATGCAGCTGTACTTCCCTGGATTATTTTATACGAGATGTTTACGCGCTTCATGTTTTAACATTTGAGTGGAGAACCGTTCACATCATGTCGGCGCAGAAAAAAAACCAAAGTACTTAACTATAATTGAAGAATTAAAAATCGGTGTGAGTGTTCAAATCCACAATTTGTAAAATAAAAATAAAAACAAAACAAAAAATAATATTGCGTGCGGTGGCTTGTACTTATGGAGGACCAGGACAAATGAGGTCCTTAAAGGGATCTAAACATCCTGAAATGAACAAAAACATTTACAAATGGTTCCTGATTTAAAGAAATAAAAACATTAAGGTGAGTGGTGATATGATTAAAGAAAAGGCAAAATCTTTGAATTCTGAGATTAAAGAAAATTCTGATGACGAATTTACTGCTAGTGACGGTTGGTTGCAAAGATTTCAAAGAAGATACGGAATTCGATATTTAAAAATTACTGGCAAAACATTAATTTATAAATTAAAAAATGGTGATGTAGCCATCATGCTACTTTGTCCGATTATTTCATATTATAATAATTATTTATATTTATAGATTCATTCATTATTTTCAATTTAAATCATATTTTAAATCAAGCTTTTCACATGATCGAATGGTAATGACGTTTGAACGGTAAAATTATGAAAGATAAAAATGGTAAATAATCTTTCAAGCTCTAACAATATTTACCGTGGGTTTACTGAAAAAACAAAAAATAATTCTAAAAAAAGTCCTGAAAAAAATTTCTAAAAATAGTCCTGACTAAAAAGTCCTAAAAAGTCTAATAAAAATGCTGAACAAGAAAGTCTTGAAAAAGTTTTCTAAAAACATTCGTAATTAAAAAGTCCTAAAAAACTAATAAAAGTCCTGAACAAGGAAGTCTTAAAAAAAGTCCCGATAAGAAAGTCCTGAAAAAACAGTCCTGACAAAAAAATGGTCCTTCAAAAAGACCAGAAATAAAGTCCTGAGAGAAAGTCCTGAAAAAAGAGTTCTGACAAAAAAATGTCCTGAAAAAAGTCCTGAAGAAACAGTTTTGGAAATAAAGTTTTGAAAAAAGAGCCCTGTTAAAACGTTGTGAAAAAGAGTCGTAAATAAAGTCCTGAAAAAAGTACTGCAAAACGAGTCCTGAAAAATGGAGTCTTCACATAAAACACCAGAAATAAATGTCCTTAAAAAATCCTGAATTAAGTCCGAAAAAGAGACCTAGAAAAGTCCCGAAGGAAAGTCCTAAAATAAGCACTGAAGAAAGTCTTGATAAAAGTCCCTAAAAAGAGTCCTGATAAAATATCCTGAAAATGTCCTGTAATAACAGTCTTCAAAAAGATTTATGATAATAACATCGGTGAGAAATCCTAAAAAAAACGCATTAAAAATCCCATAAAGAGTCTTGAAAAAAAAGTCCGGAACAAGAAGTCCTGAAAATTAATCCTATAAAAAATGTCCTGAAATATAGTACTGAAAAAGGTAAAGTAGGCTTGAAAAAAAATTCCCGATAAAATAATTCTGAAAAATATAATTAAAAAATGGTGATGTGGCCATCATGTTACTTTCTCCGACTTGATGGTATTATTTATATTTACGCTTCCATGGTTTATTTTCAATTTAAATCATATTTTAAGTGGGCATCGAAAGTTTCGTAGACTCGGATAAAACTGACGTTTAAAACGCCAAAATTATGAAAGATGGAAAAATGTACTTCAAATTAAAAAACTCAGTTTACTCAAAAACTAAAGAGATTTCTAAAAAAACTTATTCTTCATAAATTGTTCATTTTGGCATTCTCTACAATTATTATTAACTTAAGTTTGCTGTAACTATTAGCGTTTCATAATTGTATACCAAAAATGAAAAAAAATGGTGATGTGGCCATCATGTTACTTTCTCCGACATGATGGTATCATTTATATTTACGCTTTTATCGTTTATTTTCAATTTAAATCATATTTTAAATGCACATCGAGAGGATGACATTGACGTTTAAAAGATGGAAAAATTATACTTCAAATATAAAAACTCAATTTATTCAAAAACTAATGGGAATTCAAAAAACACTTATTCTTTGTAAGTTGTTCATTTTAGCATTCTCTACAATTATTATTAACATACATTTGCTCTAACTATTATGGTTTTATAATTATAAACCAAAAATTCAAAAAATAATAATAAATTTTTTTCTCGAATAAAAATGATTTTATGAAAAATGTTTTCAAGCAAAAGATGTTCATTTCTTTGTTGTCTTCAAAGTTTGTTTAAATATTTTTGTGAAATTTTTCATATTTAAGATAATATTGGCAAAAAACAAAAAACAGTTGAGGTAAACGCCCACTTCCGGTGTACGAAATTTTACCAAAAGCTTTTCAGTTCTTCAGATTATCAAATAAGACGGATGTTAAAAGTTTCATATCAATTGCTCTATTAGTTTTTGAGGTACAGCGCGCACAGACAGACACACACACACACACACACACACACACAGACACACACACACACACACACAGACACAAAATTTTTTTTTCCAGAAATTGTTGAAATGGCATCTAGGGACCCCGAAACGGATATTTCCGTAAAAAAATTTTTTGAAAAAAAAATCACGATCACAATACTTTCTCGTACTTCGTAACGGAGAAAGTAAAAAAAGAAAATAATTTTTTTTCTCGAATAACAATGATTTTATGAAAAATATTTTCAAACAAAATAATTGAATTTCTTTATTGTCTTCAATATTTGTTAAAATGTTTTTGTGATATTTTTCATATTGGCAAAAAACAAAAAACAGTTAAGGTAAACACCCACTTCCGGTGTAAGAAATTTTACCAAAAACTTTTCAGTTCTTCGGATTATCAAATAAAACATATGTTCAAAGTTTCATTTCAATTGGTCTATTAGTTTTTGAGATACAGCGCGCACAGACACACACACACACACACACACACACACACACACTCACACACAGACACAAAAAAAAAATTCCAGAAATTGTTGAAATGGCATCTAGGGACCCCAAAACGGATATTTCCGTAAAAAAAAATTTGAAAAAAAAATCACGATCACAATACTTTCTCGTACTTCGTAACGAAGAAAGTAAAAAAATGGTGATGTGGCCATCATGTTACTTTCTCCGACTTGATGGTATCATAGCCATTTACATTTACGTTTTCATGGTTTATTGAAATCATGTTTTAAACATACATCGGGCGTTGCGTAAACTCGGATGAAACTGACGTTTAAAACGTCAAAATTATGAAATATGGAAAAATTATAGTTCAAATTCAAAATCTCGGTTTATTCAAAAACTAACGGAATTTCGAAAAAACTTATTCTTTAGAAGTTCTTCATTTTGGCATTCTCTGCAATTATTATTCACACGAATTTGCTGTAAATATTATCGTTTTATAATTATAAACAAAAATATAAAAAAAAATCATAAATTTTTTTCTCGAATAGCAATGATTTTATGAAAAATATTTTCAAGCAAAAGATGTTCATATTTCCAGAAATTGTTGAAATGGCATCTAGGGACCCCAAAACGGATATTTCCGTAAAAAAAAATTAGAAAAAAAAATCACGATCACAATACTTTCTCGTACTTCGTAAAGGAGAAAGTAAAAATTCTAAAAAGAAGTCCTGAACAAAAGGTTCTTAACAAAATTTCAAAAAAGTCCTGGAGGAACAGTCCCGGCAATAAAGTCGCAAAACAAGAGTATTGATAAAAGCCGTGAAAAAAGTCCTGAAAAATAGTCTTCATACAAAATACCAGAAATAAATATCCTGAAAGAGCGTCCTAAAAAGTCCTTAAAGAAAGTCCTAAAATAAGTCCTGAACAAAGTTATGAAAAAGAGTCCAGATGAAATATCATAAAAAATTGCCCTGAAAAATAACATGTTTAAAAAATAAACAAAAAAATTTCTGAAAAAAAGCATTGTAAAAAGTCCCTAAAAATAAATCCCAAAGTCTTGAAAAAAGTCCTGCAAAAAGGCCTAAATAAAAAGTTTTGACAATAGTCTTGAGAAAAAAATGCTAAAAATATCGGAAAGAGTCCTTAAAAAGGTCCAAAAAAGGTCATGAAAAGAAAAATTCTAAAGAATGTCATTAAGAAAACTACCGAAAATAAGTCCTCAACAAAGAGTTCTTTTGAAAGTCCCGAGAAAAAATTCTGTTAACAAAATTTTGAAAAGAAATACTGAAAATAAAGGTCCTGAAAGAAAGAAAGTCCTAAAAATAAGTCGAAAAAGTGTTTTGAAAAAGTCCATAAAAAAACCTGAAAAAAGTTTCGAAAACATTGTCCTAAAGTTCCAAAAAGGCTAAACGAACAAAACACTGTTAAGCTAAATATTTGGAAATACGAAATTTTACCAAAAGCTTTTCAGTTCTTCAGATTATCAAATTAGACGTATGTTCAAAGTTTCATATCAATTGCTTTATTAGTTTTTGAGATATAGCGCAGACACACACACAATTTTTTACTTTCTCCGTTACGACGTACAGGAAAGTATTTTTTTTTCAATTTTTTTTAAATATCCGTTTTGGGGTCCCTAGATGCCATTTCAACAATTTTTGGAAAAGAAAATGTGTCTGTGTGTGTGTGTGTGTGTGTGTGTGTGTCTGTGTGTCGGTCTGTGTGTCGGTCTGTGTGTGTGTGTATGTGTGTGTGTATGTGTGTGTGTGTGTGTGTGTGTGTGTGTGTGTCGGAGAAAGTAAAAATAAAATACAGAAACTGGGAATTACACATGATCAGTTATACACTACGCGCCTAAAGTATGGAATATATTCAGTAAAACCGAAATTAAATATTTTTCGAAAAAATCCTCGAACAGGTCGATTTTTTAAAATAAAAATACACATTTTTGTATGAAAGTCGAGTTTAGTCAACATTTGTGTTTGAGTTATGACGTCCGCCATTTTTTTTTATGGCAACCCCCTATTTTTGTTCTTGATTTTGAGAGATCTTTTCAGTGTCAAACTGGCAGTATAAAAATATTGCCATCTTACATAAGACATTTTTCGAGTAAATGACAATTGAAGGTGAAAAGTTGATATTTAGAGTTTTTGCAAAATGACCTTGTTCCAACGTTTGTAGTAGAAATTTTTCCAAACAACAATGATCTTGACCTTCCAAATGTCATAATACAATATGGTTTCAGCAAGACGGCGCATCCTCGCAATAGGCTTTTTTTCGAACTCTTCTTGAACATTTTGAATATTTTGCAGGCTAAAGTCTAATTCTGCGAATTCATCTCTCTCGCGGGCTATTCCATCGATGCTCATCCTGCGAATCCACCTATTCCTAAAGCAATTGTCAACAAACGCGCCTAGTGTGGGGATGCGTTGTCTTGTTGAAACCATATTGTATTATATGATTATATGGAAGGTCAAGATCATTTTTGTTTGGAAAAAAAGCGCTTAAAATATCTATAATCTGAATTATTGATTTATGTGCGAGATTTTTTTTTTATTTTTTCCGGTATTTTCGAGTTTTGTTTGTTGAAATTTTCAATTTTTTAGTCTGCATTCATTATTTTTACTCCCAAGTTTTCATGTACTGTCTAAATTTTCCGACTTTCTGACCAACATGACAGATTTTTATTTTTTTTTTTAATCTTTTGACCTAAATTTTTCTTTATTTTGACCTAACTTTTCGATTTTATTGTTAAAATTTTTGATTTTTTTGGTCCGCATTTTTCGTTTAGTCCACATTTATTATCCTTAGGCCCGAGTTTCGATGTTTTCAAATTTTTGGCCAACATTGTAGATTTTTATTTTTTTATCTTTTGCCCTAAATTTTTATTAATTTTTGTTTAATTGATTGACACTGGAGGCGTTTACTTCGTGATACATTTTTAATTATAAATAAAACACTTTCTTTGTTAAATCGTGTAATATTAACAAAGAAAGTATTTTATTTATAATTTTCTTTTATTTGTCTATTAATTTATTTTCTTTTCTGGGTCCACCATTTTTATTTTTAGGCCAGAATTTTAGATTTTTGGTCTAAATTTTGCATCGTATATTTTAGATTTTTGGTCTATTTTTTTATTCTGTATTTTATGTTTTTTAACTTGAATTATTGATTTAATTTCGTATTTTTATTTTATTTTTTGGCTATTATTTTCGAACTTCTGGTCCAGCGGCGGCTCGTGGATTTACGTAGGGGAGTCAAATTTTCTTCTGTTGCCTAATCGCCGAACATCCACGAGCCGCCGCTGTTCTGGTCTGAAACTTATTTTTGGCGGCCGAAAGTGGCAAATAAATTTTCTCTTGCTTGTATTTTCAATTTTTTGGTCTGCATTTTTATTTTTCGATCAGGTTTTTGACCTTCTGTCCTAAATTTAGACCAAATATCGAAAACTCAGGCCTAAGATGAAAAATGCAGACAAAAAATCGAAAATTTCAACAAACAAAACTCGAAAATACCGGAAAAAGAATCTCGCATATAAATCAATAATTCTTTATTTTGGCCTAGGTTTTGAATTGGTTTGTTGAAATGTTCGATATTTCCGTATTTTCGGTTTTCCGTTTAGGTCAATTTTTTTGATTTTTTGTCCTTTATTTTATATTTTTTAACCTGAATTATTTATTTTTACGCGGAATTTTTTTATTTTTTGCGGATTATTTTTTTGGGGGTCAAAGTTTTTGATTTTTGTCCTTTATTTTAGATTTTGCCACCTACATTTTTGAATTTTTTGACCTGTATTTTTAAGGGTTTTGTATTCATTTCAGGTTATTTATTTAATTTTATATCTTTTGTTTTCGTAGGTTTTAATTTAAAAATGGGGTTTATTTTTAGATAAAATTAATTTACTTTGATCTTTGTCTGGAAAATATTGTCTTCGGGATTTATGTTAAGGAATTATTTGATTTTTAAATATTTGTGGGAATTTTGGATTTTTTGCATCAAACAATGAAATGTCTAATTTTGGTTTTTTATCCGATCTAAACTTATACAATATTAGACTTCATTCATTATACGTTCAAGGCAGCGGCGGCTCGTGGATCTTCATAGAGGAGGCTACGACAGAGATGCCGCTCGTCCTGTACTACTTACTCTTAATAAGAAGCAAATATTTTGCTGCTGTTTTGGTCAAATCGGCGGGTTATCCGAGAAAAACAAACAATTGAAAACAACTGAAGGGCGAATTTAATTTTTGTATCTTATCCACACCAAACCTGAATTTTTTTCGAAATCTCGTCATCCAAGAATTATCCTCTAAAAAACAGAAAAAAACAATTGATGGGAGTTAATTGTAAGCAATGCCAGGAGCTTTATTATTGATTAGTTTATACAATGTGTTTCAAATAGTAATTGCAGTCAGGGGCGGCTCGTTATATACAGCCAAGGAGCCATGGCACTACCTGTACTTTCATGCACAGCAAGAATTTTTAATTAATTCTGAAAACACTTACTTTGATCTAGGAAGATAAATCGTTGTTTGTTTCTTCAAAAAAGGAGGGGGTATTGAAGAAGTGGCTCTATCATCAACATATTCCACGAGCCGCCACTGTTCATGGTACCCGTGTTTTCCATTCGATGCCAGAACAGAAATGTGAGAATGTTGTCTCGGCAAATACTTTGTCGAGTATGATTTTTTTCACGAGAGAGAATATACGACTTGAAGATATTTGCGATAGAAAATGCAAAATCACTATTAACGGAAAATTTCCATCGATTCGCACGCAATATTCACGAAATACTGATGGCTGCGTGGCGTGCGCGTGCGTATAAAACACGTCACAGAAGTCACAAAGGCGCATAAAGGCAAACGATTTTTTTTTATACGACAGAGATATATATGCACTACATTTTCATCATAGTTGAATAAGGGTAAAATTGAGTAATTTTTAGGAATGCCCTAATATATCATCAAATCGATTAAAATTTCATACTTACTTGACATTTAATTTTTTTATTATGTCAACTAATAACTAAATGGTTTTATTTAATACACTTATTTGTAACTGAGGTATTTCTTAAAGTAAATAAATTATTAAACCGCTCCATTGTTAACTTGCAACATGAAATTATTAAAAATTAAACCAAGCGCGCATAGACGTATTTCATTTAAATTGAATGTTATATTTGTGCTTATTGCTTAACGATTTAATGTTTATATGCGATTGTTTTGTTGAAAAATGTATTTTTACCCTTAATTAGGATGTCTACTATAAAGTTATCAAACACTAATGATTTTTTTTTTGACTTACAAAAATTGAATTTTGTCCCGCTAGATTAACATTCTGGCCCACTGTGCGCCGTCCGCGTAAATTCTAAATAGTTATCGTAGAAGAATTGCAGTACTAGTATAGTACTAATAAAATTGAATTGAATTGAATGGAATGTAATTTTGATATGCCATGAAATAGTTGATATTTCCTTGCTGAAAACTAAATGGCGATACAAAAATTGGAAAAAATCTGGCACAAATGGAATTGTCTTCAAAATTTGCAAGTCGACTTATAATGAATGTATTTTTGACATACTAAGAAATAGTTAACATTCCCTTGCTGGAAATGGCGGCACTCAAAACTCGAATTGCCGGAGACGAAATTTATGTCTCGCGATTGGAAAAGTCAGAGATGGAATTGCCTTCAAAATTTTCAAATTGACTTACAATTAGACTAAATGTATTTTTGACATACTATGAAATAAATGACATTATATTAAATATATTAGAAGCCTGCATGAGATCTATCTTCAAAGGTAAACTATTATCTGTACGAATTTAATTTCGATCTCACAAAGCCCTCAGATAATATTTCCTTGCTCCCATTGAGGAGAGACCATGCGGCACCAACAGATGCGCTAGGTCAGGTGTGCGCGTCCGCGCCAGATCCCAAACGTCTAAAACCGTACCATCCAGATCTCCTGAAACCGCTCCGCTATTTTAATGAAGTTGACAATTATAACGGCGCAGCCCCTCGGAAATGTTTACGACGGCGATTTGGGGGATAAAGAGAAAGGCAGGAGTCAGGGCCGCGACGCCGCGATTCCCGAAGGAGCGAAGCCTCTCGCGCCATTAGGGAGATGTGCCAACGACCGACACCGGATGTTGTTCTATTCATTTTATTTCCACTAATTAAAGTCCGAAACACGGCGAGAGAGAGAGTGGGACACCAAACGGTGCCGCCTTTTATTAATAAATACAACCGAAGCCATTCATGAAATTAAATTACCGCCGTAATCGTTTTAAAGTGGATTTAGTTTCGACCGCAATCACAATTCGGATCTTACAAGGTGATAAGCTTTATTTTTCGACCGGATGAATGCGCTCCATTGAAATCGACTTAATTTAAAGGAAAGCTATGGTATATTTGAAACTGGGTTTCTGATCAGATTTAATTCGAGAGTACTGCTTGTTTTATTACACATCACACAAGAAACTAATCGTTTAGTTCATCGTCGAGTGTTACACTCCACGTATTTTCAACTTTTGATTTTCAAGTAAGAGACCGCGTTCTTCAGATTGGCAAACTCGTGTTTTTACTTTCTCCGTTACGAAGTACGAGAAAGTATTGTGATCGTGATTTTTTTTCCAAAAATTTTTTTTACGGAAATATCCGTTTTGGGGTCCCTAGATGCCATTTCAACAATTTCTGGAATTTTTTTTTGTGTCTGTGTGTGTGTGTGTGTCTGTGTGTGTGTGTGTGTGTGTGTGTGTGTGTGTGTGTGTGTGTGTGTGTGTGTGACTGTGTGCGCTGTATCTCAAAAACTAATGGAGCAATTGATATGAAACTTTTAACATACGTCTTATTTGATAATCCGAAGAACTGAAAAGCTTTTGGTAAAATTTCGTACACCGGAAGTTTACCTTAACTGTTTTTTGTTTTTTGCCAATATTTTCTTCAATATGAAAAATATCACAGAAATATTTAAACAAACATTGAAGACAACAAAGAAATGAACATCTTTTGCTTGAAAACATTTTTCATATAATCATTTATTCGAGAAAAAAATGTATATATATTTTTTTAACTTTTGGTTTATAATTATAAAACGATAATAGTTACAGCAAATTTGTGTTAATAATAATTGTAGAATGCTAAAATGAACAACTTAAAAAAAATAAGTTTTTTTCGAAATCTCTTTAGTTTTTGAGTAAACTGAGTTTTTGAATTTGAAGTATAATTTTTGCATCTTTCATAATTTTGACGTTTTAAACGTCAGTTTCATCCGAGTTTACACAACGGTCATGTACATTTAAAATATGATTTCAATTGAAAATAAACCATGAAAGCGTAAATATAAATGATACCATCAAGTCGGAGAAAGTAACATGATGGCCACATCACCATTTTTTAAACTCGTTATCGTGACTGAGACTTGGTGTTTGGTTTTGATTGTTGTGCGATGAATGCACATTAATAATCTGCAAAATAATTCGTAATTTTAATAACCTGATAAATGTAGTTCACACAATAATCATAACAGCGCATGATAAATATCAATCATAAAAAAGATAATGTAATCAAGAAGTTGACATGGTAAAACATACGCATACGCTTGCGGTCTCGCGGTCGAAATAACATCTATGGCATAAAAAAAAACAACCGCGCCGAAAAATAAGCCTCGGACAAAGAACTCTTTAACTTGTTTCATCTAAAATTCGATTTTGAAGTAAAAGACTGCGTTCTTTAAATTGACAAACTCGTGCTTTTTAAACTCGTTATTGTGACTAAGACTTGTTCTTTGGTTTTAATAATAATATATATAATAATAAAGTTTATTAACGGAAAAAATCTCCTTTTTACAAAAAAATACTTAAATTAATAGCTTACACTCATACTAAAACTAAAACTAGAATTAATTTCATCAAGAACGTACATTAATAACATTAGTTTTCTACATTTTTAAGATTACGTTTAAATGAGTTATAATTAGATCCAAAAATATTAAACGAAGCATGTACATTATATTTATTACAAATACCCATCATTCGATTAATTGGATTGGAATTAGAAGCGAATGTTGTTCGGTATGTGGAGAGCCTAAAAATGGAAGTGTATCGTGTGCACCGATTTATTGGAGCCAAGTGAAAATTGATACACATTAATAGCTGCTCACTGTCAAGACTTCCATTGATTAAACGATGCAATAAGCAAACATCAATATGATCCATTCTAAGCTTCAAGTTTTGCATATTCAGTACACACTTAATAAATGAATAGTCACCCTGAACATGCGCTCTTCCCATCTTGAACTCCATACATCTAAAGAACTTGTTTTGAATCCGTTCAAGCATATCAACATCCCCTATCTTATACGGCCGCCAAACAGGAGAAGCATATTCCAACTGACAACGAACAAGTGCACAAAATAGAATTTTTAGGCAGTGAGGGTTCAGGTCCTTACCAACATGCCAAACCAAACCCCATTTTCTCAAGGCTGTGTTACAAATATTTAGCATATGAGGGTAAAAACTTAAACTCGAATCAAAAATTACTCCTAAATCCCTAGCTTCCGCTTTGCGCTGTAGATCAATAGACTGAAGCTTGTAAGTATGTTGAAGTAAATGCTTGTTTCTACAGAAAGACAAAGAAAAACACTTGCTAATATTGAGACTCATTTGGTTTGTATTACACCACAAAAGTATTGCTTCCAAATCTTCCTGTAAAGACACGCAATCACTAACGGACTCTACAGTTTTAAATATTTTAATGTCATCGGCATACAATAACATATTAGAGTTTTTGATCAAATTACATATATCGTTGATGAATAAGGTAAATAATATTGGTCCACAGTGAGAACCTTGCGGGACCCCTGATGTAACTGAGATAGGTGACGCCTTAAAATTATTAACTCTAATGATTTGAGATCGTTGTGTAAGGAATGATCTTAACCAGGTAACCGTTTCATCGCAAAAGCCCAGATATTGTAACTTTTTTAGAAGTATTGTGTGGTTCACTCTATCAAAAGCCTTGCAGAAATCAAGGTATATAGAATCCACCTGCTTATGATCTCGCATTGCATCAGACAAGTACTGTTTGTATGATAGAAGATTCGAAACTGTAGATCTATTTGGATAGAAACCGTGTTGACTAGGAGAAATTATACTGCGGGATATCCATGAAATTTGTTTAGCAACGATTTGATCCAATAGTTTGGGGATAGCAGACTGAATACAAATTCCCCTATAATTATTAATCAGTTGACGATTACCTGCTTTATAAATAGGAGTTATGTAACTAACTTTCCATTTAGAAGGGAAAATACCTGATTTTAGTGACTTTGAAAATATATGAAAAATAGGGCCACATAGAGAAAAGACACAATTAATAAGAAAATTATTAGGAATTTCATCAGGACCTGAGTTATTACAAGGTTTTAATTTAATGATCATATCAAATAATTCTGATTTTGACAATGATAATTTGCTGTCATTAACAACACCAGAGCTTGATGAAAACTCAAATGGTGAATTGCTATAGTTGCTATTACTAACATAAACGGTTTTAAAGTAATCACTGAATGTATTAGCAATATCACAACCATTTGAGACCTCAACACCATCATATTCCATAATCGTGGGAATTGTTTCATTATTGTAATGGTTACGAACATATGACCAGAAATATTTAGGATTAGATGTTACCATGGTACTGATATAATCTAGATGTTGATTGTACTGAGAAGCACTAAGTTGTTTACATATTCTACGCAGATTGGCAAAACGGTTGTACTCTTCTAAGCACCCACTCTTTTTGAAATTGGAATGTGCAATTTTCTTAAGTCTAATCATTCTTTTTAATTCATCATTCATCCAATTAGGATATGTGTCTACTTTATTAGAGACATATTTGTAAGGGACGTAACGATCAATCCCATCGTATAGGATTACATAAAACTGGTTAACAATAGAATCAATATCCATGTCAGAAAAAATAAAATCCCAATTAGACGTGTTAAAGTAACAGTTCAGACCATAATAATCTGCGCGATGGAATAAATATACCTTTTTTGACATGAACTCAAGATTATCAACAGTATCAAAATTAATCAGTAACTCATACGAATAATGATGAACAGATTCACACAATAAACTATTACAAGTAGCTACATTTATATCTCTTATATTTGATAAAATTAAATCTAAGAACACTCCACGAGAATTGGGTAATGTATTGATTTGTTGAAAATTTAAAAAATCAATACAATCAATTATAGTTTTCGATTTTAGATCCAATGTTGTCGTTAAACTAGTAGCATTCCCATTGCTCCATTTAATATTTGGTAGATTATAATCACCACATACCAAAAAGTGACTACACCTAAAACGACTATAGAGCTCTTCCAGAGCTGCGCAGTGATTATTGTAATTATCAACTGATGAGTTTGGAGGAATGTAAACACCACCAATTATAAATTCTGACTTATTTACATGTACACTAATAAAAATGTGTTCTAACTCATTGTTACAAATTATACCACCACCCATTACATCCCCAGATATTGTACGATTTGTACGATACGCAACATAATTTGTTAATTGCAACTGACTATTAGTGATATTTTCATATAGCCAGGTTTCGGTGATTATAATTACATCATAAATACAACAGTTAATAGCTAACATTAAATCTCTTAGTTTCGATCGTATTCCACCGCAATTTTGGTAGTACGTTAATAGTTTTTTGGGGTATCATTGCGTTGCCTATTATTAATGGTAATATATGGTGTATCATTTTTGTATCTTATAGTTAAATTATTTTCGCCATTATTTCTTCTGGTGTTCATTTCAGATTTTAGATGCTTGAAATATTCTTGTTGTTTCTGGGTACGATCGGCACGAAAATGGTTTTTCACATTGTGATCCTTGGCGTTGCTCTTCAAAACTTCCTTTGCTTCAGTTGCATCCTTGAAAATAACCTTCAAAGGCCTATTATTAGTATTTGCAGTGGGCTTTCCTATTCTCCAAGTTCTGATTGGTTTGAGCGTCACACCCCTGGGTTGTAATATAGCACATACACTATCTAAATCATCTTTAATTCTTAGATCAGGTTCCTTAGCAGTAGATTCAGGGTGATTAAATAGAATTACATTACAAGATCTTATTCTTCTGTCCTCAGTCTCCACCATAAATGATTCAAGAAAATTATCTTGCAGTAAATTTGATTTTACCGGTTTGGTTGACTCAAGTTCTAATATTCTGGCTTCTAAATTATCAATACGAGTAACTAGCGAACTTTTGATATCATTTAATTCTTGTTTAATTGAAACAAATTGATCATTAAGAGCCTTGTATACTGTTTCAAGTGTTATTTGCTGTGTCGTTTGCTTATTTAAAGACGATCCTCTACATCTGGAGCAAACATAATTAGATTTTACCTCGGACTCTTTTAAGCCTGCACAGCGTAAATGAATGGATTTGTTGCAGGCTCCAGTACATTTAGCATAAGGGGTGTTTGGAGTAACACCCTGATCACAAATTCCACACTTATTTACCATTATTATAAGATAATAATCAGGCAAAAAATATAAAAAACAAATAAATAATTTAATAGGGTAAATACGAGTACTCTTCACACCGACGTGGCCTATCGTGGTGACTTTTATATGAACAGACAGGGTAAGTCGGCCAAGGTAATAAAACACAGTGTTAAACAGAGGAACGAGGGAATCAGAAATTAAAATTATATTGGAATGAATTCGATGAGACTTTTTTATAACGAGATATCAAAACGAGAGCAATAAAAAGCAATCTCGACCGTGAATTAAATAGATTCGCGTTTGTAGTTTACGCACAACAGAACGAATGGCGATAATTACCAAACTAACAGAGGTATACTTAACAGATTTTTTCAGCTTGAGGGATGCACTCAACAGTAGCTGTAGTACAAAAATCACTATTTAAGACCGTAGAAAACACTAGTTATTTCAATTCAGAAGCGGAGCACGTTGCACTCTGTACGTCTAGAACGACTATATTTTGATTGTTGTGCGATGAATGCCCATTAATAATTGGAGAAAATCGCACGAGCGTAGTAGACGTAATTCTGCTTTTCTAAGCAGGGGCGGTTCGTTATATAGAGCCACGGAGCCTTGGCACTACCTGTAGACTCAAGCTCAGCAAGAATTTTTAACTGATTCTTAAAAAAAACTTTTTAAATGTTAAACAACACCGCGAGGAAGTTCCACATTAATTTTAATAGATGGTTAAAATTTTGACAGACTATTTCTGAATAATGTGTTCTTACAAATTTCCAAAGAAAGCAATCGCAAGTTTACCACAACAAAAATGGTTGCACAAAAGAAAATTTTGATGATCAAAAAGGCGCATTTTTCAAAAGACAAGTAGGGATTGTACATTTATTTTAACAGATGGTTTAAACTTTGACTGACTAATTCTGAATAATGCGTCTTTACAAATTTTCAAAGAAAATCATCGCAAGTTTACCACTACAAAAATAGTTTCACCAAAAGGCAAATTTTGATCACCAAAAAGGCAAATTTTTCAGAAATTCACTTGAGAATTACACATTTCTTTCGACAGATGGTTGAAATTTTGACAGACCAATTTTGAATAATGTCCCTTTATAAATTTCTTCAAAAAATAATCACAAGTTAATGGTTGCACTAGAAAAGCAAATTTTGATAACGAAAAAAGCGGATTTTTTGGAAATTCACATGGCAATTCTACATTTATTGCTACAGATGGTTGAAATTTTGACAAACTAATTGGAAATAATGTGTCTACAAATTTACAAAGAAAATAATCGCAAGTTTACCACAACAAAAATTGTTGCACTAAAAAGCATATTTTGATGACCAATAAGGCGCATTTTTCAAAAATTTGCATGGTAATTCCACATTAATTGCAACAGATGGTTGAAATTTTGACAGACTAATTTTGAATAATGTGTCTACAAATTTCCAAAGAAAATAATTTTCCTCTAAATTTGCGATTTTTTGTTTGTTAAAATTTTCGAATTTTTGGTCCGCAATTTTTATTTTTATGATCGAATTTTTGTTCAAAGTTTTTAATTTTTATCATATACTTTAGATTTTTTAACCCAAACGATTGCTTTTTATACGCATCTTTTTAATTTTTTGCCGATATTTTCAAGTACAGTTTCTGATTTCTTGCCCTTTATTTTAGATTTTGTAACTTGAATTATTATTTTTTTGGGCAAAAAGACCGATGGTCGATAACCCAGACAGATTAACACCCTTCAGTTATTTATGTATTAAAATGTTATATATAATTATTTGTTTGAATAAAGATCTTGATGTATGTATTATTTTTTATGGGCGATTTTTTTTTACTTTTTTGTTACTTTTTGACTGCCGTTTTCGAGTTTCTCGTGGGCAACTAATTTTTAGCTAAAAAGTTATTTTAGAAGCTGAAAATTGCAAATTAATTTAGTTTTTCTTGATTTTTCAATTTTTCGGTTTGCATTTTTTATTTTTAGACCAGCATTTTTGATTTTTTTCGCCTGTATTGTAAATATTTGACTTGTATTTTTTATTTCTTCGTTCCAAATTTTAGAGTTTTTGCCCGAAATATTCTTAATTTTGGTTTTTTTTTGTTGAAATTTTCGGATTTTTGGTCTGCATTTTTTTAACCGCGACTTTTTTTTAATCTTAATTAATTAAGAGCTGATTCTGCAAGTGATTTTTTTACGATTTTTCAAAACATTGAGAGCAATTTCTGTTCCCTCCAGTGCAGTTTTGAGTCAATTGCTGTTGTTTTCAGTAGCAATATTGCAATTATTTTTACAAAATGACATTTAATGAAAAGTGCACTCTTTCTGCATAGTTTTAGTAATTTTGGAGCTAATTCTACAAGTGATTAATTTTTTACAATTTTTTAAAACATTGAGTGCAGATTTTCTTCACTGCAGAGCAAATTTGGAGTTTATTCCCTTGTTTTCTATAGGAGCATGTCGTTGTTTTCAGGAAATTAAAAGTAGACTATTTTTGAATAATTGAAGTATATTTGAAGCGAAATCTTCAAGCAATAATTTTTTTTGAATTTTCAAAAATTGTCGAGTGCAAATTTCCTTTGCTACAGAGCAAATTTTGACTTTTTTCCTATGTTTTCTGGGGCTAATCACTGCTGAAAATGGCAATTTTCGTACATGAATTTTTAATGTTCTTGTTTTCATTTTTTATCGTTAAGCCCGGATTTTGATATTTTGGTCTAAATTTTTAATCTTTAGCCTTATTTTTTTCTAAATTTTCGATTTGTTTGTTAAAATTTTCGATTTTTTGGTCCGCAATTTTGATTTTTAGGATCGAAGTTTTGAATTTTTTATCCTATATTTTAGATTTTTTTTAACCTAAATGATTGATTTTTATACGTGACTTTTTTTATTTTTTGACGATATTTTCAAGTTTTTTTGACAGGAGCATGTCGCTGTTTTCAGGAAATTAAAAGTAGACTATTTTTGAATAATTGAAGTATATTTGAAGCGAAATCTTCAAGCAATGATTTTTTTGAATTTTCAAAAATTGTCGAGTGCAAATTTCCTTTGCTACAGAGCAAATTTTGACTTTTTTCCTGTTTTCTGGGGCCAATCACTGCTGAAAATGGCAATTTTCGTACATGAATTTTTAATGTTCTTGTTTTCATTTTTTATCGTTAAGCCCGGATTTTGATATTTTGGTCTAAATTTATCTTTTAGCCTTATTTTTTTTTCTAAATTTTCGATTTGTTTGTTAAAATTTTCGATTTTTTGGTCCGCAATTTTGATTTTTAGGATCGAAGTTTTGAATTTTTTATCCTATATTTTAGATTTTTTTTAACCTAAATGATTGATTTGTATGCGCGACTTTTTTTAATTTTTGGTGATATTTTCAAGTTTTTTTGATGGTTTTTGATTTCTTGGTCTTGATTTTAGATTTTTTAACTTTAATTATTATTTTTTATGGTCGATTTTTTTTTTTACTTTTTGGTTATTGTTTGACTAAAATCGATTAAATTATTTTTTTTTGTTTTTTTTTTCAAGACAGACCATTCTGAACACTATTTGTCCATAAAATTTTGTTGTGGGACTTCAATCAAGTTTAAAAAAAAAAAAATTGTTGAAATTTTCTGCTTTTTTTTAACCGCGAATTTTAGAAATTTGTCTAAATTTTCCATCTTTTGGGCGTATATTTTATTTTTTTACTTTAATTAAGAGCGTATTTTTTTATTGGTCTATACTTTAGATTTTTAACGTGTGTGATTTTTATGTGCAAATTTTTGATTTTTTGCCGGTATTTAATTTCCATCTTTCATAATTTTGACGTTTCAAACGCCAGTATCATCCGATCTAATAAATCGTGAAAGTGGCTCTACCATCAACATGTTCCACGAGCCGCCACTGTTTCTAAGTGAATCCAATAATAATCAATGCCTAAAGTTGACAAATAAATCGACACATGTATAAGAAAATAGTAGCTTCCACTAGCCATATATTAATTAATAAGTATACATACAGGGTCTTCATTTCAAAAGGAGCCACCCTGAATAACTTTGGATCTGAAGTAGTTACGGTTTTAAGAAAAAATACGTCAATTTTGTTTTCGAGGGGGAACTTAAAAAACACTGTTTTTAGAATTTTATCTTTCACCCCCTCACCCCCAGCCACCCCATCTTTAAAATTTTAAATGGCACCCCCTATTGTGCGATACCTCATTGTAAAGGGCATAAAAAATGCTACCCAGCAACGCAAAAATAATTGAAATCGGTTCATTTGTTTTAGAGAGAGAGAGTATTCATTTCAAAATAAGCCACCCTGAATAACCCTGGCTCTAAAGTAGTCACGGTTACAGGAAAAAATATGTCAATTTTGTTTTTGAGGCGGAACTTGAAAACACTGTTTTTAGAATTTTATCTTTCACCCCCTCACCCCCAGCCACCCCATCTTTAAAATTTCAAATGGCATCCCCTTTTGTGCGATACCTCATTTTAAAGGGCATACAAAATACTGTCCAGCAAATAAAAATTAATTTAAATCAGTTCATTTGTTTCAGAGATATGCATATCAAAATATGCCACACCAAAGATTGTGTGGCTCGGGGTGAAAGAAAAAATTATAGAAACAGTGTTTTTCAAGTTCCACCCTCTAAAATAAAATTGACGTAGTTTTGCTTAAAACCGTAACTACTTCAGATCCAAAGCTATTCAGGGTGGCTTGTTTTGAAACAAAGATCCTCTTTTTCTAAAACAAATGAACTGATTACAAATATTTTTCATTTGCTGGATGGATATTTTGTATTGCCTTTAAAATGAGGTATCGCACAATAGAGAGTGCTATTTGAAATTTTAAAGTTGTGATGGTTGGGGGTGTGGGGGTGAATTCTAAGAACGGTGTTTTTTAAATTCCCCCTCGAAAACAAAATTTACGTTTTTTTTTTGAAACCGTGACTACTTCAGAACCACAGTTATTCAGGGTGGCGTATTTTGAATTTAATACCCTCTCTAAAACAAATGAACTGATTCGAATTATTTTTGCATTTCTGGATAGTATTTTTTAAGCTCTTTAAAATAAGGTATCGCACAATGGGGGATGCTATTTCAAATTATAAAGATGGGGTGGCTGGGGGTGAGGGGTGAAAGATAAAATTCTAAAAACAGTGTTTTCAAGTTCTCCCTCAAAAACAAAATTGACGTATTTGTTCCTGTAACCGTGACTACTTCAGAACCAGGGTTATTCAGGGTAGCTTATTTTGAAATGAATACCCTCTCTTTCTAAAACAAATGAACTGATATAAATTATTTTTGCTTTGCTGGATAGTATTTTTTATGCCCTTTAAAATGAGGTATCGCACAATAGGGGGTGCCATTTGAAATTATAAAGATGGGGCGGCTGGGGGTGAGGGGGTAAAAGGTAAAATTATAAAAACAGTGTTTTCAAGTTCCACCTCAAAAACAAAATTGACATATTTTTTCCTGTAACCGTGACTACTTCAGAACCAGAGTTATTCAGGGTGGCTTATTTTGAAATGAATACCCTCTCTCTCTAAAACAAATGAAACGATTTCAATTATTTTTGCTTTGCTGGATAGCATTTTTTATGCCCTTTAAAATAAGGTATCGCACAATAGGGGGTGCCATTTAAAATTTTAAAGATGGGGTGGCTGGGGGTGAGGGGGTGAAAGATAAAATTCTAAAAACAGTGTTTTTTAAGTTCCCCCTCGAAAACAAAATTGACGTATTTTTTCTTAAAACCGTAAGTACTTCAGATCCAAAGTTATTCAGGGTGGCTCCTTTTGAAATGAAGACCCTGTATATAACGTATACGTTGCTGTATTTCAATATTTACAATAATTATCTTTAGCACTTTTTCGTGTTTTTAGTAACGAAACAACATTTCCACAGACCATTCGTCACGAGCCATGTTCTTTCCCCCTTATGTCTATCGCCCTCTTTTCATTGCTCGTGTGGAACCAATAGCCATGTATGTGTGAGTGTGTGGGTGTGTGGCTTTATGTGGAATCTATACTTGTGTTTGTGTGACGTGAGGTGATATTACTTACAGACGTTTTAACCTTTTCTCTGCCCCTATTTGCTTGCTATGTACTCGGAAATTCCGTTTGACAAGGTGCGCCCCGACGATAGGCTTCAAGAGGAGGATCACCTATCATTCCTCCTTTCATCGATATACATTCAATTCGAACAAAAATATTTGGTAGAATACGTAAGATATATACGATATCGTGATACCACAAGATGATAGATATTAACTATCAGAAAAGATATCAACAGCATATATGAATTAAGTAATAGTAAATTTATTTAAAAGTGGTTATTAATAATAATGAAAAAATGGATTGTTAGCATGAAATACAGGGTGTCTCAATGAAACCGCACATTAAAAGCATATACTCTTCTAATTCATATATTCTAATGAGATTTACAGAATTATGTAATCGAGTGTGTTCTTTTTAATGAAAATACTTTCAAGACTATACGACTTTCGCTTAACACCAACTTCCTCATTTTGAATGGAATGCTACATTGTTTTTTGCAAATTTGGATTCTACATAAAATTTTGTGAAAAATCATCAAGCATTTTTGATAAATTTGACAATTGTGCTTTTTCATAATTCATTTTAAAAATTAGTAACCCCAAACAAACAAACATCCCATGGATATAATTTTGGGTACAAAAACCGAATAACCGAAGGTGATGATTAATTTTTGGAAAAATAAAATACACAATGTTCAAAATGTCATACTACAATTAGTCAACTTTAAACAATTCAATCTCGATTTTTCAGATGGATCATCCTGTATATTTTTACATATTTTGACGCATATGATTTTGATATACACAAGAGGCATCTTTCAAAATAATGCAGTCGCCATTGAGATACTTGCCGAAGAAGCTCCTGGAGCGAGAAGTGAAGATTATAAAAACCTCATACTGTACTAGAAAGCAAAATCGTACTGCCAACCTCACTAATTTAATTTGCTTTTAATAGATACACCGGATCCTATTGTTTTAAATACGAACCTTGAATCTCGCTTTCAAAAACAAAAACAAAAATTATCTCTACCCCAAGAAGTAAAAAATGTACGTTTAAATTGCGAATCGCTCATTAAAGCTACGCACACACTTGTCGGAATCGGACGGACGGCACGCATCGGAAAAAATTGCTTAACACAGTTGTAAACGAGTCATCGCATATTTATCGGTACGGCATGAAGCGAATTTTGTGGTTTTTTGAGTCACAAGTACAAAGTTTTTCGAAGAAATTGTTTTTGTTTTCAGGAACGGAATTTTCTTTGCATGTTCTTTGAGGTATGCATGAAAATTAATTGTTTGCGAGAAATCATGAATATCGCATTTTGTACCTTAGAACTCCATTAATAAAAAACTTTATTTTAGGTCAAAAAAGGCTCACTGTAGGGTCGGAAAAAAATGTGGGCCTAACTCACCACCATTCGTCTATTTTTCTATTCGTCCAATAAAAACAAACAAAATAATGAAGCACTTAAGATTTGTAAAAATTTAGGTAATTTTCAAATGGCCATGGCTCGAACGATCTTTCGAGAAATCAAAAGCAAAATGTGTCCTCTTTGAGAGGGTTTAACCCCCACTCAAAGAGAGGGCTCCACGCCCCTCCAAACGAAAAACTAAAAAGACCACAAAATGCACTTTTTTTAAACACCCATAAATTTGTGCAAAATCGCCGTAGGAACTTCATTTTTTGAGACCTGCACAGGTAATTGAACACATTTCAATGCCTTTTTGGTGGATCGAGTCGACACTTTTTTTTCAACTCGGTACACGTTGCCAAAGTAGGACTTTTTGCCCAAAAACGTGTTTTTCTTGTTCAAGGGTTGAAGGGTTCGAAAAGGGATCATTCCAATCTGAGTTTACCCCCCTAAAGTGGAGCCAAAATTGGATTTTTTGGCGAAATAATCATCAAATTTGGAAGAAAAGTCTTTGAGTTAGTGCGAAAACACCCATAATTCGGTTCCAAGTCATCGCAGGAACTTCGTTCTTTGAATCCTGCACAGGGAATTGGTCAAATCTTAATGCCTTTGTGGTGGATCGAGTCGACAAAATTTTACCAACTCCGTATACATCATCAAATTTGGACATGGTTTCCTGAAAGAACTTTTTTCACAGGGGTGCTCGAGGGGGCGGAAGGGGTTACGCTTAAGTTCGCATGCATGACTTTAAAGAAGACACTTTAATGTTTCTCGCACTCAAAGATTCATCAAAATCGATTGAAAATACGCCGAGTTATGGCGGTTTGAAAATGGTCAAAATTTCACGAATTTCAAGTGTTTTATTTTTTTTTCCTTCAGTATATATAAAAGAAGATCATTTACCAATTTAAAACACAATCAAAATAATAAATTAAAGCCTCTAAGCAACGAATGTATTGGCGAAAATTGAATATACTGAAAAAACTACTACAAGGTTTTTTTTTATTATTTATTAAAGAAAGGATGGTTGAGGAAGCGCGGATGATTTGGGAATTGACGTAGCTAACTAGGGCATTCTGCCACAACCGATAATTTGTATAATAATCATTTATAATGAAAGGGACATACATTAAACATCCATTGACCAGCAGGGCCATTTTTCGTTCCGAAAAAGTGACCGCGCGGATGGGATTCGAACCCTCGGCCACGAGGCCCGTAAGCACTGGACCACCGCGGCCCCACTTGTAAGGCTAATTCAAGATAAAGCAACTGAAATATATAATATTAAATCTGTAAATTCCTTGAAAATGGCCGAAACATGTAATTCTTACATATTAAGTGTTAAGTGTTATAAAATAGAAGTGTTAAGTGTTATCTTCATTTCATTACTCAAAATGTGGCAACGAGAAATAAAAAAAAAACATGAAATATATAGTTGATATTTACTCTGCTGTATTTTTACTGAAATATAGCGTTTAAAATAAATTTTAATTTTGAATAAATTTTGTTCATTATTCCAGTTTCGGTTTCCTGACGGCCGTTTAGACAATTTCTTGTCATTCTCAAAGTACAAATAAACATCTGAGATTTGATAGTTTTAAAAATTTAGTCGTTGATAAATTTGGAAGAAACTGGTGACAACGTGTCTCCCCTAAAAAAATGTATTGAATGTGTTTCTTTTTTCCTGAAAAATAATGAATAAAATAGAGAAATACCTGAGTGTTCTTCCTTGTATTTTTTTTAAATACATCATCAAATGATCCAAGCGTTATACCTGAAACAAAAAGTAAATATAAGTAATACATTCGTTTCAGTTATCTGTGCAATTATTCTAACCATTACTACTAATGCATATGCATAACGACCATGATCCCTAATTTAGGCAAATGTATTAATAGCTAATATTAATGCGGCATAATACATAAGGTGCTGTATTACTAGTTATTACTGTTATTGGGGGTAATACTACAAGGAGTTGTAATTTGCCCGGATAAATTTTAGTCGTTGAATCCTGACAAATTTCAAGAATGAATCGAGATAATCGATAATCGTAATTTATTCGAAAAATTTGCGTACTTGAAATAGAATTATAACCGCGAGTTGTATTTTTGCTTTTTCCGTTATGAAGTACGAGAAAGTATTGTGATCGTGAAAAAATATTCAAACATTCTTTTTACGGAAATATCCGTTTTGAGGTCCGTAGAGGCGATTTTAAAGATTTCTGGAAAGACCGGAAGTTGTTTTTTGTTTTTTTCAATATTCATTTAAATATAAAAAACATCACAAAAACATTTGAACGAGTATTGAAGACAACAAAGAAGTGAATATATTTTTCATAAAATCATTGTTATTGGAATTTTTTTTTTTTCAGTTTTGGGTTATAATTATGAAACGATGATACTTACAGCAAATTTATTGTAGAGAATGCCAAAATGAACAACTTATAAAGAATAAGTTTTTTGCGAAATCTCTTTGGTTTTTGAGTAATCTGACTATTAGAATTTTAAGCATAATTTGTCATTTTCACCTTTTATAATTTTGACGTTTTAAACCTGAGTCATCCGTTGCTACAAAACGCTCGATGTACATTTAACTATGAAAGTGTAAATATAAATAACAATACCATCAAATCGGAGAAAGTAACTTGATGGCCATATCACCATTTTTTTAAATAATTTCACGAATTAAGCAGCTATAGTATATGTAAATTTGAGGCAACCTCACTTGTTATAGATGCATTAAATAAATGTTATAAAGTCGAAATATACCCTGAATATGTAATTATTTAACCTGTTTGTGATTCTGGAAAATTAAGTCATATTAAGACTATAAGCAAAAAACTTATTGAAGCAACTACTTCCCTGGCTTGTGCCACGCCGGATATTGAATGATACAGACTTAATTTTGCAGAGTCAAGTTCAGATCGTTGTCATGGTGAAGGTATATAAAACTTTGTATTATTATGTTTGATTAAAACATTTGGTTTCGTTTCACTGTTTTTTTTAAATTATTTTTCTCTCCTGTAGTTTCGACCTCTAGGAAATCTGGGAGAAAAATAATAAAAACAAAACCAACCGTTTTAATCATCATAATAATTCACAAATATTTTACCGCTGTTATGCGAGAAATTTTTATCCGCTTGTAAATCCGGTTCCTCGGCTATTTTAAGCATGAATAATCAGTAATATTCTATGAAAACTGCAATTCAATATTGCTTACGTTCAAAATGATTGGCTTCATCTTTTTAGATAAGTTTCTCTCATAAAACGAAACACGTTATGTCATTTTTTTAAATATTTTTTTTTAATTTTTTTTAAGAGCGTTGGCCCCCCTGGGAAGGCTCAAGGGGCTCTCCAATTGTGTTTATCATATTCAAGTTTGACGCTTTTAGTTGGAAATGCATTATTTATTCAATAGGACTCGTGTTTTCTAAAGTTTTTGATAAATGAATCAACTCATTTTTCATTGCAAACATATTCAGCTCTATTTCCAAAGCAAAACGTTACATTTAAAGAATGTTAAAGTCTTTGTTTTACTATTAATTAGAAATAATATATCTAATTTTATAATTTTAAAATAACATTGGGCCGTTAAATTTAACGTTTGCTTATGAAACAGGACTGTGATGAGCAACATGGCTTCTATTTCGGTAGATTGACCCTTATAAATTTGCTTGTTTATCAATCGTATATTCTAAATGCCTTTAAAAATAACTGTCAAGTAACGGGTTTTTCAATAGCAACTTGACACTTTTGTTGTCTTATTGTGAACGCACCCTTAAACAAATTAGTGCGCTGTCACTGTCAAAATACGCAGTAACTAAAACATTTTCATCATGCAAAGACTTACGAACGAAGAATGTTTACAAGTAATTAAAAATTACTACAGAAATTCCGGGTCAGTAATTGCAACTTTAAGAGTGCTTACGCCAATTTTGGGTCGTCATTCTATCCCGAGTAGACAAGCAGTTCACAATTTGGTGAGAAAATTTGAGTCAACATATTCACTGTTGAATGTTCCCGTGCCAGTGAGACAACGCAGCGGTCGCAGCGCTGAGAATATTGCTGCCGCTGAAGCGTCCATCGCAAACGATCAAAATCAATCGACTCTACGGCTTTCTCAGGAATTGGGCTTCAGTCAGACCACACTATGGCGTTTTTTTGCAAAAGAATATTGGCCTGCACCCTTACAAGATCAAGTTAACTCAAGAACTAAAGTCACTTGACCATATGAAGCGACACACGTTCTCAGAATGGGCTTCTCTATGTTAGCCGAAAATGACGACTTTCATCGCAAAATCATCTTCAGTGATGAAGTGCATTTTTGGTTGAATGGCTTCGTCAACAAACAAAACATGGGTTATTGGAGTGCTGAAAACCCTCATGTGCTTCATGAAACATCACTTCATCCACAAAAAGTGATTGTATGGTGCGGTTTCCATGCCGGTGGCGTCATTGGGCCATTTTTCTTCTTTGATGAAATTGACCCTCACGTTAGTCAATGGTGAACGCTACAGAGACATGTTGCAGCGTTATTTCTTCAATCAATTGCAAGGGATGGGCATTAATGATATGTGGTTTCAGCAAGACGGTGCCACATCCCACACAGCTGGAGAAACAATCGAAAGTTCGGTGAACGTGTTATATCAAGAAGAGGCCCTGTCGATTGGCCGCCAAGAGCTTGTGATTTAACACCTCTAGACTTTTTCTGTGGGGCTACGTTAAATCGAAGGTCTATGCCAACAAGCCGGCGGCGTTAGAGGACCTAAGAGCCAACATCGAACGAGTAATAGCGGCAATTTCCGTCAAATTGTGTAGAGTCATCGAAAATTGCCTTCAACGAATCGACCGCTGCAATCGTGCCCTTGGCGGACATATGGCCGAAGTCCAATTATAATTGCATTGATTGTACTTTAAGCCAATAATAAAAGTTTTGAAATATCCCAAATGGTTTGCGAGATATTTAAAAAAAAGTTGTCAAGTTCTTATTGAAAAAACCTTTAGATATGGTGTACACGCATATTTTGTTCATTGCTATTAATGCATGTGAACATCAATAAATTATAATGCAAGGCCTATGGAGCAGAAGTTTCAAGATGGATACATGGTCATTTACCACATAGGTTGTAAAGTGTGAAAATGAATGATTTTATATCAACAAAAATTAGCATTTTTTATGCCCTTTAAAATGAGGTATCACACAATAGGGGGTGCTATTTGAAATTATAAAGATGAGGGGCTGGGGGTGAAAGATAAAATTCTAAAAACAGTGTTTTTTAAGTTCCCCCTCGAAAACAAAATTGAAGTATTTTTTCTTAAAACCGTAACTACTTCAGATCCAAAGTTATTCAGGGTGGCTCCTTTTGAAATGAAGACCCTGTATAACCTAATGAACATTATTGAAGTATTGGAATAGAAAAACGTCATTTTTTGAATACTTTAGTAACGTAAATTTTTGATAAAATATAAGTGTACCACTAGGTTAAAACATTGATAACTACTCGTAATTGTATTTTGAGGGTCTATTTTTACTAGTACTTTAAAAATATTGTAACTTTCTTTGATTTTTTCTCTCTCATTATTTAGGTATAAATCTAGGTCTGGTTTAACCTTCAGATTATCAAATAAAGCTTAAGTTTAAAATTTAATTTGAAATTCACTATACGTTTTTGAGATTCAGCGCCCAAAGATTAATTTAAAAAAAAATAGTCGGAAACTCCTCAGACGACCACGAAATGAATTATTCCGTTAAAATTTCAAATTCAGATGCTGTCACGTACGAGGAAAGTATAAAAACATAGTGATGTAACTTTCTCCTATTTGATGGTATAATTGTAATTTATGATACAAGTGTTTAAACTGGTTCATCCAAGTCAAATAATGCGTTCGGAAGTTAGGCATTAAAACATAATTATGTTAATGGAAAAATTACCGTTTGTCTTTTTCATTTCTTTTTTTTAATACACTAATCTCTACTGAACATATAAATCATTACAACCAACGAAACGCAATTAACAACTCACCAGTTTTACGCGATTTTGTTGACTTGGAATTTGACATTTGCGATTTTGGCAATTTTTGTTGACTCGATATAAATATTACTTAATGCTTCTTTTAAATACACCAAAGCCGCTACATTTTAGCGTTATCATTAAAATCAGATAACAAGTTCAGAAGTTGGGAAATTTTTCAAAATCAAAAACGCGATTTAGTTGAGATAAAAAATGTGATTTTTACAATTTTTTTCGACTCGACATCAATATTACAAGAAACGCCGCAGAGGGCACACTACGACAGAGTATTAAAATGAATAACTTATTGTTCAAATTTCGGATACAGTTTCAAAAATATGAAAAAAATTATTTGAATTATACATTTTAAATAAATTACCCCAGAGTACGATGGATTTTTTTTCTAAATTACAGAAATATTAGTATTAAAATTGTTTATAAACATTATTATAAAAAAAATAAATCCGTGCTACTCTTTGGAATATATTTACACAGGTGAATTCAAAATTTCACTTTTAAGTCTTTATCCGTTTGTGAATAATATTTTAAATGAATTTAGAGGGACGCTCCAGAAGCCTTAAAATTATAACAAAAGATGGATGTTTACATAGGGTTTTACAGATGCTTATATATCTAAAACTTTAGTAAGCGATGAAGGAAGGAAAGAAAACGTATGCTTGTTTATATGTTGTAAATGCTTTAATGATTAACTGGATGGATTCTAGGATAAGGTACAGTCAGAGAAAATACAAATGTGAAACTCGCTCGGCGAGGGAATGCTGTCGCATGTCGGTGCTTAGTTCGGTCGAAACCCCTGCTTAAAATACAGTTATGAGGTAATAAAATTTACAAGCCTAGTTCCCTGCTCGCCCCTAAGTGACCAAGTGACGGATTCCATATCTGTGATTTTTTCATGTTCGAATTATTGGTGCGTTATTTTAAAAAAATTCGAATAACTAAAAGTTTTACTTTGTTTTGATCTTTTTAATATATTTATCAATTAAAGAGTAATTTTATATAAAATTATTGGTAATATTTTAGTATTAATAATTTTCTTTTCAGTTTCATATAAATAGCCCCATTTTTGCCAGGATATGAAATTGAAACTCTCGAAAAATAAGATTTTATTTTTTTTTACCGCTAAAAATTATTATAATAATCTGAAATATTCAAATATATTTTTTACCCAAATAAAAGTTTATTTAGGGTATTAATTTTTTTTTATTTGACCATTTTTTTTCGCCCCTGGGCGATCAAGTGACTGAAAATTTTATTTCGTGATATGATTCCTGTCAGTGAATACCATATCTTTCAATGTTTGGTGCGCCATCTTAAAAAAATTGAATAACTAATCTTTTTACAATATTTTGATATTTTTGGTATATTTATCAACAATTGAGCAGCAAAATTTTATCCAATCAATAATAGAGTAACACTGTGTTTATGTTTAGTTTAGATTTTTTTTTATTTCAAATACCTTATATCTATACACATAATTATTATAATTATTATGCATGTTTATTAATTTTTAACTAATAATATATGAAATATTACAATATAATTTGAAATTAAATTGTAAAATAACATAACATAATAATATATAATTTTATACTTATGATTTGAAAATTAATATTGTAATGTTATAATATAGAGCTTGGCGCTACTTTCTTTAACTTTTAAAAGTCGTATTTATTTTCCTGATTATAAGTGAAAAACTATGAAAAAGACCCTAACGTTCTTCACATTTTTGAAATATCAATGGATCATTTAAATTATTTTTTTTAATTATAAGTAAAAAACCCCTGAAAATTCATCTGGTAATTTTACAAATTTTTAACACGTGTTTTGGCCCAAAAAAATATGAAGATATTGGAATAAATTACATTTTAATTACTAGTTTATTATTATATATTTCAATTCCATTGAGTTCTAGAGATATTCAATTCTATGATATACAGGGTGTTTCAGAGCTCTGGGAACGGTCAATCACGTGCTTATTTTTCAAAATTTCGAAAAATGTTTTAAACAAAAGTTGTGTATAATAGTGAGCTGCACGCCCTAAAATATTAAAATTTCTACAGGGTGTCTCATAACAAAGTTACAGACCAAACTTATGTTTTTTTAAATGGAACACCCTATATTTTTTGTCATTTTTGAATTATATAGAGCAAATAAAGGTGAGTTACTTCAATACTTCCTATACCTATTGTTTGCCGTTTTCGAAATATTTGAAGATTTGTTGAAATACATGGTCTGGGTGAAATTTTATTTTTGCCCCAGTAATTGACGTTGAACGATTAAAATCATTTCTATTATTTGGTTGAAGGTTCGAACTATAGAGCCAACCATGATTTCATACAAAAAATTATACAGGGTGATAAAAAAAAATGCGGTAGAAAAACCCAACTTATAAAGTTGAATAACTTCGTTTTTTCAAATCTCAATAGTTTTCTTGTATTCGGCGATTATCAAATTAGGAATAATTATTATAATCTGAAAGATAAATATCGTAAAAATATTAGCTATTCGAATTTTTAAAGATGTTGCACCAAACGTTGAAAGATGAAAAGAAGTCACATAGATGATATTTATTGATAGCAATCATATGATGAAATAACATTTTAAACTAGTGGGCGAATTTTCTTTTTTTTATTTTCAAACATTTTTTTAATACTCTAAATAACGTTCAATGACCTTGAAAAACCCACCTAATTTGGTATTTGGGTCAATTATATATGTGATTTTTTCAGATTTTTAAAACAATTTTTTAGTGGCTGAAAAAATTATATTTGAAAAATTCTTATTTTGGTGCTTCCCGGGTGATGTCGGGGGTTTTTCAATATACGGCTTACTGCTACTTTTGTTAAGGTCACAAGTAATGATATTTTCATATTTATTTAAAAATCCGCGTCGAGTGGCATTTTGACCAACTTATCTCGGGATACCTTTTTATTACCTCATAAATGGATTTTAAGCAGGGCTGACTGGTTTCGACCGAACTTAGCACCGACATGCGGCAGCATTCCTTCGCCGAGCGACTTTCGCATTTATATTTTCTCTGATTGTACACCCTGCACCTACCATTGCATGCTTTTTAAACGTACAAACATGGTTTCGTTGTTGATATATAACTGTTGTTTCAAATATATTCACAAAAAACCTAAAACAGGATTTGTAGGTTAAGTACAAGTAGAACCGAAGTGTGGTGGGTGGACCCCATCCCAACATTCAAACAGTAGAACATTGGGTGGACCCAAAATAAGTATAAGTGACTCACGCAATTTAGGGGGAAAACACAACTGAGAGATTTTTATATTCATATAAATAATTAAACTCACCTCTTTCCGATTTAGTTTTCTTCGGGTCTAACAGATTTTTATTTAGATTATTTAGAATTTAGAATTAATAAGAATTTTATACACCAAACTTTTTCATACACATACATTTCCCAATTCAATTTTCTCAACTCTTCAGTTTCCTTCGGATTAAAGTCGCACTTAGAAAATGATATTTGCCATTTACATTACAAAACAGCGTCCGCCCGAGACAAAGGGCGTCTCCATTGTTAACTTTTTACCGTCTCCCTCCCGACACGGAAATAAACAAGGGCGTTAATTTTAATAAACTTAATTCCGTCTTGAAAATGAAGCCATGCCTTAATTAATCGTGCGCCACCTTTTCCGCACTTTTTTTTAACGGGCCACGGCATTAAAGTCAGACTTAACGTTGGGCCGTTCCGCCAAAGTTATCGCCCGACATTATTAAATCCTCCTGCACGCAATTATTTACCATATTAATAATAATAAGGAACGGTTTGTTTAATTTAGAAAACGCCCCGGTGCGGGGGATGAGTAATAAAAGGACCTCCGGCTTTAGAAAATGCGTAATTTATTAATGTGGCATCGGGCGGAAGTTTTTATGTTGGTTACAATGTGTTTTATCGCTATTCTTACCTTGGGTGCAAAAAAAAAATTGAGGGCGATGGGATTAAACCACGTTAAATATTTACGTGCGTGGGGGGAAACAAGGGGTGGCGGCGTCGCGGCGTCTTTTGATGTTCGCGCGCGGTCGGTTTGCGCGGCACTAGTTAAGTGCATTCCTATGGAGTGGGTTCGTTTAATTATATAATTGAGGAACTTGGGTGCTTGAATGGTAGAAGGGACAGTTACATCTATCTGGTTGTGATTTAGATTCGTCAGGCGGCGCACTTTTCAGGGTCAGTTGATTGTTTTATTTGTGGTTAAGTGTTTGATGTTGCCGATTTATTTTAAGTCCATTCTCGCTCAGTGGCTTACGCATTACTCATTACGACACATATTATATACAGTGTTGAATGTTGTTTTTAAGTTACTCTGAATCTCTAGGCTTGCTTATAAAAGGAATAACTCACGGTATATCACCATTTCGAGAAAAATGTCTGGAGCAAGATCTCTATACTGGCTTGCAGTATGACACGTGGCACCGTCTTGTTAGAAAAAAAATATGTAGCATATGTAAATATCATTCAGAATTTGCTGTGATTATTTCATCATTTAGAGAAATAAGTCTGTTTGGAAAGGTCTGGTGTAAGATCTCCGTAATTTTTCTTGCAGGATGATTGATGGAAAAAATAATTCCTTTCTTCTTCTTGGATTTGCGAAATAAAAAAAATGTCTGTAGCATATGTGTATACCGTTAAGAATTGACAGTGACTATTTCACCATTTATAGGTCTGTTTGGGAATGTCTGGCGCAAAATCCTGATACTTTTTTTTGACATAGGCCTGAGCCATACCGTCACACACGGCTAGGGTTATAATTTATAAATATCCTGATACTTTATCTTGCAGTATGATAGGTGGCATTCTTCTCAAATTTGCCGAATAAAAATGGCTGTATCATATGTGTACACCATTTAAATGTTTAAATTTGCCTATGAGTATTTCATTATTTCAAGAAATAAATCTGGAAGTCTGGCGGGGGATCTGCATGCTTTGTCTTGTAGAATTTTTGAAGTTGCGGCGTAAAAAATGTCTGTACCATAAAATGGTACGCGCAGTTACACTGCGATCATCAAGGATTGCAACGAGTATGTCGTGGTCAATGGCATCGAATGCCTTACTAGGTCTAGTAAGATAAGGGCTGTTACCATGCCGTCATTCACCCCTTGGATAATGTCATCGGAGATATTCAAAAGAGCAGTTTGACAGTTATGCCCTGGTCTACCGTACAGAATCATCACCATTCTCTTCAAATAAAATAAAGGCCAATGATCCTTAATGATAACACAGTACACCAAACAGTCACTTTTGGAGAATATTAATTTGACATAGGTGGTCTGTAGCCCAATGGCCAAAATTCTGCTAATTGACCATATCTTGTAAAGTAAGGTGAGCTTCGTCATTCATAAATAAAATATTGTGCAATATCGGGTTCATCATTTATTAACTACAGCACACTCCAAAAAAAACTCAATTTGGCACTGTTTATGACGTTCAGTTAAACTGAACAGCTGCAATTTTTTACGGATGAAATTTCATCCTCTGCAGAATTCTTCAGGTAAATTTTATGCTGCCGTATTGCCCATATTGTCTTACGTATATAGACTAAGAACTAGTTTTTCCTAGGCTAAAGTTTGATGTATGTGAAATTTTGTTTTCTATGTGAAACGCAAAAATGTAAGAAAAGTAACTGGTACTCTGCTGCGCTGAGCCGTCGTCCATGCGGGACCCATCAAAATTAAGTGATTCAATTGGTGACGGACGACGGCTCCGCTGCGCTGCGCCGTCGTTCGTGTGTGGCCCATTAAAATTGGGCACGGTAACGAGTGACGGCTCCGCTACGCTGCGCCGTCGTTCGTGCAGGGCCCATTAAAATTATGTGATTAAATTGGTAATGGACGACGGCACGGCGTGTCCCATTCAAATCACATTTTGGCCGCATACTGATGTTGATTTACGTCTAATAGCAACTACTAATTAGGAAGAGTAATTGGTGAAGATCGACGGCTCCGCTGCGCTGCGCCATCAATGAAAAACATAATTTTTTTCTAAATTAATTTTAATTTTTCGTTTTTTATTTTTCATTTTTCATTTTTATTTTTCATTTTCTATTTTTATTTTTCATTTTCAAGTTGTAATTTAAAATTTTTCATTTTCAATTTTAATTTTTCATTTTCAAGTTTTAGTTTTAAATTTTAAATTTTAAATTTTAAATTTTGAATTTTGAATTTTGAATTTTGAATTTTGAATTTTGAATTTTGAATTTTGAATTTTGAATTTTGAATTTTGAATTTTGAATTTTGAATTTTTAACTTTTAATTTTTAATTTTTAATTATTAATTATTAATTTTTAATTTTTAATTTTTAATTTTTAATTTTTAATTTTTAATTTTTAATTTTTAATTTTTAATTTTTAATTTTTAATTTTTAATTTTTAATTTTTAATTTTTAATTTTTAATTTTTAATTTTTAACTTTTAATTTTTAATTTTGAATTTTGAATTTTTAATTTTGAATTTTGAATTTTTAATTTTTAATTTTTAACTTTTAATTTTTAATTTTTAATTTTTAATTTTTAATTTTTAATTTTTAATTTTTAATTTTTAATTTTTAATTTTTAATTTTTAATTTTTAATTTTGAATTTTGAATTTTGAATTTTTAATTTTGAATTTTGAATTTTGAATTTTGAATTTTGAATTTTGAATTTTGAATTTTTAATTTTTAATTTTTAATTTTTAATTTTTAATTTTTAATTTTTAATTTTTAATTTTTAATTTTAAATTTTGAATTTTGAATTTTAAATTTTTTATTTTTTGTTTTTATTTCTTTTTTTTTTAAGCCAGTTGTGGCCTGAACATTTCGGCTTTCCGAAATCCCCAGGGGATGCAAATGGCGCATAGGGGTAGTTCCAAAAATTTTGAAAAAATATTTTCTGCCATCCCTGAAAGTTTCAGCTTTTCGACTTTAAAAGAAAGAAATTCGTCCTTAAAAGAAGAAAAAGAAGAAGAAAAACGAACCCAAGGGGTACAAGTGGTGCGCAGGGGTAGTTTCAAGAATTTTGAAAAAATATCTTCTGCCATCCCTGAAAGTTTCAGTTTTCCGACTTTAAATGAAAAAAATACGTCCTTAAAAGAAAAAACCGAACTCAGAGGGTGTAAATGAAGCGTGGGGTGGTTCCAAAAATTTTGAAAAAATGCCCAATGAAAGCCAGTCATCCCTTAAAAGTTTCAGCTTTTCGACTTGAAAAGAAAAAATACGTCCTTAAGAGAAGAAAACCGAACCACCCCCAGGGTTGGTGGCGTTGGTGGCGCATAGGGGTGGTTCCAAAAATTTTGAAAAAAATTCCAATGAAAGCCAGTTATCCCTTCTGCCATCCCTGAAGGTTTCAGCTTTTCCACTTGAAAAGAAAAAAAATATGTCCTACAAAGAAGAAAAAAACATTTTTTACCCCGTTTTAAAAAAATCATATCTCGGAAACGGGGCAAAAATTCAAAAAAGTGGCTCGATCAATTTTAGATATTTTCTTTAAGATTATTTAAAGACCTACCGGGATCGTCCAGCTCCGGCGGTTACGGAGGAGTTATTTTTTTTTGGAAAAGTGTTGTAAGTGTTGTAAGTTTAACAATCACCAATAAGCAAAGCTTTGTAGATGATGTTATAATTAATACAAAGTGCGGCGGTGGGTGGGTCCTATCTTACTCTCCAAGCAGTAAAACCTATGTAAGGGTTTCACAGTTTATAAATTAGATCATGGACGGTATGTATAAATATTCACTTTTTGTTTTCTTTTCGTAAACTGATTTATTTTTTATTGATTGGATTATGTTCTACTGATTGGATTATAGGATAGGGCCCACCCGCTGCCCTTGCCACCTAATTGAACATAACCTAAATCCTCCGTTTTATTTAATATACACATTAATGTCAGTTTATCTGCGACGTTGTAAACTTAGCAATCACCAATACACAAGATTTGTGGGAAATGTTAATACGAAGAGCAGTGGGCCGTATTCTACCCTCCAAACAGAAAAATCTACGCGAGAGTTTTACGGGCGGATAACTGTGATTAGAACGTTTACATGTTTACTTTCAGTTCTTTTTCTTCTTTGGTAAATATATTCGTAGTGACTCTGGATCATATTCTACTAATTGTACTATAGGATAGGGCCCACCCACCACCATTAGGGCCCACCCACCACCATTTAGGGCCCACCCACCACCATTCTACTGATTGTATTATAAGATAGGGCCCACCCACCAACATTAGTATCCAATTTAACATAACTTACAAAATACAGTTTGATTGGATGTAATTTATATGTCAATTCGTCTGCGTTGTTGGAAGTTTAACAATCTCCAATAAGGTTTGTAGATAATATTAAAATGAATACAAAGTGCGGCGGTGGGTTGGACCCTATCTTACCCTCCAAACAGTAGAACCAAAGTATGAATTTCACAGTTTTTAAACCATGGGTGGAATATTTAAATGTTTAAATGTTTCAGTTCTCTTTTCGTCTTTAGTAAATTTATTTATTTTTTAATGATCCTGTAATTTATTATACTGATTGAATTATAGGATAGGGACCACCCGCCACCCTTACTACCTTATTTAGCATAACCTAAACCCTCTGTTTTATTTAATTTAATATAATCTAAATGTCAGTCCATCTGCGATACTGAAAACTTAACAATTTGTAGGTAATGTTAATACGAATTGCGGTGGGTGGGCCGTATCCTACCCTCTAAACCAGAACCTACGCCAAGGTTTCATGTGTGGATAACCGTGAATAGAACATTTACAAGTTGACTTTCTATTCTATTTAATCTTTAGTAAATTAATTCACTTGTAGTGAGCCTGTGTTATATTCTACTGATTAGATTATGGGATAGGGCCCACCTACCAACCTTAGTGCCCAATTTAACCTAATCTACAAACTTCTGTTTTATTTAATTTCTACGTCAATACGTCTGCATATTCCCGGTAAATCTTGGATCTAAAATTTCTGGTAATATTTTCGACTTTCAAAATGTGTCATCTCTCTATTGAATTGTGATCAATTCCATGAGGAACTGCAAACCAGCAATTATCGGCATTGGTGATATGGAGTTGGTTCTGGGTCTGATAATACCAAATATGGTATTAGTTTATTTTAAACGATTTATCCCTAAATGATATTTTTACTTTCTCCGTTACGAAGTACGAGAAAGTATTGTGATCGTGATTTTTTTTTCAAAAATTTTTTTTACGGAAATATCCGTTTTGGGGTCCCTAGATGCCATTTCAACAATTTCTGGAAAAAAATTTTTTGTGTCTGTGTGTGTGTGTGTGTGTGTGTGTGTCTGTCTGTGTGTGTGTGTGTCTGTCTGTGTGCGCTGTATCTCAAAAACTAATACAGCAATTGATATGAAACTTTGAACATACGTCTTATTTGATAATCTGAAGAACTGAAAAGCTTTTGGTGAAATTTCGTACACCGGAAGTGGGTGTTTACCTTAACTGTTTTTTGTTTTTTGCCAATATTTTCTTAAATATGAAAAATATCAGAAAAACATTTAAACAAACATCAAAGACAACAAAGAAATGAATATCTTTTGCTTGAAAATATTTTTCATAAAATCATTGCTATTCGAGAAAAAAATTTATTATTTTTTTTAAATTTTTGGTCTATAACTATGAAACGATAATAGTTACAACAAATTTATGTGAATAATAATTGTAGAGAATGCCAAAATGAACAACTTCTAAAGAGTAAGTTTTTTTCGAAATCTCGTTAGTTTTTGAGTAAACCGAGTTTTTTAATTTGAAGTATAATTTTTCCATCTTTCATAATTTTGACGTTTTAAACGTCAGTTTCATCCGAGTTTACGCAACGCTCGATGTACATTTAAAATATGATTTCAATTGAAAATAAACCCATGAAAACGTAAATATAAAGTCGGAGAAAGTAACATGATGGCCACATCACCATTTTTTCTATTATTATGGCCAATTATTCTTATTTCTTCAATAAAACTCTGTCCATTTCTTTTCTGGGATCATCGCTCGTGCCGAATAAATGTATTTCACTTCCACTATACAATTGGTATCGTCAATAAACCCATCCAGTGCAGCTCGTAAAAAAGAATATGTTTTGTCACACGGGGGAACTTTATATTTAATTTGTTCAAGGTTCTGCAAGGCCTCTCTGACATTTTCAATATTATCTTTTTGGTTTAATTGTTTTCTCCAAATACAGAGAAAAATATAAAAATAAATGCTTATTGAAATTAAATGGTTTCTTCAACCCATTTTTTACTTTCTCCGTTACAAAGTACGAGAAAGTATTGTGATCGTGATTTTTTTTTTCAAAAATTTTTTTTACGGAAATATCCGTTTTGGGGTCCCTAGATGCCATTTCAACAATTTTTGGAAAACATTTTTTTTGTGTCTGTGTGTGTGTGTGTCTGTGTGCGCTGTATGTCAAAAACTAATAGAGCAATTAATATGAAACTTATATTTATAATATTTTTTTAAATATGAAAAATATCACAAAAACATTTAAACAAACATTGAAGACAACAAAGAAATGAACATCTTTTGCTTGAAAACATTTTTCATAAAATCATTTTTATTCGAGAAAAAGAAATATTTATTTTTTTAAATTTTTGGTTTATAATAATAAAACGATAATAGTTACACCAAATATATGTTAATAATAATTGCAGAGAATGCTAAAATGAACAACTTATAAAGAATAAGTTTTTTTCGAAATCCCTTTAGTTTTTGAGTAAACTGAGTTTGTGAATTTGAAGTATAATTTTTCTATCTTTCATAATGTTGGCGTTTTAAACGTCAGTTTCATGCGAGTCTACAAAACGCTCGATGTACATTTAAAATATGATTTAAATAGAAAATAAACAATAAAAGTGTAAATATAAATGATGATACCTTCAAGTCGGAGAAAGTAACATGATGGCCACATCACCATTGTTTTAGAATGTAAAACTGATTATTTACATTCAATGTTCACTCATACGAATTTAAAATATTATAACTTCTATAAGAATGAACTAGATATCCTCATGCCCCCACTTTATTAAAATAACTATTGCTATCCTTCTGGCTAGAGTTTATAAGCCGTGCTCATGTTGTTCTTCGTCGCAGTAGCACTGTATAGACGTTTATGTAGCGCCAAAATGTATTAATTAATTAGCAGCAAATACTCAATATAATTTCAAGATTGTATTTAAATAACGTTTATATTGTTTTATTGCAACCAAATTGTATAAAATCCTCAAAAATAAAATTTTAAAATTAAATTCCCTAGTTATACAACCGGCTAGAAAAGATTCAAAACAATAATAATTTCTTGACATCATATACGATGAATTTCATTAAACAAAAATAAATTTACATCAACCGCATTGGAGATATCTTGGCACTGCGTTATAATGGCGTATTTAGTGTATAGGATAAAACACCATTCGACTTCTACTTCCTAAAACGTTGCAAAAAGTTTCCTAATTGAGACAATAACTGCATACGTTCTGTAAGGCATTAATTTATAAAAGTTTGCTCAAATCGGATTGAAATGATTAGAAAATTATAGACTACTCTATAAATGATTTGTATTATTTCTATTTTTATAATGTGGAAGCTATTCCAGAAGCTTTTCATTACTGTAACATGTAAAACAAATAATAATTCTTGAATCTTGGAGGCGTTCACTTCGTGAAACATTTTCATTTTCGATATAAAAAGTGGTAAAAAAAATTTCAGTATTTTCTTTATATCCAAATAATAATTGATTTATTGAAACTGGTGCTACAAAATTTACATTTATTTTGAAAACCCACCGACATAATTTCAATGTTTACACAACAAACTGAAGATGCAAGAAGGCCGCCGACGCATCGACTCGACCAGATTTTCCCTCCAGAAATAGATTTCACGTCTCGGCACGGGATAATTTTAAATTTGGAAACGAAAAATCTTGAATCGGCACATCCTATGCACGGATCCGCGGATCCACGGAAAAAGTCAATGACCCAGAATTTATTAATACATATCTGTACAGGAACTGACCTAGGCTCCCGCTTCCGGTCATAAATAACGTCCGCGGGGGCTGCGTGCCAAACGACATCCACCAGTAATTAATTCTCAATTCGGGTCCCACGTCATGCACAGCCCTCGAGGGAATGGAAATATGGGAGCCGATAATTCCTGCGGCGGGTTAAGGAAATTTTAAAGGATAACGGATGAAAAATGAAGACATAAATTTCCACTTTGATTATTTCGTCGTCAATCACGAGCGCGCGCGAGAGGGAGGGTGAAAAAAAATCCGGACGGATTTCGCGTTCGGGGATTAAAGGGTTTAAGGGGCGCGCGGGAGCGGCGGCGGTCTATATTTGCCGAGGATATTTAAATGTACAGTGCAAACAGGAAACTGGAAGACAAATCCCGTTCAGCGCGACATGATTGTTTGCGCTACAAATTGCTGCAATAACTTACAATAAAATTATACCTACAATCATCCACCCCTAGATATTGTTTATTAATAAACAAATATTTGCCGAGGAATTTACCCTCGACTCAGTCGGGCGATTTAAATGCAATTTTGCAAGATTTATGCTACGAAAGGGGGATTAAAACACGACAAATGTTAAGTTATTTACATGTAGAAATTATGAACGCCTTTTTTGAATACATTTATATCTCACAGAAGCGTTGAAGTAACTTTTTGGTCTTAAATGTTTATATCTTAAATATAATTTACATGGAGCGTACAACGATTTTAAGTTGGCACTGGAAATCTAAAGTCATGTCTAAACTAAGATCACACGCGCATGCGTAATAACACGAGTTGTTTCTTTTAGAATTAAATTTTTTTGGAATATATTTATGTTTTGTTTTCGAACAAGACCGCAGTCTTACAAAATTTTGTTATAAGAAAAACAAATTTAATCTTTGTAGCACTTTAGCGTTTTATTTTATTTTAAGTTTAAAAATGTTTGGCTTTCTTAATTTTTGTTTTGTTTCTTATATGAGAGCCCGTAGTTTTACTGTATTTTGCTGTAGGGTCAAACGGCTGCATTTTCAAGGCATATTTGAGCACGGATTAAATTTTTTCAAAATTCAAAATTTGTGGAATTTCTCTATGCTTTCTTTGTTTTTCACACAAGAACATGCAGACTTTTTTTTTATAATAGGGTATAATGAGTGCATTTTCAGAGCATTGAGCATATTTTTCAATATTCTATGTTTTCTTTTTTTTGACTTAGGCATAGGCCATTCAGTTATATCGACTATTTTAATTATGTATTTTTATTTTTTTGATGAATACATTAACAAATGAATAAATGAATAATGTCAGACTTATACACAACAACCATGGACCCGACCGAATATTTCTCGATCCCCGAAAAATCTTTCGGCCGGGCTGGAATTCGAACCCACACGGCACGCGGTGCTACTGTATGTTTTCTTGGAGAATAAATAAAAATTTATAGGTAAAATTGATTGTATTTTCAGAGCACATTTAAACACTAGTATTCTTTTTCAAAATTCATAATTTTTGGTATTTCTCTATTGTTTCTTTGTTTCTCATAAGAGAACAAGTAGTCAAACAAAATTTTGTTATAAGTAAAATTGATTGCATTTTCAGAGCTCAATTGAGCACGAGTTTTGTTTTTCAAAATGCAACAATTTTGCAACGTTTATTTTTTTGTTGACTCTATCGTTTAAGTATCGTATAAGTAGACCAACAAAAAATTGTTATAAGTAAAATAGACTCCATATTCAGAGCAGAACTAAGCACGAGTTAAAGTTTTTGAAAATTCAATTTTTTTTAAATTTCTCTATTTTCTATTTCTCGTGAGAATAAGTCGATTAACAAAATTTTGTTATAAATATCGTCTGCATTTTCAGAACACAAGTAATGTAAGTACGACTTGAAGTTTTTCAAAATAATTTTTGTTTTTGGAATTTCGTAATTTTTTAGTTTCTCATATGGGAACTTGTAGTCTTACAAAATTTTGTAATGGGGAAAATCGATTTAATTTTTAGGTCACAATTGAGCATATGTTTTTTTTGTATTAAAAAAACTAGGAATTTCGCTATTTCGTCTTTGTTTCTCACACAAGAACACATAAACCAACAACATGTTGTTATAGGTAAAATCCACTGCATATTCAGAACACCAGTAAAAAAATTTCAAAATTAAATTTGTTCGAAATTTCTCTATTTTCGCTCACACGAATCACGTAGCCTTACGAAATTTTCTTATAGGGAAAATCGGCAGCACAAGTTTTATTTTTTCAATAACAAAGGATTTTTAAATTTTTTTAGTTTTTACTTTCTCCGTTACGAAGTACGAGAAAGTATTGTGATCCTGAAAATTTTTGAATTTTTTTTTTTACGGAAATATCCGTTTTGGGGTTTCTAGATGCCATTTCAACAATTTCTGGAAAAAAATTGTGTCTGTGTGTGTGTGTCTGAAATTTTCAAAAAACCTTATCTCTATTAAAAAATTTTGAATTTACAAACACCAAATTGATTTTGAATAAACAATACTTCGGCCATTGAGGACATTTGTTTATGGAATTTGGTCTGCGCGTTTTATATTTTCCTCTGTGATGGTTTCATTTAAGTGCTCAAAAAATTAAAACGAAAATCTTCAAAAATCCATATCTCTTTTAAAAATTGTTGAATTTACAAAAACCAAATTGATTTTAAATCAACGATACATCCGCCATTGAGTATGATTTTTTATGTAATTTTTCATGCATGTTTTATATTTTTTCTGTGATGTTTTTGTTCAAGTGTTTAAAAAATTGAAACAAAAATTTTCAAAAATCCATATCTATTAAAAACTGTAGGAAAAACCAAATTGATTTTAAATTAAAAATACTTCGGACATTGAGGATGATTTCTTATGGAATTTTGCCTGAATCTTTTATATTTTTTTCAACGATGTTTTTGTTCAAGTGTTAAGAAAATTAAAACGAAAGTCTTCAAAAATCCAGATCTCTATTGAAAATTGTTGAATTTACAAAAACCAAATTGATTTTAAATAAGCGATACATCCGCCAATGAGGATGATTTTTGATGGAATTTTTCCTGCATGTTTTATTTTTTTTTCTGCGATGTTTTTGTTTAGGTGCTTGAAAAATTAAAACAAAAATTTTCAAAAATCTATATCTCTATTGAAAATAGTTGAATTTACAAAAACCAAATTGATTTTGAATAAGCGATACTTCAGCCATTGAGGATGATTTCTTATGGAATTTTGCCTGAATGTTTTATATTTTTTTCAACGATGTTTTTGTTCAAGTGTTAAGAAAATTAAAACGAAAGTCTTCAAAAATCCAGATCTCTATTGAAAATTGTTGAATTTACAAAAACCAAATTGATTTTAAATAAGCGATACATCCGCCAATGAGGATGATTTTTGATGGAATTTTTCCTGCATGTTTTATTTTTTTTCTGCGATGTTTTTGTTTAGGTGCTTGAAAAATTAAAACAAAAATTTTCAAAAATCTATATCTCTATTGAAAATAGTTGAATTTACAAAAACCAAATTGATTTTGAATAAGCGATACTTCAGCCATTGAGGATGATTTCTTATGGAATTTTGCCTGAATGTTTTATATTTTTTTCAACGATGTTTTTGTTCAAGTGTTAAAAAAATTAAAACAAAAAATTTCAAAAATCCATATCTATTAAAAACTGTCGGAAAAACCAAATTGATTTTGAATTAGAAATACTTCGGCTATTGAAGATGATTTCTTATGGAATTTTGCCTGAATGTTTTATATTTTTTTCAACGATGTTTTTGTTCAAGTGTTAAGAAAATTAAAACGAAAGTCTTCAAAAATCTATATCTCTATTGAAAATTGTTGCATTTACAAAAACCAAACTGATTTTAAAATCAGCGATACATCCGCCATTGATGATGATTTTTTATGGAATTTTTCCTGCATGTTGTATATTTTTTCTGTGATGTTTTTGTTCAAGTGTTAAAAAAATCAAAACAAACATTTTCAAAAATCCGTATCTATTAAAAACTGTCGGAAAAACCAAATTGATTTTTAATTAGAAATACTTCGGCCTTTAGGATGATTTCTTATGGAATTTTGCCTGAATGTTTTATATTTTTTTCAACGATGTTTTTGTTCAAGTGTTAAGAAAATTAAAATGAAAGTCTTCAAAAATCTATATCTCTATTGAAAATTGTTGCATTTACAAAAACCAAATTGATTTTAAATCAGCGATACATCGGCCATTGAGGATGTTTTTTATGGAATTTTTTCTGCATGTTTTATATTTTTTCTGCGATGTTTTTGTTCAAGTGTTAAAAAAATTAAAACAAAAAATTTCAAAAATCCATATCTATTAAAAACTGTCGGAAAAATCAAATTGATTTTGAATTAGAAATACTTCGGCTATTGAAGATGATTTCTTATGGAATTTTGCCTGAAAGTTTTATATTTTTTTCAACGATGTTTTTTTTCAAGTGTTAAGAAAATTAAAACGAAAGTCTTCAAAAATCCATATCTGTATTGAAAATTATTGCATTTACAAAAACCGAATTGATTTTCAAATCAGCGATACATCGGCCATTGAGGATGATTTTTTATAGAATTTTTTCTGCATGTTTTATATTTTTTTCTGTGATGTTTTTGTTTAAGTGTTAAAAAAATTAAAACCAAAAATTTTCAAAAATCCATATCTGTTAAAAACTGTCGGAAAAACCAAATTGATTTTGAATTAGAAATACTTCGGCCATTGAGGATGACTTGTGTTAAGAAAGTGTTAAGAAAATTAAAACGAAAGTCTTCAAAAATCCATATCTCTATTGAAAATTGTTGAATTTACAAAAACCTAATTGATTTTAAATCAGCAATACATCGGCCATTGAGGATTTTTTTATGGAATTTTTTCTGCATGTTTTATATTTTTTTCTGCGATGTTTTTGTTCAGATGCTCGAAAAATTAAAACAAAATTTTTCAAAAATCCATAACTATCTATTAAAAACTGTCAAATTTACAGAAACCAAATTGATTTTGAATTAGATATACTTCGGCCATTGAAGATGATTTCTGATGGAAATAATGTTTTATATTTTTTTCGGCGATGTTTTTGTTCAAGTGTTAAAAAAATTAAAACGAAAATCTTCAAAAATCCTTATCTGTATTAAAAATTGTTGAATTTACAAAAGCCAAATTGATTTTGAATAAGCGGTACTAAGACCATTGAGGATAATTTTTTATGGAATTTTACCTGCACGTTTGATATTTTTTATGCAATGTTTTTGTGCTTAAAAAATTAATACAAAAATTTTCAAAAATCCATATCTCTATTGGTTACTGATTTTATTTCAAAATAATCTTTCGAAAACAGGGCAAATTATGTTTCAAGATGCGTTTTTTAAGAAGCAAAACAAAAATAGGAAAATATTTGCCACATACCTAAAGCTTTCTAAATTTACTGAATAAACATTCAATTATAAAATTATGCAAAAATCTCCAAATACTTCTCAAATTTTGAACTGAATTAAGGACAGTCGATGTTTATTTGGTATAGCAGATAATATAGCCAAAATATCACCTTCAGTCGCAGGTATAATATCATAATATTTACCTGCCTAAGTTGACGAATATTAGCAGAATTATATCATAAACATTTTTGCGAAACCATTAAAAATTTCGGGTGTTACGACGTATACTAACCGTGATTTAAAATCACAGATATTAGAAAGTAGAAATTACAGTATCTCTACTAAAATCCCTATTATCGTTAAATCGGAGAAAGTAATAATGGTCACATCAATATTTTTTATTGTTCCAATTGCGCCTTTCACAGATTTTTGGGTAAACAAATAAACAGAATTGTTTAAATTGTTGATGAATCAGTAAAACGTTGAATATTCTATTTTCCTCCGATGTCTTGTTACCTAATTAGCTTTAAGATAATCTATCACAAAGGCAATGACAAGTGCTGACACCTCCTTCCTTATGAATTAGAAGATTAGTCCATTATAAAACGGATTTTACTATTCTAATACCGTTTGGAACAAATAACAATGCAAAAATCTTGAATATGCCGAGCATAAGCAGCAGTTAGAGGATGGAACGAGCGAGTGAAGAGTTGGTTGTCTAGTATTTTATTAGGTCGATCCTCACCTCTTGAACTCCTTTTGTGGGAATGATGGAGCTGGGGGCGACTCCGCGCTCAGTTGTTAGCTTTCTGAGGATTCGAGATTTATCACAGGTAACGATGTAATGAAGGAAATTCTATCACCGTCCCTCGGGAGCCATTCAAGTGTCACTGCAGATAGTTAAGTTAGCGTCACCCATTGACCCGATGAAATTTTACGGATGATTGTCGTCGGCGCCTCCCACCACAGATCAAACTTTAAAGTGCGCGAATAATTGATGTATCGGGTGTCCGATAGTTTTTGCCCGCGTATTGATTTTCCCTGCACGAAGAAAATCATATTTGCAAAAATATTTTCGATATCTACAAGAAGCTATTACAAAGTAATTACGTTTACTTTGAGCTTACATCGATAGACTTCAAGTACTTTATTATCTTTCCATTTAGAAACTCATCAGCAGCAGAAGCAACAGCGAACAATCAATCTTCCATCCCGGGATTAAATCATTTAGTAAAATTAATGACCGTAACGGTATTAAAACAAATTTGAAAAGAAAAACGATACTCGTCAAAAATGGCGAAATGCATAATCGAGTTACGATTTCATGCATGCATAACAATTTTTTATCCCAATTAAAAAATGTAGGACGGCAGACGGCGCGGAAAATCAATGGACAGCTCCGGGGGCATTAGTCCTTGTTAACTTCCTGTGGAAAGTTAGTTTCCCTGTTAACACACGCTTCCATTCATTAATTTTAATTAGTAATTTTCGTTGACAGAGAGGCGCATTACAACATTACACAGATTCGAATACACACATAACACACACACACACACACACACCGACATGGCTACGCGTGGGTGAAAGTGGAAGCTCTGAATTCTCTATTGCGGTCTAACGAGTGTCGGACATACGACATTTAATTAATTTATTACACGCAGAAAGTGGCACTAATTGTTTCTTAAATAAGAAATGTATAGTGAATAATTTGTAAATTTTGCACAGTTTTGATGGAAAATTCCGGAAAAACTAAGGATTACCTATTTTCGGATTTTTAATTTATTTCATACCTATAAATGTTGGGAACATTTCCTGAAAATTTTATTAAAATTCACAGAACGGTTTTCAGGAAAATTAAGAAAATCTGGCCGAAAGTGTAAATTTAGCAAAGCAGCGAATTTGATGGTGAATTCCGGAAAAAAACTAGGAGTAATCCATTTTCGGATTTTCTTTTGTTTCATGGCTTCATACGTCTTGAACGTATCCTGATAATTTTATTAGAATTCAGCGAAGGGTTTTCAGGATAATTAAGATTAAATTTAGCAAAGCAACGAATTTGACGGAAAATTCTGAAACAACTGGGGGTACCCCATTTTCAGATTTTCCTTTTATTTATGTCTGGAACATATCCTGAAAATTTCATTAAAATTCAAGAGAGGGTTTTCAAAAAAATTAAGAAAATCTAAAGGAATGAAATATTTGCAAAGCAACGAATTTGACGGAAAATTCTGAAACAACTGGGGGTACCCCATTTTCAGATTTTCCTTTTATTTATGTCTGGAACATATCCTGAAAATTTCATTAAAATTCAAGAGAGGGTTTTCAGAAAAATTAAGAAAATCTAGAGGAAAGTGAAAATTTTGCAAAGCAACGGATTTGACGGAAAATTCTGAAACAACTGGGGGTACCCCATTTTCAGATTTTCCTTTTATTTATGTTTGGAACATATCCTGAAAATTTCATTAAAATTCAAGAGAGGGTTTTCAGAAAAATTAAGAAAATCTAGAGGAAAGTGAAAATTTTGCAAAGCAACGGATTTGACGGAAAATTCTGAAACAACTGGGGGTACCCCATTTTCAGATTTTCCTTTTATTTATGTCTGGAACATATCCTGAAGATTTCATTAAAATTCAAGAGAGGGTTTTCAGAAAAATTAGGAAAATGGAATTTGGGACTTCAGGACAATGTTTTCAGAACATTTTTAGGTCTTTTTTAAGGACATTATTAAAAGACCTTTCTTCGAGGATTATTCTTCAGGACTTTTTAAGAAATTTTTTAGGACTTTTTCTTTCAGGATCTTCATTTTCATGATTTCTTTTCAAATTTCTTTTTCGGGAAAATTTTTCTCGGGACGTTTTCGGGACTCTCAAGAACCCTTTGTTGAGGACTTTATTTACGGGATTTTTTTCTGAACAAATATTTCCGAATGTTCTTATGGCATTTTATAGAATTTTTTTTTCATGATCTTTTTAACCCTTTGGCCTACTTTCCTTAAGTCCGAATGAGTGCACTTTTAATAGCGCTCCAGTCGCGACGTACGTGTACCGATTCAACCAATGCAGACGCGACGGAATAATTCACAAATTCATGCTTTGGCCCAAGCGGCTCGCCACGAGTTGAGCTCGTGCTCGATGTGATTGGCCCAAGCGGCGCGCCACGAGATATGCTCGTGGTCGTTGTGTTTGGCCCGAACATTTAATCACGAGGAGTACTCGTGGTTGTAGGTCAAAGGGTTAAGGACTTTTTCAGATATTTTTAGCATTTTGACTATTTTCAAAACTTTTTATTTCAGGAATTTTGTTAAGGACTTATTTTAAGCCTTTTTTCACGACTCTTTTTGGGGTTTCTTTTTCAGGGCAATATCTTCAGATCTTTTTAAGGACTCTTTACAATGCCTTTTTTTTTCAGAAATTATTTTGTTTATTTTTACATCAGGACTCTTTTTCTAAACTTCCTTCAGGACTTATTTTAGGAATTTCTTTCAGGACTTTTTAGGATTCTTTTTCGGGACATTTATTTCTGTAATTTTGTATGAAGACTATTTTTCGGGACTATTTTTCACGGCTTTTATCAGGACTCTTTTTTCAAGATTTATATCTCCAGGAGTTTTTACGAGACCTTCTTAAGAACCTCTTGTTCAGGACTTCTTTTAAGAATTTTCTTCGATCATTGTTTCAGAATTATTTTTATGGGAATTTTTTTCAAAAAAGTCCTGTAAAGAAGGACTTTTTTCAGTGCTATATTTCATTATATTTTTTATAGGATTCTTATTCAGGACTTCTTGTTCGGGACTTTTTTTCAAGACTGTTTTTGGGATTTTTTTTCAGGACAATTTCTTCAGAACTTTTTCAGGTGTTTTGAATTTTTTTTTAAATGTTTTTTTAGCATTTTTTTATAATGTTCATTTCATTTACTTTTGACTTGTTGATTTTAAATGATTTACTTACTTATTTACTTACTTACCACATAACTCTTTTTGAAAACTGTTATTACAGAACATTTTTTCAGGATATTTTATCAGCACTCTTCTTCGGGACTTTCTTCAGGACCTTTTTCAGTACTTATTTTAGGACTTTCCTTCGGGACTTTTTTGGAACTTTTATCAGGACATTTATTTCTGGTGTTTTATATGAAGACTCTTTTTGTAGTACTTTTTTCAGGATTTTTCACGACTTTTTTTTACAACTTTTTAACAGGATTCTTTTTTCAAGACTCCAAAACTGTTTCTCCAGGACTTTCTTTCAGGACATTTTTTTGTCAGAACTCTTTTTCGCGACTTTCTTTCAGGACTTTATTTCTGGTCTTTTTGAAGGACCTGTCTTTCAAGCCATTTTTTAGGGACTTTTTATCAGGACTTTTTTATCGGGACTCTTATCAAGACTTTCTTGTTCGGGACTTTTTAATCAGGACCATTTTTAGAAATCTTTTTCAGGACTTTCTTGTTCAGGACTTTCATTTGTTTTTTTAGGACTTTTTAATCAGAACCATTTTTAGAAATCTTTCTTAGGGCTTTTTTAACATTATTTTTAGTTTTTCAGTCAACTTGCGGTAAAGATTATTAGAATTTGAAACATAATTTGCCATTTTTACCTTTCATCATTTTGACGTTGCAATCATTTGATCATGTGAAACGCTCGATTTAAAATATGATTTAAATTGAAAAAAAGCCATGAATCTATAGATATATATATATAACTATTATACCAAATCGGAGAAAGTAACATGATGGCCACATCACCATTTTTTTTTCTGGCAGCCTATACTATTGACCATTAAATTTCTCTAGAGTTAGCTGCTAATATCTGCTAGCCTTGTAGTACAATATTTTTTTGTAACATTTTGCCCGTTGCGAAAAGGCTCTCGGTAAAGTTGGATTACTAAATTTAATAAGTTTATTTTGAATATAACTTAATATACATATTTTTACTTTCTCCGTTACGAAGTACGAAAAAGTATTGTGATCGTGATTTTTTTTTCAACATTTTTTTTACGGAAATATCCGTTTTGGGGTCCCTAGATGCCATTTCAACAATTTCTGGAAAAAAGAATTGTGTCTGTGTGTGCCTGTGTGTGTCTGTCTGTGTGCGCAGTATCTCAAAAACTAATGGAGCAATTGATATGAAACTTTGAACATAACTCTTATTTGATAATCTGAAGAACTGAAAAGCTTTTGGTAAAATTTCGTACACCAGAACTAGGCGTTTACCTAAACTGTTTTTTGTTTTTTGCCAATATTTTCTTAAATATGAAAAATATCACAAAAACATTTAAACAAACTTTGAAGACCATAAAGAAATGAACATCTTTTGCTTGAAAACATTTTTCATAAAATCATTTTTATTTGAGAAATAAAATTATAATTTTTTTTTAATTTTTGGTTTATAACTATTAAACGATAATAGTTACAGCAAATTTATATTAATAATAATTGTAGAGAATGCGAAAGGAACAACTTATAATGAATAAGTTTTTTTCGAAACCCCTTTAGTTTTTGAGTAAACGGAGTTTTTGAATTTGAAGTATAATTTTTCCAAATTTATTAGTTTTTGAGATACAGCGCACACAGCAGACACACAGACACACAGACACACCCACACACAGACACCATTTTTTTTCCCAGAAATTGTTAAAATGGTATCTAGGGACCCCAAAACGGATATTTCCATAAAAAAAATATTTGAAAAAAAAATCACGATCACAATACTTTCTCCTACTTCGTAACGGAGAAAGTAAAAAATATAATATTCTATTCAAAATAAGGAAGTTGGTTGTATCATTTTTAAAATATTTTCATTGAAAAGATCAGGACATCCAAAAATTGTAGTCTACTAGTTTCACGCAAACTGTTTGATTTTTGTAAATCTTTTGTCTGTAATTATATCATAAGCGTTACAACAGATACACATGAAATATTAAGGGAGGGTGATAAAGGGAGGGGTATGCAGGCCGTTGTAGGAGCCCACCGATGCATCAAATTAACATTAACAATAATTGCAGAGAATGGCAAAATGAAAAATTTATAAAGAATAAGATTTTCTTAACAGTGTTTGAAAAAAATAAGTAAAAAATATCATTAAATAACATGATAATCACGTAAAAAAAACTGTCTACATTTGCAAATTTAGCAGAAATATTTGAATAACCGGTATCTAAACAACTAAACTTGTAAGCAATTTAGTTTGCAAATAAAATTATAAGAAATTGAAGAATAAGAATATTTGATAGCCACAAAGAAAGAGTGTAAATAAAATTCCTAATTTGTAGTGGCTGTAGGTATTTGGCCGGTGCACATAAAATATGCACGTCAAGGAATTTTTCACGTCCGTCCTGTAACATTCTGGACATATTTCCTTTGTGAACGGCCCGGAAAATTTCTGGATACTTGTTGCGGAGGAGGCACATTTTTCTAACAAGGGGACGAAAATATGACTCCGTGACGGTCTCGTGTGGTCTCTACGGATATTTTATTTCGAGAAATTACACTTCACATCAAATAGTTTTACGACCACAGAAAGTAACACACAGTACAAAATATTAAGATAATTTACAAATGAATACATCGTTTAAGGATAAAAAGAGAGTTAAATTAAATGTAAGAATTTTCTAGTGTTATAATTTTTAAATTTTTATATCATCCCAAATTGCATTGTCGACCTAAATTTTTTCGACAGCCGCACATAAATATCAATAATTCTAAAATTTGTTCGATATCTGAATTCCGTACTAATTGTTTATTTTTCTAATCACTTGCAACATCATTGCAAGGCACATGGTTCTGCCCAAAGTATTTTTTTGTGTTTAATTAATACTTAAAGTAATGTAATGAAATAGTCATTTACGTAACAAGTTCCGAAAGTGATATTTTACAGGATGAGTGGGAATCCTGCGAGTCCCGTAAAATCACTTTTGGAACGAGTTAGGTACAATATTTTTTCTGCAGCCGTTTTTTTATGTTAAAAAAGCAAAAACATATACGAATGTTATATGACAAGCGCTGTTATAATTAAATACGAAGTTGATGTTTTTATCAAAGTAACAAAAAGAGTCCCAAAAGTATAGAAATCGTACCGAAAGTGAAACAAAATCGTGCCGAAAGTTGTTATTTTCGGGACGGCTGCAGAAAAAATAAATTTAATCGTGCCTGTAATAGCGTGATTGGAATAGTGTTGTAATTTTGTAATGATTTATTTACAAGTATTTATACCAATGCATTCAACAGGAATTTATATTTGATGATCGCGGGTTTTCAATCAAAGAGAGTTCGTCCAGACCCATCAGTCAAACTATTTTAGGATTGTTAAAATAACATACGTGACCCACATCAAAGTACCCTGATATTTGCTCCTCGGAACCGGTCAGTTTTATAAAATTCTCAAATAAACACGGAAAAGCTCACCTTTTTATCGGCCGTAGAAAAATATATTTAATCATTTACGTAACCCACATCACTGCCATTTTTTTTTATTTATTGATTTATAAATATTTGGTAGTTATGATATGCCTAAACACGTTACGGCAATTAAAAAAAATATAAAAAACAATTTTACAGCCCCACATAATTAAATTCATATTTTTCCACCCATTAAACGTAATTTCATCGTCATTACGTTAATTCGAAAAATAAACTATTTTACTTCACCGGAGCCGTGCGGTTACCGCGTAATTTCATAAATATAGATTTTAAATTATAATCCAATTAGCGGCATGTTGACATGTTTAAAGCGGGGCCCAAGTGATTAGCATTTTATAAGATTGCATAGGACGTAATAAAATTGTTTTTTTTTTGTTTTTCGTGCGTGTGTGCCTTCTCTCGTATTTCCCATCTTATTAATAAATTAGATGTAAGTTTCCCACACGTACCCGTCACGTTTAATCCAATAAAATAATAATAAACGTGTGTAGGTTTATCCAGAGTAAGACGCGATAATCTAAGTTTATGTCTTCATTGCGAGGGAATGTATACATTTCCAATGGTAATTTTCATTATGTGAAAATAAAAAGGGGTGTATGGTGGTTATTTGTATAACACTCATGTAAGTTATTTTTTGCAGTCACGCCTTAAAAATATATATTCTTGATAAAAAAGTAAATTTTGTGCGAAGTTGTACATTATTTCTTTATTTTTAATCTCAATGTTATAATCACGCCGCGTTTTATAGGTATAAAATTTATTTATACAAATAAAATTCAAACGAGTTTTACCCATTTGTCCATTTGTCTGAGAAACAAAAAACCTAAGGATTTAATCCTGACGTGAAAATAATGTTCCTATAGACGTCGTTTTTCGCGACTCGATTTTACGCGTGGATTGAAAAAAAAGTATTCGTCGTGGGACCATGAAATTTAAGACAGTGGTGGTTCTTTTGAGTTGATATTTTGACATGAATCATTTTTCGAAAGTATGTTTTAGTTCTGATATCTGAGCAGTTAAAGTGGATCATGCCGTTTTGACGGGGGCAATTTGCGTACATTCTAGAGCCTTCAGAATTTAATCCAGAACAAAAAGTATGAAACATTTTTTGTTCGTTAATAGTTCCTTTAGAGGTTAACGTTTAGTTTTATTTTGTTCAACTCTTTTTTTCATTAATTACAACACGTTTTGTAAAAGCTTATTTTTTCAATTTGTTAAAAAAAAATTAAATAAATTTTGGCTTCGTCAAACCCTGAAAAATTCTATCCTTTTTAATTGGATAAAATTTTTATTGAAATCGATCACGCCATTCTTAGGCTATCGTGTACGCAAGTTCGAAAAAAGTGCCTTGAGAAAAAACACATTTAAATTTTTTTAGCCTGGAAAGCACAGTACTATAATAACACTGGTCGGGGTGAAAATCAACCCTGACATCATTCCTGCTGATTCTTGTGTAAAAAGACCTCCTGAATCCGCATATGTCCCTCGTTTTCCTACTTTTCTAGGCATTACACAGAAATGTTTCACAGATATATTTGATTGTTTAATATGCTTATTTCCAGAAACATTTTGTAAAAGAACCATAAAAGCTATTTGGACACGTTTTCTTTTTTAATTTTATTGGGTCATTCTTGAATTTCAAACATAAATTTTTTAACATTATTTCGTCGATAGCAATAACCTGTAGACTACTTTTTCAAAAAGTGATGGTCAAACGGTAGCAAAAAAATGGTGATGTGGCCATCATGTTACTTTCTCCGATTTGACGATTAGACCAAAACCTTGAAAATATTGGCAAAACATTAAAAAATCGCTGCTTTAGGTTAAAAATCTAAAATATTCGTCAATCAAAAATTCGCTAATAGAAATCAATAATTAAACAATAAAACTAAAACATATTCCCAAAAAAATCCAAATATCGAAAACTATGGCCTTAACATAAAAAAAAAACGCAAACTAAAACATCGAAAATTTCAACAAACACATCGAAAATGTTGTCCAAAATAAAGATTATTTAGGCAAAAAAATTAAAAATTTGGAATAAATTGAGGCGAAAACAGGTAAAGGTAAAGACCTAAAATATGGACCAAAAAAATGCAGACCAAAATATTGTAAATTCAAGTAAAAGAAAAAATATTTAGTTAGCCCCTAAATTAATTCTTTGGCTTAAAATAAGTTTCCGACCAGAAACTCGAAAATAATGCAAAAAAAATAAAATAAAAAACAATAATTCAGGTTAAAAAGTAAAGGGCAAAAAATTAAAAACCGACCAAAAATCTCGCGCATAAAAATCAATAATTCAGATTAGAAAATTTAAAATATAATACAGAAAAGCTAAAACTTAAACCAACAATTAGGACCTAAATATCAAAAATACGGACCAAAAAATCGAAACTTGTACACACAACCTAAATTTTCACGCCAAAATAAAGAATATTTAGGTAAAAAATCAAAACTATTTGGAATAGAAAACGAAGTTACAGGCCAGAGATCCAAAAATGCAGATAAAAAAACTCAAGTAAAGGAAAAATAGTTTGCCGTTTTCACCTTCAAAATAACTCTGTAGCTCAGAGTAAGTTTCTGAACAGAAACTCAAATTGAAAATAAAAAAATGGTGATGTGGCCATCATGTTACTTTCTCCGACTTGATGGTATCATTTATATTTACGCTTCCTTGGTTTATTTTCAATTTAAATCATATTTTAAGTGTGCATCGAACGTTTCGTAGACTCGGATAAAACTGACGTTTAAAACGTCAAAATTATGAAAGAGAAAAATTATACTTCAAATTCAAAAACTTAGTTTACTCCAAAACTAAAGGAATTTCGAAAAAAACTTATTCTTTATAAGTTGTTCATTTCAGCATTCTCTACAAGTATTATTCACATAAATTTGCTGTAACTATTATCGTTTCAAAATTATGAACCAGAAATGAAAAAAAAATTAATAATTTTTTTTCTCGAATAACAATGATTTTATAAAAAATATTTTCAAACAAAAGATGTTCATTTATTTGTTGTCTTCAATATTTGTTTAAATGTTTTTGAGATATTTTTCATATTTAAGAAGATATTGGCAAAAAACAAAAAACGATTAAGGTAAACACCCACTTCCGGTGTACGAAATTTTACCAAAAGCTTTTCAGTTCTTCAGATTATCAAATAAGACGTATGTTGAAAGTTTCATATCAATTGCTTTATTAGTTTTTGAGATACAGCGCACACAGACAGACACACACACACACACACACAGACAGACAGACAGACAGACACACACACACACACACAGACACAAAATTTTTTTTTCCAGAAATTGTTGAAATGGCATCTAGGGACCTCAAAACGGATATTTCCGGAAAAAAAAATTTTGAAAAAAAAATCACGATCACAATACTTTCTCGTACTTCGTAACGGAGAAAGTAAAAATCTAAAATATGGGCCAAGAAAACAAAAAATTATACCAAATACTGAAAATTTGGGACAAAAAAAATTTAAAAAAGCAAGCCAAAATAAAGAATATTTAGGCCAAAGATCTAAAAATGCAGATAAAAAAAAATTCAAGCAAAGAAAAAATTGTTAGCATTTTCACCCTCAAAATAACCCTGTAGCTCAAAGTAAGTTTCCGAACAGAAACTAAAATTGAAAATTGAAAAATTTAAAATATAGGACGAAAAAAACAAAATTTGGACCAAATACCGAAAATTTGGGGCTAAAAATAAAAAATACAGATTAAAAAAATCGAAAATCTTAATAAACAAATGGAAAATTTCAGCCAAATAAAGAAATCTTAAGACAGAAGATCAAAAATTTGGACCAAAAAATCGAAAATACAGGTTAAAATTTAACAATTGTGGCCAAAAGATTGAAAACATGGGTCTCAAAATAAAAAAATGCAGACCAAAAAAGTAAAAAATCGAAAATCTTAATAAACAAATCGAAAATTTTGGCCAAATAAAGAAATCTTAGGACATAAAATCAAAAATTTAGACCAAAAAAATACAAAATACAAATAAAAATTCAACAATTGCGGCAAAAAATTTAGACCAAAAATCGAAAGCACGAGCTTAAAAATCAAAATACTGACCAAAAAAGTCGAAAATTTCAACAGATCATTTTAAAATTGGGACCAACATAAAGAATATTTATGAAAAAAAATCAAGCATTTAAAGGAAAAAAATCGAAGAAACAGGCAAAAAATATAAAATACGAGCACAAAAATTCTAGTCTAAAAATAATTTGCCCCAAAAATAACACAAGCTCAAATTAAGATACGATCCGAAACTCTAAAATAATTTTCAATTGAAATCACATTGACGTTTAAAACGTCAAAATTATGAAAGATGAAAATGACAAATTATACTTTAAATTCTAATAGTCAATTTACTCAAAAACCAAAGAGATTTCGAAAAATACTTATTCTATATAAGTTGTTCATTTTGGCATTCTCTTCAATTATTATTAAAATACATTTGCTGTAAGTATTATCGTTTCATAATTTTAAACCAAAGATTACAAAAAAAAATTAATTGCTATTATTTTTCAAAAACCATACATTTCACGAAAAATATTTTCAAGCAAAAAATGTTAATTTCTTTACTTTCTTTAGGATTTGTTTGAGTGCTTTTATAGTACTTTTCATATTTAAAAAATTATCGGAGAAAAACAAAAAAACGGCTAAGGTAAACACCTACTTCCGGTGTATGAAATTTTACCAAAAGCTTTTCAGTTCTTCGGATTATCAAATAAGGCTTATGTTTAAAGTTTGATGTTCATTCAAGTAGTAGTTTTTTAGATACAGCGCGCACAAGCAAACAGGCATACATTTTAAAAGGAATGCATATTTAAAAATGGTGATGTGGCCATCATGTTACTTTCTCCGACTTGATGATCTCATTTATATTTACGCTTTCATGGTTTATTTTCAATTTAAATCATATTTTAAATATACATCGAACGTTGCGTAAACTCGGATGAAACTGACGTTTAAAACGTCAAAATTATGAAAGATGGGAAAATTATACTTCAAATTCAAAAACTCAGTTTACTCAAAAATTAAAGGGTTTTCGAAAAAAACTTATTCCTTATAAATTGTTCATTGTAGCATTCTCTACAATTATTATTAACATGAATTTGCTGTAACTATTATCGTTTTATAATTATAAACCAAAAATTTTAAAAAAATAATAAATTTTTTTCTCGAATAAAAATGATTTTATGAAAAATGTTTTCAAGCAAAAGATGTTCATTTCTTTGTTGTCTTCAAAGTTTGTTTAAATGTTTTTGTGATATTTTTCATATTTAAGAAAATATTGGCAAAAAACAAAAAACAGTTAAGGTAAACGCCCACTTCCGGTGTACGAAATTTTACCAAAAGCTTTTCAGTTCTTCAGATTATCAAATAAGACGGATGTTCAAAGTTTCATATCAATTGCTCTATTAGTTTTTAAGATACAGCGCGCACAGACAGACACACACACACACACACACACACACACACACACACACACACGCACACACACACACACACACACACACACACACACACACACGCACACATACACACACACACACGCACACGCACACACACACACACACACGCACACATACACACACACACACACCATCACACACACACACACACACACAGACACAATTTTTTTTTTTCCAGAAATTGTTGAAATGGCATCTAGGGACCCCAAAACGGATATTTCCGTAAAAAAAAAATTTGAAAAAAAAATCACGATCACAATACTTTCTCGTACTTCGTAACGGAGAAAGTAAAAAAATTGGCACATGTCCGCAATTTTGAGAAACAGCGATTTAACGGGCTATTATCTAAAAAATGGTGATGTGGCCATCATGTTACTTTCTCCGACTTGATGGTATCATTTATATTTACGCTTTTATGGTTTATTCTAAATTTAAATTATATTTTAAATGTACATCGAGCGTTTTGTAGACTCGCATGAAACTGACGTTTAAAACGTCAAAATTATGAAAGATGGAAAAATTATACTTCAAATTTAAAAACTCAGTTTACTCAAAAACTAAAGGGATTTCGAAAAAAACTTATTCTTTATAAATTGTTCAATGTAGCATTCTCTACAATTATTATTAACATAAATTTGCTGTAACTATTATCGTTTTATAATTATAAACCAAAAATTAAAAAAAAATAATAATTTTTTTTCTGGAATAAAAATGATTTTATGAAAAATGTTTTCAAGCAAAAGATGTCCATTTCTTCGTTGTCTTCAAAGTTTGTTTAAATGTTTTTGTGATATTTTTCATATTTAAGAAAATATTGGCAAAAAACAAAAAACAGTTAAGGTAAACGCCCACTTCCGGTGTAAGAAATTTTACCAAAAGCATTTCAGTTCTTCAGATTATCAAATAAGACGGATGTTCAAAGTTTCATATCAATTGCTCTATTAGTTTTTGAGATACAGCGCGCACAGACAGACACACACACAGAAACACACAGAGACACAAAAAAAAATTTTCCAGAAATTGTTGAAATGGCATCTAGGGACCCCAAAACGGATATTTCCGTTTAAAAAATTTTGAATAAAAAATTACGATCACAATACTTTCTCGTACTTCGTAACGGAGAAAGTAAAAAAATTGGCACATGTCCGCAATTTTGAGAAACTGAACGATCTAACGGTCTATTATCTAAAAAAGCGTATCTAACCATCTTTCACGAAAAATTGGGCTCAAAAAATAGGTCAATAAAGCGAAAAACCTTGAACCAAAAGAATTATTTCTTAAAGAAAAAACCGAAAATTAAATGAAAAGTAAGTAGCAAAATATACAATACAATCCTTTAACAAACTCAAATTGTTTAATTATGCCTTCTTGTTAACTAAATAAATGCGCAAATTAGATATAATAAATATGACTGGTAAATATTTACTTAATCTGATATTATTTTTTATTTGATTAGTATTAACTAGTTTTTCCTAGGCTAAAGGTTGATGTATGTGGAATTGTGTTCTTTGTGTGAAATTGTGAAATGTAAAAATGTGCCCCATGCGGGGCCCATCAAAATTAAGCGATTGAATTCCGCTGCGCCATCAATGAAAAACATATTTTTTTTCTAAATTAACTTTAATTTTTCGTTTTTTATTTTTAATTTTTCATTTTCAAGTTTTAATTTTCAATTTTTCATTTTCATTTTCATTTTTCATTTTTCATTTGCGATCCCTGAAAATTTCGGCTTTCCGACTTAAAAAGAAAAAAAATTGTCATTAACAGAGGGAAAATGAACCCAGGGGATGCAAATGGCACGTAGGGGCAGTTCATTTTTTTTTTTTAAATATCTTCTGCCATCCCTGAAAGTTTCAGCTTTTCGACTTTAAAAGAAAGAAATTTGTCCTTTAAAGAAAAGAAAAACGAACCCAGGGGGTGCAATACTGAATTACTTCGGCCTACAACCCTTGGTTAAAAGACGAATATACTTTGAAATGTGCTTCTGCTTTAAAGTACTTAATAGTAATGTAGATTGTATACAGGGTGTTTCAGAGCTCTGGGAACGGTCAATCACTTGCTTATTTGTCAAAATTTTGAAAAATGTTTTATATAAAAGTTGTGCAGAATAGTGATCTGCATGCGCTAAAAATATTTAAATTTATACAGGGTGTCTCATAACAAAGTTACAGACCAAACTTGTGTTTTTTTTAAATGGAACACCCTGTATATTTTAGAATTTTTGGATTCCTCGTTACTTGGAGATTAAAATAACTTGGGTTTCGGCGATTGAAACCGAGCCGTTTTTGTGTTATTCAGTTGTTTATACAAAAAATTGAACAAAATTGTTAAAGTACTGCACTGAAACTAATAAAGATAATTCATTCTAATTTAGTGGTAAAGTTTAGTTGAACTTTAGTCTTTAAAATTACTGTATCATCCAAAACATAACTCAGCGTATTATACAGGGTGATAGTTATTCGCAAACTGCACAATTTCTTAATTTTTTCAAATGGAACACCCTATATATTTTTCATAATTTAAAAGTCCATTGAGTAAGCTTTCGTTTCATATCAGGTTTCGTATATCTGAAGTTGATGGTTACTCTAATATTTCAAAATTCATTGGTAATTTGCATGTTTTTTTATTATTAGTTTTAAAATCTAGTTACCAATCATTTCAAATAAACAAACAAAAAAATACAGGTGACAGTAATTATTATATTAGTCTCAAAAATAGATCGAACCATTTAAGTTGTGATCTTAGTTTATAATTATGAATTTCTCACAAGAAGAATTGGTTGACATGATTTTCATTCTTGGCGAATGTCACAAAAATTGTCTTTTGGCTTCACGAGTGTATGGACAGCGGTATCCCGAGAGGCGGTGTCCACGACAAGGAGCATTTAGAAGAGTGCAAGAGCGATTTGAGACTACAGGTAACGTTAATTATTCAAAACCTGTGCAAAGCAAACCTGTAATTAACGAAGATAGCGAATTCCTGGTATTGGCGTCGGTAGTTGAAAACCCTAAATTAAGTTTATCCGAATTAAATAATCAGTTGGATATTAGTCAGCCCTCAGCACATAGAATTTTGAAGAAACACAAATTTCACCCTTACCACATCCACTTAGAACAACAGCTTGGAGAAGCAGATTTTCCCACTAGAACTGCATTCTGTAACTGGGCCCTTAATATTCTGGGAAACAATGAACATTTTTTTGATTTTGTGTTGTTTACTGATGAGGCTTCATTTCACAATAATGGCAAGGTAAACAGACACAACCTTCATTATTATTCGGACCACAATCCTCATTTCACAAGGACAGTAAATAATCAAAATCGATGGAGCCTGAATGTATGGGGTGGCATTCTAGGAACTCGCGTCATAGGACCACACTTCTTTGAAGGCAGCCTGAATGGAGAAATGTTTGAAGAATTTCTTAGGAATCATTTAGATGAGTACCTACTTGACGTACCACGCAACGTAGTAAGAGATATGTGGATCCAGTTGGATGGTGCACCACCACATTTTGCTCGCAGTGTACGACAATTTTTGAATGACCGTTACCCTAATAAGTGGATAGATCGCGGTGGACTTGTACTATGGCCACCTAGGTCGCCGGACCTCACGAAATTAGATTTTTTTCTATGGGGCTATATCAAGGACATGGTGTTCCGTATACTACCGACTACAGCAGAAGATATGCGAATACGAATTAGGAATGCTTTTTCTGCAGTAACGCCACAAGTTTTAGTTGCAGTTCACAAATCGTTCGTTGAACGTCTCAGAATTTGTTTAAATCAGAATGGTCGAAATTTTGAAAACATGTTGTAAACTTCTTTAAATTGTTATTTTTCATTTTATATACTTATGTTATTAAATTGTTTTGTTATTTTTCATTTTATATACTTATGTTATTAAATTGTTTTGTTATTTAAGTTGATTTATAAGTTTTTACTATAGTTCTCTATCTGTATTGAAACATAATTGTTTGTATAACTTATTGGGAATAATGCATCCAGATTTTGTTGAAATATGGTAGGATACAAGATTTGAATACATGTCTCAAAAACATAAAATACGATTTTGTAGGCAAACACAACGCTTATAAACGGATCCTTCTCAACCGAAACATGCAACTTACGAACGAATTCTGAAATACTCGAGTCACTATCAACTTCAGACATACGAAACCTAATATGAAACGAAAGCTTACTCAATAGACTTTCAAATTATGAAAAAATATATAGGGTGTTCCATTTAAAAAAATGAAGAAATTGTGCAGTTTGCGAATGGCTATCACCCTGTATAATACGCTGAGTTACGTTTTGGATGATATAGTAATTTTGAAGACTAAAGTTCAACTAAACTTTACCACTAAATTAGAATGAATTATCTTTATTAGTTTTAGGGAAGCACTTTAACAATTTTGTTCAAATTTTTGTATAAACAACTGAATAACACAAAAACGGCCCAGTTTCAATCCCCACAACCTAGGTCATGTTAATCTCCAAGTAACGAGGAATCCAAAAATGTTAAAATATACAGGGTGTTCCATTTAAAAAAACATAAGTTTGGTCTGTAACTTTGTTATGAGACACCCTGTACAAATTTAAATATTTTTAGGGCGTGCAGCTCACTATTCTGCACAACTTTTATATAAAACATTTTTCAAAATTTTGATAAATAAGCATGTGATTGACCGATCCCAGAGCTCTGAAACACCCTGTAGATTTAGCGTATATCCATGTGCCCCAGTACTACACTAGGGAGAAATCTCTTTTAGTATCCAGGTGGAGACGCACAAATGCAACTCTCAACAGTTCCCTAAACAGAGTAATTTTAAACACCAATGTAAATATTGATTTTATCGACTCGTCTATTCGGCGCTTCAAACATAACCTACGAAGAATTTTATTCTAGTGTCGTATTGGGGATAACACCATTTTAAATCGTTTGTATTGTTTAATTATTTAGATATACCCATTGTATATACTTGTGTATTTTTTAATTAATAGTTTTAAAAGTGTTAGTTTTAGGCAATTATTAATTTAATGTAAAGTGGTCTCCGTAAAATAAAGATTATTATTAAATAGTGCGTAGGGGTAGTTTCAAAAATTTTGAAAATGTTTTGCCATCCCTGAAAGTTTCAGTTTTTCGACTTTATGTAACGAATATGTAAATGTGTTTGTGCACGCATCCAGGGTTGATACAATATGTTTCATACAGGTGGTGTTCATTACAGCGGTGAAAATGAAGCAAATTCGTGTTTGCAGAGGCGCAGCTCTTACGTTTTTGCGACTTTATTTGAAAACAAATGACAATTGTATGACGTACATATTGTTTTCAAAGATATAAACTATTTTTCTATAGCATTACATTTTTAATTCTTTGTAAAGAAAAGCTCCAGATATCCATCGAATATTGGTAATTTTCACGATAAATTATACAGTTTGTCTGAAGATTTAAAAAAAAATCAAATTCTATAGACGAATAGTTTAACCCTTTCTCTACAAGTGTGAAAAATATCTTTTCTTGATATTTGATATTAACTTCAGAATTATGTATATGCTGACCATCAAAAATGCATCGATTTTCTACGCGGCACTTACCCCCTTAAAGCACTGACCAGTTAATGGACTGGAATGGTATTCACGCCAACACCAACCGCCTTGCTGTGCTACAGACAAAGGCCGCCTAAGTAAACCTAACTTCACTCGGGCCTACTGTAGGTAGGTATTCATTATAACAAAAATAAACCGGCAACGCACTTATTTAAACAAAATTGTTAAGACGCATAGTGTAAACGCATGACTGTCGTATAAGACTTATGTTCTTAGTAGCTGCCACCAATCTGTATATTGCGTTAGTGCCTTCGTAAATTACGTTCCTCTTTTACAGGCAAAATACTGTTGCAAAAGCTCTATTGAGGTAAAAATAGCGTCTCCAAAAGATAAATCAAGATTAATATGCCTTAAATCTATTTAATATTCTCTTATTAAAGCTGTTTGACCCATTCGAAAAATGAAGCGTTTTTAGCACGTAACTAATTGTGGCTTGATCGATACAAATTATGTAATAATATTTTAAACAGAGTTATATAAAGGATGAATTGTGGTTTCTAAAACAATATCTTATTTATAATAATGTGTAATTTAGTGATAAAAAATAGGTATTTTCAACATTAAATAAAATTTAAGTAAACGCTAAAAATGAAAAATGTTTTACTATAGAGACACAGATTGACTCCTCAGTAATAAAATCCATTAGGCCAAATTAATTTCACCTAAATAATAAGGACGCAATTACGTATGAGGTAGACCCTTTCACGAGATATTTGAGTCGGCGTAATTAAGGTCCGCCCATTACCGTTGCCTCACAGGAGAAACTATTCGTTACGGGTAGAAAAGCCTTAAACAAAATGCAATTTTAAGGTAAATAATCAGAAAACCAACGTTCTATTACAATAACCCAGTTCCAAGAGCTTAAAATATTTATAATTCTGCACTAATTTATTAAATTCCAATAATAGCTTCGACATTGTGTACCACTACAACAGCCCCTGATATTTTATTCAAAGGCCGATTAATTGAACTTACCACTGCCAACAATCAAATCGTAATACAATTCCCGGCTATATAATCAAGGCTTTATTTGTTTGGTGCGTAAATTAATTCGCTCGCACCAGTTATTACCCTCCTCACATGTTGCACATCCTGATGAAATGACTGATGAATCGAAAGGAGGCCCTCCCCATCAATACAAGTGCGGCACTTCGGAAAACGCGTGTTGCCGCACAAAAGGGCGCAAAAACCCCGAGGGGATGGGTTCGTATTGATTTTTTTACACTTGTTTAGAGGGTCGTATGTAGGTTAAAAATAGTTGATTGATTAAACTTCGCCTCACACACACACACACAAACACCGGCAAGCTTTCCACCCTGTCAAGTAAACGTTTGTTCGTCGAGTTCAAATACTACTTAATCAAATTCTGAATAGTGCGTACGCAAAATTATAAATATATGGATTTCGGATTTGCCACTAGTTTTTGAATACATAGCAAAGGTTTCTTAGAGTCCTTAGATACAAGTAGGTTCATTCACAACTAAACTGCACTTACTTATTCGTTTCGGCACTTATTTGCTAAATTTTTGAGTTTAGTGTCATTATTCACTAATATTAGTATTATCACGCGTCGAGGCCTGATCTCTATAGATGATGGAGACCTGAGGGTACAGGAAGCAGCCAGCATGGCTGCAAAACATGCAGCTAAAACTAACCTGCGCATCGCTAAGGAGCTCCGCTCGGAAGTGAAAACAAACGTATGGGGACGAAGGAAGGAGAAAAGTAATGGACACAATGAGGCGGAACTGTTCACCGCAGAGGAGTTGCGAAAGGTCTTGAGTTCTCTTCCGCGTCAGAAGGCTCCAAGACCTGGTGGAATTCCCAACGAGGTACTGAATGCAATTCAAAGATAAATTAAAAATGGCGAGCGATATAAACACGCCTGAAGAAGCGAGCTACTTAAAGTGGTGCACTGAGACTCAGTGCAAAGTTATAATATGTGTGAATTGTGGTAACAGTTTTCATCGAAGCTGTGGCTTAAAGAGAAAAGGTTTAAAGCTTATAGACAGCACGAGGATGATGTGTTGTGATTTGGAGGTTACGAAAAATATGGAAAATGAATATCTGAAGAAAGAAGTAGACCTCTTACGGAAAATAATAGGTGAGTAAGAGGACAAAAATAATATTCTTAAAGATAATATAAAGCTATTAAAAGATAAAGTTAAGTTATTAGAAAATGCAAATAACAAACCTACTCTGAAAGTAAACAAACATAGTGGCGACATCTTACAATCAACACCAAATGATCCAAAACATAGTGGTAATAAAGAAGAGATCCCGCGTCGAGAGGCCAAAAACCGCCGAGTCGCAAAAACAAAAAAAGGTTCGCGCCGCATCAACGAGTGTCGTAGACGAAATGCAAACAAACAGCAGTGGTAAAAAGACCGCTTTGCCTAGTGCGCCCGCACCAGAAGAGAAGTTAGTTGCAACACCTGCGGTTTCTCCGGACAAGAACAACCATAAGGAAGAAAACAATGCAGTGAATCCCAATGACGTTTGGCAAGTTGTTGAGAAGAAAAACAAAAAGAAGCGATCGTTTCGTCCTGTGTACGGTACGGCCACCGGTGATTGTGTTCTAAGAGGGGCTATCAGATTCAAATATTTGCATGTATACAGGCTCGACTCATCCTTATCGTCGGAAAATGTATCATCATATTTAAATAATTGCGGTTTTAATAATACTCGATGTGAGGCATTGTCGTCAAAACACCCCAACGAACACTCCTCTTTTAAGATTAGTGTACCTACACCTGATTACGATAAAATTAGTAATCCAGCCGTATGGCCACTTAATGTTTCCGTTAGGCCGTTTTTTTGTGCATCCGAAAAAATCATAAAACCAATATAGTAAATATTCTTTTTCTAAACATTCAATCAGTTAGAAACAAGGTAAATGAACTCGAATGTGCACTTAATGCTAGTAGAAATAATTATAAATTCATTGGTTTAGTGGAACATTGGCTATCGAAGCAAGAGTGTCAAGTATCAAAACTAAATTCTCTTTCGTCGGTAGCGTCTTACGCTCCGCGTAAGGACTGTAGACTCTTGCCTTCTTCGGCACGACAAAGGAAGATGGTACAAAGGCCTTGTTTACCCCAACACTCAGCGGGGACTCAAATTTATGGGGTAGTAAAATTTTCGGTTCCAGATGGGGTCGGTCGCATTTCCGGGCGCGCACAAACAGTTTTGCCTAGTGATGGGATAATCGGATGATTTTAATAATCGGAATATTTGGATTCGGATGACGGAAATAATCGGATGATAATCGTAATCGGAGTATCTTTTGATAATCGCAAAAATAAAAAATAATCGGAATTGGAAAAAATTATCGAAATCGGAAAAAACAATCGGAGAGTCAGAGAAAACAAAAAAGGCCTTGAAAATTGTGCCCCTACCGGTCATATTCGATATTTAAATCTTGTACATAATAACGGAGAAAGTAAAAACAATTTTCCTATCCTATTTCTAATAGTAGAGATATATTTGTTCGAATTGTAATTACTTAAATCTTCAGAAATAACAGAAACGCTCCGTTTTTTTTTCTCTACGTTTATTATCGACCCGACATCGACAGGACTCAATAAAACAAGATCCAAAGGACCACGGTGCGCCGTAGTACCGCAAAAGCACTGCGTCGAAGTTTTTCCCAGAGCCGACAAGGATATATTAAAATTAAATTTATAAAGTGTTAAATTAATGAAATCATTGAATAATTTATCTGATAATCTCCAAATAGCGATATACGGAAGATCGACACCAATATGTAGAATATAATATAAGGCCCCGCCTTTTTTTGAAGAAAGAAAGAACGATTTATCTTCATAGTCCAAGATTATTTTGAGTTGTAAAGGTTTATAATTTCAAACAGCCGAATTCAAACAAGCTGAAAATATGTTTTATGTGTACTTTTGATTTATCGTGAGTACATTTTACCATTCTTCATCCACGTAATCTCACCATAAAACAATACACACAGAAAAAAATATGTTTTTTTATCCGCACAGTCCGTTGTTTTTTTAAGTATACCTCTCGATTAAACTTTCTCGTTAGGTCTTTACCAGTTTCAAAATCGACGCACTAGAGTTGGAAGCGGACACGGTCTTTATTTCGATAATCAAATTAGGCAGTAGTCGTGAGCAAAAAAGACCGTAATGATCCAATTTAATTCATTCATTTATTTATTTATTTATTTATTTATTTATTTGTTTACGGTTACACCTTTTGCATACATTAAAAACATGATAAAAGAAAAAGCAGAAATAAAACTAAAACTAAGACTATAGTAGAAATTAAATTAAAATTAAACCTAAAATTAATATACGAATATAAAAATAAAAATAAAAATCAAAACCAAATCAATATTAAATTTAAATTACATAAATGTCCAATAATTTAATAATTAAATATATACACACGCAACAATGCAACTTAAAATTAGAAAATTAAAACAGGTCCTTGAACACCGTAAATATAAAGTTCATGCAGTTTCAATAAAGACAAAAATAAAATATAAGCAAAATACATATACGTACTAATACACATTATGTACCATTTAGGTTATTACATACAGTAAAGTCAACAGTTTTAAGTTGACGTCTAAAAGTGGCAAATGATGTTCCAAAGATTGATATATTATAGTTATTCTGGATTAAATTGTAGTATCTCATCATTCTACTCAATGGACTATTTTTCGAGTAGTTCGTGCGGTGAAAATTCTCTCGAAATACTAAGCGATTTCTTGTAATAGACGGTATGTTAAAATTTATACTGTAAAGCAAGTCTTGGCAGTTAATAATGCTGTTAACAATTTTAAACAGAATACATAAATCAGTATAAATCCGTCTAACATGAAGAGTGGTTAATTCAGTTAGAGACAACATCTGCGTGCGACTATAGTGTGTTCTACTGATACCTAACTTGTAACTAATGTTTAATAAAAATTTATTTTGAACACGTTCAAGTTGAAGATCAGCATTTAAATAAAATGGAGACCAAATACAGGTTGCATATTCTAATTGAGATCTCACCAACGCAAGATAAAGGAGTTTTAGTGTATGTGCAGAAAATCCTTTACCAAACCTAAAGATAAAACCCAAAGTTTGCATGGCTTTGCAGCAAATAGTATCAATGTGTTTAGAAAAACAGAGTCTATGATCAAATATCACACCCAGGTCCTTGACGTATGTAACTGAAGATAACAAATTATTATTAATATAATAATTATATTCCAATATCTGTCCTCTGCTAAAAGATATTGAGAAGCATTTGGCAACATTGAAAAATAAACTATTATCACAACACCATCGATATAGGTTGTCAAGATCCGTTTGCAGCAAAATGCGGTCCAAGGAATTATTAATAACACGAAATATCTTCAGATCGTCAGCAAATAACAGTAATTTGGAATGAACAACATAAGTGGTAATGTCGTTAATAAACAGCAGAAACAAAATTGGACCACAATGAGATCCCTGTGGTACCCCAGATGTTACCTCTATCTCTTTAGAAAAATACCCATTCAATCTAACAAATTGCTTTCTGTTGCTTAAATAACTGTGCAGCCACTTTGTAATGGGAATGCCGAAACCAAGACATACAAGTTTCCTTATTAGGATGGTATGAGAAACGCGATCGAAGGCTTTTGTAAAATCAGTGTAAACGGAATCAACCTGTTTTCCATCTGCAAAAGCCTCTAACAAAATTGACTGGTATACAATCAAGTTGGTCAGAGTAGATTTGCCTTCTCTAAACCCATGTTGTTCATTACAAATTACTTGCTTGCAGGCCCACATCAACTGATCAGCTATTAATTTATCGAATAATTTTGGTATAACGGATGGTATAGCTATACCTCTATAATTTTTAACGTCTTCACGGTCGCCTTGTTTATATAAAGGAGTGATATAACTAGTCTTCCAAGCTTCAGGGAATATCATTAGGTCTAGCGATGCACTAAATAATATGTACATTGGAGTGGTAATGGAGTATATACAACGTTTTATAAAATAAGCCGGTAAATTGTCGGGTCCAGAACTACATGAATCTGGTAATAACTGTATGTAATTAAAAATGTCTGCAGTACTAACACTGAACTTATTCAGTTCGATGCTGTTTTTAAATTGATATTCCACTTGTGGCACAGGTGATGTATCGTACACTTCGGAAAAGTATTCAGCAAACAGGTTTGCACAGCATTGGCCCGAATCACTAGTTTTGCCATTAAAATGCATGACTTTGGGATATCCAGTAGATTTTGAACGTCTTCAACGTTCTTCAAATATGCATAATATAATCTATCACTGAGATCCTTACACTGGGTTCTTAATGATTGGAATTGAATGTAGTCATTTAATAACCCGCTCTCTTTATATTGAGAATGAGCTTGTTTTTTCAGTTTTATCAGATCTATTAAATTCTTATTAAACCACTTAGGGTATGATGAAGACCAAATCCGTTTCAGTGGTACATATTTATTTAATACATATTCGAGTATATCGTAGAATTTGTCTACAGCGACATTTATGTTAGCGTCTTTTAAGTATTCGTCCCAATTTACATTTGATAAGAACACATTAATATCAGCGTAATTGGCAGATTTAAAGTCGTAAACCAAACTGTCAAGTTCAAGGTCGTCTTGTTTATTAATGCATTCAAATAAAATTGTGTAAGGAATATGATGGAAACTAGATGGAGTGATTGGATCCTGAGATAGCATGAATTCTAAATCCGTTATGTTTGAAAATACCAGGTCCAAAAAGACGCCACGGTTGTTCGGAATTGGATTAACTTGTGGCAAGTTATGGTATTCGAGACACTCCGCTAATACTTGTGCATGCGTGGATTGGTTATTTTCAGATAATATTGAGTTAACTCCAGTGGTCCACCTAGCTTCTGGTAAGTTAAAGTCCCCACACATAAGATACTTCATGTCAGTAAACTGGTTGCAAATAGTTTCAATACAGGTGCAGTAGTCTTGATACATTGTTGAATTGGATCCAGGAGGAATATAAGCCGCAGATACAATTAAATCAATACCAACTCGAACAAAGATGGTCTCAATTGTGGTAGATAAATGAATAGCATTACTTTTTATATTTGATCGAACTGCAATTAAAACACCGCCTCCGCGACTTTTATCACTTGTAATTGAAGATCTGTCATGTCTAAATATTGAAAAACCATGAAAACCCAATTCGCTAGAATTTATTGACGGATCTAGCCATGTCTCGACTAAAACTACAACATCATACTGAGATAGGTTAATATTGCATCTTATATTATTCAGTTTCGATCTCATGCCTCCAATATTTTGGAAATAAATTATTAGTTTTTTGGTAAATCGTTTTTCTGCGACTTCACTATCAATGGATTACCGTTAACGTATTTAATTGTAATGTTGTTTTCGCCATTTTGTTTACGTAATTCAAGTTCGCGCCTTAAGTCATTTAAGTGATCGCGTTGTAATTTGGTGCGGTCGTTAGCAAATTTAACTACTCCAGAATCCAGGCTTTTCGATATTTTTAGAACATTTTTTGCGGATTGTTGGTCCTCAAAAATAATTTTTATAGGTCTCGGTTTGTCAGAGAGTTTACCAACACGAATTATTTTGCGTGGATTAAAGTTATTCATTTTACCGTTAACAATTTTTTGTATAGCGATAACATCCTTTTCTATTTTATCCTCAATCGAGCCTGAGGGTTCTGGAAGATTATACACCATGACGTTGTGGGATCTCTGCTGTCTTTCTTCAAACTCTGCTACCATATTAACTTGAGAGGTGGTGCCAGTTTGCTGATCAGCATATGACATACTCTGCATGTTCTCGATTTTTGCGAGCCTCTCTTTAATATTGTTAATTTCACTGAGAATGTCTTGCATAGCGGCATGGAATTCGGCTTTGAATAGAGTTGCGAGTTCCTGTTTTAAAACTAATTTAATAGTCTCGGTTATTGAAGACGAAGATGTACTTTTTGATCTTGATTTACTGGCTGGGTCTTTTGGCAAGCATGTAGGACAAATCCAGAAATCACCATTACGTTTCTTGTGTTCATTGATGTAGTATTCAATTAAATCAATTGTGTACCCTAGGCAGTCCGCATGGAACCACTTATTACACCCCCCCTGGCACTTAAGTGAATCAGAGCGTGGGCTAATATTTAATTTACATTCGTTGCAATTCAGAACCATAATTATTCAAGTTTAAACAAAATGAAAATAAAAGGAGAAATCTAATAGGGTAAAAATATGTTGACAGGGATAATAACTGGGACACAATTGCTTCACACCTACTCCGCTCTTAGTAGGTGACTTAAAAACTAACGAACAAGACAGAGCGACGGATAGGAGTACACAATAAAACAGTGGACATAGGAATTTGAGGAATTTATTAATTGATAAATGCGGCTCAAGAACTTTTCACGGTCGCAGGTGAATAACCTCCGTTGTTAAAAATCGCAAATTGCAAGGCCCGTTATTAAAAATGGAGTGAGGTTAATTGTAAAATCGGTGAAAACGGTTAAATTATTAGTTAGTTTATGCTGACCTGTGAGTTGTGTATTACTCGATGTCTGTTTTAACTACTTGGCCCCGTTGATTAATTTAAACACAAAATTTACCACAATATTTTAGGTAAATGCGGGACACACGTTGACGACGACCGGACACGATTTAAAATTTAATATGAATGCGCGTACGAAATGATCCAGAATTTATTTGGCACCAAATGCACGTTCAGAGAGCGACCTCGTGCACCTCTAAAACCGCGCGTCTCCACGCGGTAGCCTATATCCTGACGAAATGCCGTGCTAGATAGAAGCGGGCACCGTTAACGGGAAACAAATGCATTGCGATTTTTCTCTATTCTTTTTCAAGTCATGCAGGCGTTGTTGAACATTTAAACTGCCGAAAAAGTGTCCTAAGAATTACTTAAAATTCTTGGGTAGAGCTTGAAACTACAGGTAGTGCCATGGCTCCTTGGCTCTATATAACGAGCCGCCCCTGCTGTCTAGTGTCTACTACACTTTACATTTAAAAATCAGTGATAACTAAAATATTTGTTAAGATTGATTGCATCTATTTTAAATATGTTTATAAATACATTATGAAAATTCAATTTTCTCGTTACGGCCGACCGTCATCGAATCTCCATTATAACTTTGGAGTATAAAGAGAAGCCCCGACAATAACTGTACTTAAATTATCCTAGAGTGCATATTTTATGGACGGGCACGTAACGGCCTCTTATTATTAAAACTTATACGTCCCCGATGTCCCGTACTATATTAGAAAACGCTGTTTACTTCAAAACTAGTTATTTCCTCGTAAATATTTAATATACGAGCCGGAATTTAATTTTACGAAATAAGTTTCGTCGTTATTTTTGGAAGCACATGACGATGTGAATACCTACTTTATTTTTGGACCTAATTACAAATCCATTTTCGTGTATACTCGTTTACGAGATTAGTGAACTGACTTATTTCAATATTTTTTCGGTGCTTATCGTGATAAGTACGTCATTATGGACATTATCCTTTATAACGTGCCGTAATCATAAAAGGACAACATTTGCGTTTTTTTAATTCTGTTAAATATGATAAATATTACCAAAATATTCTAACGAAGTTTAAAAAAGCACTTATGAGCGATAATCAAAATAAAAATTAATTCTCCCTCTATTTATTATTGTTTATATAAATGTAACAAAGAATAACGATTATTTATGAGTAGTATTTGATTTAATTGTAATATTCAGAAGGTTGACGAGCCATTCTAATAATTTACATATATCTAAATCAAGATCTTCGTTTAATTAATCTCGTCTATCCATCGTGATATCCGGCTGAGCCCCAATTCCCCAAATTTGGATCTACGACCCTAAGCCGCATTTGCAGCCGAGGGCCGCGCTAAAGTGTACGTTATGGCCCATACACTCCAGCTCTGCCCTTTGTTGTGCACAACACCACCATCCTGGAATATTGGGAGGCGTGACCCGGAACATTGCGCCGCAATAAACAAAAACGCCCTTTTGCAATAATCGTAATTGGAACGCCGAAACTGTTGATCGAATATTAAATTGAAATGGATATATACTTTTCTGTTATCGTTTATTTGAAGGATTTTTTTATTTAATAAAAAAATGTTCATTTGTGAATTTTCGATTCAATTTATTGCCAACAATTTAGGTGCATCTTAAGGTAATTTGTATACAATTTATAAAAAAAAAGATAAACCATATTCAAAGATTACTTATTACCTTAAATTTAGGTATAGATTTTAAAGAAATTGATTTTAGATTTGAAATTTAGAGTCTTGTATCTACATTTTATAAACCACTATAATTTAAAAAAGTAAATGATGTACCTATGGCTAACATTAACAATATAAACAAACCTAAAACTTTGAAACTAATGACGATAGTTTAGTAATCATTTAGATACAAGTGTATAAAAAATGTGTTCATGTTTAAATTTGTTTTTTGTTAAAATTTAATTTAAATTTAAACAATAAACTAACAACCAAATGGTCACTTATGATATATTTCTAAACTCAGAATTTAGAGACGAATTAAATTACGTAAAAATATATAGAGCGTTCCAATTGAAATAGAAAAGTTATAGTCATTTCCGGTTAAACCGGAAGTGGATTTTTTACGAAAAGTAGACATATCGACGCACTTTATTCCCTAAATACGCCATACTAAATTTCATAAAGATATATCTTGAAATGAAAATGATATTTAGGGTCTACCAGAATTCGGTATATTTAAGCTTAAACATAATTCAAATATAATATATTTACAAATGGCAAGAAGATAGATTTATTATACAATATTATAATTATTAAAAATAATTGTTCGAAATTTAACATCTATAATTGTTACATTAACCATTCTACAATAATAATGTCCAACTGCATTAAAACTGCAATTTACAGTTCTTTCACTAATGCATCCATTAATTTATCTACCCTGCTATATCTGTCCATTTGCGGCAATTGGCTATATTATTTTTGAAAAAGCCACCCTTTCACGAATCGGTAATTTGTCAAAGCTGAAACCCCCGCGCGTTCCATTTTACTCAGACTACATAAAGAACTGTAAATTAATTACAGTTGAGGAAAAGTACCGAGCAGGGCCACATTTTAAAGTGGAGCTATTTTCTCATTTGCCGAAATGAAAGAAACCTCACAAAATGATGGTGGAATATGGAAATTGTATTTCCTGCAGAATATAATTCTATCTGAGAGGTTCTTTTTACAGATTCATGCACATATTTAATTTACGATGAAGAATTTAAGGCTTAACCCAACCAAATAGTTGTATTTGTGTGTGTGTGTAAAAGAGTTTTTGTTCTCGAACATCTAGGGGGTATTTTAAGGCTGGAAAAGAATAGCAGTCTGTAGTACATAATATATGTATGTTTGTTGTTTAGGTAAATAAATGCTTTATTTTATTTTATTTATTTCTAGAGTTACGTTGTTTGGATTATTTTTACACCGAAAAGTAAGACTTTAAAGTAACTAATGATAAAGTAAAAGTCCTAAATCATTAAAATTTTACGTCAGTTTCTTTCCAATGTTGACGGTTTATAAGGGTAACTTTCGCATCATTTTTCTTTAAATGAAAACAACAAGTAATTGAAAAAAATATTTTAGCAGTTTCAAAAAACGTGCACAATTTCAATTAAAAAAGATTTGGAATTACCAAAATCGACCCAGAAGTAATGAATCTTAGATTTCCAAACACAACAATTCACATAGTTCTTCTGAAAACAAAACCAATATACCAAAATATGAACTAAATTAATAAAAATAGCTTTCAGCGGTTTGAAAAATTGTGGAAAATTGATCACTCGATGAAAAGTAAGTAATGCATCTTTGATTTCCAAATACAACAATTGACATATCCAATCTGACAACAAAACCTCATCAATAAAAATGACTTAATAAATAAAAAATATTTTTAGCGGTTTGAAAAATTGTGCAAAATAAATTACTCGTTGAATAAAAGCTTTGAAATGGTTAAATAAATCCAGAAGTAATGCATCTTTAGATTTCCAACGGAATAGGCGACATCTTTAAGCTGACAACAAGACTACTATCTGTAGAAAATTAATCACCTAAGAGTAACGATTTAAAATCATTTAATCTATCTTTATTTTACTAACAAAACAAAACACTTCACTTAAAATGTTAGGCTTAAGAAATGAAAATTGCATACAAAGATTAGAAACATTGAGAAATATTCAGTCGAGAAATTCGCTTAAAAATTATTAAAACCATCCAAAATCAATTCATCTCAAAATATTAGTTAAAGAAACGAAAATTCCATTCAGAAATTAGAAAAATTGAGAAATTTTATTCACTCGAGAAAGTCGCTTAAAAATGATAAAAACCATCTAAAAGCAATTCATCTCAAAATATAAACTTAAGAAACGAAAATTGCATTCAAAGATTACAAAAATTGATTGAATATTATTCACTGGAGAAATTCGCTTAAAAATTATCAAAACCATCCAAAAGCAATTAATCTTCAATTAATGAATAAAATAATTGATATACTACAATGAATACAATCCGAAGTGATGAAACTAAAATTGCATTCAACAAATCAAAAATTTTTACAAAATTATCACAAATTCGCTTCAGACTTTCCAAAAACAACTAGATATAAATAATCTTTAAATAAATTAAAGCTTATGTTTTTTTTAATTTATACAAGATCTTTATTGAGACAATTAGTTACAAATACAAAATACAAAATGAACATTAATTTTGAAAATGTGTTAGTCTATCTGGGCTATCGATCATCGGTCCTTCTGCCCGTTTTTTTTATGAATGCTTAATAAAACATTTGACATATGCCACCTAAAAACTCAGCAAAATCACTACTCTCAAAATATTAACGAATATTGCTTTTAACGATTGGAAAAAATGTTCGAAATCAATCATTTGCAAAGTTTTCTTAAAAATTATAAACAAAATCCAGAAGTGGCTAATCTTTAATTTACAATCAAAGAAACATTTGATATGCCTTACCTGAAAACAAAGCCACAACACTTGAAAAGTGAAATAAAGGAACAAAAATTGCTCTCAATAATTCCAAAAATTGGGCGAAATTGATAACTGGATAAATTTCCTTCAAATTGATCACACAAGCAGAAATAACGAATGTTTTACGTTTCAAGAAAACAATTGGCCCACTCCACCTTAGAATAAATTTACAACTGAAATAACCAAGGTTGCATTCAAGGATGAGAAAAAATGTACAAAAATAATTTCTTGAGGAATTCTAAAAATTATGCAAAATTAATCACTTGACAAATTTGTCAAAATCTTGTTCAAAATGATTAAATTCATCCAGAAATATCTAATCTTTAATCATTTAACAAAACAACTGACCTGCCCCACCCCACCTCATTCAAAACCAAAACCACACCACCAATAAAGTGAAAGAACCAAAATTGCGTTTAACGATTCTAAAATTTCTACAAAATAAACTACTCGAAAAATTTGATTCAAATACATCTATTTTTTTAATAATTTAACGAAACGACCCACCTGCCTTACCCAACAACATTAAAAAACAATCCCATCATCTAAAAAATTCACTCGAAAAATTTGGTTCAATATTATCAAATACATCTAGAAATATCTAATTTTTATTAATTTAACGAAACGACTAACCTACTTCACCCAACAATATTAGAAAAAAAAATCGCAACATTTAAAAAATAAAGTGAAAAAACCAAAAATATTTTTTTACAAAATAAATCAAACGGAAAATTTGCTTCAATATTGTCAAATACATCTAGAAATATCAAATTTTTAATAATGTAACAAAACGACTGACAAACCCCACCCAACAACAATAAAAAACAAAACCGCAACATTTAAAAATAAAGTGAAAGGACAAAAATTGCGTTCAGCGGTCTTACATTTTGTTGCAAAATTAATCACTCGGAAAATTTGCTTCAATATTATCCAATACATCTAGAAATATCTGATTTTTAAAAAGTTAACGAAACGACTGGCATACCCCAAAAAATAACATTAGAAAAAAAACCGCAAAATTTAAAAAATTAAGTGGAAGAACCAAAATTGCGTTCAACGATTTTAATTTTTTTTAGAAAATATATCACTCGGAAAATTTGCTTCATTATCAAATCCATCTAGAAATATCTGGTTTTTAATAATTTAGTGAAACGAATGACCTGTCCCACCCAACAACATTAAAAAACAAAAGCGCAACATTTAAAAAATAAAGTGAAAGAACACAAATTGCGTTCAACGATTTTAAAACTATTAAAACACTCGAAAAATTTCGTTCAATATTATCAAAGCCATCTAGAAATATCTAATTTTTAATAATGTAACGAAACGACTGACCTACCCCACCCAACAACATGAAAAGCAAAACATTAAAAAAATTATGTGAAAGAAAGAAATTGCGTTCAACGATTTTAAACATGTTACAAAATTTGCTTCAATATTATCAAATACATCTAGAAATATCTATTTTTTTATAAATTAACGAAACGAATGACCTACCACACCCAACAACATTAAATAACAAAACCGAAACATTTAAAAAATTAAGTGAAAGAACAAAAATTGCGTGCAAGGTTTTTAAAAAATTTACAAAATAAATCACTCGAAAAAGTTGCTTTAATATTATCAAATACATCTAGATATATCAAATTTTTAATAATTTTATGAAACGAATGATCTGTCCCACCCAACAACATTAAAAAACAAAACCGCAACATTTAAAAAATTAAGCGAAAGAACCAAAATTGCGCTCAACGATTTTATTTTATTTTTTTACAAAATAAATCAATCGGAAAATTTATTTCAATATTATCAAATACATCTAGAAATATCTAATATTTAATAATTTAACGAAACGACTGACTTGCCCCAACCATCAACCTTAAAAAACAAAACCACTACATTTAAAAAATAAAGTGAAAAAACCAAAATTGTGTCCAATGATTTTAATTTATTTTAGAAAGTGGATCACTCGGAAAATTTGTCTATCTTATCAAATATATATTTTATTATTATTTGATTTATCAATAAAATAATAACATATCCCACCTAGAAACATTAATTAGAAAAATTCGTCATCAAATTTTCAAATATATTAAAAAATTTCTAACCTTTATTTAATTTTGCAGTAATAAAGGTTGTACTTCCTATGATGTATTGATTTAATTAGCTGTACATTCAAAAAATTCTCTTGTTAGAAACATGATTTTTGCCATATATTGGCATAATTGGAAGTTTAGAAATTAGACATACAAAATAAATCATTTTCACCATTTTCTGTAAAAGCTACGAATAATCTGCAAGCAAGTTTCCACTGCAAATTCAGAAAATACTCTTATGATAAACATGAATGTTGTCATATATTGGAATTATTGGAAATTTAGAAATCAGACACTCAAAAAAAATCATTTTCGCCATTTTGTCTAAAAGTTACAAATAATCTGCAAGAAATTTTCTAATGTTCTATTTTAACATTTGATTAATGACAATATTCAATGCATTTAGAAATTGTAGGTCCTAAAATTTAACGATAAATTAGACACTACAAAAAACTTCCTTCGCCATTTTCTCCAAAATTCACAAATAATCTTCAAACACTTATATTTTGATATTTGATTAATTGATAATTCCAATGAATTTAAAATTCACACTAATTCTACCAAATAAAATCTAGGTTTGTATTCTGAATCCCGGAGAGATCACATACGTATAGTGGTTTTCCTTTTCCTTCAAAATATGAATTATAAATACAAAAATTGGCTGTACTTGTATTACATAATTAGTCTAAGACAAATATACAGTGCGCGCCTAAAGTATGAAATATATTCAGTAAAACAGAATTAAAATATTTTTATAAAAAATTCTCGAACAAGTTGATTTTCCTTTATAAAAATACACATTTTTACATGAAAGTCGATTTTCAGTCGACATTTGTTTTCGAGTAATGACGTCAGCTATTTTGTTTTTAAATGAAAACCCCCTATTTTTGTTCTTGACTGGGAGATCTTTTTATTCTCCAACTGGCAATATAAAAATGTTGCCATCTTTCATAAGACATTTTTCGAGTAAATGACAATTGAAGGTGAGAACCCGCTATTTAGAGTTTTTGCAAAATGACCTTGTTCCAGCGCTTTTTCCAACAAAAATGATCTTTGCTTTCCATATAATATAATATGGTTTCAGAAAGGTGGCGCATTCTTGCACTAGGCGCGTTTATTTTTGCTTTTTGTTTTTTTTTGTTTTCGAACATGTAAAAATTCTTTTTGAACATTTTGAATATTTTCCGGCCTAATTCTGGGCATTTTATACCCTCGCGGGCTTCTTCTATCGGTGCTGGCCTGCGAATTGACCAATTCGTAAAGCAATTATCAAAAACGCGCATAGTGTGGGGGTCCGCCGTCTTGCTGGTCAAGATATTTTTGTTTGGAAATAAGCGCTGGAACAAAGTCATTTTGTAAAAACTCTAAATATCAAATTCTCACCTTCAACTGTCTTTTACACGAAAAATTTCTTATGTAAGATGTCAACATTTTTATACTGTCAGTCCGACAATGAAAAGATCTCTCAAAATCAAGAACAAAAATAGGAGGTTGTCATTTAAAAACAAAATGGCTGACGTCATTACTCGAAAACAAATGACTACTGAAAATCAACTTTCATTTAAAAATGTGTATTTTTATAAAAAAAAACGACCTGTTCGAGGTATTTTTCCAAAAATATTAAATTTCGGTTTTACTGAATATATTCCATACTTTAGGCGCGCACTGTATACTGGCCGCCATAAGTAAAAGAATACCAAGTATTCGTCGCTCATTTGAAGTACGAGAAAGTATTGTGATCGTAATTTTTTTTTCAATTTTCTTTTTTACGGAAATATCCGTTTTGGGGTCCCTAGATGCCATTTCAACAATTTCTGGAAAAAAATGTTTAGTGTCTGTGTGTGTGTCTGTGATGGTGGTGAACATACGTCTTGTTTGATAATCTGAAGAACTGAAAATCTTTTGGTAAAATTTCGTACACCGGAAATGGGTGTTTACCTTAACTGTTTTTTGTTTTTTGCCAATATTTTCTTAAATATGAAAAAAATCACAAAAACATTTAAACAAACATTGAAGACAACAAAGAAATTAACATCTTTTGCTTGAAAACATTTTTCATAAAATAAGAAATGATTCAAATTTCAACAAAAAAACATGGTAACTTTTTCTTTAATTTCAATAATGAGTTGCTCCTCCACGATTTCCGGAGCACTCAGCAACTCGCCTAGGCACACTAAAAATCAATTGTCAATGTCAGCCTGTGGGATTGTATTCCAAGCTTCTTGAATTCGCATCCTAATATCAGGTAAAGTGAGTGGGGGTGGCTGAAGTTGGCCCAGTCTTCTGCCAATTGTATCCCACACGTGTTCAATATGTGATAGGTCAGGAGAACGAGAAGACCATGAAAGTAAATCAACATTAGCTAGTTCCAGGAATTCCATATTAACCGTAGCTGTATGCAGCTTTGCATTATCCTGTTGGAAAATGGGGGTTTCCAACCTTCTTAGAAAAGCGTTATGATAGACCCCTTAACGAAAAGAAAAGTTACCCAGTCTTATCCTAACCGCCCTGAGCTGGCCATATGGATTTGCATCCGAGGCCAAAAAAAAGAAAAAATCTTCTCAGATAGGGCATTAATATTGGTTCTAGAACTGTGTTAATGTAGCGATTTGCGTTCCTGGAATGAACACAAGAGGAGACTTACTTCCATAACCGATCGCTCCCCAAAACATCACTCCGCGTGTAAAAGCTGTGTGGCGTTCCACTGCAAACCGTAAATTTCCTCGTTCTCCTCGGCGAAGTCTAACCATTTTACGACCATTGTGGGCACACACCCACAATATTTCGAATCATCGCTAAAGATAATCGGCCTCCATTGATCGACCCATTATAGTCTCTCATTGCACCTCTTATGGCGAGGAGTTAAGAGCAAACTTGAGACCAAATGATCAAATTCTCCAGTAAACTGATCGAAGGGAGTTTCCTTGGTTAGATAAACCTCTCCAGATGTCTCCAATGGATTTTGTTGTTGAAAATCAAGCCAAAGAGCACGATCTTCACGTTCTGTAGTGTTTCTAGGGCGCCACGGTCGTAATCTCCGCCGTTGTTCCTGTCCCTCGGTCCATCTACGCCAACATCGAGATATTGTACTGACACTTCTGCCAATTCTTTGGACAATATCATAAATTGACCTCCTTTTCTGAGCCCGATTACTCTACCGCGTTCAAAATCGCTTAATTGTTGAAATTGGCCAGCTGACGAATTCCGGGCATCTTTTGATTTAAATGGGAAACCAATTAACTGATTTGCACGATGAAATTGTAATGTCAGTGCTCAATTAATTTAACAAAATAACAATAAATTTTCTTTCATTTTTTATACTCCAAGGTAAATTGATCAAAAAGTACTATGATTTTTTGTTGAAATTTTAATCATTTCTTAGTGTGGATCATTTACGTATTATCTGAAATTTTCATAAAAATTGAGGGACGAATTCTTGGTGTTCTCTTATTTATGGCGGCCAGTATAGTACATTTTCGATAAATTATTGTTTTTTCTCTACATGTATATCACTTCGTAGAATCGTCGTAGAATGTATAACTAAACAGGATTTTGAAAACAATCCTTCGGCAAATGAGCATTTTTAAAATTGGCGACTTTCGAACATTGTTTCCGCTGCCATAAGTCCTGCTAGGAAATGCTATTAACAAATAGTTCTGAGAATGAATAGCTTAACATTTTCATGTTTATCATAATTCATAACTCTTCAACTCGAGTTCCCATCATCAAAAAAAAAATCCAATCAACCATCTTATAATTTACAAAATAAAACTATACGGTAGATTTTAAGATCCAACTATTTCGCACAACACAATCCAAACCATTTAGCACTGACACCCTTTGACAGTAATTAAATCACCATCCTCCCTCACACACACGCACACACACATTCGGACACGGAGGGAGCAAACAGAAGCCAGCACCATTACCGTAGTAGATAAATATATCCTATATTTGCGCTGCGGTCTCTGGAATTAGCGGGCGGATTAACAGAATATCACTAATCCGACAGGGTTCAACACTTAGAGGACAAACTGGTGAGGGTTGGGTTGTTTACAGTGTGTACAAACAATGGCGCCGGACCTCAAATAAAACACACTTGAGAGGCTGGGGATCGATTAATTGGCCGATATTAATTAGAGTAGTGTAATCATTGCCGGCTGATTCGTATTAAAATATTCATGAGGGTTATTCACCTGAATAGAATGTAATCAAGTGTAAAACAATGATTATTAATTGTAGTATCGGTGCTAATTGAATTTGTCTAACTGGCTAACAATCGAGTGTGTGATTTTGTGTGTTTAGGGCTATGTAGTTGAGCTTATTGTTTTAAAGTTTCTCTGCCTTCAACCTTATTGTTACGCTTTTAAGTAAGTGAGTAAGAGCTGATGAAATAGTCTTTCACTAAAGCCATTTTCTATTCTCTCGTTTTTTTTGACTTTGGCAGGTGCCCTTCCGTCACATCAATTGTTGCATTCGTTTTTAATAAATAATCTAATCCACTCTCAATCACATTTGCTATATTTCTTCCCCATCCATTTAACATATCCTGTTGGTAATAATTTAAAGCTTTTCCGGATTTTAATTCACTTTCGTTGATATTTACCAAGTAATTCACTTTTCTTTGCTTATTTATGTATCTACTGATGTATTACATATTTTCCTTTAGAATAAGAGACGATAATCCCTTACGATGTTACTGAAATATTACATATTTCCCTTCAAATTAAGACTGGATAATCTCTTACAACGGATTTTTTCACAATGCTACGCTAATATTTATTTAGAATTATATTTCCACACTTAATTATGGAGGGCTGTGTTGTTGTGAATTAAATTAGGAGGATATTTCCGTCGGGCGAAGTGACGGAGATCAAATGCGGATGGCCGTGTTAGATTTATTTCCATCGTATTTATAAAGCGCATTCCACACCAAAGGGGAGATAAAATGCCCACGCTTATTTACTTAACGAGATAAGATGCCTGTGGCTTAGCACACATTTAATTACTGGTGAATTTTCCTATTTAGAGATTTCCCGATAAATAAATCATTAACTACAGAAACGGGATATGTCCAGTGTTTCCAAGTTTCTACAAAATCTCGTAGAATGACAAACACTTTTAGTGTCTTAACTTTTGGTCTAGTAGATGGTAGAAAATCTATTAAGATTTCTTTTGTTGTAAACCAATTTATGGTAATCTTCCTTAAAATTTTAACGGAAATATTCGTTTTGAGGTCCCTCCGAACATTAAACAAATGGAAAGTGTTTGTTGTTCCTGAGCACTACATCTCAAAAACTTCTTTATATTTTTAAATTAAACTTTGAACATACGCCTTATTTGGCAATTGGAAGAACTGAACCATACCTAGGTGCAGTGGCGGTTTCAAGGGGTAATTACCCCCTAAGAATTTTTCGCTTATCAATTTGTATTGTTAAAAATGACTGATATTCGATATTCCAAACAAATAATATAATTGGTAAATTTTTCTAACGCTTTAAATCGTTGGAAATAAAAGGGAGATTTCACGGAACAGGTGTATGAGAGTGGAAGCACCAGTTTTTTATCTTTTTTTTTTAATTACCCCTCTAGACTAGTTCGCTGGAAACGCCCTTGCGTAGGTGAAGACCTTGGAAGCTGTAAAATAATAATCTATTGAGGGACTGGTTTAAGAATCTCATAACCCAAAGAAACACAGTTCATTCCTAATCTTCTATGAAAACAATTACCATATCATAGATCAAAACAAAGCGGAAACAATCTAAAATCGAACTTTAAAAACGAAAATGTAATTGACGGCTGGGAAAATTGTAAAAAAATAATAAATCCCGAATTTGCATCAAACGCTTAAGATCTCCGACATAAATCATATATTACTGATTTCACATAAAAAAAAAATGCTAGATTCTGTTTGAAAAAAAAAACTTTGAAAACGAAAATTGTAAAATATCAATCCATTAAGGAATTTCATTCTGAAGCTTAAAATCAGTGACAAAATAATGCATTTTCGATTTTACATAAAAACGATTGTCATAGCCTGGCTGAAAATAAAACAGCAGCAATCCAAACTCTAAGAAAATGGAGAATGCATTCAACGATTTGATAAATTGTAACAAAAAAACAATCCATTAAGGAATTTTCTTCAAAACTTTAGTGTCCATTGTAAACTAATGTATTTATGTTTTTTTTATTAAAACAATTGTTATAACCTAGCTGAAAAAAAAAATCAGCAACAATCCAAACTTTAAGAAAACAAAAAACGCACTCAACGATTTGAAGAATTTAAAAAAATTAATCCATCGAGGAATTTTCTTCAAACCTTCAAGACACATGGCAAAATAATGTATTTATGATTTGTTATAAAAACAATTGCCATAACTAAACTGAAAACAAAACGGCAACATTCCAAACCTTAAGAAAATGAAAAATGCATTCAAAGATTTTAAAAATTGTAAAAAATCAATACATCAAGGAATTTTTTTCAAAATTCAAGATCCATGACAAAATAATGTATTTTTGATTTTCCATAAAAACAATTGTCATAACTTAGCTGAAAACAAATCGTCAACAATTCAAACTTAAAAAAATATATTAAACGATTTTTAAAATTGTAAAAATAAAAAATCAATCCATCAAGGAATTTCTTTCAAAATTCAAGATCCATGATAAAAGAATGTATTTTTAATTGTCTATGCAAAATTGCCATACCTTAGCTGAAAACAAAACAGCAACAATCCAAACCGTAAGAAAATGAAAAATGTAATCAACGATTTTAATAATTGTAAAAAATCAATCCAAGGAATTTCTTTCAAAAGTTCAAAATCTATGGTAAACTAATGTTTTTTATGATTTTTCGTAAAAACAATTGTTAAAATCTTACTGAAAACAAAACAGCAACAATGCAAACTTTAAGAAAACAAAAAATGCACTCAATGATTTGAAGAATTATAAAAAATCAATCCATGGAGGAATTTCCTTCAAACTTACAAGACCCATGGTAAAAAATATATTTATGATTTTCCATCAAAATAATTGCCATAACCCAGATAAAAACAAAACAGCATCAACAGAAACCTTAAGAAAATGGAAAATACATTCAACGATTTCAAAAATTGTAAAATTTCCTTCAAAATTGAAATCCATGATAAAACACAATAAAAACCAGTTCCATAACTTAGCTGAAAACAAAACATCAACAATCCTAATATATAGAAAAAAATGCATTCAACGATTTTAAAAAATGTAAAAAAATCAATCCATCAAGGATTTTTTTTCATAAGTTCGATATCTATGGTAAACTAATGTATTTTTGATCTCTCAGAAAAACAATTGTCATAACCTGGCTGAAAACAAATAAGCAACAATTCAAACTTTAAGAAAACAAAAAATGCGCACTCAACGATTTTAAAAATTATAAAAAATCAATCCATCGAGGAATTTCCTTTAAACGTTCAAAACCCATGGTAATACAATGTCATAATCTAGCTGAAAACAAATAGCAACAATCCAAATCTTAAAAAAATTGAAAATGCATTGACCGATGTTAAAAATTGTTAAAGAATCAATCCATAAAAGAATTTCTTACAAAAGTTCAATATCCATGCTAAACTTATGTATTTATGATTTTTCATGAAAACAGTTGTCATAACCTTGCAGAAAACAAAACAGCAACAATCCAAAGTTTCGGAAAACAAAAAATGCACTTTTTTAAAAAATTATAAAAATCAATCCATCTAGGAATTTCCTTTAAACGTTCAAGATTTATATTAAAACAATGTATTTATAATTTTTCATAAAAAAATTGATTGTCATAACCTAGCTATATAGAAAATAAAACTGCAACAATCCAAACCGTAAGAAAATGAAAAATACTTTCACCGATTTAAAAAATTGCAAAAAAATCAATCCATCAAAGAATTTCCTTCCAAAATTAAGATTCATGATAAAATAATGTATTTATGATTTTCCATAAAACAACTCTCATAACCTAGATGAAAACACGAGAGCAACAATCCAAACTTTAAGAAAACAAAAATGCACTCAACGATTTGAAGAATTGTAAAAAATCAATCCATCGAGGAATTTCCTTCAAACGTTCAACACCCATTGTAAAACAATATATTTATGATCTAGTGCAAAAACAATTGCCATAACCTAGCTGAAATCAAAACAGCAACAATCCAAATCTTAAGAAAATGAAAAATGTATTCAACGATTTTAAAAATTGCAAAAAATTCAATCCAAGGAATTTCCTTCAAAATTCAAGATTTATGATAAAAAAATATATTTCTGATTTTCTATAAAAACATTTGCCATCAGTTAGCTGACTGCAAAACAGCAATAATTCAAATTTTAACTAAAAAAAACGACAAATACATTCAACGATTGAGAAATTTTAATGAAAAATTTGCTTTAGAATATATAGAGAAATAATGCATTTATATTTTTCAGTAAAACAATTGCTGTAGCGTATCAAAACAGAACGGCAACAATCCAGACTTCAAGTAGGAAAACGAAAAATGCATTAAATGATTTGGAAAGCTGTAAATAAAACTATCAAAGAAATTGTTTATAACGCTAAAAAGCCATAAAAAACAGTTCATCTGTGATTTTCAAAACACCAATTGCTATTTAATTAAAACTTTAACTAGAAGTCGAAGTTGACATTATTCCAGTGTATAAAAAATCGTTCACTAAAGAACGATTTTAGTTCAGGTAAGAGAAACAAGAATAATGGATGCCAAATTGTATGTCGAATATATGAAACGTTTGTAATTTGTTAGTAATCATTAATATCGAAGATATTAAAGATGTGAGTAAGTGAAAATGTTTCGTTGTTAAGTTTGCGTCCTGAGAAAAGCAGAAGTAAATATGAATTATTGTTACCCCTTCATCAACAACTGCTGGTTTTGACTTAATTTGATTTTACATAAAAAAACAATTACCATATAATACATCAAAACAAAACAAGATCAATTAAAACATGAACTAGAAAACGAAGTTCATTATCATAATAAAGTAATCTTGAGCTCAGTTCGAAATATTTTAATTTACAAATTAAATTATTTAAAATTAAAGGATTACATTACAATTGTAAAATACTCGATGATGCATAAAAACATGAACATTTATTATTGCAGCAAATTAGAAATTGATAGTATTGAAAATGTGTTTCTAATTTAAATTGGAAAGAGATATTTACGTTTTTTTATTTGTTTGTAACAGTTATCTTAGTATTGTATTGTATTATTGTATGTCTTGTAATTTGGACATGTTTTCTGTTGGGCAATAAATGTCTATTATTATTATTATAAAAAGAAATGTGTTCATTAATGTTACAATACATAAAAAAATTGAAAATAATATTTGTTTTACTTAGATCAACCTTCAGCTTAGAGAAACTAATTAAGTTAGTTTTGGTAGATTTCCAGTGTATTTAATGTATAATGTAGAATGTCAATTGTTGGCAACACTGGACATTTTTGTAAATGTTCATGCATCGTGAAGGATAGAACTTTGCATGTGTCAATATTCAACTTTATTCCGTTCACTCCAGTTACTCAGCATGTCGAGGTCATTTTGCAGGTTAATTCAGTTATTGGCTTCCTTTACATCGCAGTATATTTTCAGGTCATAAACATACAATTGATAGTTGGATTTAAGAAGCTTTCCTGATTATTTATAAAAATATTAAAACATAGTGGTCCCAGAACGGATCCTTGGGGAACATCACTGGTTAAAAATGATCTTTGGATTTTAAGACACGTATTTCAACATAGTTTGAGCGTGAGGATAAATAGGGCTTCAATCATGCTATTAGATACAAACTACGGCCAAAACATTTTTCGAAGTAAAATTTCATGGGCGACCTGATCGAACGCCTTGGCGAAATCTTTGTATACAACATCAGTTTAAACTCTGCAATACTATGCATCCGAAACTCTATCTACGAAGCCAAGTAGACTAGTGGTCGTGAATCTGCCAAAGATGAAGCCATGTTGATTATCTACAAATTAATTGGTGAGATGTGAAACCAAAACGTTTGATAACATTGATTGAAAAAGTTTTGCAAAATTACTTATTAGAGATATGGGCCTATAGTTCCGGGTATGTTTTCGGTCACCACTCTTAAATATAGGAACAATTCGTGAGCGTTTCCAACATGCTGGAAAAGTCTTTGTAGAAATAATTAAATTGGAAATATGCAATAATGGAAGCATCAGGACCACATAGCAGTATTTCACTAACAAGGGAAGGTCCCCAGGTGATTCAACGTTTTCGATTCAAGCTCTATGCAGAAATGTTGTAGGTGCTGCCAATAAGACATTCTGAAAGTTATAGCCCCTATCTTTGCGTTAAGAAAAAGGGCGACATGATCCTGGAACCGGTCGAATATTTCATGAACAATACATTTTAGAAAAAAAGTTTTAAGATATGAGAAGGCGCATTTAGTGGCGATATTTGGATCATGATGGTTAGCATCAGCAAGGTCAGGCCAAGGTCATATTTTTTTTTTAAAGAAACTGCAATATTTTATTATACTTTCTTCTTCTGCTAATTAATCTAAATAACTGTTACCTGTAACATTTTTTTATTTGTTCCATGTTTATTGAGATATTCAAGTTTTTTTTTTAATAATTTGATTTACGATACTTCCGTACTGTTATTTTCTGAACAAAAAAGAGTATTTTAACTTCATTTGAAATAAATGGTAGCACGTGCGATTTAGAAAATGTTCAAGACGCAAAAATTGATTGTAGTGGCCACAAATAATGTCACATTTCAAAATGTACGAGAAATTTGCTTTTCAAACTTGTTGTAGATATAAGAAAATAGTTTTTATTATTTGCTCCCAATGCAATCAACTTTTGTGTCTTGAACATTTTTTAAATCGCACATGTTACCATTAATTTCAAATGAAAACTTTAAAATGCAGAAAATTAAAACAGAAAAATAAACAAATGTAAGAGAATCTTAAAAAACAAGTAGAAACCTAACAATAGAAAATAAATTCAAAGCTTTTTATTTCTTCAAAAAGCTTGTGATTTCAAGATACTAGATGTTCGTTTCTTCAAAAATACTCTGAATAGAAAATGTTCGTTTCTTCAAAAAGTATTGTTTGCAAGTTTATTTTTGCAAAGAGTTTCCTTTCTTTGAATATAAAACTTTTCATTGAAAAAAGAAAATTGTTTACAAAATGTTTGTTTTTTTTCTTCGAATATAAAATTGTTGTTTCTTCAAAAAAAATATTGTTGTTCTTAGGTTGTTTATTTCTTCGAATATCTTCTTTCTTTGCAGAGAAAATTCATAATGCAAAGAAAAATGTTGTCTACAAGAGGTTTGTTTCCTTAAAAATTTCCTGAATAAAAAATTTTCGTTTTTTCAAAAAAAAAATTGTTTATTTCGTCAAAAAGTTAAAAACAAACAACATTAAAAAAAACTTGAATATCTCAGAACATGTGGGACAAATAAAAAAATGTTTCAGATAACAGTTATTTATTAAATGAATTAGCACAAGAAGATAGTGCAATGAAAAATTGCAGTTTCTGTAAAAGAAATAATTTGACCTTGGTACCGCTACTGAATGCGCCTTCTCCAACCTTAAAACTGTTTTTCTAAAATGCAATGTTCATGATATATGTGGTCTGGGTTGGACATCATAAATCGAGCGCTCATCATATCACCATTTTTTTTAACTCAAAGGTAGGGGCTATTACTTTCCGAATGTCCTATTGTATCACCTACAACATTCCTGCATAGAGCTTTAATCGAAAACGGTGAATCACCTAGGGATCTTCCCTTATAAGATAGCAGTAATATAATCTGGGCCAGATGTAAGACGAGGTTTATTGTTCTTTATTGCAGAATTTAAATCGGCTTAACCGTTGGATACATTTTATAATAATAACTTTATTATCCAACAGTCTAAAGACTGATTACAGGACAATTTTACAAATCATTACAATTAAAAATTGAAAATTCAAAGTAATAAATAAAATTGACAAAGCGAACTAAAAAATAACATAATAATTAAATTGCGGAAAATAGACATAATAATACATTAAACACGAATGATTTATACAAGTTGCCTAACTTGAGCTTTAAGTGAAATATTGAACAGATCAATATTTAAACAGTACAAATTCGTAGACCTAAATATTGATAAAAGGGGACTAGAGGCTCTCTGAGTGCTGGTTGAAAATGGGATATTGAACAGCTTATTGATTCTAGGGCAGATACGTGGTACAAGGAAGGAAGACTTGGATAACAGAGTGGGATCGTTGGAATATCCGTTAAGTAATTTGAAAATAAACGTTATTTGTGAAATAATTCGCCAAAAATGAAGAGAATGGAAAAGAAATTCGGAGGAAATCCTTGTTCAGGATAGGTGCCAAATTTACGAAAATACAGAATCTTCAAAAATTTCCTTTGCACCTTTTCGAGCATGTCAATGCAGGTTTGATGGGGCAGCCAACTTATGGACCCGTATTCCAGCTTGCTTCTAATGAAAGCCACAAAGAATTTGATAAGAACCGTCTGATGCCGGAAAGACCTGGTATTGCGGAGCAGATATCCCAGAGTTTTATAGCTGCCGTTGCAGACTTGCCTTATGTGGTCACCAAAGTCAAGCTTGGAGTTCATTAATAAACCTAAGTCACAAAATTGCGCGACAGTACCATTCCATCGAGCGTGTAATCGAATCTAATAGGGTTTATACTTCTGGAGAATGATATAGATTTGCATTTATTATTATTCAACTTTAGACCGTTTTCAGTACTCCAGTTGCACAACGTGTCAAGGTAATTTTTAAGGTTGGTGCAGTTACGAAATTCCTTTACCCTGCTATAGATTTTAAGGCCGTCAGCATATAATTGATAGTCATATTTAAGATGGTTCTCCACACCATTTATGAAAATATTAGTCTTCCAGAACGAATCCTTGGGGAATACCGCTGATTGGAATTTTATGTGATTTATTTGTGAAGGTGGACGCAAAGTTGGAGGTAATATAATTTACACAGTGGCCAAAAAAAAGGTACAAATTGGAAATATTCTTATATTCAATAATAATTAACGCACTAAATATTGTTTTGAAACACAAAATGTTTACACTTTGTAAATAGTACTTTATCTTAACTATAAAAATTAGGCTTTTTACTGTTATGTTAATTATTTAAAAATATTAATAGCTTACGAAGATGTTTGACTCTACGTTTTTTTTTGGCGCACTATGTATACTTTTATAAAGCAGATAGAATACTATTACTTACATTGCGTAGTTTTGGACAGTAAAAACCGTACAATAATATTAAGTACCAACGTTATTGTGATTACAGTGGAGTGAATCTAGCTATTACCGCACACCATGATGAGCAGATTATGATTTTTACCGGAGTAAATTAGTGTAATTAGAATTAGAACCCCAGGAAATCAGCCCCGACGTAGTAACCGGAGTCATTCGAGGAGAGATTTCGCTAATCTCCGGCAGCAATATCGGGGAATGTTAATTAATTCGACGCGTTATAGGTCAAAAGGGGGGTGCCCATTTGAATATTCAATGGTCGGGGGCAGAGAGATCCCCGGAATCGCACGGAATACCTTAATAGGGCACTTAGTCATAAAATCCCCAGCACGCAGTTATTGTGCACAATAGTCAGCGGGGCGAGCGACGATGACGGCGAACCGTGGATTTATGCCGGGTATTCCCCCCCTAATCATCCAGTGTAAATTAACTAAATCTAATTAAGGCCAGATTAATTAATAACTCCACCTTTATTATCCCCGCCACGACAAAGGAGGTGCGGGTTTATCAGAATCGCCTCCCCGACCTTTCAGGTAAAGGCTAGCCTTAAATGGGTAATGCTGGGTTTATGGAATTGTTTCAAATTTGCATAACGCATACATTTTCATCATGTGTGTGTATAGGTTTCATCAATTATTTTCATCTCATTTGACTGATATTTTGTTTGTACAGAGCTTTGATCGAATGTATTATTTATTTATTCCATCTTAAATCCTACAGACACAATTTGTCTAAACATATGCAAATTATCTTAAAATAAAGTACAATCATTTTAATTTCTTTCGAGTGATACAATTTCTCCTGATGACTCCAAGACATCTCGTTATATTTCCCCATTATATCTATAGGATTTAAGCTATTCAGCTCAAGTTTAGTGATTTTATACAGTCTTAATATTAAGTATGCTTATTAATCCTTTGCTAACGAGGTAGTTTATAATGATCACAACTTTTGTGGCAAGTAAAATGAGTTTGTTTTTAAATTGATAATATGGTGCATGCGCCGGGAACTTTAAATTTAAGTCATTCGCTCACGGTAAATGCGGTGATACGAGAATATTTTTATTGTCCCCAATGTGATGACATGTGTTGGGTAATGTAAGGTAAACAAAAAAATGGTGATGTGGCCATCATGTTACTTTCTCCGACTTGATGGTATCATTTATATTTACACTTTCAACATGCATTTGCTGTAACTATTATCGTTTCATAACTATAAACCAAAAATAAAAAAAAAATAATAATAATTTTTTTTCTCGAATAGCAATGATTTTATGAAAAATATTTTCAAGCAAAAGATGTTCATTTCTTTGTTGTCTTTAATGTTTGTTTAAATATTTTTGTGATATTTTTCATATTTAAGAAAATATTAGCAAAAAACAAAAAACAAAAAACAATTAAAGTAAACACCCACTTCCGGTGTACGAAATTTTACCAAAAGTTTTTCAGTTCTTCGGATTATCAGATAAGACGTATGTTTAAAATTTCATATCAATTGCTCAGTTAGTTTTTGAGATACAGCGCACACAGACACACACAACACACAAAGTACAAAGACACAAAAAAAAATTCCAGAAATTGTTGAAATGGTATCTAGGGACCCCAAAACGGATATTTCCGCAAAAAAAAATTTTTGAAATAAAAAATCACGATCACAATACTTTTACGGAATTGTCTCAAGGGACCTCAAAATTGATATTTTCATTGTAATTTCGAATTCGAAAAAATCATGAAAACCTTGCTTTATATAGCTTTGGAGAAGGTAGAATTGTATTCAATGAATATATAGATTAAAGATAAAAAAATACTAAGTAATTAGTTAATTCAAAAATAATACATTTCCATACTCAGACTATTTTGAAAATGTATAACTTTTGTTTAAGTGGGAATTTTTAAAATCTGTAAACTTCTTCGGTTAGTAGACAGATGCTAAAGTATCCACTAGTATTTATGAAACAATTGCACAACGATTTCGATTTTTTACGATTTTTTAAATTCCAGCCAGAATTCTAACCTTATTGCAGGGATAATTTTGAAAATTCATAACTTCTGTCTTGGTGGGAATTTTTAAAAGCGGCAAACTTTTTTGGTTAGTAGACAGATGCAAAAATATCCATTAGTATTTGTAAAACAATTGCACAACGATTTCAATTTTTCACGATTTTTTAAATTTTAGCAAGAATTTTAACCTTATTGTAGGGATAATTTTGAAAATTTATAACTTTTGTCTTAGTGGGAATTTTTAAAAGCGGTAAACTTCCTCGGTTAGCAGACAGATGCAAAAGTATCTATTAGTATTTGTAAAACAATTAAACAACGATTTCATTTTTTTACGATTTTTTTAAATTCCAGCTAAAATTTTAACCTTATTGCAGGGACAATTTTGAAAATTTATAACTTTTGTCTTAGAGGGAATTTTTAAAAGCGGCAAACTTTTTTAGTTAGTGCATAGATGCAAAAGTATCCATTAGTATTTATAAAACAATTGCACAACGATTTAAATTTTTTACGATTTTTTAAATTCCAGCCAGAATTTTAATCTTGTTGAAGGGATCATTTTGAAAATTTATAACTTGTGTCTTAGTGGGAAATTTTAAAAGCGGCAAACTTTTTTGGTTAGTGGACAGATGCAAAAGTATCTATTAGTATTTGTAAAACAATTACACAACGATTTTAATTTTTTACGATTTTTTAAATTCCAGCTAGAATTTTAACCTTATTGCAGGGACAATTTTGAAAATTTATAACTTGTGTCTTAGTGGGAATTTTTAAAAGCGACAAACTTTTTTGGTTAGTAGACAGTTGCAAAAGTATCTACTAGTATTTGTAAAACAATTACACAACGATTTCAATTTTTTACGATTGTTTAAATTCCAGCTAGAATTTTAACCTTATTGCAGGGACAATTTTGAAAATTTATAACTTTTATCTTAGTGGGAATTTTTAAACGCGGCAAACTTTTTTCGTTAGTGGACAGATGCAAAAGTATCTACTAGTATTTGTAAAACAATTGCACAACGATTTCAATTTTTTACGATTTTTAAAATTTCACCTAGAATTTTAATATTATTGCAGGGATAATTTTGAAAATTTATAACTTTTGTCTTAGTGGGAAATTTTAAAAGCGGCAAACTTTTTTGGTTAGTGGACAGATGCAAAATTATCTATTAGTATTTTTAAAACAATTGAACAACGATTTCAATTTTTTACGATTTTTTAAATTTTGGCTACAATTTAAATCTTACTGCAGGGGCAATTTTGGAAATTTATAATTTTTGTCTTAATAGGGATTTTTGAAAAGACTCTTTTGGTTGATATAAAGACACAATAGTATTTGGCCAGTTTCTATAAGATAAAAGAAACAATTGAATGATGCCGTTTTGTAGGACATGATGATTAGTTTTTGGTCGTCTTCAACATTTGTTAAAATATTTTTCCAATATTTTTCATATTAAAAAAATATCAGAAAAAAATGGTTCATTTGGGAAAACGAGGAGTTTATGAAAAATATTTTTTAGCAAAACATGGTCAAGTTTTAGTTGTCTTTAACATTTGCTAAAGCATTTTATAATAGTTTTCATATTCAAAAAAATATCAGAAAAAACAAAAACACTTTCGGTGTGCAAAATTTTAACAAAAGCTATTTAGTTCTTTGGATTGTCAAATAAGGCGGAGTTTTAATTTGGAAATATTAAACAGTTTTAAACAGATGAAGATGATTCTGTTGGATTTTCGAAATCGAAAAAAATCACAAAAACTTTTTCGTACTTCGCAAGGAGAAAGTACAAATACCTTTAAGCGGTTTAGAACAAAACAAGTTCTACTATCTATCAGACGAAAAAATGGTTATTTTCTCCGACTTGATGGTATCATCGCCAATTATATTTACGTTTTCATGGTTTATTGAAGTCATATTTTAAACGTACGTCGAGCGTTGCGTAAACTCGGATGAAACTGACGTTTAAAACGTCAAAATTATGAAACATGGAAAAATTATACTTCAAATTCAAAAGCTCGGTTTACTCAAAAACTAACGAGATTTCGAAAAAAAACTTATTCTTTAGAAGTTGTTAATTTTGGTATTCTCTATAATTATTATTCACACAAATTTGCTGTAACTATTATCGTTTCATAATTATAAACCAAAAATTGAAAAAAAATTAATACATTTTTTTCTCAAATAGCAATGATTTTATGAAAAATATTTTCAAGCAAAAGATGTTCACTTCTTTGTTGTCTTCAATGTTTGTTTAAATATTTTTGTGATATTTTTCATATTTAAGAAAATATTGGCAAAAAACAAAAAACAGTTAAGGTGAACACCCACTTCCGGTGTACGAAATTTTACCAAAAGCTTTTCAGTTCTTCAGATTATCAAATAAGACGTATGTTGAAAGTTTCATATCAATTGCTGTATTAGTTTTTGAGATACAGCGCACACAGCCAGACACACACACACACACACACACACACACACACACACACACACACACACACACAGACACAAATTTTTTTTTCCAGAAATTGTTGAAATGGCATCTAGGGACCCCTAAACGGATATTTCCGTGAAAAAATTTTTTGAAAAAAAAATCACGATCACAATACTTTCTCGTACTTCGTAACGGAGAAAGTAAAAAAATGGTGATGTGGCCATCATGTTACTTTCTCCGACTTGATAGTATCATAGCCATTTATATTTACGTTTTCATGGTTTATTTTCAGTTGAAATCATATTTTAAATGCACATCAAGCGTTGTGTAAACTCGGATGAAACTGACGTTTAAAACGTCAAAATTATGAAACTTGGAAAAATTATACTTCAAATTAAAAAACCCGGTTTACTCAAAAACTAACGAGTTTTCGAAAAAAAACTTATTCTTTAGAAGTTGTTCATTTTGGTATTCTCTACAATTATTATTCACACAAATTTGCTGTAACTATTATCGTTTCATAATTATAAATCAAAAACTGAAAAAAAAATTAATAAATTTTTTTCTCGAATAGCAATGATTTTATGAAAAATATTTTCAAGCAAAAGATGTTCATTTCTTTGTTTTCCTCAATGTTTGTTTAAATGTTTTTGTGATATTTTTTATATTTAAGAAAATATTGGCAAAAAACAAAAAACAGTTAAGGTAAACGCCCACTTCCGGTGTACGAAATTTTACAAAAAGCTTTTCAATTCTTCAGATTATCAAATAAGACGTATGTTGAAAGTTTCATATCAATTGCTGTATTAGTTTTTGAGATACAGCGCACACAGACAGACACACACACACACAGACAGACACACACACACACACACACACACACACACACACACACACACACACACACACACACACACACACACACACACACACACACACACAGACACAAAAAAAAAATTCCAGAAATTGTTGAAATGGCATCTAGGGACCCCAAAACGGATATTTCCGTAAAAAAAATGTTTGAAAAAAAAATCACGATCACAATACTTTCTCGTACTTCGTAACGGAGAAAGTAAAAAACGATTCGAATTTCTTAACATTTCATGTTGAATATTGTATCGTGTCTCTCTTCATTAGACATATTACCAAATTCATGATGAAATCACTATGTAGCAAAGTTGTTGTATCTTCTAGTATTCGCCTCGTCCATTAAATTTCAGAAAATTTGAATCTTTTAATAGAGATATGGTTGCAACCGTTAAGATGTGCATTTTTATTTAATACCATAAATTTAGATATATGATATAAAACATCCAAATTTCTTTAATTTAAAATAGCCTGCTAGGACTACACACTCATTATTTTTAACTCTTCTAGTAAAAAAACAATTTAAGTAATCATCAGATGTAATCTTTAAACGATATGAAATTAAATTAGTCGTTCCGGAAGAAGACTCGCCCGAAACCGGCGTTCCTTCTAATTTTAATTACTCATCTCGCAATTAAAGTTTGCTCGCGAAGTTCGCATACATATTTCAGCTCTCCCCCAATGTCCAACCCCTCAGTTATTAATGCTTGTTTTTCTTTTGTTCCAGGTACACATTCCAGAGTTTGTCTACGGGGTCAGAAAACACCAGGTGAATTATTAATTCTATTAACTACGAGCGGGATAATTAACTTGTAAAACACAAACATCCATAAATAACAGGGACACATACATTAGTTTAATTGAAGAGATTTAATTTTAAGTTTCGTATTTGCACTTAAATCTTAAATAAAGCGTTATTTATGTTTTATCTGGTGTACAATTTATTTGTAAAAAACGAACATCTATAAGTAAAAGAGACATGTGCATTGGTTTAATTAAAGACAGGCGCGCTCCGTTCAGTGCACGAATCGATTAAATCCATAAAACAAAAAGTTGAAATATGCGATGAAATGTTTATTGTTTTTTAAAAATTCCCTTTATAATATAAATTCAAATATATATTTTACAATGCATAAATACAGATATAGCTTTCATCTAGTGGTATATAAAATTAATAAGAAAGAATAGCCAAAACTAAATAGTCAACAATTTTTATGGCAAGTGTAAAAAGTTAAATTCAGTGTTTAAATTTTTAAGTTTTTTATTAATGTAAAAGTTGGTTATTATGCATTTTCATTACAGATTTTCCATAAAAATGAATGTTAATAGTTCTGCTATAATATATCATTTGTGATTAATTCATCAGCAATATAAATAAAGTTTTCTTCACCATCTGCGTGTGAGGACTCGTCATTTCGATTTGTTGTCAAATTTTAGGAATCATGTTTAACAGAGGGAATTAATTATAGTAGGTACATCATGTCTCTCCTTTTACTTTCTCCGTTACGAAGTACGAGAAAGTATTGTGATCGTGAAATTTTTTTCAGATTTTTTTTTACGGAAATATCCGTTTTGGGGTCCCTAGATGCCATTTCATCAATTTCTGGAAAAAAATGGTGATGTGGCCATCACGTTACTTTCTCCGACTTGATGGCATCATTTATATTTTTACGCTTTCTTGGTTTATTTTCAATGTAAATCATATTTTAAATGTACATTTAGCGTTTTGTAGACTTGGATGAAAGTGACGTCAAAATTATGAAAGATGGAAAAAGTATTCTTCAAATTCAAAAAACTCAGTTTACTCAAAAACTAAAGAGATTTCGAAAAAAATATTTTTCATAAGTTGTTCATTTTTTGGCATTTTCTATAATTATAATTATCATAAATTATCGTTTCATAATTATAAACCAAAAATGAAAAAAATTATAATTATTTTCTCGAATTACATAGATTTTATGAAAAATATTTTCAAACAAAAGATGTTCACTTCTTAGTTGTCTTCAATATTTATTTGAATGTTTTCGTAATATTTTTCATATTTAAAAAATTATTGGCAAAAAACAAAAAACGGTTAAGGCAAACACCCACTTCCCGCGAATGGAATTTTACCAAAAGCTTTTCAGTTCTTTGGATTATTAAATAATACTTATGTTCAAAGTTTTGTATCAATTGCTTAATTAGTTTTTGAGATACAGCGCGTACAGACACACAGACACATTTTTTTTTCAGAAATTGTTGAAATGGCATCTTGGGACCCCAAAACGGATATTTCCATAAAAAATGGTGATGTAGCCATCATATTACTTTCTCGGATTTTATTTATAGATTTATGATTTATTTTCAATTAAAATCATTTTTTAAATCGAGCGTTTCACATGATCTTTTGATTGCAAAGAAAAAAAATATGAAAGCTACAAATTATGTTTCAAATTCCAATAATCTTTACCGTGAGTTTACTAAAAAACTAAATATTATGCTAAAAAACTCTTGAAATGGATTTCTAAAAATAGTCCTGATTAAAAAGTCCCAAAAAACCTAATAAAAGCCCTGAACAAGAAAGCCTTAAAAAAGATTTCTAAAAATTGTCCTGATTAATTTTAAAAGTCCTAAAACCTAATTGAAGTCCTGAACAAGAAAGTCCCGATAAAAAAGGCCTGATAAAAAGTCCCGAAAGAAAAGTTCTGACAAAAAAATCTCCTGAAAAACAGGTCCTTCAAAACGACCAGAAATAAAGTCCTGAAAAAAGAGTTCTGATAAAAATGTCTTGAAAAAAAGTACTAGAAATAAAGTCTAGAAAAAAGAGTCCCATTAAAAAGTTGTGATAAAGAGTAGTGAAAAAAATCCTGAAAAAGTACTACAATAAGAGTCCTGAAAAATTAAGCCTTCATATAAAATACCAGAAATAAATATCCTTAAAATATCCCGAAAGAAAAAGAGTCCTAAAAAAGTCCCGAAGGAAAGTCCTAAAATAAGTCCTAAAAAAAGTCCTGAAGAAAGTCCCGAAAAAGAATCCTTAAAAATTGTCCTGTAATAACAGTCTTGAAAAAGAGTTATGAAGATAATAAATGAAAATATCCTTAAAAAGATCATTAAAATAGTCCTGAAAAAGTTCTGAAGAAATTGTCCTGAAAAAATCCGAAAGAGTCTTAAAAAAAAGTCCCGAACAAAAAGTCCTGAAAATTTATCCTTGAAAAAAAATTTCTGAAAAAATCATTCTGAAAAAATGTAACGAAGAAAATTCTGAAAATAATCTTGAAAAGAAGTCGTGATCAAGAGGTTCTTAAAAAAGTCTCGACAAAAGAAAGGAACAGTTGTGGAGATAAAATCTTGAAAAAACGAGTCCTGATAAAAGCCGTGAAAAAAGTCCTAAAAAACAAAATACCAGAAATAAATGTCCCAAAAAGTCCTGAAAGAAAGTTCTAAAATAAGTGCTGAAGAAAGTTCAGAAAAAGAGTCCTGATGAATTATCATAAAAAAATTGTTCAATTCAATTTTTTTTTGTTTTTTTTTCAAATCTAAGGCACCATTTTGAATTGAACACTATTTGTCTATAAAAAAATTGTGGGATTTCCAGGAACGGAGATACGCAAAATTACTTTATTTGTAAATGGTGCTAAAGTCGACTGGAAACGCCTAAAAATCGAAGAAATTAAATTTTTCTTCAAACATTTTTCTTTGTTTTTTGTTTTCAAGTCTTAGAGACCATTTTAAACCCTATTTCTCTATAAAAGTAATTTGTGGGACTTCCAGGAACCCAGATACGCAAAAACCTTTTTTCGCAAACAGCGCTTAAATCGACGGGAAACTCCTAAAAATCGATTAAAATCAATTTAGCTTAGTCAGAGCTCATTATGAACACTGTTTGTCTATAGAATCTTTTTGTGGGACTTCCAGGAACTGAAATACGCAAAATTACTTGATCATAAATAGTGCTTAAATCGACTGGAAACGCATAAAAACGATTGAATTAAATTTTTCTTCACAATTTTTTTTTGTTTTTTTTCAAGTCTAAGAGGCCATTCTGAACACTATTTGTCATTAAAAAAATATGTATGCGACTTCCAGGAACCGAGATACGCAAAATTACTTTTTTCGTAAATAGTGCTTAAATCGACCGGAAACGCCTAACAATCGATTAAATTAAATTTTTCTTCAAAAATTTTTTGTGTTTTTTTTTCAAATCTAAGACACCATTCTGAACACTATTTGTCTATAAAAAAAATTGTGGGATTTACAGAAACCGAGATACGCAAAATTACTTTATTCGTAAAGGGTGCTTAAGTCGACTGGAAACGCCTAAAAATCGATTAAATTAAATTTTTCTTCAAACATTTTTTGTGTTTTTTTTTAAGTCTAAGAAACAATTCTGAGCACTATTTGTCTATAAATTTTTTTATGCGACTTCCATACGTAAAATTACTTCTTTCGTAAATAGTGCTTAAATCGACTGGAAACGCCTAAAAATCGATTGGATAAAATTTTTCTTCAAAATTTTTTAAGAACTCATTTTAAACACTATTCTGCGTCTTCCAGGAACCGAGATACGCAAAACTTATTTCGTAAATAGTGCTTTAATCGACTGGAAACGCCGAAAAATCGATTAAATCAAATGTTTCATCAAACATTTTTGTTTGTTTTTTTTTTCAAGTCTAATTATAAGAGACCATTCTGAACACTATTTGTCTATAAAAAAGTTATGTGGCACTTCCAGTAACCGAGAAACGCAAAATTAGTTTAAGTTTAAATACATAAAATAATTTTTTCCCTTAATCATCTTAAATAACTTACATAACTAATAATTTTAATTAATAACATGCAAAATAATTATTTTAATAACTAATACCACTTAAGTAAATAATGTAATTTAAACTAGATATATTTAAGATTAATTTGACTTATACTTTTTATATTCATCTGTTCTTTTGCAGTTTTTCACTGAAGATGGTTGATTAATCGACCGAAACTGAAAAATAAAATCAATACATAATAGGAAGTACTACCTTTATTACTGCAACATTAATACCTATTAAAATGGATAATATGTATCAGAATATTATTTGTATCTTTCAGGTATAATTAAATAAACAACGATGCATGATGTATTCAAAGATGTTTATAAATGGAAATTTTCGATACAAAATATTTAATGCAATTAATTTTCGCAGCTACAAATTTTATATTTAAAAACATTTGGATGCAAAGACGTTGTAAATATAGAATGTTTGTATGGAAAAATTCTGTACACGACTTTTTTTTCTAAAGGCCTCGGAAACAAGTCCATACCGCCAGCTCAAGGCTTATGCACACGATGATACAAATAATTTAATAATTGGTTAAAAAGATGATTGCTTATTGCGACGGACTTTCACGACGATGGTTCAGGTTAAAAAAACCCGGAATAATCCATAGCAGCATGCGAATAAACCACAATAAGCTGAATAAACCTGAGTTGAAGGTGAATAAATCACAGTAAGTTACGTAAACTCATTAAAAAAACCCACGAACACAGAGAAATGACACGAAATGGGATCCTATTTAATCAACCATATTTAATAACCCCAATTAAGATCTAAACGTGGAACAATTACAACCCAGCAGCGCATGAATTCGAAATGCGTACCAAATCGATATCTCTTACAAGAAACCAACTGCAAGTAATGAATACCCTAGATACATAGTCAGATAACCTGACGGCACTAATTCCACCCTTTAGACCACTAATTATACCCCTCATTATAGATGCATCCCATTTTTATTTATTGTCAATCAACCGTGGCACCACAGTGCTATAATTACTGGCGTATTTAATTCATCATCTTATCGATAATTTAAAAACGAGACACTTTGTGTAACCAAGAAAGTTTCCAACTTGGAAATTGCTGCATTAAGTTCGTGGCAGCAATTACGAAATGTTGCTATTATTAATAGAAACACATTGAGCGGCGAAAAGTGATAAATAAAATATGTCGGGTGCATCGATTAAACGTCACCGCTGCATGATTTGTGGATTATCGTAAAACGAAAGATAAAGCTTGTAATTACTGGCGTTGTAATGAATACTTGATGCGAGGTAAACATTTTGTGAGTTTTGTAAGTTTAATTGATTTGTTGTTTGCGGGTGAATTACATTTTACATTTGTTTGCAGCGGTTCAAGTCATGAAATAAATGGAAACATACAAAGGTTTAATGTATTATTATGTATACATTTTCTTATTTTATTCAAGTGCTTCACTACATAAAAGTCAAATCAGGAAAAATAAAGAAAAAGGTGAAGAGTCAAATCAGCAAAAATAAATAATACATTGAAAATTCAAACAGGCCTGGGATGAATTAAATTATTACTTCATATTCGTGTCCAGAAGGCTGGAATTCGTCGATTTGAGCCATTTCCGAATTAGCAAAAATAATGAGACATTTAAAAAGTTACATGCAGCATGACCTTCACAAGGTCAAGTGAGACTATTTCGAGGCATTTTTACACAATTGACGTTTTTTAAGATGGACAATATCATATTTAGATTGGTAATAATGGATTAGAACGCCTAAATCTAATTTCGCCTTCACATTCGCATATTCTGAATTCATATTCTTCACGAAAAATCAAACGCTCGTAAAGATTAAGCGTCCTCAAAAAATGAACGAAATGGATTAAATAAACGTTTTCTATATAAACGAACTTTGTGATTTTGTTTTATTATGTTAAACTTAGACTTACGAAATGTTATTCTATTATGTGTTTATACATATGTATTTCTATACATTTATATAAACAATAAATAAATAGGGAAAACCTACAAAACAGAGTAAAATTTTAATTTTGGCACCTTCACTCAATTGCTCATAACTCCGGTATGTATCCATAGATTTTCTTCATCAATACCTTGTTTTCTTCGTAAAAGTGCGATTTATACGTAAAATATAAGAAGCTGGACATAATTTGACATTTTCTATTTTTGCATGGCGAGTAAATTTTCGATTAGTATTTTGGCCCAAAAAATTACGTTTCTTATATATTTTGGCTCAGGACACTTAAACCACCCAACCGGTTCGAAAACAATGTTAAAACCAATTGTTTAAGATTCGAATATTTTTAATATCATATCTTATGCCATCCAATCGGACATTTCGAACTCGAGATATGGCCTAAAATGTAAAACGATCTCAGAAAAAAAATATTCAAAAACTCAACTCAAAAACCGCTCAATAATAATAACAATAAACTTTATTCCGTTAACCATATACATAATTTACAAAAGATTCATTATTGGATGCGTCGTATGAACATAATTAATACAGTTTACAATTTACACTAAACTCAAATACATGTTACATAATTCATTTAAACTATAAAATAAGCTTGAGAGTAAATACCTTCTTAGCGTGTTTTTAAAAATACATTTCGTTTGGATATTTTTCAAATAGTCGGGTAATTTATTGAATAAATTAGGTCTTAAGATATCTGGAGAATTTTTCCTAATATTTATTTTCGAGTTTTCCCGGCCAAAATACGTGGAAAAAATATCGTGGCATTAAATGTACAGATTTTCTTTCATTTTGTAAACCAGTGTAATTTGAGATGAAGTCTACAATTAAAGGCATATTTAATTTATTTTGACATTTTTGAAGATGGTCAATATAATCGATTAGAAAAATAATAAAAAAATTAAAAACGGTTGCAAATGGGAACAATCGAATTTGTATTCAGGTTCATGTTCAGAAGGCGCGAGTTAGTCAAATGAGGCCATTTTGAGCCATGTGAAGACAAGAAAGAAGGAAATCATCAACAACTTAAATATATTTCCATAATTTGATTGAAACTGAAATAATACATTACGACATGAAGAGAGGTATATTACTCCGCAGTATAGTAATAATAAAAAGTGTTCGTGTCGCAGCACAACAAATAATACACACTTGTCTATTTATTTGACCCTTGAACTAGTTTTCAATTGCAGCGCATGAATACGATGGAAACTAATAATACTAATGGAGTATACGAAATATTAATGATTTCTTTATGGCTGCTTCAATAGAAACGAGTGAATAGGGCTGTTCTGATTTGCCATATGCACGTGAATAACTAGCATATTCATCGGGAATCCTTGGGAAATGTTACATGATTACTTATGTATGCAGTTTCAATTTATCAAATGGAAATGCAGCGTCGGTATATTTTATAATATTAATTGTGACATCGTTAATAATAACGGGACCAAGGGGTGTCATTTTAAATTTCGTGCCATTGTTGAACTGTCAAGATGATTGCGATGATGTTTGAGAAGTAAAAACTATGGTTATTAAATATGGATCGATACGCACTCGCACAACGTATTGAAATAGTGAAAATTCACTGCAAAAACAGTGAAAATATTTCAGAAATAATTTAAGGCAAACCTCAGCTCTAATGTAATATGAATTATTTTTATTTATTTTAAACTCCACACTCGTTATGAAAAAATCCACTGCAGTGGCTTCGTATATAAATAACAATTTTTGAGGTTATGTATCGTTTTGCCGTATTTTTTGCATCAACAACACATTTTGTGAGTTTGTCATGCCGCTGAAAGAGATAACTAGATGCGTTTTCAAAAAACGGCAAACCGACTGCAGAAAATGAGCCAAAAACTGGAAGAGAGAAGCAGACACGTGTTAAAAAACGCAAGAACATCGGTAAACCGACTGCAGAACTGGAGAACAAATTCCTTGTCGAGAGGAGAATCTTTACCTTCCGTTCTGGAATCTGCATCGATTTCCAGATCGGTGTCAAACTCCCAAGTATCATTCACCGGCTATCTGTCAGAATTCCGGAGTATGGCAATTTTGGCTCCAGTGAAAAAAATGGACATTTTGAACTTTGAAAATTGCAAAGAGTGCAATAATTCTGTATCCCTGAAAATTGGAAAATGCACTGGATTGGCATATGAAATTACTTGGAAATACGTCATCCAGGCAATAAGTAAATTCCGAAAAGATTTAGAATGCAAATAGTGACAAGATGATAAATGTTTTCGACATCAACCTAACATTGGCATTTGTATTTGGGGCCATCGGAAAAGGCATCAACCATAATTTCTGCAATAATGAATTTACCTCCTGCTCCCATATGAAAAGTTATGTTTTTATGCAGTGCAGCTTGTGGCGAAAAAGTAGTAGAGAAAGCTGTGGCCAAAGCGATAGGAGTACCAATCTTAAATCATAGTAGCCTTTGATGGTACATGGTCATTTTGCGATTCAGGATAGGATGAAAAAAGCCATATGGGCAGAATACTTTCACTCACAAATGAGAGTTTTGCCCATGGGCTGTGTGCAACTGATCCCGCTAGTTGGAGCCAATATAAAAATCTTAAACCTGCAGTGATGACTGCTGAAAAACCTATTTATCTGGATCTGAAAAACTCAAAATCCAAATGTGATTTGGACTTCCCAAGGAAATATTCGTCACTGTTCGTACTTTTAGTTTCGTTGTCAGTAAACAAGAGAATCTAATTAAAGTATTAGGAAGTGACTATAAATAAACTCAACCCAATTGCAACTTAGAGTATCGTGTGTTCGACGAAATTTAATTTAAACATTTTAACAGTTGTAAAAATTCAGTAGAATATCTCGTTTGGATGATTTTACTTATCACTTCTCAATTCAAATTTTCTGGATTTAATAAAAAGCACAGAATGATTAATATTGAGTGTATTGGGTAAACATCAAATAATATTTCCCCATCAGTTCACCTACGGACCGGTTCAGTGTAGTTAGCAGCTGATGGGGAACTGGAAATTACTAGTGGAATATAAATATTCCAAACACCGCTAAAGATAGAAACGCCATATCTATGATGCTGTAGTAACATTTAACAATGGGAATATATCACGTCATGACATTTCATTTTAGAACTGCAGTGATGACTGTTATAAAACCTATTTTTCTGTATCTGGGAAACTCAAAATCAAAATGGAAGCTTCAACAATGTGTTTTGGACTAGAATTCCGAAGGAAACATTTGTTACTCTTCATACTTTAGAATTAGGTGTCTGTGATGCTGTAGCAACATATAAAAAATAAAATATATCTCGATGTAAGACACTGAGGTAAATTGGCATAACCGATGCTTTGAAAAAATCAGATCTAAGTAAAATTAGGAAAGCCGAAGTAACTTCCAAAGCACTGATGAAGGAAGGAAGGCAACATGAAGCCTTGAACGTAGAAATTTTGTGAAAATGAAGATCTGGTTGACCCTTCTCATGGAGCAGGCATGTACTGAAGGTAAAATTATTTTCATTATTTCCCCTTGTTTTTTTTTTATTTACAGATAAAGCGATTATCTAATATGTACATATAAGTACTAATTTTTTTAATTTAGACATAAACAGTTTCTCTCTTGATGTCCTTTTCCCGAACCTTTTAATTTAATACTTTTGACTTATTTAAGTTTGTTTTTAAATTTTTTTGCACCATTTCCAATCATCCTTACCTTTTATATAAAAGTTACTGGAATAATGTTTAGAAAATTGATATAACTTTTTTACATACCGACTCCTCTTAAGGGGGACACCACCTTGAGCGCTAAGAAAATAGGTCATTTTCGTATTTTATTTACGGCATGAAAACAAGTCAGGAGGGCAAATCGTTATCGATGGTTTTATTTAGTGATAAACCGGCTTCCAAACTATTTTTTTGCGCTGATCGCGGGCACCTTGAGGCCGCTGCACCAGTTGGCGCAGACGTCCTCTTGCGCGAGATCGCTCCACTGCGGGGAGAATTCAGGTCTCCCAAGTCATCCTGCAATAAAAATCAGCTCAGAATATTATTTTACATAATATTTCGCAACGAAACGCGGGAGCTTTTTTGAAAAAGTCGATTTTAACGAAAATTGTGGCCTTCCGAATAAAAAAACTTAACGTTTTGGGAAAGTTTAACTTGGGATAACTTTCTCGTTTGTTCAGTTTGCATGATGACTATCAGATATTATATGTTTTCGGCATCGGTCAACACGAATCTGTGGTCATATTTGCAAAGTTCAAGATGGCGGATCCAATATGGCGGACCAAAAGAAATTTGTATCCACCAATTTTGACCAAAATTTGGATATAAGATATAAGGGTTGTCGCGGTCGCGATTAGTCAAATTCAAGATAGTGGACTAAAAAATGTATTTATCATTTTGGAATGAGTCAACTTCACTCGTTTGGCGTCATCGTTGACGCAAAAATTGTAGCACGTCGGACCGACCTGGGGCTGCAGAAATTGCATTATTTGCATAATGTCGTGAAGTTCATCATTGTAATTGCAAGCAGCAATACCGGATGCGATGTCTACCACTGACTTCCCAAAATGGACAACTTGTGGAGCTATCTGCCAGAGCGTCGCGTTGAAACTTTCGTTCCCATTTTGCGTAAACCCGCCTATACCTTATGCGAGAAATAGGAAGAGCTATGGAATGCGCGTGGAATGTGCCGATGGTCGTTACCAGTGGCGCAGCATAAATTCAGTAATATTATCGTTTTAATTATTAATAAAATTTCTTTTTAGTATTTTTTTGAATATCACAATATATAATTAAACTTAAAACATATTTAAATATGTTTATGGTTTAAATTATTTGTAAATAATGGGCATAAACGACAAACTTTATAATTCCCGTTTCGAAAGACGTCTACGTTCATGGAAAAGCGGAGCGATAACTTTTGGTTGAGTGGTACAGCGGTCGGGCCATGTGTTCAGCGAGATATGAACGGAACCATCACAAAAAATATATTGGTCCACAGCTTATACCCTCGAACACACGGTAAACAGAGCGGCCCATTGAAAATAACATGCCAAAAAAAAAAATTATTTTCTATTTCATCGCTGCGCTCACCATTTTAAAGGCGCATACTATTTACATTCTTTAAATTCCATAGCTCTCTGTATATAACCGATAGACTATAGGCACCTTTCCAACAAGTCATCCCGGCTCAGTTCTGTGTAGACAGGACGGAGAGCGTCGAAAGTCACCTTCTTCGTCGCTAGCTTGTGTCGATATCCCTGAAGTACACCCGGTACCTTCTGCCAAGAGCACCTGACGTTCGTTTAGCACGCCAGGACGTTTTTCTAGAAAATCGTCTCCTTAATCGGTTGAAATGTTTCTGGTGGACTTGGGATGAATGCTAAATTAAACTACACATCTCAAGGAATATTTTAAGCCAAAAAACGAAAAATCTATTTTTTGAAAAGGTCAAGGTGGTGTTCCCCCTTAAATAAAAATTTCAATTTTGATTTATGGAATAGAAATAGAAAAACTTTATTAAATAACAATTACATATATAGCGTGGTGCAGAATTTCTATTACACACGATTAATAATAATAATAGATCATTATTCTATGAAGGATTTATAAAATTTAATGAATTAAATTTACAAATTAAGGAAGCTACTACTATTAAAAAATTAAAAAAACTTCTGCGAACGTATGTTACAACAAACTATGATTATAATTAAATGTACTGGTACAATAATTGATGTAGCTTTCGGCGACCCACTCCTACAATTTTATTGAATCTTGATAAGTGTATTTGTATGTCAACATAGTGCTAAATTAATTTTTAATTGTTTTTGTGATATGTAATTCTGTGTAGGATATGTATATACCGGGTGACCCAGGGATCTGTAAAAGCCCCATAACTTATTTGCTATTTGAGATATCGACTTCTAGTTTTCTTGAACTGGTACCGACACTTATCCTGCATATTTTAAAAATAAGTATGTTTTTGTACAGGGTGTCCCAATATACATAACAGAACAAAGTTATGTTTTTTTAAATGGAACACCCTATATTTTATACTTTATTTTCAACCCTCTTCAGAAGCTGATAAAAATAGTATAAGATAGTATGGGTCTATTATGGACGATTGGTTAGTTATGGGCAAATTTGTGGCAAAAACATGTACACATTGAAAGCATTGCAGAAGCGTTCCTACCAAAGATAGCATCATTATTTATACACTAAAAAATTTCCCACATCATAAAGACTAATACACATCGGCTTTGGTTCTCTTTTATTCATAGTGCTATACAGGGTGTCAACATACACAAAACAATGGAAAACTATTTTTTTTTCAAATGGAACATCCTGTATAAATTGCCACCAATCTATGGCATTTTTAATAAGCTTTCCAATGATATACAGTTTGTATAACAAAATATTAGGGATTCTTGAGATTTATCAATAAAAACATATTTCTTTTGTCACCTTCTGCTGATTTGTGGATTTTCAGCCAAAACTATGCATTTTCAGGAAAAATTATAAGAGACCAAAGTTGTAGAGCGAAAAATTTCCGATCGACATAGGTCTTTCAACTTTTAAGATAATGCGTGCATTGCCCGCCAGAGCGCGCAAAATGGTGACCGTATATGCATTTTAGCGTTTTCCTTTCAAATTTTGTATTTACAAATTGTACTATACTTTATTTTCCGCACCCTCTAGCGGAAAAACGAAATATTATAGGGAAATTAAAATAGCCCATATCGATTAAAAATGTTCCACTCTACAACTCTTAATAGAAGCATTTTTTGCCAAAAATGCATAGTTTTCCCTAAAAATTCAACTTGAAAATGTATATATCAATTTTTGCGTTTTTCAATGGTTTTTTGCATTTTTAGCGAAAACTATGCATTTTGGGCGAAAATTTCTACTTTTAAGAGTTGTAGAGCGGAATATTTTCAATCGATGTAGGTCATTTAAATAATTCTATAATTACCCGTTTTTCTGCCAAAGGACGTGGAAAATAAAGTATAGTGCAATTAATTAACAAAAAATTTGAGAAAAACGCTAAAATGCATGTACGGTTACGATTTTGCGCACTCTGGCGGGCAATGCACGCATTATTGGCAAAGTCGAAACACCTATATCGATCTAAAATTTTCCGCTCTACAACTTTGGTCTCTTATTATTTTTTCAGAAAATGCATAGTTTTGGCTGAAAATCCAAAAATGAGCAGGAGGTGACAAAAGAAAAATGTTTTTAAGGATAAATCTCAACAATCCTTAATATTTCATTACACAAATTGTACATCATTGGAAAGCTTATTAAAAATTCCATGCATTGGTGGCAAGATATACAGGGTGTTCCATTTGAAAAAAAATAGTTATCCATTATTTTGCGTATGTTGACACCCTGTATAGCAGTATGAACAAAAAAGAACCAAAGCCAATTTGTATTATTCTTCATGATGTGAAAAATTCTTTAGTGTATAAAAAACGACGCTAGCATTGCTAGGAGCGCTTCTGCAACTTTTTCAATGTGTTCTTGTTTTTGCCACAAATTTGCCCATAACTAACCAACCGTCCATAATAGACCCATACTATCTTATACTATATTTATCAGCTTCTCAAGAGGGTTGAAAATAAAGTATAAAATATAGGGTGTTCCATTTAGAAAAACATAACTTTGGTCTGTTATGTATATTGGGACACCCTGTACAAAAACATACATATTTTTAAAATATGTAGAATAAATGTGGGTATCAGTTCAAGAAAACTAGAAGTCGATATCTCAAATAGCAAATAAGTTATGGGGCTTTTACAGAACCCTGGGTCACCCGGTATGTATTTTCATTACATTTAATAAAATACAACAACTACTACTACTAGGGGTAGCAGAGAGGATTTAGCAGATAACGTTTTAAATAGGAACGGAAACATACCGACAAGGTTAAGTCAGAAAATTAAATATTGTTCCCCCATCAGAACACCTACAGACCGGTTTCGACCTTTCAGGTCTCATCAGTGTAGTTAGTTGCTGATGGGGAAACGGAGATTACTATTGGAATATAAGTATTCCAAACACCGTTATAGGTAGAAACGCCAAAGTGACGGAATCTATTGCCTGAATGCTATACTAAACCAAATCCGGGTGGCTTTAACAACGACAAGATATGGACATTGCCAGCGGTGGCAAATATAACAATTTTCCCCATCAGCTAACTATACTGATGAGACCTGAAAGGTCGAAACCGGTCTGTAGGTGTTCTGATGGGGGAACAATATTTAATGTTCACATTAATATTGTTATATTTGCCGCCGCTGGCAATGTCCATATCTTGTCGGTGTTAAAGCCATCCGGATTTGGTTCAGTACAGCATTCAGGCAATAGATTCCGCCACTTTGGCGTTTCTACGTATTAAGTCAGAATACTATTTAATTTATTTCAATAATTTATTTTTGAAAAACTTTTACTGTTAATTTCAGTATTTGGATAACAATTTAAAACAAATGAGGAGCACAACACAATTGCATGTGCATAATTTTCATATAAAAACATCCTAGTCTGCACTGAATCACTTCCGCTGCCAGCTAGAATTCGTGCAAGATCTGCAGGAGTCTTACAAACAAAACTCTTCATATGGCCCCACTGGAGGCAGTCGTTAAATGCGACAAAAGAGTTGGTCCACCTCGACCTATCCACTTTTGAATGTTCGGTTGAGATGCCGGACGTCACGTGAAAAGTGTGCTGGGGCGCCATCATGTTGGAACCACATTTGCTGACGAATGTTCAATGGCACATCTTCCAAGAACTGCGCCAGTGCTTCTTTTAAGAAGGTGTACCTGGACCTGGTAGAAGGTATGGAAGAATATATGGCCCAATCAGACGACCATCGATGAAAACCATGGACACGCATGGCATGAGGATTTTCTTTAGCCCAACGTGGGCAAGTTTATTTTATTTTTATTCATTTATAACACCATGGCGTCCAGGATACAATTAAAACTGGTCAACAAGACCAACTATTAATCGAATGCTGGTGTTAATTGAGGAGTTTGCTGCAAGAAGGTTGCAGCTCCATATTTGGTAATTGTTCGGAAATTGAAAAAAAAAACTGTTTTTTAATACAAGTTTTTATTTTAACCCGAAAGACAAAATATCAATCGATAACAAACAGATTTAGTCAATATTTGAGACTATTTTGAAGTAGATAATTTTTGAAAAAATAAGATTTTTTTTTTTTAAGTTGGACCTGCATCTTTCTTGCACAAAACACGTGAAATAATGCTTCTTTACCACCATTGCTGAGAAAAAAAAACAAATTTCCAGCAAAAACTCTTTTATTCGGTTACAACAATCAAACGACTATGGTTTGCCTACTACACAAATACGAAGAAATCAGTAAAAAGAAACAAGTTGATGTCAAAAAATAGCATTCAGAAAAAAATAGAACATTAAACACACGGGTAAACACATCCTTCATTCATCTACCAGGTCGGCATCAGTCGTTCCAGATGATTCGGGTTTCTGGTTCTCTCCCATGGCTGAATCACTTGTGAGGCGGGTGTAAAAAGCCATTTGGTCCATAGGAACGAATCGTGTTGCCAACTGCATTACATCTGCATATTTGGCTTTTTTGACAGGTATAGGATTGCAATAGACTGGGATATCAGAAGAAACTGAGAGGTCGCTATCAAGGTCTCTCAAGATTTGAAATAAGTGAAAACTCGGAAGACCAGTAGATATAGTGACTTTAATACCATCCAAATATTCATTGCTGTACTGGAAAATTCGGTAATTCGAAATCTGGAATCTTTGCTTTTCTGCATTTGAGATAACTTTTTAAAATGTCTTTCATAGTGACCACAAAAGTTCAGAATCATATTCTATTTTACCAGAATGGAAATATACTGTTTGGATGATTGTTTAACAAAATCAGCATATTGGTAGGGGCTAAAAACGTAGTCCTTCTTCCTTAAAAAATTTAGTAAAAAATTACTAAAGATCCCAGTATCAGAATTCCGATTTTCAATCCGTGCGAGAAATAAATTCGCCGTTTCCAAACTTTTGAATCACCCTGTATAAGGATCTTATTGAGGATTGATAACTTGGAGTTTCATCCTATCATCTAGTACAGCTTTCTATGTTTTATGCTCAGAGCTTCTTGTTTGGACGTGAGCACTCAAGTTTAGCTCGTCATCAAGTATCATGCCAAGATATTTCGTTGTGTTTCCACCAGGAACTACATTTGCATGAATAGTGACACGTACTGGTTTTATCTTTTTGTTAGTAAAGTTTATCTGTGTAGACTTAGTATCAGAAGGTGCAACTATCCAATCTCTGGTCCAGTTGGAGATTTGATCGCATGCTCTCTAAAGTATTGCAATCGTCAATTGGATGTTGCCCATTGCTAGAAGAGTTGAATCATTAGCGAATGTGGCAATGGCTGTGTCTTTTTTTTTCTGGCAGATCCCCTGTGCATAGTAAGTAAAAAGAGTATGTTACTGATATACGAATTTAGCATTTACGCGAATGCCCTTGGTAATAGTTTGTTTAGTTTCCAGACAAGCCCTTCCGTTATCGGCGCTTCGTATCTTAATTTACATTTTATGAGCTAACCATTGCTTCTTTTCAATATTAACATAAATTCCGCATTATTGAAATTTCCAAAGGAGATCATTTTTGAAGAAGTACAGCGGCCAGTAACGATACAATTAAGGGATAAGCCTCCACCTATTGTGTGCTGATGTGTGGAAATGTGCAGCTGCTACGACAACAGAAAAGACGGTCGATCCGCCTCCCGATGCCTGCCTACGTGACAAAATCGGCTCGAACCCAAATTGTTCTTGGAAGTGCAATTTGCCGGTTCGAACACGTGCGCCGACCTCTATGCCCCCGTCGCACCCTATCACCACCACCACTACCACCACCCGCAACCCGGAGAAGAGTAGGGCGTGGGCCGTATAAAACCCTTGAAGCGCTGCACAGACATCAGATGACACAACAATTTCGAGTCAGAAATAAATACCCAATTCGACTCCATCAAGTCAGGGCGATCAGTCAGTCTTAACACAACAGTCGATGCCTTCAGCGACGCCACCGCCACAGCCGCCAACGTCACCGCCAACGCCACCGCCGATTCCGCCGCTTCCACCCCGCCACCGCTTCGCCGTCGCCGCCGCAGCTATTACTACATGTCTGAATTTTGGTCTTCAAATTCCCTGCCAAATTCTTTAAAAATTTTCATCAAATTTTACGATTTGGTATCAGGATCACAGGAACGAAAAGAATAATTTTGGTCTTCAAATTATCTGCCAAATTCTTTAAAAATTTTCATCAAATTTTACGATTTGGTATCAGGATCACAGGAACGAAAAGAGGAATTTTGGTCTTCATATTCTCCGCCAAATTCTTTAAAAATTTTCATCAAATTTTACGATTTGGTATCAGGATCATAGGAACGAAAAGAGGAATTTTGGTCTTCAGATTCTCTGCCAAATTCTTTAAAAAATTTCATCAGATGTTACGATTTGGTCTCAGGATCACAGGAACGAAACGAGGAATTTTGGTCTTCAAATTGATTCGAACTTGTCATTATTGTAGCATCGCAACCGTACATTCCTATTCAAAATGTTATCCACATTCCTCTCTACAACCCCTAATCATATGTAACAGGCATTCTGAATCACCCTATATAATAAAACATAACATTTAATAACAGGCTATTGACAAGTCTTTGAGCGTGTTAGATTAATACGGTTTTATGAGAAAAAGGTTATTGTCCACAAATTTGCTTAATTTTGTCGCATTTGTATCGTATGAACACAAGAGGATGTAATTCACACAGATTTTAGCAAATCATGGTGTGCTTCTATCTAAATTAGTGCATTGGGGCTTTAGTGATGACATGGTCGCCCTAACTAAATCATGTTCTTCCAATAGATGACAAAACGTTGAATATATGAAATATAGATCTGCAATTTTTTTCCTCATTCAGTGGTATCCCGCAAGGTTCAAGCAGTGGGCCCTTGTTATTTTTGCTATTTTTCAATGAACAGTGCTTGGTTATACAGTCTCGTATCCTTATCTATGCAGATTACATAAACACTTTTAGAGATATCAAATCCGGAGATGATTGTTATTAGCAAACGACCTTATTTAGATATAGTGTGAGGTTAATAATCTTAAACTCAATATACGTAAGTGCAAATGTATGTCATTTTTATATTTCAAGCTTTCATTCACGTGATTTATATTACGTTATGTCAGGCTTTTTATTGGTACATTTGTTCAGGCGTTTATTCGGAACTTTTTTCACGACCTGTTTCAAGACTTCTGGGATTTTTTATGAAAACAAGTTTTTTCACTACTAGAAGACAAAACTAAACAAAAGTTTTTTCGTCATATAAACAACATTAATATTAATTGTGACATCGTTAATCATACACATTGTAAGATAGATACACCAACAAGGCGACATTCAGCGTACCAGAAAATGTTACGAAAGAAGCCAAGGTCCTGGGCGAAGGTCTTCTATTAATGGACATCTCCTCAAACAATCTGTGATTGGCTACATAAAATCAACATTACAATTTATAAAGCAAATTATTGAAATCCATTGAATCAATGTAATTGGGTCAACTTCTACATTTACCTAATGAAACGGAAACGTATTTTTATAAATAATAGCTTCATACAGATATCAATTTTAACAATCTCAAAAAATACACATGGCAACAATTTAATTGAAAGCAATGACGATTGATGTACAGCGCGTGCATTCCAGGTGCACACATGCACAAAGAGCTTTTCGAACGGCGATGGGCCGACAGCGTTCCACGAACGATCAATATTGATGATGATAAGTAATTCTGGCCGAGCAATACATTCGAAAATCCCATCAAAAGCGATTACCATTTATGCCCAGTCCGTGATTTCTACATCAATAAGCATTTATTAACCGCCCCTCGCGCGGCGGAATTACACGGCCAAATACATAAACGGGAATTGTTAAAGCGTGTAAATTTCCACACCGATTTATAGTGCCTTTTAAGCTCGCCGATGGACCACATTCAAGTCTGGTGAAGTAATTTGTTAATGGCTTTTGTACGATTGATTTGAATAAAAATGTACAATTTTGCCATTTGCGATATACCTACCTGTGTAGTAATTGTAAAATAAGTCTATCTTACTGGGTTCTTTCCAGAATTTTAGAATTAATCACCAGGTTGCAGTAACGTCCCTCGGGGATTGACTTTCATGTTCCTATTACTATAGAGCTATTCAGCAGAGATGGCGGTCGGGGTGTCTTGTCCGTCCGAAACAAGTAGTGTCCGTTGCAATTTTCCACCATTGGCTAAATCGCGCGCGCCTATGAAATAACCGGTAAGTAAGAGACGCCGTAAACTATTTCTTTCTCCTTCTACCGCTCGATCTAAGACCGAGCTACGCAGGCCGCGTGTGTGTTTTCTAGATACGGCCGACGAAATCGTACGTCTTGGGAATATCCGCTCGGTTATCAGGTAGTAGAAAAGGATACCAATATTATTTGAATGTTCCGAACTTAGTTCGTAAACCGCCCTTATTCATGAATAGGTCTATAGTTATTACTATTATCGGCCGTGACGGCTCACGCGGTGGCTCATGGTAGTAGAAAAGGATACCAATATTATTTGAATGTTCCGAACTTAGTTCGTAAACCGCCCTTATTCATGAATAGGTCTATAGTTATTACTATTATCGGCCGTGACGGCTCACGCGGTGGCTCATGGTACGGCCGAGGTAGCAGAGGTAATACAGCTAGATGCGGTCTCTGCAACCGACCCTACCTCTCAGTACTACCTCCTTTGCTTCCTCGGCCGTACCATGAGTCAGGATAGTTGCCAATCGTGTGCATATTAAATTTCCAGAAGATTTTAATGGTGCTACAACAACCCGCAACGAGAATTCTATAAGTTGGGCTAGTTGTAATTAAGTAAGAGAGCTTGAGAAATGCATCCCCTCTCTGACCTACATACTTGAAACTAGATTAATTGATTATTATTTTAATTTTAATGATCTTCCGATTTTTAATATCTAAAATGTTCAAGTCGAACATTTCCGTACTTTAGATATTAGCGAAGGATAAATAAAGCCATCAATAATTGTCGTCGCGGTGTAGATTATAAAAGTTATGAAAATTTCCGGCCGCCGCGCGTCGCCCTAATAAAGCGCGACATTTTTTTTTTGTTCGTTTCTTATTCTGCTGACTGACGTAAATGGAAAACTTGTATCCTGGCATTCTAATCGAACTTTGTTCATTTCGCGCGGCGGCGGCGGAGGTTATTTAATGGGAAAGGGACGCGAGGGAGGCTTCGCCCACGCATTACGGAATATCGCGTGCTGCTGGGGCTATCGGAAGGATAGGTTTAGGAGGCGAGCCCTTGACAGCTCGGCGGGCCTAGGCATCCATCACCCACGCAGATTTACAGCTAATTTGCTGCACAGTGTTTGCGACATGCAAAATTAACTGGCCCATTGTCCGGCCTATTTCCGCAAAAGGGCATGAATTATTTCCCGAATGTGTTTAAACGCCGCCGCCGGGGGGCTCAGTTTCGAAATGATTGCGCACGTGATTTAGTTAATAACGTACTTGGAGCAAGTCACGACTAGAGTCTTTGAAAAATTGTGTTCTTGTTGAACGTCTGGGATTATTAAGTGTTTTATTTACATCTTACTTGCATATGTGAAATCATACATAAACTAAAATTATCAGTTACTATCCACTAGGCCTGGATTTTATCCAAGGGTGCATTGATACCGGAACGCGCCGGAATGCCTTTTCGGTATTGTTCCTAATTGCGTTTAACAGATCAAGTAAAATTTAACTTACGTCGTTGAGAAAAAAAAATTAATCATAAAAACACTTTTGGTCACACCAGCTAAAAGAACGAATACTTCTCCATACCGAAAAGTCTTTCGTCCGGACTGGAAATCGAACCCACGCGACCGCGGTGCAGCGGGCACAATCGCACGCCTGTACCCAGCGACCACTACCTCCTGCCTTCTTCGGCACGGCAAAGGAAAATGGTACAAAGGGCTTGTTTACCACAACACTCAGCGGGGTCTCAAATTTACGATGTTGTAAAGCGACCCAAAAATCTGGCGTGTGCCAAAATCGGTCGGTCCTTTTTACCTGCTTGTCAATACAGCTATTTAATGCGTCGGAACATGATTGCAATAATGAAATTCATAAGAAAATTATTATCAATGAGAATATCTGCTGTTCAATAAAAAAGGATTGATAAATTAATGCAAAAAATAAAAATAAATTAAAATATAAAGTTATTAATTTTAATGTAATATATGTACAATGTATGACTTATAAACTAATAAAATTAAAATAAATCAAAATATAGAGAACTTTAATTAAAATGTAATATACCTATGTACAATACCTAACTATTAAAAAAATAAATTAAAATGGGCGCCATAGTTGATCTGCAAGAAAAAAATAATAATTATATAACTAGCATACATATGAGTACAATATCATAACAGATTTTTTTCCACTCCCAGATTTTAATATATTAATTATAAATTCAATAGCTGCTTTTTAATGTAATTCATTATAATACAACTTTTTATTATGATTCAAATTTTTAACCAATAATCACATTAAAATCAAAGTTGCCATACGCATAGTAGAAATATAAAATTTGATAGATGAACATTGTCATTCATAAACAAGCTCCACTGTAAAATTTTAATATTTTACAAGCATGAAAAATTGAAAAATTACGGGATAAATTAAACACGTTTTCAACAAATATCGAAGACAACTAAGAAATTAACATCTATTGTGTTTGAAAATAGTTTGCATAGTACAATCATTATTTTTCGAAAAAAAAATTAATGTTTTGTTTTTGGTTTATAATTATGAAACTATAATAGTTAGATCAAATTTATGTTAATAATAATTGTAGAGAATGGCAAAATGAAATTTTGATTTTTTTAGTTTTTGAGTAAACTGACTATTCGGATTTAAAGTATAAGTTGTCATTTAAATCTTAAACACTCTATACATATTAACAAGGGATGAATGATCCACATGTTTAGACATTCTAAAGCTACTTTAAATGTTTACTAGTCTCTCCTCGAATGCTAAGCATGTTATTAGACTGTCCTTGAAGTGCCGAACTGTTGATATGTCCAGCAAATCCGAATTCGAATATTAATCCGAATCGGAAAACGAATCCGAATCCGAATCGGAATACGATTCCGAATCGAAATACGAATACGAATCGGCATACGAATCCGAATCGGAATACGAATACAAATCGGAATACGAATCCGAATCGGAATACGAATCCGAATCGGCATACGACTCCGAATCGAAATACGATTCCGAATCGGAATACGAATCCGAATCGGAATACGATTTCGAATCGGATTAAAAATAATCGCCACTCGACGATTATTTTAATAATCGGAGTCACCGATTATTTCAATAATCGGAGTCGCCGATTATTTTCATCCGAATCGGCCCATCACTAGTTTTGCCTCATCAGGGCATTTTCAAGGGGATTTTAAAAGAATTCATTGACAGAAAAATTCATTGAATTTGGTTCTCAATTTTTTTATATAGAAGAAACATATTTTCGCTTAGATACTAAAATTGTACATTGGTTGTAAAAATCGAAACTAGTCAGAATAAAAATATAAAAAATTGTTCAACCAACCAAGTGGCTATAATTTCGATTATGTAATGTTTGATTATAGGTTAATTAATTCGTGCATTCGTTCATTTCCGGGTGATAGCCGAACTTACATGACTGTTGTTTAATTATGAATGTATAGACAAATAATGTCATTTACGGATGGATATCAACTTAAATTATTTCGTGAATGAAAATTACACTTTGGGTTAACACTTTTCCATAACGCATGTTTATGCAATGAATCCTTAAAAACATAATCACTATTATGATGAATGTTTCATTTTGACCGAGATATACTATTGGGTCAAACTAAAAGATACGCAATGAAAGAAATAATCAAACTGAAAGTAAGAAAAATACAACTGAAGAACACATTTAGAATTAAATAAAGAGGGAAAATGGTGATGTGGCCATCATGTTGCTTTCTCCGATTTGATGGTATAATACTTATCAATATTTATACTTTCAAGGTTTATTTTCAAATTATTATTTTTTAAATGTATACAGGGTGTTTCAAAATTCATGCACCAAAAATTTTCTGCGTACTCCTTGTAGATAAAAAGAAAAAAAACCCTTATGACAAATCTCGATTTTCCACAAAATAACATGGATTAAATCCCTTTGCAGAAATATTAAAGAGACGCCAATGCTACCATTCATGAATAGTTTCGTTCGCGCGTAGAAAGGCGAGAACAACGCCGTACACGTTCGCGCTCGCCTGGTCTCGGGTCTTCGTCTCTCGAGCTTGTACTGCCGGCATTAGATAAACAAACGGTGTGGATTTTAGTGTTTATGCAGCACACAAATTAGGTCAATGTACCATCGAGTGATTTAGAAGTAAATGTCGTGTCAGTCAGTACAAATTTTCGTGATTATCAAACGGTATTAACGCCATAATTACCAACTCAGTTTACAAGCAGAAACTAACTGAATTCTTTTTCGGTTTTTCACCGTCTTCAATTGATGGGAGTGAATTTGTAGAGGGCATTGATTGGTCAAATTTTGCAGCCCCATCGTCGCCCTTGGAATTTTTAAAACCGATTTGTATCTTCGAGGAAACACACATGTTTTTACGGACTTTCTAAAAATGTGTGGGTCTGCCACTTTCGGCCGACAAACTGTATTTCACCCCCTCAAGTGTGCGGGGAATGACTTTTTCCCGAAGATGCGATAAGCTCCACCCACAACTTTTCGGAACCTCGTTTATCCATGCGGCCAGATTCGTTTTGAACCCTCTGGAGTTAACATCAGAAATATTAATGAGGAATACGCCGTTAAACGAACCGCTGCCTTACTTATGGTTTTTTTACATGATGTGTTTCAGGAAAATGTGCTTCATAATTTGTTTACATGTGTATATAGTGTGCAATAGTGAGTTTTCGTGTGACATTCCATGCCAAATCGAACAAAAACCGCTATATTCTATCGCCTATTTTCATTCCACTTAAACTCATTAAACAATTTCAATATATTTTTAAAAATGTCAATTGTGCCAAATAATATTTAATCTGTCATAATTAATTTATTTCTAATAAAAAATGATTAAAATTTCAATCTACTTGACTTTAAAATTTGTAATGTTCGTCTTGTTCAACTAATGGAAGCCGTATAAATAAAATTACAAAGTTACTCGTCCGAAAATTACAACAATTAAATATATAATAGGAATTGAGGAAAAAAATCGTCCATGAAAGTTCAGATCTAGTCATTTCACTTTAAAAAGAACATTCAATGCAACAAACTTTGTTTGATTTGCCGAGGAGTTCAGTAACAAAATGCATTTAATTTCGTTTTACTGGTTCACACTGACATGTTTTGATACAAATTATAAAGCAGGCTAAAATGTTAATACTGATATTTTTTTAAATACCATTCTTATGAAAGAAATTGTGATTTGGCCATCAGGTGACTTTCTCCAAGAATTGAAAATATTTAAAGGTATATCTAGTCTGCTTTCATGGGCGTTTCTCATATCTGTATAGATATAAATTTCATGTAACTACGCTACATAGATTTGATACATTTCATCCTTATAGATAAAAATTGCAAAAGTTTTCAATATCTCCATTTTAAATAATTTTTTCTCATAAACTAATGCTATTTTGAAATAACAAAGAACGGGAAAGTATTGTGATCGTGATAATTAAAAAAGAACTTTTTTAACGAAAATAATTTAAAGAACTAAAAGGTTTTAGGTAAAAATTCGTACACCGGAAGTAGGTATTTACCGCGAAGACAGCGAAAAAATGGATATCTTCTGTTTATATAAATGTTTCTCAAAAAAATAAAGATATAAATGTTTGTAGTTTTTGTCTATAATTATGCAATCATAAACGTTACACCAAATTTACTTTACCAATAATATAATAATAATTATAAAAGATCACTTAGTTTGTTTCATAATATAAAGTTTAAATATTGTGAAACAAATCAACTGCGTTTTCATTACTATTATCATATAACATATGTTTCACCAAGTGATAAATGAGAATCTTATCCAAGGAATTAACAATAATTTTAGTCAATGCCAAAATGAACACTTGATAAAGAATAAGGCTTTTTCGAAATCTTACTAGTTTAAAAATTAAGTTAAAAACATCACTAAAACCCATATTACCATTAAATCGGAGAAAGTTACATGTTGGCAACATCACCATTTTTTCCTATTTAAATCAATTTGATTCAAAAGCAAAAAGGTTTAGTTTTACGTCCTGAATTCATGCTCGTTTTTATAACTGTAATATGATATTTTTTTAACACATATTAACCAATTAAATCGTTACATTTTACAAGTGTCACTCAACATTTTTGATAATTCGATAATTCTATGAGTAATTGTCAAGACAACTTATATTAAATTATTAATATTGATTTATGAGGGTGAAAATTATTCTAATAGACTAATTTGAATATTTTGGTTAACTGATTCGACCATTAAAAAAAATCCTGCCATTTCTGGTCAACATCTGGTAATACACAAATTTATATAAAGCCCCAAATTACTTGCACTTTGTACTTTTCCATTAGCTCGTCGATTTTTATATCTATAGGGGAGTAATATCTATAAATTACAGCAATGCAAATAAATCAACGTTGGCCCAGGTGTGAGGTTGAATGGGTGACTGTTACTATTCGCAAAAATAACCAGAAGACCAACAATTAAATTCTCTACAAATTTTCATAGATGAATGGCATGAGTTTTGCGAAATGTTTTGACAATATTTATGAATTTGGAATGAAATTTTCAAGAATTATAACTGTAAAAGATGGTGATGTGTCCATCACGTTACTTTCTCCGACTTGATGGTATCTTTTATATTTACGATTTTATGGTTTATTTTCAATTTAAATCATATTTTAAATGCACATCGAACGTTTTGTACTCTCGGATGAAACTGACGTGTAAAACGTCAAAATTATGAAAGATGGAAAAATTGTACTGCAAATTTAAGAACTGAGTTTACTTAAAAACGAAAGAGATTTCGAAAAAAAACTTATTGTTTATAAGTTGTTCATTTTGGCATTCTCTACAATTATTATTAGAATAAATTTGCTATAACTATTATCGTTTCACAATCATAAGCAAGTGGAAAAAAAATACATTTTTTTCTCGAATAACAATGATTTTGTGAAAAATATTTTCAAACCAAAGATGTTCATTTCTTTGTTGTCTTCAATATTTATTCAAATGCTTTTGTGATATTTTTCATATTTAGAAAAATATTGGAAAAAAAAACAAAAACACCTTTCTTTGTCTAGTTTGCATCAATAATTATTGTTTTACGAAATCGGAGAGAAAATGTGATCTCGTTTTTTTTTTATTTTGTTCGTGGCGATCTTAAGATTATCCGGTAATAACTGAGAATTTCAAACTATAACATAAATCAAATTTTGGTCTTACAAAGCACGCCAGGATAGGCTCGATTTTTCAAACTGCTATAAAATCAGTCTAAAAAAAGTAATAATAATAAAATCATCACTAGTCCTTTAGATTAGCTATCTAAATAACCCTACAAAATTGCAAGTCAATCGGAAGAACGGTTTCAGAGAAAACGGAACATGAAATACACGATTTTCAATGTAAAATAGCCGCTGCAGTAACCCTGTTAAAGCTTTATTCAGATGGTAAAACAGCGTTAAATTTTGTCTGGTACCATAGGAAGCGCAATAAATTAATCTATCCAACGGTGGTACAAGATTACTTTTAAACAGGGAATCAGCAATTAAAAAGTACCGTTTCCCATGTTAACTCCCTATGTTAGGTGGTAAATCAATCACACGGTATAAAGACGAACAATTATATAATAATAATATTATTTAACGTGGTAAGACAGTTATGTTTATCTAAACAAATATACTCGAGTTTACCGGCATTATCAAGTGAATTACAAAAAATTAAATATTGAATTTATACTAAATATATTAGGGTGAGAGGAATAACCTGTTGCTAATTGTTTGCGCAGCCACATTAAAAAGTCAACTACAATTCCTATCTCATCAAATCACCCCATATCACATAAATTATCTGCTTATAATTACATGATACATAGAATAAATTAATGTATGTTACATTTCTTATAACCTTTCTAAACAGCTTATATCCGCTGAGATATTTACCTTGTGACATGTTCTTGGTGTGTTTTAAAACATAAATACCACAATTATAACTATTCTCGTGTATTCGTCATAAATTTTTTTTTTTAATTAACCAAGCAACCTAGTTCCGATATGGTGTGTACAAATTTGTGAAATTTCTTTCCAATAGTAACATAATCTTAGGAATTATTGACATCTTTTTATCATTGCAAAATAATTTGTAGTTTGTAATTTTTAAATTGAAATAACTAAAGTATCATTCATTTCGTCGTTTCGAGATGTAATAATTTCTCCACTTTTGCTATAATATCATTATTTATTTCATTACAAACTATTTTTAATGGTTTCTTCAAATTGCTATGTTGAGTTTATTAAAATTTTAAGAAAACATGGTAAGTAGTAAATGTAAGTATTATTATCATCACAATATGATGAATTTAGCGAACATGTTCCTATCAAACTCATGTCATATAGAATCTTAGACACATTTTTAAAATCCGTTTTAATACAGACTGTCGAACTGTTGTGTTTCCAGTTTAGAGGCAAATTGTTCAAGCTCATTGTACTAAAAAATCGGACCTCCCCTTTCTGAACGATCCTGTTCGGCAAACTTCGTTATATGCAGTAGGGATGGACAGAATTTGAATTAATATAAATGTGTCGGCCGGAAGTTCGGTACCCAAAATGTGTTATTCCAAATAGGGTCTTGGCCTTGGGTAACAAAGGAATATCATTTTACAGCACCTACCCCCCGTGATTTTAAGTAATAGGACGGCAAGGGATACAATTGTACAGCAATAAAAATGCACAAGTGTAGGAAGCCGCCAGGAACAATAAAAAAAATGCATAATAAATAAGATGAACTTGAAATTTGTGCGTCGGTTTTATTAAGCCTCACCGTACTGTTTATGTTAAGATCAAATTTCAACAGCCCGCTCGAAATTAGGTCACCATTCATTCATGCGTCTACACTTAAAATCGGCACCGTGTGTTTTTATACAAGCGAACGAAAGTATTCATTAATAGATGAACAGTGGCGTCTCTTAAATATTTCTGCGAGGGGGTTTAATCCATGTTATTTTGTGGAAAATCGAGATTTGTCATAAGGGTTTTTTTTTCTTTTTATCTACGAGGAGTACGCAGAAAATTTTTGGTGCATGAATTTTGAAACACCCTGTATACCATCAACATGTTCTACGAGCCGCTAGTGAAAGTAAATTGTTTTATTTGAATTCTCTTTAAAATTAGTTTCACTACTTTGATCAATTAAAGAGAACATTTGAAAGAAATGTTTTATTTTTGAGACTAATTTAAACAATTTTCTTACTAGAATATTCTGCATTTTTTATTATAAAGCCTGTAGTTTCGATATTTTTGGGTGCAAATATTCTTTATTTTGATCTAAATTGTCGATTTCATTGTTCAAATTTTCGACTTTTTAATTTTTCGGGCCGTATTATTAATTTTTAGATTTTTTGACCTGCTTTTTTAGAGTTTTGGTCTAAATTTTGTATCTTTTGGTCTAAATATCCTTTATTTTGACCAAAATTTTTGATTCAATTGTTTAAATTTTCGATTTTTTTGTCCGAATTTTTATTTTTTCGATTTTGATTTTGATCGTTTGGGCTAAATATTCTTTATTTTGACCCAATTTTTCGATTATTTATTTGTTAAATTGTCGATTTCATTGATCAAATTTTCGACTTTTTAATTTTTCGGGCCGAATTTTTAGATTTTTTACCTGCTTTTTTAGATTTTTTGGTCTAAATTTTGTATCTTTTGGCCTAAATATCCTTTATTTTGACCTAAATTTTTGATTCAATTGTTTAAATTTTCGATTTTTTTGTCCGAATTTTTAATTTTTCGATTTTGATTTTTGATCGTTTGGGCTAAATATTCTTTATTTCGACTCAATTTTTCGATTATTTATTTGTTAAATTGTCGATTTCATTGATCAAATTTTCGACTTTTTAATTTTTCGGGCCGAATTTTTAGATTTTTTACCTGCCTTTTTAGATTTTTTGGTCTAAATTTTGTATCTTTTGGCCTAAATATCCTTTATTTTGACCTAAATTTTTGATTCAATTGTTTAAATTTTCGATTTTTTTGTCCGAATTTTTAATTTTTCGATTTTGATTTTTGATCGTTTGGGCTAAATATTCTTTATTTTGATTTATTTGTTAAAATTTTCGACTTTTTGCTATGCATTGTTAATTTTTCGAATCGAATTTTTAATTTTAGTTCCAAATTTTTGATTTATTAAATATTTTAACCGGAATTATTGATGCGAGAATTTTTTCGAGTTTTGTTTGCTGAAATTTTCGATTTTTTGGTCCGCATTTATTATTATTAATATTTATTAATCTTTATTGTGTTACTAGCTTGGGAGCCTCACACTTGTCAATATAATAATTAATTTTAATACAGTTAACTATATTAAACAGCAATTACCGAAAAAGGACAATCTTGGAAAAACGCGTGTATGCATAAAAGACATAAATAACAAAGAGATACAATTTAAAAATATAAATAAAATAAAAACTTATAATCCAAATAGATAAAATCTTAGAATCTAGGTTATATAATAAAAGCCGTTATACAAATAAAATTAAAATATATAATTAATTAAAACACGCCTGGATTCTCATTTTGTTTTGTTTGTTTTTTCGTAAAATTTTTTGTCCTCTTGGACCACCATTTTTATTTTTAGGCCCGAATTTTAGATTTTTTGTCTAAATTTTTTATTTTTTGTCCCCTGTTTTAGATTTTTTAACTTGAATGATTGATTTTATTATACGATTTTTTGTATTTTTTGGCCATTATTTTCAAATTTCTAGTCAGAAACTAATTTTTGGGGGCTGAAAGTGGTAAATTATTTTGCTTTTACCTAAATTTTCGATTTTTTTGTCTGCGTTTTTTATTCTTAGATCCGGATTCTTGACTCTTTGGCCCATATTTTAGATTTCTGTATTTTACGTTTTCCTAAATATTTGGCCTAAGTATTCTTTATTTTGACCAAAATTTTCGATTTTTGTTGTCTGCATTTTTTATCTTTACGGCCGAGTTTTCGATGTTTTGTCTGAATTTTCACCTTTTTATGCCATACCGTAGATTTTTACTTTTTTAGCCTATATTTTGTATTTTCGATTTTTCGGTGTTGGGTCTTTTGGACCGAAATTTTTGTTTATTTTGACTTAAACTTTCGATTTGTTTGTTAAAAATTTTAATTTTTTTGTCCACCACTTAGATTTTTAGGTACGAATTTAAGATTTTTGGTCTAATTTTCTTATTTTTTGTCACATATTTTAGATTTTCTTAATTAGAAATAATGATTTTATTGTGGGGTTTTGTAAATTTTTTTTGTTATTATTTTCGAATTTCTCGTCAAAACTTATTTGAAGCTAAAAAGTGTTATTTTTAGACTAGGATTTTTGATTATTGGCCGATATTTTAGATCTTCGACTGTTTTGTTCCATTTTGTTTTTTTTTTGGCTAAAATATTCGATTCGTTTGTTGAAATTTTGGATTTCTTGGTTTGCATTTTTTATTTTTGGCCTGAGTTTTCGACCTTTTGGCCTAAATTTAGACAAAACGTCGAAAGCTCGGGCCGGAAGATGAAAAATGCAGACTAAAATATCCAAAATTTCAACAAACAGATCGAATATTTTGGCCAAAAAATCCAAAATTTCGAACAAAATAGCTAAAGATCTAAAATATCGGCTAAAAAATAAAAAATCCTGGTCTAAAAATAAAAGTGCATACCTAAAAACTTGAAAATACAGGCAAAAGAAAAATAATTTTCAAAACTCGAAAATTCTCGCATATAAATGAATAATTCTTTATTTTGGCCGACATTTTTGATTAGTTTGTTACAATTTTCAATATTTACGTATTTTCAGGCCCGACGTTTTGGTCAAATTTTTTGATTTTTTTTTGTCCTACATTTTAAATTTTTTAACCTGAATGATTGATTTTTACGACGTTTTTTTTATTATTTGGCGGAATTTTTGTCTTTGGTTTTAGATTTTGCAATCTAAATTTTTGAATTTTTTTACCTGTATTTTAAAGGGTTTTTGTTTTAATTTCAGGTTATTTATTTAATTTTATATTGTTTGTTTTCGTGGGTTTTAATTCAAATATGGGATCTATTTTTAAATAAAATTAATTTACTTTGATATTTATCTGGCAATTTAGTCTGCGGGATGTTTAAGAAATTATTTGATACTCAAATATTTGTAGGAATTTAGAATTTTTTGCATCAAGCAATTAAATGTCTAATTTAGGTTTTTCGTCTGATCTAAACTTATTTACCAAGTACAATAATAGACTTCATTCATTCAAGGCAGCGGCGGCTCGTGGATCTTCGTAGAGGAGGCTATGACAGAGACGCCTACGTCTCGTGCTGTACTTATGGAGGAAGAAAATATTTTGCAGCTATTTTGGTCAAATTTTCTTCCGCAGCCTCCTCGCCGAACATCCACGAGCCGCCGCTGGTTCAAGAATTATCCGAGAAAAAGAAACAATTGAAAAAGGGGTGGAGGGGTGTATTGTATAAGTGGCTCTACCATCAACATGTTCCACGAGCCGCCACTGGTAGACAGAATCAAATTTGTTTAATTTACATTCTTAGGCAGAAATTAATGATTATATTTTAACGACTGGTGGCGTGAGTCATGGTACGGACACGGCACCTAAAGTGGCAATAAAAATAGGTAGAGTCTTACCAAAATCTCGTGTCACATTGCGCAGTAAACATCTTAAATTTCAAGAGAGTGGACACCGGAAACTCATAATTATTGAACATACTGTAAATATAAACACAGAATCGGTAACGAAGTGATGATTCAGCTTCAATTAGGTGATGCGACCAAGCGTAGACTTGTTATCGCATTCTCACTCTGCGCAAACTTTACCCCCAGGTGTCACGATGTTTCGGTATGACTTCCTTCAAAACTAATAATCTTTAGGACGATATTCTATGATAAATATTTTTGATTAATTACCGTGCAAGTACAATTTCTTTTTTGTATAACAAGACATTTCTATATTTTAAGTAACGTTTCACTTATAAATTACACATTTCGAAGGGTCACACAATATCCAATTTACAGTGACGTGCCCCCCTCTCTAATTGACTTAAAATATAAATTACGGCAGTAAAACTTTTACAAAACATATTTAAGTAAAATCTTAAAACATAATTCCCGCCGGATGGAAATTTAATAACTCGGCTTAGCAAACGTTTACTTAGCGCGCGAAAGAGAGAGAGGGGGAGAGATAAAAACGCCCTGGATATATTGCATTATCCGTGCGCTCAACTTTCTTAGGGTTATTTATATAAGCGCCGCTTCCCGACGGAAATTATGCATGGAAACTCGATCTATAATGAAGCCATTACACGGACAGGCCATCACGATTTGTTTACCTTCAATTATCGCCCCGGTATAAATAAAATTCTGTACAAATATTGTTCGGGACAAACTTTGCTAATTGAGATCTTAAAAGGAATTTACTTGTTTTATTACTGGTAGTAATTAATTCGAGAACAGTTGTTTGCATTATATTTTTCTTTATGAGTCATAACATTAATTATACTGAACGTTGGAAAAGTTTGTTTCAGAAGCTTCTTTGCCAGCTATTTTGTGGATACAATCTTTAAAAGAAATTCAACTGGAAACTCTCATATATTATTAAAGGTTTTGAGATAACTGTGAAAGGACGAGAGAACGAAATCGACCCTTCATTGAAACAATTAACTTGTCACCATAATGGACTGAAATTTGATTAGTTTTATATGACGTTACTAGATAAATAACACATAAGTTGAATTAAACATGTGCGATTGAAAATACGCCGAGTTATGGCGGTTTAAAAATGGTCGAAATATTTTTCATTTTTTCCACCAGTGTATTACAAATTAAAGGGTAAACTTGCAGTATACCTTAATTGCAAGCAGTGTGATTTTGCCGCCCATAAATTATGACCTTTTGTCATATACATTTCTATAACTATATTATTTTAGAAGCATTTTGTTTCTCCAGGACAAGATCCTAGTATTTGAAAAATAGATTATTTCCAGGCTGCTCCACTCTTTCTGAGTCCCTGCTCCTCTTGTAGGTCTGGAGGTTAAACCCTGCACTAAGGCGAAGAGCACTTTATGCTATTTTTTAAGATAAATAATTAATACGCTTTAAGATTTCAATAATTTAAAAATTGGAACGAACATCTTCGAACAGGATGTACAGAACTTATGAGGATTTAACGACCGTTTGTTGCGTTTGAGGCCTCAAAAATATGGTTCTCCTAGTAATTTTTTAAGATAAACCATTATATCCTTTTTGATTTCAAAAATTTAAACTTGAATCGAACGTCTTCGAACGCCCAGATCAATGAAAAGATGCTCCGAAGGATTTAAAAACAATTTTTAGTTAGCGTTTGTTGCTTTTAAGACCTCCAATAAGTACGTCGATCAGCAAGCCAAAAAATATGTTTCTCCTAGTAAAATTTTAAGATAAACAATTAATATGCTTTTTAATTTCAAAAATTTAAACTTGGATCGAACGTCTTCGAACAACAAGATCAATGAAAAGATGTTCCGACGGATTTAACAACAATATTTACTTAACGTTTGTTGCTTTTGAGACCTCCAAAACGTTCGTCGATCAGCAAGCCAAAAAATATGGTTTTCCTAGTAAATTTTTAAGATAAACAAATAATATCCTTCCTGATTTCAAAACTTTAAACTTGAATCGAACGTCTTCGAACGTCCAGATCAATGTTCCGAAGAATTTAACAAAGGTGTTCAGTAAGCGTTTTTTTGCTTTTGAGGCCTCCAAACTGTTCGTCGATCAGTAAGCCAAAAAATATAGTCCATAGCGTCAGACTCGGAATCAGATCTGCAGAGAAATATATTCATGATATTTCAAAGAGTGAGCACATACAAGGACGTAAAGTTTGCTTATCCCAGGACATGAGAGTATGCCTGAAAATTTGCATGGTTACCCAGAATGATTCATTCAGGAAATACTAAATTTCAGAAATCATCAAATCAGATCAAGAGCTTCTCAGCACTACCCACATTCCTGCATTTAAGCCCTCAACAGCCTGCAACCCACAACTATTACTTAATTCTGCTAAAACAGTTCTTTGCTTATTTCTAGTATCATGGAAGCACATTGAGGATTATGATTCCAGGAAGTCTGAGAATTCCAAGAAATTAGCATGTTTTTCCAGGGTCACTCTTTTAGAGAATACAAACGGTAAATAATTTTCTAACTACAAAAAAGTATAGTTGGACAGAATAAAATTGAATATTAATCACTAGGCAATACAGATCTAAAGTCTAAGGGTTGCTTTCCGACTGCTGTGTGTTAAGTATAGTTCTGGTATTTATGGGACGGATTTTGGCCACTTGAAACTTGAAAAGTTAAAAGCCGGCATATCCTTACCTTAAGATCCGTATTGCCTGGGAATTTCCAACAAGTTGGAAACAGGCTCTGATAAGACCCCTCCCCAAAAAAAAATCTCCTAAAGAATTTAAAGATCTTCGAGCAATAAGTATATTGCCAGTGCTGTCCAAACTAACAGAAAAGATTATGAGCCAGCAGATTGTGTTATATTTGAATAAAAATGATGTTATACCTGACATCCAATTTGGATTTAGAAAAGGTCACGATTGCGCCTCGTTATTATTAGGAATTACTGATGACATATTCGAAGCTACGGATAAAGGAAAAGTAACAGTACTTATATTATTACATTTTAGCCGTGCCTTCGACACAATTAAGCACGAAATATTATTACCTGTTTTTGCACATATTGGGTTCTCTGCTGAAGCTATTTGTGTTTTGTCAAGCTACCTGGAAAAAAGAACACAAACAGTTTCTTATGCAGGAGCGGTTTCTTCTGAAAGAGCTTTGCGGTCAGAGGTTCCCCAGGGGTCCATTTTAGGACCTCTATTATTTATTCTATACACTAGTCAATTTTACAAATATATTAAACATTGCAATATGCGAATGTATGCTGATGATACGCAAATTTATCATTCTTTCTATTTAAAAGACTATCAACAGGCCCTGCTTGATAAAATAATGAAAATCTGAAAATAATTCCTTAACAATAAATAATTATAAATCTCAAATTATACTGTTCGGTAAAAGGAATGATGTTAAAATTCTAAAACCCAAATTAATTGTATGTGTGAAAGATCAACCTATTAGCATTGTTGACAAAGCAAAAAATTTAGGTGTAACTTTTGATGATGCTCTGAGGTTTGACAATCACATCATTAGAGCCATTAATAAAGCCTACACTGGTTTAAAGTTTTTGTTTCCTCATAGACATTCTCTAGATCGGGTAATAAAGAAAAATTTATGTGATACTTTGGTTCTTTCTCACCTTAATTTTGGTGATATTGTTTATGGTCCGTGTTTGATCCAAGATACATCTAATAGAATACAAAGACTGCAAAACTCTTGTGTACGCTTCATTTATGGCATTAGAAAATATGAACATATTTCTGAAGCATTGCAAAATTCCGGATGGTTAAATATGAAAAATCGGCGTAAACTACACTCATACTGCTTTTATTTTAGACTCTTAAAAAATCGAATACCTAAACTTTTATATAAAAAAATCTCATTTCGGACAGATGTGCATAATATAAATATAAGATCTTGATCGTTAATATCACCACCCCTGCATCATACGGCACAGTTTGAAAGAAGTTTTATGTTTAACATTTATTCACTATATAATGAATTGCCAGCACATGTCAAATCCTCTGGATTTGAATTATTTAAAAAATATATCACAGCTTTTCTTTTAACTAGACAATGTGGATAGTTGTCTCCGTTCCAAATGCATTGAATTTAATATTAGCATATTGGCGTAGGCCATTGTACATTATTTAATATACTTAGAAATTGTTTATTTATTTTTTTGGAGTGTAAGAGAACATAGTTTATTATTAGATTAGGCATCTAGATGTAATTTGTTATTCATATTTCCAAGGTTTGGATGGAAGAACAGTCCTGGACTGAATCACGCCTTGCGGTTTTAGGTTCTAAATACAATTTTAAGTCATCAGCTATTCTTTACACTTAGTATCGATATTGTTTTACCACTGTAAAAGAACTTAAAATAAAGGGATTATTATTATTATTCAATTTTGTCCTATATAACTTGTCACCGGCGTTTCGTTTCGACGAAGGCTCGCGAATTTAATTATTGTTCTTCAAGGTTAACCATTACCATCAACTTCATACTTAAATTCGTTTTCTTTTTATGAAATGAGCTATGTTTCGTCGGCAGTCAGAAGCTGTCACTGAGGTGGCGAGGCGCCGGTGTTGCCGAACTGCTGCATTTCCGTTCATGTCCGACGTCCAGCCAGGAATGACACCAAATACTGAACCAGCCAATGGGATGTGTTCATTTCAGGGGGTTGGACATTCGGATTGCAGCAGGGAGGCATAAATACCGGGCCATTTCGGAAAATCGTGGAGATACAAATTTAATTTTGAATCCCTTCTCCTGCACCTTTGTTTCCCCGTGTTATTTTTGTTTAATTTTTTTTGTGAAATTTAATTTCCGAAGTGAAACATTATTTTTTTTTTATTTTGGGCAAAAACCATAATCGGACTATCGCCCACCGTCACCTGCATTCCTCAGCGACGCCGACTCCAGTAAGCTACTAGTCGGAGGTCTACGAGGGCGGGTTTCGTTCGTCCGAAGAACCCCCCCCCCCCCCCCGTGACAAGTAGCGCCCAACTCGTGAGCCGTTTTTATGCCTACGATCCGAGGACACCAGGAACCAGGACCAGGGGATGATCAGACAATCGGAATGATTACAACAACGCAACAGAGGCCAAGGAACCGGCGAATCCAAGATGGCCAACCCTGCACCAGAAGACCTTAACGGGACCATCCAGGACGGACCAATAATACCACCTCAATTAAACCCTTTGATGCCAACAGCCAGGCCACAGCAGTTCATGGAGACGGCAGCACCCATCGCCTTTAAAGGCCACGACGTGGACACGTTCATTTCGGAGATGAACCAGGCCTTCGATGGCTACCAAATTATCTAACGGGTGAAGCTGGGTTACGTCAACTCCTTCGCGGTTGGGACCGCCAAGGACATGGTACGCCAGGTCACGCACACTCCAGGAATGACGTGTGAATTCGCTCAATGGCTTATGAGAAGTACCAGCCGAAAACGCCGACGCTTGTTCAGCCGCCAGCTTAAGAAATGTATATAACCACCACCAGCGTAGTTCCCGAGGTCGAATTCGGGGAAGTGATGCCCCTGCCTGAAGCCACACTAAAAGCAGCCACCCTCGTTACGTTACTGTACCACCACCGACTTCATTTCCTGTAGAAACCCCAGTAATAGCAGCCACAGTGGTGGTACAGTGACGACTGTACCACCACCGATGCCAGCCGAGCCTTCGCCAAGGAAGAAAGCACCGGGGCCGCGCAAACATTTGCCAGTCGTTACCCCATATGTGCATGCCAAACAAAGCCTGAAAGCCAAGCCGCCGCCAGCCACAGCTGCTCGCCCTCTAGCTAGAAAGAGGGACTCACCGGAGCCGTCCAACTTGAACAAAGCCATTTTCCAAGCCCCTCAGAATCCTGCAGCTCCAACCTACGTCGTTTGCAGAAGAATACGCCAGAGGAAGCGCTGTTCTCCAGTCCACCTGCAACTATCTGTCGTCCCAAGACGCCGCAACAGCCACTCCACACGTCGCACCAGCTACACCGGACACCGCAACCAGCGACCTCCCCGCCTGCGGAAGGCAACCCCAGACCACCACAACTACCACCGCAGCGACCACGATTACGGGCCACGAGACTTAACGCGTAACCGCGTGTAATGAACAATCTAATACATAGTGTAAGTGCACCGCGAAAAGACACAATGCATAGTAATAAGTGCCCCATGAATGCTACCATGCGTCATAAACCTGTTAACGAGCAGGTATTCTCGTTGTGGCGCCCAAACAGTCCATCACCATTGGACACAACCACTTCCAGGACTGCCATCACACCAACTGCTCCGTCTGTACCTACTGTAACCAGCAGCCGTGCCGCCACCAGACGTTCCGCAGCACCTACCAGCCTCCTGCGAGGATCACTCCTGCACCAAGGGATCATCACCAACCAGTTGACGTGCTGGTGCCGCACCAGCGATCCGAGTGCTTCGTCAGGCCCACGTGCAACCAGCAGCCGTGCCGCCGCCCGTCATCTTGCAGTACCGAAACTACCACGTTCACCTTCAGGCTCACCGCGCAACTGGTGCTCCGCCGTCCAGGCGTCCCGCAGCACCTGCCGACCATACCTGGAATATGACTGCAGCTAAACTGCCGCCCACCACTGGATCACACCTTCTGCCAGTTGCTTCGACTTTCGGAAGGAGGATTGGGACAAAACTGCATTTATTACCCCATAACGATATACAAGGATATACAAGGACTTGAGGTTAGATCGAGATTGTAATTTTGGTTTGGGAAATTGAATTTAGTCTAGTTAAGTATTTGGGCCACAGAATAAGCCCCAAAGGGTTACAGCTGAATCCCAAGAAATTTTCAGCAAACACAAACCAGTTTCCAGAAAAGTGTAATAACACACACATGGTAATTTTAATAGGTGCCGCTCTATAGACAGTAGCGTTCAAGTGGATATGTGTGAACAATAAGTTGCTTAACTTATATCATTTCTAATTTATGTTCAGTTTATGTCAGCGTTTCTCAACCTTTTTGTTATTGCGACCCATATTACCAATATAAATATTCTCGCGCCCCCCTTTTTGATCTATCGAAATTTTTTTTTTCAGTGACTATTTTGTAAGATTTTATAGCGCTGTTTAGTTATTATTATTTGGAGCTTTTTATAAGAGTTCTGTATAATTATTAGTATTAATTTTTTATTATTTTTTTGATTAAAACATGAAAACAGTCCGATATTCGTACATTTAATTTTATTGGTAAAATGCGACTGTTTGCTATAAATGCACAGTAATGCATACGTCTATCCCCACCCTTTTCTATATATTTCTTCCTACACATTCTGTCAAGGTCGCATTTCTGTTTTGATAATTTTATCGGCCTTTCCAGTGTTCTTGTGCGATTCAGTGCGAGTAAACTTCAGAGATTTTACAGTACATCACGAGTACATGCACTATTATTTATCTAAAATTGATCATTTTTTAGGGGACTTCAATATTAAAAGGTAAGTACAAAAAATACATTTATCATGCTACTCAATTCGTATCTGAAAATAATAAAGAATATTTGTAGAATAAAAATGGAAAAATTTAACAATTTTTATTTACAATTAATTGTTAAATATTAAATAAATAACAATATTAAATTAATTAATAAATTGTAAGATAAAAAAAGCGTAAAACACGCAAATTTTTAACCACATTTAATTCTTATTATAACAACTTGCGTTTTTTACGTGTTACTTATCACCTTATGCTTTATTCACAACCTCCAAATTAGAATTAGAATTTGAATTACAATTCAAATTACAATTAACAGCAAACGTTTGGCATATGAGTTAATACATGAGCATTCACAACCTCAAATTAACGTTTTCACTTAGAATTACAATTACACTTTAAATTAACACATAGCAAAGTACAAGCTTTTACGGTAATTTACACACTAATTTGGAGTAGTACATAACCTCAAATTTTTGACAGCTTGTTTTTAAATTTATCATTTTGTGAAAATTATGTTGCCAATACGAAGAGCACGAGCACAGGCACAGCATCGACGTAAAATATTAAGTTCACTTAGTGTGGCGTTAGGTATTTTGTACCTGCAATTATTGCAAAAACAACCGACTAATTTAGACGATGTGAATGCTCCAAAATACGTTAATTTACATACTAATTTAAATTCTAATTCTAAGTGTAATTCTAATTCTAATTTTGGAGGTTGTGAATGAAGCCTTATAGTCCCTGTTGGTTTATTATAACATATATGAAAAAAGAAAAATTTGCTTCCCAAAGCATTAATTGAAATTTAAGTAAATGTTCCTTATATTCCAAATTTCACTAACATATTTTTTTCTATACGTTATTTCAATCTCTACTTTCTATTCTCATCAATTTCATATTGATTTTCTTTATTTACAAATTTATTAAAATCATTTTTCAAACTTTTTTCTTCGATAATGTAAAAAATTTTACAACTAAATTTAAATCTATAAATAGTAATTACCATCACCTATTATCATCCATTATATAAATTTTATTTTATATTCTTTTGAATTTGAAGATTATAATTTTTTAGTTACTTCCATATTTTTTAAATGTTTCTATCGATTTCTGATCAATTTTTCTTAAATATATATTTTAGAGGCAACAGAGGCATCTTTAGCAAAGATTATGGATAAATTTTTATGTGGACGTAAGCGAGCATTGGAGGATTGTGAAGCATCAACTAGTGCACAGGCTAGGCATGTTCCAAAAACTAAATCAAGAAAATATTGCGCCGAATACTTGAACTATGGATTTACCAGCACTGAAGTAAAAGAAGAAGAAAGGCCCTTGTGTGTTATTTGTTCAAAAATTTTGGCAGCTGACAGTATGAAGCCAAATAAACTTAAACGACATTTGGAAACTCTTCATAGTGAATACGTTAACAAACCTCGACAATTTTTTGAAAGCAAATTAAAATCATTTGAAAAGCAAAAATTAGTTTTTAAAAACTCTTTGTCTGTGAATGAACAAGCTTTACTTGCTTCTTACAAAGTTTCGTATCAAATAGCTAGATGCAAGAAACCTCACACTATTGGTGAAGAGCTAATTTTGCCAGCTGCAATTGAAATTGTAGAAACCATGTTTGGAGAAAATTTTGCTAAAACATTAAAATCTATTCCACTTTCCAATGATACTGTAGCTCGTCGTATTGGTGACATGGCTGAAGATGTACAGCACCAGCTTTTTGCAAAATTGCGTGGAAAATTGTTTTCAATTCAACTAGATGAAGCAACTGACAACAATAAAGATGCTCATTTGATAGCCTATGTACGTTTTTGTGATGGTGTATCAGCTGTAGAAGAACTACTTTTTTGCAAACCAATAGAGCAAAGAGCAATATCAACTGCTTTATTTACCATCTTGGATAATTTTATAAACGAGGCGAATATGGAATGGGAAAATTGTGTTGGAATATGTACCGATGGTGCTCGTTCAATGTCTGGAAGATTTCAAAGCCTGCAAACATTGGTGAAACAAAAATCATCACAGTGTATATGGACACATTGCATGATCCACAGAGAAGCACTGGCGTCGAAAGAAATGAGTCCTGGTTTAAATACCGCGTTATCTACAGCTGTAACTATTGTAAATTATATAAAAACAAGACCTTTAAAATCAAGAATGTTTTCTAAACTTTGTAAAGATATGGGTTCAGTACACACAGCATTACTATTTTATTGCGAAGCCAGATGGTTATCACGTGGAAAGTTTTTGAAACGTGTTTTTGAATTAAGAGAAGAAATCTGTATTTTTCTGGAAGAAGAAAATCGACAAGAAGCCGTGATGTTTCGAGATGCTTTATTTATTATGAAATTGGCTTATTTAGTCGATATATTTGAGAAGTTAAATGTCTTGAATCTCCAACTTCAAGGATTAAATACAAATATTTTGGAAACAAATGATAGAGTCACTGCGTTTTGTACAAAGTTGAATTTGTGGCTTAGAAATATAAAAGAAAAGAAATTGGAAATGTTTCCTAATATAAATGAATTTTTAAAGACATACAAAACCGAAGAAGTACATATAAACGTGATTTTCCTAACTATAGACAAACATTTAAGCATGCTAGCAAAAAATTTTAAAAAATACTTTTTTCCTGACGAAAAAATTCTATCTAGTTACGAGTGGGTTAGGGACCCATATCACAATATTCCACAAGGTCTCTCGACTTTTGAAGAGGAAACTTTTATTGATTTTACAACAAACAGTGAAATCAAAAGACAATTCAATAACAAATCGATTTTTGAATTTTGGGCTGGTTTGGATGACGAGTTTGCGACATTAAAACGAAGAGCTTTCCAAATACTTTTACCATTTTCAACATCTTATCTTTGCGAAACTGGATTTTCTGCGGTGGCTTCATTGAAAACAAAATACAGATCTCAGCTAAATATAGAAAACGAACTTAGAGTATCCATATCTCGTATTACTCCTTCATTTCAAAAACTTTGCAATGAGAAACAGGCTCAGGGAAGTCATTAATTAATAACCTAGCATATTTAAGAGGTATTTCTTCCATACTAATAAACTTAACTTAAATAATAAATGTAATAAAATATTTATTGGTAATATGTAATTATAAAGTTCATTCTATTTTAAAATATATAAAATATTTTTTTTAATATACAATATGTTTTTGATTTTAAATATACTCGCGGCCCCCTTGTAGAAACGCCGCGCCCCCCAAGGGGGGCGCGCCCCACAGGTTGAGAATCGCTGGTTTATGTATATCACAAATTGCATTACAAAGTAAAATAAGGTAGTAAAATAGTAGGTAATCTGGTAATGCGATGTAATGCATATTTATTTTGTTCAGAAATGCACTAAAATACTCGCAAACCGACGCTAATGACTCGAATGACATTTAATGGAATAAAATTCGGTAGAAGGAATGAATATTTGATAATATTTTCGCAAAGTTGACATTGGATCCGGTCAGAAATTAACCTTAAGAAGCATGCAGTTGGTACGGGAAATTCAACAAGGACTTTTCACATATTGCACGACTTCGAGAGAACAGAAACATTTGCAAAATGGACCGAGAGGTGTAAAAACCGCTATCAGCAAGCTTCAATTACCAAAGCCAACGCCCTTGGGTCTGCCTTATTGAAGGGGAAGTGACATATAGAATATGCCTATAGACAAAGTGGAAACAAACTACAGTATTACAAATAGCCTTCATAGGCTTTCCAGAAACATGGAGTGTGCATAAAGGATAGCTCTACCATAAACGACTTCGAAACAAATCACGCCGAGGACACTTCAATTTAATATACATCGATGTACCGGGGACACCGTCTGAATTTAGAAGCGAGCAGGTAGAAGATGAAGAAATTAAGAAAACCATACATGTCCTCGAAACAAATCGCTCTGAAGAAACCGTAATTTAGTATACCTGAAACCCCTCTGTGGGTTTAAAAGCGAGCAGGTACAAGATAGGTGTCTTCAAAACAAATCGCCCTGAGGAAACCTCAATTTAGTATGCATAGATGTACCAGCAAACCTCCCTTCTGACTAGGTATAACATGAATAAATGAATAAGCTGTCTTCGAAACAAATCCACAATGGATAAGAAGAGGATACATTATAAACCTAGGTTTTTTACCGTTACTAGTTGGATGATGGCACAGAAGATCCCCAAACGATAGTAGCCGAGGCACAACCTAAATACTTCCTCAAACGTTTCTACAATGATCCAGCCGCTGAGGCTGACGGAAGGCTCAGAAATTTTTTTATAAACTCTGCTGATGTCGCAGAATATACCAAACAGTGCCACGAATGTCAGAAATTCAGCATCAAATTAGGAACTTCTAAAGGGGCCCGCCATGGTAAAATAAATATTTATCATTCAAGATAAAGCCTCCGGATGGGTATAGATTTTTCTTTTAGAAACCGCTGCCTCAGCAACACGTCGAACTATCCGATTGAAGAATTTATTATAGTGTGGAACGTACGTAAATAGTCACGCAAGAAAATGTTTTATTTTCTTAAGTTACTAATGAGTCATTCCACATGAGTATATTATAAAATTTGATCCAAAATCGTCTGTAATTGAAGAAAAATTGGTGGAAAAGGGAGTTATTACACCCCAGGAAGCAACGAAATTGAAGAGATGAAGCTTACTGACCTGACGAAGAAATAGAATTCTGGAAACCCGATGACAGTGACAGTGATTGGACAATTTTAAAAGTGCCGGAATCCAATAAAGAAAAAAATGATGGCGAGACTACGCGAAAACTACGCAACCGAGTGGATCTTACAGCCCCACAGAAATTCCAGGATTATGTGATGCTCGGATGACAACCTTCGAGGAACCAGACATCTACAACGACCACAAAGTAACAACAAACGCTGATGGATCGATCGGCAAATTCAAGGCCAAATTGGTGATCAAAGGACTTTCGCAAAGAAGAGGAGTAGATTATGATTCTTCAGTTCAGTGGCAAGAACATCAACTAATCGAAAACTACACATTGTCAGTGTTGATCTAAATTCTAAAACGATTCTTTTCGCGAGTTTTTTTTTAATGCAAATTCATCAATTACATTTGAAGTATCTAATGTTTCATCGATCTCATTTTCAATAGAAATTATGACTAAATTAGCAAATCGCTCTTTTGATATAGTTGACCATTAATAATTTTTACCTACTCCCACTTTGTAATTGATGAATTACCAAACTGTTTTCACCAATCGTAAGCGACCCATTACGAATATATAGAGCATATATAAATGTTAAATGTCGTACATAAATGTGTAACATGTACTATTACCGCTTATGCACCTCGGTATATTATATACTTATTAGCCAATTACAATTAACGTCCGCCGAGTCCCCTGCATTCGTCTGTTCATTTTTAAACATCAAAAGTGACAGTGACATTTAAACGTCAGATTGCAACTTATTGGTTAAAAGAATAACCGACACAATAAACTCCACGTTATGCCTTATTGGTACTTCCATCGCAATGGTATCTTATTAGATTAACATTTCAGAGTGAGTACAACGATCCGTATCCCTAAATTTGTACAATAAATGTATTGGACAATATATTATTCGACGGAAAATTGTCGAACGGTAATTCGTTTGTTTAGTTGGTAGTCGTCGTTCATAGCCATTACCGGACAATTGCATGCAAATTTAAACGTCACCCTGACAAGATTCACTTTCAATATGTCTTTAGTTTAAGCGAATAAATGTAAGGTCGAAGGTAAAGCATAGTACATAACGCGAGTTGTAACGCAATTACGCGCTCGTGAAATTACGTTACTCGCCGCTACGCGGCTCGTACGCAATATCTTTCACTTGCGCGTAATTTGCTACTTACAACTCTAGTTATGTAATATACTATTAATTAATTTCTATTTAGAAAAATTTCTTTAGCCGTAAACCACAATTTTCGGTATTGTTAAAAATATTCTTAGACTAATACTGGAATTTGGAAAACAGGGAACTAACAAGGAAACTAACCTAAGTGTTCCTCTCCGATTTTAATAAAATTAGGTGGATTTGTAGAGGGGTCAAAATATTCGATATGTATTTTTTGTTTCGGGTAAAAATAAATGTTTAGGGGGTGAACTCGCGCCTCGAAAATCCGCTATATTTTTGTTTTTTGGCTATAACTTCTGAACAAATTTTGATAGCGTAATTTCGTAAATAAACAACATTTAAAATTCTTTCCACTGGTGTAAAAAAATGCGTTTATTGACTACTTCGGGAATATAAAAAAATATGTATTTATGGCTTATAATTACTGCAAAAAAACATATATAAAGACGTAAACGATGATGCACAAAACCAATTTAATATTTTTTTTCCAAACGTGGAATCCAAATATATATCCATACATTTCCTTTAAATTAAACCTTTCCACTAAAAAAACGTTTTATGTTCACTAGCAGAAAATACAAATATTGAGTTTAGGTTTGATTGTACGAAAATAATAACTTTGGCGGTTTCTTTTTAGGCCAAAATAACGTACATTTCGTACTAGCCCATAATGATAAAATAAATTGGACTGTCAGTGTCGAAAATGACAAATTTTAATTTTGGTTAGAACACCCAATAAATACAATACAAATTACTAATGAAAAAGAGAGATCAACTATGATAGTGGTTTATGGCGATAGTACTATTATTAATTATATTTACTCCTGAAGAAGTTTGCAAGGTTTGGACGTTTGTTGTGTGAGATATATTGTTTATCGTGATCATACAGTAGTAGTAAACGATGTTTTATTAGGGCTATCGACCTATCGGTCTTTCTGCCCTCGTGATCATACATTTTGTATGAAATTTACAATGAATGACATTAGTGTGGCAGCAAAAAGTGCACACTATGATTAAAATATATATAAATAAATTGCTTCAGTTTATATTCAAAAAGTATCCCAAAAATGCTAAAAGCAGTCAAACATAAAGCTTTGTATGTAACTCGTTCACAATAGCACTTTATGAACTCGCCTCTATTATTAAAAATCGGCTCGTCTAGGAAAGTGCTATATTATGGACTTGTTACATTTATAGCTATTTATAACTACTTATATTTTTTTCATTTGTTTTTTATTACACCAGAGGATAGGCTTTAAAATTTTCTACATTTACAAAATTACGCTATCATGATTTGTTTAGAAGTTATAGCAAAAAAAACAAAAATATGGTTAATTTTCGAAGGGCGAGTTCACCCCCTGGACATGTGTTTTAGCCTAAACAAAAAAATACGTATCGAATTTTTTGACTTCCTTTACAAATCCACCAAATTTCATTCAAATCGGAGAGGATTATATGGGTTAGTTCCCTTGTAAGGCTTGGCTAATTAAATGATTTAAAATTTCTTATGGTTTTAATTGGGAATGATTGGAAAATAGTTCTCCAAAAGAAAATTATTTTAAGAGTTACATTCCGTCTAAATCTTTTGTTCATTTTCTGTTATTTAATATCTAAATCCATACAATATTTTCTTAGATATTCGAACTCTGCAGAATTAAAAACTAGAAAAAATTTAAATAATAAGCAGCAATTTTCTAACAGTTCAGAACGTTCGGATATCAAATTAATAGCGATGTCCAATATTTCAAAATAAAAGTTAATTCTAAATTTTTCCCTAGGATCCAAAACACTTTCATCGCATGGCTCATAATTGGACATCCGTGGTTTTTTTTTCTTATACGAATTTCAGATGAAGATCCAACACTTCTGCTTCTTTGGAAAAATCATTACCCGGATACATTTTAGGCAGGTGTCCAGGCAACCGGCCGCTATTTCGGGGCGCTCGGACTAAAATTTACAGATTTCGGACGCCGCTGATCCTCTATTGGTGGTCCGCGGGCTTCGCCGGTTTCGCCTGGTTTAAATGAAAAATAGTGACCCAACTGAATGACATGCCTAGCATTTTGAATTGGATAGTAAATTAGTTTATAAATTTTTAACCAGACAAATTGACATGCCACGCTTTTTGATTTGGGTAGTAGATTAATATATTAATTTTTGACCAGTAGCACTTATCTTAACAAATACAATCACTTCTATATCAGATATGATAAAGCCTCTAATGGAACAGCACACATTTTTTGAGATAGTGTCAATAATTTCACCCGCCGGACGACACACGATTCATCATAATCCTTTAATCAAATTCCACCCTGTGCACAAACGAGTCTAAAAAGAAAAAAAAATAGATGCGAGCCGACGCAAACTCAAACACACACCCGCACGTCCAGAATTAATATCATCCCTTTAAATATATATATCGCAGCGTCGATCGTGAGCCGTCGCGACGCCTCCGCACGTTTCTATTCCCACCCGAAATCTTCAAGTGTTTGTATTAAATTGAGCGCGTGCATTTTCCGAAAATCCCATAAATATTCGATAGCGAACACTTCCTAAGTATAGAGATATCTTCTTCGATATCGATATGTCTCTATATAAAGGGATTTACGCGATGTATTGAAAGTTTCTCTGCAAATATTCGCACATAATTCCGAAAGATGGAATCGGGATCTATTCTTTGTGCTGGCTAAGAAATATATATATTTTTCGGGACGCACAATACGGCGTCGAAATAATAATAAGGGGAAAGACGGATCGTGTTCCGAAAGGTATTTAAATAATGCGCGAAACGAGGCGGAAAATGAGGAAAACTGTGGGAGCCATTTTTAATATTGACTCTGTCTATTTGCTAGGAAGGAAGGAAAGCGCCAACGTGCCGATGCACGCTCAGGACTAAATGAAATTTCTCTTGCAATTTTCCACATACATCATTCCAACCCTGGAGATATTCTTTCCTTTGGAAGTATTGATGGCGTTAAACGCATTCCATGCAGATGCTTTAATTTCCCACATGGTAACTTTATTTGCCTATCAATTACCTAAGTGCTTCCTTTATTACCCAATAAATAGAAAATTTAATAAAGAAATTGTAGACAAATACAAGACATATATTTTAGTATAAATGCTGCCGCAGAGATCGGCAAGAGATTTAAACTACAAAATCGCGTTTTGTAAATTTTCAAATTTCTAATTATTTGCCAAAGAAGTCCCTTTAACCCAATAGGATTTATAGGTTATAGCAAAGTTAATATGGCGGATGGTGGGTAGGCTCTATCCTTCAATCTAAGCCGTTTCATACCTGCCGATATTTTCACCAATAAAAATAAGTGAATCACAAAAAAATAAAAATTACTCTTGAGTTATTAATTAATTTCGACATGTAAACTCTTGGTTATCATCCACCATTGAGGGTGAGATAGGGCCCACCCGCCCGCTCTTCGTTCCCCTAACATTTAAACTACAAAATCGCGTTTTGTAAATTTTTAACTTTTCCAATTATTTGCCAACAGGATTTGTAGGTTAAAATAAGGATGGTACAGTCGGTGGTGGGTGGGCCTTATCCTACAATCCTACCTGTTGCCCAACTGCCTGCAACTTCATCGAGTTCTTAACCAGAATAAATAACAGCCTAAACATTTTAGCTCTTGGTGTAATTAAACAAAAACAGGAAAAACTTTATGTTTTCTGACAATAATGTTGTCTCAAAGACAAACATTCTTCGGGTATATATTTTCAAACAAATGGATAGATATGGATCCGAAGAAGTCATACAATCAGAAGCACCAATAAATCCATCAGAAGTAAAAAGCAAACATTATCATAACACTTTAGTGGATATTTCTGTTTATAACAATGATGTCGGAGGCATTAACCCGCAACATGATTACGTAATTCTATCTTGAGTGATTTCCGATACTACTGCCAATACTCCATAACTATTAAGCAATGTTTGACAACAGAGTATAATTAGTGTTCTTGATTAATTAGTAAATATTGTATCATAAAAACGAAATTCGTTTCCCGCTTGCAGGTTCAAAGATATGAAATTCTGAGCGGCGTTTCAAAGGATTATCCGATCCTTTGGATAAAGAAGTTAAGTTTTAAATACATATCTCCACGTAAAACCTCAACCCTACGATGTAAACTATTTACAACGTTATAAAGTAAGCCCAGATTTTTATTTGTTTACAAAAACAGATGAAATATTCTCGGTGCAACTACAGTTGTTTCAAACGTTAGCACTTAAGAATCCCCAAAGGGAACAGATTACGGTATTCGTTTGATAAATCAAGAATGAAATTAAGGCAGCAGGAATTATTCAAACAAATATGGAAGAGAAGAAATTGCGGCCCCTTTGTTTCGACGTTTAATTTCATTCCCCCACCCTTTGTTTTCTCGTAATTTAATTCGGTTTTTACTTGGGCGCATTTTTATCGTTCCAACGAAATGTAGCTGTGTGTATCCTCCGCATTTAAGTGATTTCATTTTTACGGTTGTAATTGCGGTCTTCAAAGGTCGAAGGGAGGTTGCGAGTGGGGGGTGGGTGATATTTTCCCAAGGAGGAAACCATCAATGTCATTACTAGGGATATACGGGCACAATAAAATTTTATTGAATTTATCGGCGTATAAATAAAACATGAACGCTGGGAGGCACGTAAATAAAAGTGGATTAATAGATAAAGTTCCTGAGCATGACATAAATTAGTTGAAATTGAAGCGGGGGATTGTTACGATACAACGAAACAATCTATTATATAAATGTATTTGTTAAATCTGTCACTATTCGCTTTATTTATTATCGATGAACTCTGGAACAACTAGGGAAATTTAGAATGGCTATTTAGTAATCTGCTATAAGCTTGTTTCCTCATGATAAAATTTCCGCTCTCCAAGAAGCTTAAGATGGCGATTGAATTGATGATTTAGGTGGGGTAAGTTTAATTCCTACAAATCTTTTATACAAATTAGTGCAGTAGATCTTTGTAAGGTTAGATTTACAGCTGAATAACGTATGTTTCTGCTGAAATATTTATCTGTAATATTTAAAAATAAACAACTATTACTATTATCAAAAACTAATTTTCATGAATACCAAAATAAGAAGCCCCAAAAGGACAATTTTCTTTGATGTATGTTTATGCAGAAGAATGTATATATTTTGTTTAATTTTCTTTTTATAGACTTTATTTTCACTTAAGTCACCACAGAAATTACATACAACCTTTCGTGATCATTATAACTTTGTTGAAATTTTGTGTTAACTGTAAATTTGAGCACACATGTACGAGGGGAATTCAGTAATTAGCTCACAAAAGGTATTATAAAAAAATAATAATATAAAAACAAGTTTTATTTTTCGACAAAGTCTCCACCAACATTTATACGATTATTCCATCGCTTTATTAGTGCCCCAATACCTGCTGCGTACATCTTGTTAAGGATCGTAATCACCCTCAAAATGTTTGCCGCCAAGATGCCTTTTGAGTGGACCAAAGAGATGATAGTCGCTTGGGGCTAGGGACTGTAACCCGGATGTTCAAGAAGTTGCCACCCTAATTCTTCAATTCTCGCTTGGGCCAATCGGGCCCAATAGTTTAAAAATAGCTCACATTAATGTAAGATCTTTATTGCCTAAATTATCAGACGTTAGAGAACTAATCCATAACAATAATATAGATATATTAACTCTTTCGGAGACTTGGCTAAACACAAATATAACTAATAGTCAATTGAACATTCCCGGTTTCAATTTCTTGAGGAATGATCGTTTTACAAGAGGAGGCGGTGTGGGCATGTATATTAAAAATTCACTCGATTTTGTTCCCCTGCGACTTGAAGTCGATATTGAAATATTATGGACACTCATTAAAACAAATACAGTAAACTTCGCAGTAGCCGTCGCTTATAAACCCCCGCAACTCTATCACGCAAATTTTTTATTTAAGTTAGAAAGCTCAATTATTAATAGCTTTGCATACTCTCATAATACTATTTGTTGTGGAGATTTCAATATTGACGTATTAAAACCGCAATTTCCCTCCAGTCTATTACTGACTAACATCTTAGACAGCCTAGAAATGACACAACTAATAAAACATCCAATACGCTTAACCCATTCGAACCCACTATTTTTTTTGTTAAAAATGTTACTATTTTTGATAATTATGCCTTTACAGACAACTAAATAAGTATGAAAAAATATTTAAAAAAATATGTGAGTTGAATTTTTGGAATTAGAGGGAGGGTCGCTAGCGACCCACTGAGCACAACTTGACTGAAAATTTGATGAAAATATATTCGAAATAGTTTTCTGAAACATTTAATTTTAATTGAAAAATAATATAAAAAATACATTTTTAAGTAAACCTAGTCAACATTTTAATATTTAATTTAACATATTAAAAAAATTATGTGTGATATTGAACAAAACACTTATCATGTAATGCAACGTTACATTTTGCGCAAGCTTTTATGGTTTTGCTTTTGCAGACCGCACATCTTCGTCGGGGTTGGCCCATAACAATTAAATGTTGTCCTGATCTGCGCGCAGGAAGGGGAACATTTGCTGCTGAACTAGAACCGGCCCGTGTTGGTGGAGTTCCAAATTTGTGCAGTAGGGCACGAACTACTTGGCGACGAAAAGACAAATTGTCAACAGTCTTTCCAAAAGCGCGGCTAAGAGTCCAAGCATTGTTCATGGCGGCGTCCAAAATCCATAAAATAATGGGCATATACCATTTTTTTCCTCTGACACCTATCCTGTAATTTGATATATTATTGTCTAATAAATCCACTCTACCCATATTTTGATTATATTGCTTGATTGCATATGGTTGGGGAATTTCAAGCTTTTGTTTTCTTTAGCAGAATACCTCGCAGCCTTTTGAATAGGTTCAGTTCCGTATTGATTGGATAGTACAGTGACTACGGAATTATCTTTACATTTTATTCCAACGATATTGTGTACTTCATCCACTGAACTATTATATTCTCCGCGATCCCTTGTTTTATAGGTTTTCACATCTGGTACACTACACTTTTCTGTTCGATTTTCACGTACAGTTCCCGTGCATCCATAACCTAGTTTTCCTATCTCAGTAATTAGTTTTGCAGATGTAAAAAAATTGTCAATAAAGAGAGAAAAAGTCAAAGAATCATAATGTTGCTTTAAAACGTTAGCAAAACTCATCACTACAGATTCTCCAAGCCCATATTCTTTTCGGCTAATGTCAGTCTTTCCTCGTCCTTGATATACATCAAATTGTAAACAATATCCATTTTTCAGTGCCATTACCCAAGCCTTGAAACCAAATCTAATCGGCTTGCCGCGTATAAATTGCTTGCAACCGTGGCGACCAAAATAAGGAATCATTGACTCGTCAATAGATATAAAATGTCCTAAAGGTGCAAACTTGATAAATCTTTCATTTAGTTTATCAATTAGTGGTCGAATTTTTGCCATACGATCTTCTTTATTTATTTGTTGATTATCCACAATATGCAAATTTTAAAATATGTTATCAAATTTATTTCGTCTCATGGAATTTGATAATGTATTATGTACATCATCCATTTCTTCCCAATAAAGCCTTCTTCTAGGCAAACAATTATAGCCTGATAGAAACAAAATGCCAATAAATGTATACATTTCGCTGTGAGATACAGTCAGCTGTCGATTTCTCGTAGCAGCGTATGCTACGGATTCTCTAATTAGCATTTCAACAATAATTTCATCACAAAACAGTAAAAAAAATCTAGTGCTTCACTGTCTGAGCACAAAGTAATTGGCGGCAACAAAGTATTAGTCCAAGATTCACACGATGCTTTTTTTAGATCTCCAGCTTTCCACTTTCTTATTTCCGTTTTCTTTTTCTTTTTTGGATTACATGGTTCGGCGTCTCTACTCGGTCCAAGAAGTAATTAATTGTCATTTTCGTTTCCTGTTATCCTCACTAGAGCGGCTTCTGTTTCCAATTGTCGACGACTAAGGCGGTCAGGATCACAACACTCCTCTTCGCCAGAGTCTTCAGGAGTAGTATCCCCGTCATCATCTGGAGGTGTTAAAATTATGTCTAAATCTGTGTAACCGTCATTGCTTAAATTTTCGATTTCAGCCAAAAGCTCATGCATTGTAAGAGGCCGCGTTTGCATCCTGTAATAACGTTTAAATAATATTCGATAACAATGAAATAAATTTTCACGTACCATAAATCTCGATTCGTATTATCCATTTTGTAAAACACAATTATTATATTCACTTCACTTGTTCACTCCACAAAATCTCTGAAGAACTGTTTAGCTAGAATGTTTCCCAGTGTGCTGTAAATATTTGTGGTATGCATTTTTAAAATAAACATCAATAAATGTGTCATTATGCCCAGAGGGTCGTGCACGACCCAGCCGGCTGTGTAAACATTTAGAGCAAAAGTGTTTACTAAATTTGTATTCAAAAGACCATTATAATACAAAACAAATATATGTAATGTGAGTAATTAAAAAAAATTATAAACATTTTGACTATTTTTATGGAAAATTAATAATATAATTTTAAATGATTTTTATTTTTATAACGAGCATGTTAACAATTTTTTTTTAATTAGTTTAATAAGTAACTGTAATACTTTCTTCACAAAGTTTACTCAGGTATATCATATGGAATTATAATATAAACATAAAAGTTAAATTAAAAAAATATTGCAACCAGGATTTAAAAAACATGAGGTGGGGTTATTAACGACCCACTGGGATTAAATGGGTTAACGTTAACTACGTTAATCCTTATTGATCTAATCCTAGATTCTTGCGATATGAATATAAGTGATCATGGTGTTATTGATTGTAATATATCAGATCATGATGCGGTTTATTGCAATATTTCTATTCCTACTGCAAACTCTCACCCGTGTATGCACATTTCGTGACTTCCATAATATTGACACCTTTGAATTTAACCTTGATTTAATTAACACCTCATTTCATGATATACTCTATATAAATGATATAAATGAAAAAGTATCGATACTAAATAACTCTATCTTAAATATTTTTAATAAGCATGCACCAATAAGAACTCGTTCATTCGTTAAACCTAAATCTCCCTGGTTAACACACAATATTAAATATTTAATTGAGCTACGCAATAAATCTAAAGCTAAATTTAGACGAACTGGAAATCTCGCGACCTGGGAATATTACAAAACCCTAAGAAATTACACTAATACGACAACTAAAAATGAGAAAAAAAGCATATTTCTCATATACAAGGTGTCTAAAAAAGACACCACCAAAATGATATGGTGTATTCCTGAGACAAAAAACTAGCAAATTAACTAAATTTATCTATATGAAAAATTACATATTTTCCAAGATAAAGCAAGTCAAAGTTTAAGATTTTTAAAATATTTTAATCTATATCTCGAAAATGGCAAATGAGAATGATTTGTTTATTTTTTTCTGACAACTACATTAGGTGTACTACATTGTTTAAAAATTTCAAAAAATTTCTTCAAGTACAAAGGTGCTCCAGAGGACATGCTGTTTACATTATTACATAGAACTTTTTTGTTCTTCACATTTCTTACGATTTAGTATTTTTTCAATTCAACTCGTCACTTTTAAAGAATTTATAGCTCTTAAAGTTTTTTCGTTTAAGCCTTATTTTTAACAAAAAATAAATAAAAAAGAACTTATTATACAATCACTTTAATGCGTAGTTACCTAAGTAACCGAAAGCAGTGTGTAAAAATTGATAACCTTACATCAGACCTTTTAAACACTGAAAGAGGTGTTCCGCAAGGGTCTATCCTTGGGCCTCTTCTTTTTTCTTTATACTCATCATCTTTACTGAATCAACTTAAATTTTGCACTGGGCACATGTATGCTGATGATACTCAGCTGTATTACTCATTTCTACCGGACTCTACCACCAGCAGCGAGGAATGCATTAATTCTGATCTACAAAACATTTTTAACTTCTCTAACATGTTAGATTTAAGTATTAACCCCTCAAAGTCGGCTATCTTAGTTTTTGGTAAAAGTAATCTCTGTGATTATAGGCAGTCAGCTTAAGCTACATCTAAACGGGATAAGTATTCCATATAAAGAAAGAGCTAGTAATCTAGGTGTTGTTATGGACAACACTTTTCGTTATAACCAATTTATTAATAAATGCATGTCAGCAGCATATCTCAACTTAAAAAATCTGTACCCATACCAAGAAACCTCAACCAAGATTACCTTATGTGATACTTTGGTGCTCTCACATTTTAACTATTGTTCCACGTTGTACCATCTAGCTATCGATGAAAACACTAACCGGCGTATACAAAGGGTCCAAAATTCATGCCTTCGATTTATTTACGGAATAAAAAAATTTGATAGAATCTCACATAAACTTACGGATGCTGGTTGGAACAATATGGAACGTAGAAGGAATATTCAGGCCAAGTGCTTATACTATAAAATTGTATACACCATGAAACCACCTTATCTGTACGATAAAATTACGTTTAGGAATGATGTCCATAATATTAACACGAGATTTAGGGGTAGAATTTCTCCTCCAAAACATGCGACCACATTGTATGAGCGATCATTTTCCTGCCAAATATACAAAACTTACAACTCGCTACCTACGACTCTTATTGGTTTGGGTTTATCCAGGTTCAAAGCTGCAGTTAATGCCGGTGCTATTCTTCTCTAACGGATGAAATGTATGTATATATGATCTAGGAAGTTTAATGTTTTATTATTGTAATTATTTTATTTAATTACTCTACAGTACGATTCATCATGATTTGCAGGAAGTCCTTTTGCCAAAAAAAAAACGCACAACAGCACGCTGCTCTCCCACAGTACACTCTTCGAGCACGGTCACTATTTTAACACTGCCTACACTTGAGTATCATAAAGATGGATTGTGCTGCCACCTATTGACACATAGGGAAATAAACAACTGCTATTTTCAGCTTTCTCACATCAGTTTGTGACCTAATTTTCTGAATTTCCCTCGTAAATACATCTCAATAAAGACTATTATTATTATTATTATACTTGTTTGATCCTGTTGTGATTATTAAAAGTAAATCAAGTAAAGTAAATTTATCTCTTTATACGAAAATACAGTAAAAGTATGCCAATATTATAATTTAATCTATGTGTGTTAGAGATTTTAATACTGAAGCGATAATCTGGTGAATGGATGGGTATTCCATGATAACAATATGCATAAATGACGACCCTCCCCCCGATTCCGAAGAGAGCGTCTCTATCGAAGTTGGGAAAAGAGCGGCCCTCGAGGGCACTTTGTTATTGGCCATAACAATTTATTACCGGGAGAATATATTCCGCGACGTCACTTTATGAGACTTCATTCGATAAATTGCGGCAAACTAAAAGTTTACACACCTCCCGAACGGCATGATACATGGCGTTTCATTTACACCTTGATCGATACTCGACCCGAGGAAGTATCCTAACGATTTCTCACTTTTTCAGCGGACCGGAAGAGTACACCGAAAGAAAAAACAGCGCCGTCTATATCATGCTCGAGACAAGTGTAGGGTTTCCAACCGTTTCTAAATTTTATGTAGAGGCTATTTTAAATTTGTGGATAGTTTTAATTATGAAATAGTGATGTGGCCTCCATGTTACTTTCTACGATTTTGCTGGTTTAATTGTTATTTATATTCATACTATAATAGTAACTATTATATCGAATTTAATTAAAACATTAATAGTCCACTCCGGCATTTGCTGGCGTTTGTATTGTTGACTTTTGAAAAGAACACTGAATTACTTTCCTGTAAATTCGATTCCCTGAAATGTCATGTTTTTTGGTACCTGATTTTCACATGCGTTCCTACAGTTCTTAAAAAGTGTACCTACCTAGATACACATTTTTTTTTAGTAGAAACAAAGTTTGCGATTCATCTGAAGTCAGAACAACAATTTTTTGTCTATTTTTTTGTTTCACTCTATCTCTCTCGGACTCCCCCCCCCTCCGTCTTATCTCTTTATCTCTGGCTTTTCTTCTTATTCTTGTCAACGAAAATAAATAACAACACCCTAATCTAGTAACTTATGACTGACAAATCACCTTAATTTGCCGTGCGAATTTTGCAATAAAAATATCACCCCAACGGGAATATCACACCTTACACTCTTCCTCGTCTTCAGGGGGTTGAAATGTGTTAATTCGAACTGCTTGATAACTTTTTAATGATAAAATGTAACCCATCTTGTGAAAAAAAAAGTTTCCGAATGAAAGCTTCATAGTTTTTAATACTCTTCCAGAATCTGCAATAAAAAATAGGGGTTTCCATTAAAGATTTTAAAGTTACCCCCATTTCCCACCCACCTGGGGGTCGGGAGGTGAAACTTGTTTTATAACCGGACGTCCCCTTCCAAACCATACGACTTTTATCCGGCAACTTTTTATGTCGGATGCAATAATTTCGAGAAATTTACAAATAAAGATTAAAATTGGTCACCCGGTATATTTAATACCACATGAAACACTCTAAAATTCTCTACTTTTTAACATACAATATATCACAATCAAAACATGCGGCAATTTAAAAAATCCAAAACGCGAATTTTTTTTTCAACTTTGAAAAACCGAATTTTAGAAATTTTTATTGATTGGACATGAATATTTCCTAATACTCTTTTCAAGCACACTAAATTCGTTATATTTTAACATTAAAATTTTTAAAATAAAATAACGCGTTTGGATGTTAAGTAATTTGTCAAAATTAAAAACGCTATTTTGTTGATGTTGGTTGAAAAATTTCAGATTTTGTCAATTTTCCTAATAATTAAGAAAAGCTTTTAACGCTTCGACAATTTTTAAAAATCTAAAACGCAAGGGGCATAGCCCTATGAGATGGTGAAAAGTCCCCCATCCGGGATTTTGACCGGACTTAGAGCATTCGATTCGGTATTAAAAAAGACTAAGTCTCCTAAATTTTCAGCCCACTGGAGCGTCTCTAGCGGCCGCTAGCTCAAAAAAACGCTTTTTCAGTATTTTTGGGATAACTCGAGCTAGAGATAATATTTTTACATGCGGATTGCGGTGTTCGAAAGCACATTTAACTGCCTCATTGTGGTACTTTTCCAGATTTTTCGACCGAAAACTCAATATTTGTAACTTCTTCTAATTTCTTAGACTAGCTAAAACAAACCATCTCCTACCTGGCTGAGATTTTGGATGAACACGACAACCTAAAAGTAGGGTTTTACAGAGAAAATGAAAACATAAGAGTTTCCGTACCTCCTAGGCACAAGAGTAAGAAAATTTTTAATTGCAATGTGAAATATATACCGAATACAATTGGATCTGGAAGTATATTGAGGTACTGCTGTGATTGTGCGAATGGGAATCGTACAATAGGGTGCTGTGCTTATGTAGCTGCAATAATTTATTATCTATCCAATGGACGATATGAAGATAGAATTTTAATCAGCCGAGATTTTAACGAAAACTTTTTTGTCAGGTAATATGATGTGTATCAACGACGATTCAGAGGACGATGAATAACATTTTCTAAGATAATTATAAGATTTTCTAAGATACTGAATAAACATGCAGAAGAAATTAATTACTCATACTACACTGGAGGAGAAAAAATGAAACACTTGAAATTCGTGGAATTTTGACCATTTTCAAACCGCCATAACTCGGCGTATTTTCAATCGACTTTGATGAATCTTTAAGGGCGAAAAACTTTGAAGTGTCTCTTTAAAGTCATGCATACGAACTTAAGCGCTCCTCTCTAGCACCGCTGTGAAAAAAAAATGTGTCCTCTTTGAGAGGGTTTATCTACGCCCCTCCAAACAAAAAAATAAAAAGACCACAAAATTGGACTTTTTTTCAAACACCCATAACTTTTTGCCAAATCGTCGTAGGAACTTCGTTATTTGACTCCTGCGCAGGTAATTGAACACATTGCAATGTCTTTTGTTGGATCGAGTCGACACATTTTTTTCAACTCGGTACAAGTTGCCAAAGTTGGGCGTTTTTTGCTCAAAAACGTGTTTTTTTTTTGTTCGGGGGTTCAAGGGTTCGAAAAAGGATCGATGCAATCTGAGTTTACTCCCTTAAAGTAGAGTTGAAATGGGATTTTTTCCCGAAAGAATCATCAAATTTGGTTGAAAAGTCTCTGAGTTATATGCGAAAAACCTCAAAATGCACTTTTTTCAAACACCCATAACTTGGTGCCAAATTGTCGTAGGAACTTCATTCTTCGAGTTCTGCAAAGGGAATTGATCAAATTTTAATGCCTTTATGGTGGATTGAGTCGAATTTTTTTTTTAACTCCGTAGACATCGTCAAAGTTGGACATGGTTTCCTGAAAAAACTTTTTTTTTACAGCGGCGCTAGAGGGGGCCGAAGGGGTTACGCTTAAGTTCGCATGCATGACTTTAATAAAAACGCTTCATAGTTTTTTGCCCTTAAAGATTAATCAAAATCGATTGAAAATACGCCGAGCTATGGCGGTTTGAAAATAGTCGAAATTTCACGAATTTAAAGTGTTTAATTTTTTTTCCTTCAGTATATAAATAAAAGCCTATCCATGAAAAACGTTTTATTATTTATTTCAGTAGTATCGTACTGATGCTTTTCCCGAAATCAGTTTCTTAATTGAATGTTTTAAAGGGGGGTTAGAAATAACGTGGTTTTTGGACGAAAAAAATAATATTGAAAAATTTTTTGAGGGCCAGAAAGTCTCACTTGGAGGTTTTTTAGGTAGGGTGCTAAAATGATTTTCGAAGGATAGAAATCTCTGAGGAATTATATTTAGGGACTTTATGATGACTCAGTACCCCCAAAAACGTCGCAAGAGGATTAAAAACCGGTAAAAAATGGGTTTTTCGATCTTTTGCAATACTTCAAAAATTTTTGGCAGTACATCATTTTAAAGGTAATGAAAATTGCCAAAATATACAGTTTTTGGATTTTCCATCGCAAAAAAAAACGTGCTGAAAATAATGTTACAAATATTGAAATGGCCGCCAGTTTTCGTTTATTGAGCCGAAAAAACTGAAAATACCACAATGAGGCAGTTAAATGGGCTTTCGAGCACCGCAACTCGCATGTAAAAATATTATCTCCAGCTCGAGTTATCCCAAAAATACTGAAAACCCGTTTTTGAGCTGGCGGCCACTAGAGACGCTCTAGAGGGCTGAAAATTTAGGAAGTTTAGTCGTTTTTGATACCAAATCGAATGCTCGGTCTGGTCAAAATCCCGAACGGGGGACTTTTCACCATCTTATAGGACTATGCCCGTTGTCGCATGTGAATTTGAAAGATTTTTGCAGTTTTCGTTAACTCATTATGAATATTTCTTAATACATTTTAAAATAAAATAAATTATTTACATTTTAACGAATAAATCATCATAATCAAAAATACGTTCGATACCTCAGCATATATTTTTTTAATCAAAACCGCGTTTTTTTTTTACTATGAATTTCATATTTTATCAATTCTCATTGATTTGACATGAGTAGTTCTTAATATTTTTTAAACCCATCATTAATCAACTTAAAACACACCATTTTTTTTTATTTTGCCATTCAAATCAATATCAAATAACGTGTTCAGATTGCCCTTATAAACCAATTAATTAACCGTTAGGATAAAAAAACAATTAGGGCGACATCTATCGTCGAAAATGTTACAACGTTCTGAAATGATTTACATATATCGGCGATAGATGTCGCCCTAATTATTTTTCTATCCCAACGGTTGCTTGATTGGTTTATAATAGGGTAATTCTATTGTTAAAAATTACTGATATTCCATATTTCAAACAAATAATATAACCGGTAAATTTTTCCAGCGCTTTGAAACGTTGGAAAATGATAGGGAGATTTCACGGAACAGGTGTATGAGAGCGGAAGTACCAGTTTATTTTTTTTTTAATTACCCCCCTAGACTAGTTGGCTGGAAACGCCCTTGGTGGCTCTGTGCGAATCTTCAAAAAAATTTGTAAGTACGGAAATAGATTTGGACAATAGTGACGATCCCATAAATACTTTTGAATGCAGCAATAAAGTTCAACTTTAACGTCATGTATTCAGCAATAAAAGATTATACTTTACTGCCTGTTTCGAGGAAATTTCATGTTTTTGCCTTATGGCATTTTCAAGAGGAATTTTGAAATACATTAACCATTTTTTCAACATTCATAATTTTTTTTTTAATAAAGTAAATTATTTTAAATTTTTTTCACGAAAATGCTAAAATGTGCGCATTATTTAATTGCATGGGCAGCATTAATGGGGTATATTTAACACTAAATTTTATTAAACACTCGTGTGCGTGTTTAATAACCATATTAAACACGCCCACGCATTTTTGTGTTTAATAAGGTTATTAAACAGGCTAATTCGCGCTTTGATTCACAGAACGTGATTTATGATAATATTTTGTTTACCCTGTTTAATATTGATTTTAAATTTTTTTCAATTGTAATTGTAATTACAACTTAATTTTTATTTTGATTTTAATTTTAATTTTTCTTTGGATTTTGATTTCGATTTCAATTTTAATTTTCGTGAACAAAGTATAGTGTACAACTCGCATATAATGCTATTAATCACTCAAACGATTTGCTCCACTCGCCTACGGCTCGTTCCGCAAACATCATTCTCGTGATTAATGGCCATCATTATATGCTTGTTGTACAATATACTATTAATCCAACATATTAAATATATGTTGTTATATTGTTGTCATCACAAAAAATTGAGCATACAGATATGATAAAAAATAAATATCGAGACCATAAGAAATAAGAAAGTTGATGATGGTTCAAAAGAAACGAAACTTGGTACAACTAATAATCTTATGCCATCTATTATACAGGGTGCCTGTTTTTCGAGCGGCACCATGGGGATTTCAGTTATCTCAAGAGATACGAGGTTGGTTAAATTGGGGCAAAGTTGTGTATTATAACGTTGATTAATAATCTGTTGAGAAATTTGAGTTATCTTTTTTTGTTTTAAAAAAATCGCGAAAAAATAAAAAAAATCAATTTTCATTTTTAATTTTTTATTCGAAAACTATTACTATTACGTATTTTGCACTCAGATATTATTAGAACACTTTTTATTGGAGGATCTAAATATGTAATTAGATTTATTTTAGCTTTCAAAATGGCGGAGAAACAATATTTTGAACAAAAATGTTGATTTTGTTTACATGGCACTCATTACAAAAATAATAAATTTAAATTTTTGTCTCAAATGTAAAATTAAAACATAATGTGTGATATATCATTACATCGTAAACAGAAAAAATCTTGCATTAGAAAATGTAGAAATCCAATATGGCGCCCATAAGAAAAACAAAAGTTATCTATTGTTGCCCCGCCATCTTGAAAGCTACAATAAATCTAATAACATATTTAGATCATTCATTGAAAAGTGCTCTAATAATGTCTTAATGTAAAATGCGCAATAGTAATAGTTTTTGAATAAAACAGTAAAAATGAAAATTGATATTTTTTATTTTTTCGCGATTATTTGAAAACAAAATAGGTAACTCCAATTTCTCAACAGATTATTAATCAACGTTATAATACACAACTTTTCCCTAATTTAACCAACCTCGTATCTCTTAAGATAACTAAAATCCCCATGGTGCCGCTCGAAAAACAGGCACCCCGTATAATAAAAAAGTGCTATAAGAACGTCTTTACCGTTTTAAATATCACCTCAAATAACGAGGATATAAAGAAAAAAACGAAAATCAGTTTTTTTTTTCAGTTTTTTTGAGCTCGAAAACATAACAATTTACGTAATTTTTTCAATGGATTATTAATTAGCATAAAATACTGCAAAACTGCCAATCCTAACCATACCCTATCTTCTAATAAGCGAGATCCCCATGGTGAGCCTCGAATTTGAAAGGGTCCGCCACAAAGTGCCGAATGCCCAAAATGCCGAATCGATATTTTGCCTAAAGTGCCGAAATTCATAGTACCCACCATGCCCAAAGTGCCGAACGACGCCAAGCGACGTCGCATCGTTCGTAAACAAAGCATCGGAGCCGAATGCGAATCGGCAATTTGGATATTTGGCACTTTATCTTCGCGTCGACGTCTTAGTAAGGCCCAAATTGCCGAATGCACGCCAATCGCACACACCTACGAGTAAGGCCCAAACCGAATATTTATGTTATAGTACGTTTAAAAACGTTTAAAACAACTACAATTTGTTTATTTTATATTAAAAAAAAAACAATCCCCAACCCTGAAACCATCTACATTCCATTGATAAATTTGTATTATCAAAAATTATTTTCACACATTAGTAAGATACATGAGGGTGTGCATTCGGCATTTTGGGCCTTACTCGTAGGTGCGTGCTAAGAGATTCTGCCGAATGACCAAGTAACGATTAGCATTCGGCTTCGACGCTTTGTTTATGATCGGTGCGACGTCGCTTCGCGTCGTTCGGCACTTTGGGCATGGTCGGTAGTATGAAATTCGGCACTTTGGGCAAAATACCGATTCGGCACTTTGGACATTCGACACTTTGGGCAGGCCCCATTTGAAACACCCTATATAATTTATAACTTTATTTATTAACTTATTTATTGCAGTTACTTCTTTTTTATTTTTTATATTTTGTATCATAATTTCTATTCCATTTTACTACTGTGGACTTCAACATCAATAAAGCATTATCTGTATTATTATTTTAAACGGAAGAAATAAGTGTGGGTGCGGGGATTTATGATTTTCAAGAAACCTTAAAAAATATCCAGTTGCAAATTTTGTTTGTAGTTTTCTATAACTGATAAGAGCATGACATTAACGTAAACTTTAAAAACGTCTGCATGTTACGAGCGAAGGTAACTGCGTTTTAAAAATTGTAAATTTCTTAACACTTTCAAACGGATTTTCGTGGTTCATGGCTTAACTATTAAAGCCCTGAATACGAAAATTAAAATTTATTGAAGACATAATCGAATAATTGAGTGCTTGTTTAAAACTCGGCCGGAATGAGGGCAGTAGGGATGAGGGGCGGTAAAGTCGAGTGTTACCCAATGGCCTGACCCAGTTTTCATGCAGTTCCTCTTGAGACTCACAAGTGAACACGTAACTGTCAGCAAAAAGTTAAAGTTTATCACCTAGACAAGCCCCGGTTATTATATATTAATACATGTACATAGTAAAATAACAAGTTTTTTTGTAATTTACAGCTAAGTCCAGTGCAGAAGACCAGAAGTGTAGTATTATATGCTGAATATTGATGTATACCAGCGGGTAATATATGAAATATGAAATAGTTATTAATTAAGAATTAATAATACGTATCATGTCGTATCGTACTTTTCCATTTTATTACATGATATTGATTTTGCGCCTCCGTTTTTTTGACCAACCTCGTCTTTTATAATGAAATAAATAATAAACGAAGTTGCTCCGTATATATTGTTTATATTATTTATTTCATTATATTAATACTCCGTAATTCGGAAAACCATCGAATATACTCGTCTTTTATGTTGGTTATGATTTGTTTAATAATATCATTCCCGCTTAGGCGGCTTCCATAAAATTATTTTTCGTTAAATTCTAAACCTGTGATGTCATTTATGTAAATCGCATAACTACACACGCATGCGCCCAAACGATCCCGCTAAACCGTGTAATCGGGCAGTTATGCGATTTCCATAAATGATGTCACAGGTTTTGCGTTACAGTTTAATCACCCCCCCCCCCCCTTCATGCACCTTTGAATTTAGTTTTGTACAATAGAACAAGTAGACTCAACTATAGACTGTCATAATTCAACCGGCTCTAACCTGTGACATCGTTTAAGAAAGCTTTATTGAAACATACATTTTGCTCGAGTATTTCTGCAAATACGTTATATTAATTTGACGATCAAACAAACCGTATAAACCGAATGCAAATATGAAGAGAAGGTTAAATACTATTTGTTAAGAGGAAATATAGTCATAATTGACGAGGGGGGCGTAGATGTGCGAATAAAACGAGGGTCCTGCCTCCCCCATAAAGACTACATAAATGTTAGAATATTCTCCGCGTGCATTATTTCCTCCCCCTGGCGTTATAATAGATACGTTCGTGTAAAATTACAGCAGTCGTTTGAATGCCTGATTTGACAACCCCCGCGTGCGCAGGCACTGTTCGCTTTTAATTTTTCATGGACACGTACTCGGCGAACAATGTGCGATTAGTGAATAAAATGCCATGAATAATAAATGCCCGCAGCGATGTAAAAAGACGAAATAGCGAACACGGGAGCTCGAATTTTTTGCACCTGTGGAACGGACGCTTATTTTCCGAGGAGACTCGCGATGCTCTATTGAAAAGAAAACTGGTTGTGGAGCGGAAATTAATTCCTGGATTTAGTATTAATAAATAACCGCGTTTTCGGTGGTTTGTTGTGTACTTTTTAAACGGTAAAGGTTTTCTTGTGTAGTTTTCTCGGAAAATACAAGTTAAGCCGTTGTTGAATATATGCGAATAAACTCTTTTCCTCTAAAGTATTTTCGTACAACTTTTACGGAAGAGAGGATGTCTTTTAGCACGTATATCAATAAATAAACTCCATCTATCAAACTCGCATACCACTACCTATTTATCAATCAATTCAACACATTTTGCTCAAAGATACCTTACAGGATTTCCAAATGCCGCTTAATAATAATAATAATAATAATCGTTTATTGCCTTCCTTAGAGGATTACTATGGGTCAGCGTCCTAGATCTTTCAGCCAAATATTAAACAAAATATATTTATTACATGGTATATTATTGATGAAATAAACAAAAAGTTTTCTGTAGCAGTAGAATTAAAAAAAAAACAACAAAATTATTCTGTCAAATGTTTTTCAATTTTTCGTCTCCAAATATCATCTTGATTTTTGAAAATTCACAACTGACGAAAACGTTATGAGATTTTAATGATTTCTACGTGAAAATGTAATACATTTAGATTAATTTAACGTAGTATTAAAACATGTTTTTGTAAAATTAACGAAATTTGCCAAAATTGCACTTGTCGACTCTTAGGTTTGAAAAATTGTTATCTTGATTTTTAAAAATGCGCAACAGCCGAACGCTTTGTTCGAATTTAATAATTCATACGTCAAAATGTAGCTTATTTAGTATAATTTACCAAAACACTATGATTATTTTCTGTAAAATTAATTAAAAATGTCAAAGTTGAACTTTTATCGATTCTTCCGTCTCTAAATATGTAATCTTGATTTTTGAAAATGGACAACTCCCAAATGCGATGTTTCATTTTAATTATTATTACGTTAAAATGTAGCAAATTTAGAATAATTTAACAAAGTATTCAAATATTTTTTGGAAAATTAACTAAAATTGACCAAAATTACACTTTTACAAATTCTTACGATTACAGGATATAACGAAATAACATGGTCAAAAGTGTCCCGAAACAAAATGAGCTGGGAGGTTAAAAATAATATTAAGGATCATTCGATATAAAAGTAGTCCCCCACCCCCTTCTCGCCCCTTGCTATAGTCAAAAACGTGTTTTTTTTGGTTTTCAATTTTCCTGTGCATCCAACTAACTTTCGACTTTCAGTAGGCATCACTACCTTAAGATAACAATGTTATCTAATGTATTTTCATAAAACGGGAATTTTTGGCGGGAAATTCGAATTTGGACAATATAAAATATCACTAAATAGCGATTATTTTAGAGGCGTTAAAAGGTGCACCTCTAGAAAAAATATATAATAGGTGTCTATTATTTCTTAACATGTGTGATTTTTTCAGAATTTTTCGAGTGGTAGAACATGGTCAAAATAATTAAAAACCGCATTTTTGACTAATTTAACCTTATTTATGACTTTCATTTTGTGGCATGTATTTTCAGAAATAAACTTATCTATTGGTACTATTTATTTTGCGTAAAAATTACTTACTTAACATTTTATATTAATTCGGCAGTAGCACCTTTCGATTTTAACGAAAAAAGTGATTTTGAATGATTTTTTTTTAAATAAATACAATAAAACGAAATGTAGCCTAAATATATGAATATTCAACCTGTTTGTTAATCTGCAAGCAAAAATTAAGCCTTACTAAGACTATAAACAAATAACTTATTGAAACAACTATTTTTTTTAGTTTTAGGTTATGGAGTTTCCCATTAAATAAGCAAAAAAAATTCTGTATCATACATCAATACAAGAAATGACCTAAAATGTGCAAATAGAAAGTTTTACAATGTATTTTTTTGTTTTGTTTGAAAGTGATAAATAAGGTTAAAATTAGTCAAAAATTCAGTTTTCAATTATTTTGGCCATGTTCTACCAGTCGGAAAATTCTGAAAAAAATCACACATATTAAGAAACAATAGGCACCCATTATATATTTTTTCTAGAGGTGTATCTTCTAACGTCTCTGAAATAATCGCTATTTGAGGATATTTTATTTTGTCAAAATTCGAATTTCCCGCCAAAAATTCCCGTTTTATGAAAATACATGAGATAATATTGTTATCTTAAGGTACTGATACCTACCGAAAGTCAAAAGTTAGTTGGATGCACAGGAAAATTAAAAACAAACAAAAAAACACGTGTTTGACTACAGCAAGGGATGGGGGGCGGGGGGTAATTTTTTGTTGAATTCGACTTTTTTATGATCCTAAACATTATTTTTAACCTCCCCGCTCATTTTATTTGGTGGCACTTTTGACCATCTTATTCCGCTATACCGTTTGTGATTTTGACTTTTGAAAATGCACAACTGCGGAACGCGTTGTGCGATTATAATGATTTTTACGTCAAAATATAGCAAATTTAGATTAATTGAACAAGGCATTAAAACATTTTTTTGTAAAATAACGAAATTTGTCAAAGTTGCACATTATTTGACTCATACGTTTCAAAAATTATCTTGATTTAAAAAAATGCGCAACAGTCAAACGCGTTGTTCAATTTTATTTGTTATAACGTCAAACTGTAGTAAATTTAGAATTCATTGACAAAGTATTTAAATATTTTTTTGTAAAATTAACTAAATTAGTCAACATTGCACTTTTTTCGACGCTTACGCCTTCAAAATTGTCATCTTGATTTTTGAGAATGCACAACTTCCGAAAGCGTTATTCGATTTGAATTATTTCTACATGATAATGTAGAAAATTTATATTTATTTAACGAAGTATTTAAACATTTTTTTGTAAAATCAACGAAATTTTTCAAAATTGCACATTTTTCAACTCATACGTTTGAAAAATTATCTTGATTTAAAAAAATGCGCAACAGCCAAACGCGTTGTTAAATTTTATTTGTTATTACGTTAAACTGTAGAAAATTTAGAATACATTAACAAAGTATTCAAATATGTTTTTGTAAAATTAACTAAATTAGTCAAAATAGCACGTTTTACGACTCTTACGCCTTCAAAATTGTCATCTTGATTTTTGAGAATGCACGACTTCCGAAAGCGTTGTTCGATTTAAATTATTTCTACGTGAAAATGTAGAAAATTTATATTAATTTAACAAAGTATTAAAACATTTTTTTTGTAAAATCAATGAAATTTGTCAAAATTGCACATTTTTCGACTCATACGTTTGAAAAATTATCTTGATATTTAAAAATGCGGGTTGTCCAATTGTATTTGTTATTGCGTTAAACTGTAGCAAATTTAGAATACATTAACAAAGTATTTAATTTTTTTTTTGTAAAATTAACTAAATTAGTCAAAAGTGCACTTTTTTCGACTCTTACACGTTCAAAATTGTCATCTTGGTTTTTGAGAATACACAACTGCGTAAGCATTGTTCGATTGTAATAATTTATACCTCAAAATGTAGCTTATTTAGTATAATTTAACAAAACATTTTTTTGTAAAAATAATTAAAAATGTCAAAGTTGAACTTTTTACGATTCTTCCGACTCAAGAAATGTGATCCTGATTTTTGAAAATGCACAACTCCCGAGCGTGTTATTCAATTTTAATTATTATTACCATTAGGAAATTTAGAATAATTTGACAAAGTATTAAAATATTTTTTTTGGAAAATTAACTAAACTTGACCAAAATTACACTTTTACAAATTCTTACGATTACAAAGGGTATAGCGAAATAAGATGGTCAAAAGTGCCCCCAAACAAAATGGGCTGGGAGGTTAAAAATAACTCTTATTTTTATTTTCTAAATCTTATTTTTGAAAATGCATATTTGCAGAACGCATTGTGCGATTATAATTTTTTAGGTCAAAATGTTGCAAATTTAGAATAATTTAACGAAGTATTAAAACATGCATTTGTAACATTAACGAAATTAGTCAAAATTACACTTTTCTCGACTCTTACGTCTCCAAAATTCTTGTCTTGATTTTTGAGAATGCACAACTGCCGAACACGTTGTTGTTCGATTTTTAATATTTCTACGGGAAAATGTAGAAAATTTATAATAATAATTTAAAAGACTATTGAAACAATTTTCTTTGTAATTAGCTAAATACTTTTTTGGACTCCAAATAAGAGATCTTGGTTTTTGAAAATTTACAAGTGCCGGAAACTTTATGCGATTTGAATGATTTCTATGTGAAAATGTAGAAAATTTAGAGAAATTTGAATAGGTATTAAAATATTGTTTTTTTAAAATTGCACTTTTTTCGATACTTACGTTTAAAAAATTGTAATCTTGATTTTTGAAAATGCTCAACTCCCAAACGCGTTATTCGATTTTAATTATTATTCCGTTAAAATTTAGCAAATTTAGAATAATTTAACAAAGTTTTTTTTAAATTAACTTAACAATATATCCATCGTTCACACAACTGTTTACCTCAAAATTCTGAACGACTGCAATAATTGTTGATTCAGACGACACTGGACAGTTATCAAAATGTATACTAAATAAGTCGGAAATAACACGCGAAAAATGTCCACCAAAACATTATAATCAGAATTTTTCCTTTGTGGTTTAAAAACCACGCATATGTTGAATTGAATGATTTTTTTGTGTCAAAAAATTTAGATGACAAACACTGACTATTTTTGAGGGTTTTATTTTCAAATATACTCCAAAACGCAAGAGCCCCAAAGTGCGAGATCTCAAAAACTGTAACAGGTAGAGAGTTGAAATTTTCATGAAAAATCACAAATAATTCAAGAACCCGACTATTGAAATTGCAATCCCCTTCGACCACCTCTTCAGAAAAAGGGTTGCCAACCCATGAAAAAAAAAATCCAATTTTTATTTTTTCCCCGATAGGCCCGGGGCTCCTCTTGGCGACCGTGAAATCTGCGATTTTCTAAGTTACCCAATCACTACAGGGTGATTTTTTGAAAAACGATTTTTGACGATGCAGAGGTTCACGCCAAAACTTTCACATCTCTCGATTTTTGAGCTGAAGAATAGGTACTGGGCTCAAAATATTCCCAATGCATTGGGACACAAAGGTTACTACAGGAAATAGGGGTGCAACCTGCGGTTGCAATCCCTCAGCCATTTTTCTAATAAATCACATTTCGGACGCTTCCGGAAAAAAGGGCGCGCTTGCCTTTATGATGACGACTTTAATTTTTATAAAGTTTTGTAGAACTAGCTCCCCTCTACATTTTATGTCTCTTACGAACTTTTGATATCTCTAAACCTCGAGGAGTTATTCAAAGAAAACCACCCCCGGTTTCAATAAAAAAATTCTAGAGCGGCTATTTTTAATCTCACGTGAGACATTTAAACGGCATGATATTTAGTATTGCATTTTGCGTCGAAAAGGTAAAGGCTATATTTTTAAGGGCGCACCGTTTACGATCTACGGCCAAATTGTTCAATTTTTTCAATTTTTTTTTCGAAAATTAAAAATCCGACGACGGCATATTAGTCGTATATTTAATCCATATCAAACATCCCTATAAAGTTTTACGATCAGATTTTTAGTTTTCGAGATATGACGTTGTATACGGAAAAGGCAAGCGAAATTTAAAGTCAAAATCACCAGCTACCTTGATTTATATTGATGGGCTACACACGGGCGACGGCGCAGCGCAGTGGAGCCGTCGTTCGTCAGCGGTAACTTTGCTCAAATTTAATAGGCTACGCACGGACGACGGCGCAGCGCAGCGGAGCCGTCGTTCGTGACTAGTTACTTTTCTTAATTTTATATTTCACTATTTCACATAAAGAACACAATTTCACATACATCAACTCAAGCTTAAAAATGGTGATGTGGCCATCATGTTACTTTTTCCGACTTGATGGTATCATTTATTTTTACGCTCTCATGGTTTATTTTCAATTTAAATCATATTTTAAATGTACATCGAGCGTTGTGTAAGCTCGGATGAAACTGACGTTTAAAACGTCAAAATTATGAAAGATGGAAAAATCATATTTTAAATTCAAAAACTCAGTTTACTCAAAAACTGAAGGGATTAAAAAAAAACTTATTCTTTATAAGTTGTTCATTTTAGTATTCTCTACAATTATTATTAACATAAATTGGAAAAGATGGAAAAATTATATTTTAAATTCAAAAACTCAGTTTACTCAAAAACTGAAGGGATTAAAAAAAAACTTATTTTTTATAAGTTGTTCATTTTAGCATTCTCTACAATTATTATTAACATAAATTTGCTGTAACTATTATCGTTTCATAATTATAAACCAAACATTTAAAAAATAATAATAAATTCTTTTCTTGAATAAAAATAATTTTATAAAAAATATTGTCAAGCAAAAGATGTTCATTTCTTTGTTTTCTTCAAAGTTTGTTTAAATGTTTTTGTGATATTTTTCATATTTAAGAAAATATTGGCAAAAAACAAAAAACAGTTAAGGTAAACGCCCACTTCCGGTGTACGAAATTTTACCAAAAGCTTTTTAGTTCTTCAAATTTTCAAATAAGACGGATGTTGAAAGTTTTATATTAATTGCTCTATTAGTTTTTGAGATACAGCGCGCCCAGACAGACACACACACAGGCACACACACACACAGACACAATTTTTTTTTTCCAGAAATTGTTGAAATTGTATCTAGGGACCCCAAAACGGATCTTTCCGTAAAAAAAATTTTTGAAAAAAAAAATTACGATCACAATACTTTCTCGTACTTCGTAACGGAGAAAGTAAAAAACTAGTTTGTTCCCTATTTTTAAGCTATATTTCATATAAAACTAAAGATAAAACAAAACCAACACTTCGAAAATAATGCTAATGGGTCTAATTTTATTCTGTCCTAATTTCAATAATAGAGATACAAACTGAAATTGAAAATTTTACATGGAAATTCCCTATGATGCGTCTTGAAACGGGACATACGGTATATTAAAACTCTGCTGTGAAATTAAAATTCTTAATATGATTTACCGGAAAAATTTTAAACAATAAAAAAAACATCATTTTAACAAAATATACTTTGAGTGACTCCCAAAAAAATATGTAAAGCAATATTTGAAAAAAACACTAAAACCTTTCTTTATCGAAAGGTGACTTTGATCAAATATTTCGTTAAGACCGTTATGAAATATCGTTATTTTATTTATATCAAAAAGATATTTTCGACTAGCATAAAGCCCTCTTCTTTCGCCAAAGTAAGAAGTAAGATAGGCCCATTTATATTCCGCCGGGGATGGGTATCGCTCCTTTTTTTTTGTGAGTGTACGCGCGCGAATATGGAACGCCATGAAACACATAATAAAGTCCCAAACAAGTAAATTGTGTTTTCTGATGTATCCGAGCCGCCATAAATCATGGGATCACCAGAACGTGGAGCTCTCAATAGGACACTAATGACGATACCCGTACCCTTCATACCCTCACCAGAGGGTATTCGAAGGGTGCGGAGCGACGCCGCCCCCGCGACTGCACAAAGCGCCGGCGAACGGGCGGTGATCAAATATCCATTGTTGAAATGTCAAGGCATTGATTAACCCTCTCCATAGCACGGTCTACTCTAATTATGTCAATTCGCAGATCTGCTATAAAAGGTATCTGTACCTTTTTGTAAGCGTATCCTCTCGCAGGGGATCGAGTATTGATCTCTACCTACACAAATTTTGAATATCTAATTTTATAATCTATAGAAACTAAAAATTATGATTTAATGATAAAGAATACACCTTTCACTCGTAATCAAATTGTATAATCGGCAAAAACTAAAAATTATGATTGAATGATAAAGACTACACCTTTCAATCGTAATCAAATTTTATAAGTTACAGAAACTAAAAATGATAATTTAATGATAAAGACTACACCTTTCAATCGTAATGAAATTGTATCGTGTGAGCCATAAAAAAATGTTTCAGAGTTGGCTGTGAGATAAATGAGGTATGTCGCATCTTATTATGGCATGAGGCTAGATTAGTTCAATTGAATTAGATTTAAAAAAATGAATTAATCTCAGACATGACAGCTATGTTTCTCTCTCTCTCTCTCTCTCTTAGGCATGGCCAACTCAGAAACAAAATGTTGTGGCTCACACCTTATAATCCACAGAAACTTCAAATTATTTAATGATAAAAACTACACCTTTCAATCGTAATCACTTTTTTAATCCACAGAATCTAAAAATTATTTAATTATAAAGACTACACCTTTCAAATGTAATCATTTTTTTTAATCGACAGAAACAAAAAACTATGATTTAATGATAAAGACTACACCTTTCAATGGTAATCATTTTTTTTAATCCACAGAAACTAAAAATTATGATGTAATGATAAAGACTACACCTTTCAACAGTAATCAAATTTTATAAACTACAGAAACTTAAAATTACGATTTAATGCTAAAATCTACACCTTTATTTCCCATAAAAAAATCGATGTAATTCTCGTATGTAAACTAACCAAAATTGCACGATTATCATCAATTATATCCAAACAATGTGCTCCGTGTTTTGCATCTCCATAAGTAAACAGTGCATATCGCGGGTCATAACCATTGTTTATATTTAGGTATTAATATGTTGCGACACGTTGTCCCAAATTATATATGTTGACACAGTGTTCGGGACGGAAGGGGTTGGCGGGGTGAGCAACAGTTTCCTTCTCTGGTAACTGGTAGCTGGATGTGCCCCAAGTTAAACAATAATTTATCAACTTGTCTGAGATAACGAATTATGTGGAGGGCAACGTAATATGAGTGCGGTTTTGTTTGTCCCCATCATTCCAGCCGCATTTATAATTACCCGTCCGTGGATGCAATTAATTTAATTACGACAAACTTCACGTTAAAAAAACATTCACAATTAAAATTATAGGGAAAATTCAGTTATATAGAGGTTTTATGCTAAATTTGTATAATTATGAATTATTGCATTGTAATAGCTGCAACTAATCGTTAATATGAAATTTATGGTGTAAATGAATGGTTGATGGAATAAATAAAACACGACTCGTCTAGCTGTCTGTGTTGTGCATAAAGAATAAATCTATCCATCAACAGTATGGTTTGACCATATAATCAAGCTTCACAAAGTCCAGAAATTATCCTGCAGTCATCACTTAAGAAACAAGGTCTGACTACCAAACTTCTTATTGCCAATCCAAGTTAATATTACGAAAATTATCACCGTGTAACCCTTACCTAATGAGATAATTTACAATAATTCGCAATCATCGCCTTACAGACAACTGAAATCAGCGCATTTATGATTTGAACTTTGCTGGATGCGCCGGGAACACACAATTTACGTCACGCGCTCGCGGTAAAACTATTTCTTATTGACGACAAAAAAATTGTGAAGTAGCCATCACGTGACCTTCTCCGATTTAATGAATGTATGTACAGTCATATTTTAAATAATAAACTTCTCTGTAGTCGCGCTAAATTTATACCTTAACAATCAGATCAAAATTATAACATAAAATATGTTCCGTATTGTGATCAACGAACTTAAAAGGTTGTGACGTGGCTATCACGTGACTTTCTCCGATTTAATAATAATAGGGTTTCTAATGAAATCATTCATATTTTTAGATTTTTCTCGAAAAATTGTATCTTATTTTCATAAATCCTTCATTTTGGCATTTTCTACATTATTGGAACACTATTCATATTTCTGTAACTAACTTACAATGTAGATCAACCGGACAATTTTCTTACATGTGCGCTTAATTTTAATTTATGTAAATTTAATAAATAAAATAGAAACAACCTTACTTATTGCAGTAAGTATTAAATAAATTCAAAAAACGAAATATAGCCTGAATATATAAATATTCAACCTGTTCGTAACTCTGCAAGCAAAATTAAGTCTTACTAAGACTATAAACAAATAACTTATTGAAACAACTACTTCCCTGGCTAGTGCCACGCCGGATATTGAATGATACAAAAGAAATTTGCGTTATTACTAGTACTAAGTGAAATAACATTGGTTTAAGATCCCTTATTTCTACCCACAGGACTAACTTGAAAAATAAAACTAAATTGAATTTGAAAACTTTAAATTATAAAATTTAATGTACATCTATAAGAAATAAATATTATTATTACTATTATGATTGTTAATTTTATATAACTTTTTTGATTTCATAATTATACATAACTAGAAAAATTATCCTTTTTAATAATAATAAAATCGTTTATTGCCCTCCTTAGAGGAATGCAATGAGCCGGCGACCTAAGTCTTTCAGCCATATCCTTTTTATTTATATTTAATCAAAAAATTTATGAAAAACATTGATAAACAAAACTTGCCACTTTTTTATTGCCTTCAACATTTGTTAAAATTTATTTCCAACAATATTAATATTAAAAAAATTATCGGAAAAAACGCTTTTCAGTTCTTCGTATTTTCGATTAAATTTTGAGTTTGAAGTTTTATTTGAAAATCTACCCTGCAGATACAGCGCACATATAGAGTCTTGGCTTCAATATTTGTCTAAATATATTTCGAATATTTTTAATAATATTTAAAAATTCATGTACAAAAAGTTTTACGTAAAGCTTTTCAGTTCTTCGTATTTTCGATGAAACTTTAAGTTTGAAGTATCATTAGAAAATTAATTCATTTTTGAGATACAGCGCCCATACAGTCACACAGTCAAAAAAAGATTTTTTCCAAAAATTGTCGGATTCTTCTCAAAATAGATATTTTATCGATTTTTTTAAATTCAGGAGCACAGTACTTTCCCGTACTTCAAAAAAAGTAAAAAAGTTAGCGTCTATTGAGTCCAATGAACAAGCGCAATTCCACCCAACAATGAATTTAAGTCATTCCAGTAGTTTATTTTAACCGAAACTCAAAAAATTGAAATTTTCATATTGATATGTTGCGAAGATAAATCGAACCTCAAAAATATCTGGAATTCTCTCCAATTGCTTATAACGTATAAAAACAATTTCTATGAAGCAAAAATTACCAAAATTTACTCAAAATTGAAAGTACTTTATGTTCGAGTAAAAATCTAAAAACACCGCTTCATTGAATTTTAAGATAACGCACAAAAACAAAAATTATATTGCATTTCTGATGCTGTACTTCTCCCCAGTCGTTTATATAATATAAAAACAATTGAGACCAAGCTGAAATTTCGAAAATTTACTTAAAATTGAACGTACTTCATGATCCAGTCAAAATAATCTTACAACAACCCTTAACTGAATTTTGAGATAATTGCACAAGAACAAAGATTATTGCAATCATGAGACTGCCCTTCTCCCCGGTCGTTTATAAAATATAAAAATAATTGCTATCAAGTTAAAATTTCGAAAATTTACCCAAAATTTAAAGTACTTTATGATCCAGTAAAAATCTGGAAACACCCCTTTACTGAATTTTGAGATAATGGCACAAGAACAAAGATAATTGCAATTCTGAGGCTGCACTCGTTTAATCGTTTATAAAATATTAAAACAATTGCTATCAAGCCGAAATTTCGAAAATTTACTCAAAATTGAAAGTACTTTATGATCCAGTAAAAATCCGGAAACACCGCTTCACTGAGTTTTAAGATAATCGCACACGAATATAAATTATTGCAATACTGGGTCTGTGCTTTTCCCCAGTCGTTTATAAAATATAAAAACAATTGCTATCAAGCTAAAAATTCCAAAAATTTACTCAAAATTGAAAATACTTTTGATCCACTAAAAATCTTCACCCTTCACTAAATTTTGAGATAATCGTTTATGAACACAGATAATTGCAATTCTGAGTCTGCGCTTTTCCCCAATAGTCCATAAAATATAAAGTTTATTCAAAATTGAAAGTATTTTATTAACCAGTAAAAATCTGAACACACTCCTTTACGGAATTTTGAGATAAACGCACAAGAACAAAAAAAATGCATTTCTGAGGCTGCTCTAATCGTTTATAAAACATAAAAAAACAATTGCTAGTAAGCTGAATTTTCAAATATTCACTCAAAAATAAAAGTACTTTGTGATAGAGTAACAATCTGAAAAACACCCCTTAATTAAATCCTGACGTAATGACACAAGAACAAAGATTATTGCAATTGTAAGACTGCGCTTCTTCTCAGTCGTTTATAAAATATAAAAACAATTGCTGTCAATCATGGTGATGCTTGCGACCGTTACTACGTGGTAATTCATTATAAAATCACTGAATAAAACACTATGTTTTTTACCACAATTTATTTGATGTATGTACAAATATTTCATATACATACATATCACGACTTAAGTTTCGACGTTTTACTGTCATTATCAAAAATTGACTTGATATGTATGTATATGAAATATTTGTACATACATCAAATAAATTGTGGTAAAAAACATAGTAAGTGTTTTATTCAGTGATTTTTTAATTGCTGTCAAGTTAAAATTTAGAAAATGTACTTAAAATTTAAAGTACTTTATGATCCAGTCAAAAGCTGGAAACACCTCTTAACTGCATTTTAAGATAATCGCGCAAGAACAAAGATAATCGCAATTCCGAGACTGCACTTCTCTCCGATCATTTATAAAATATAAAAACAATTGCTTACAGGCTGAAATTTCGAAAATTTACTGAAGATAACAAAGATAATTGCAATTCTGAGACTGCACCTCTCTCCCATCGTTTACAAAATATAAAAACAATTGCTACCAAACCGAAATTTCAAAAATTTACTCAAAATTGAAAGTACTTTAAGATTCAGTAATAATCTGAAAACACCCTTTCACTGAATTTTGAGATAATCTCACAAGAACAAAGATAATTGCAATTCTGAGACTGCACTTCTCTCCAATCGTTTATAAAATATAAAAACAATTGCTACCAAGCCGAAATTTCGAAAATTTACTTAAAATTGAAAGTACTTCAAGATTCAGTAATAATATGAAAATACCCTTTCACTGAATTTTGAGATAAACTCATGAGAACAAAGATAATTGCAATTCTGCGACTGCACTTCTCTCCCATCATTTATAAAATATTAAAACAATTGCTACCAAGCCGAAATTTCGAAAATTTACTCAAAATTGAAAGTACTTTAAGATCCAGTAATAATCTGAAAACACTCCTTCACTGAATTTTGAGATAATCTCACAAGAACAAAGATAATTGCAATTCTGAGACTGCACCTCTCTCCCATCGTTTACAAAATATAAAAACAATTGCTACCAAACCGAAATTTCAAAAATTTACTCAAAATTGAAAGTACTTTAAGATTCAGTAATAATCTGAAAACACCCTTTCACTGAATTTTGAGATAATCTCACAAGAACAAAGATAATTGCAATTGTGAGACTGCACTTCTCTCCCATCGTTTATAAAATATTAAAACAATTGCTACCAAGCCGAAATTTCGAAAATTTACTCAAAATTGAAAGTACTTTAAGAACCAGTAATAATCTGAAAACACCCCTTCACTGAATTTTGAGATAATCTCCCAAGAACAAAGATAATTGCAATTGTGAGACTGCACTTCTCTCCCATCGTTTATAAAATATTAAAACAATTGCTACCAAACCGAAATTTCGAAAATTTACTCAAAATTGAAAGTACTTTAAGAACCAGTAATAATCTGAAAACACCCCTTCACTGAATTTTGAGATAATCTCCCAAGAACAAAGATAATTGCAATTGTGAGACTGCACTTCTCTCCCATCGTTTATAAAATATTAAAACAATTGCTACCAAGCCGAAATTTCGAAAATTTACTCAAAATTGAAAGTACTTTAAGATCCAGTAATAATCTGAAAACACTCCTTCACTGAATTTTGAGATAATCTCACAAGAACAAAGATAATTGCAATTCTGAGACTGCACCTCTCTCCCATCGTTTATAAAATATAAAAACAATTGCTACCAAACCGAAATTTCAAAAATTTACTCAAAATTGAAAGTACTTTAAGATTCAGTAATAATCTGAAAACACCCTTTCACTGAATTTTGAGATAATCTCACAAGAACAAAGATAATTGCAATTGTGAGACTGCACTTCTCTCCCATCGTTTATAAAATATTAAAACAATTGCTACCAAGCCGAAATTTCGAAAATTTACTCAAAATTGAAAGTACTTTAAGAACCAGTAATAATCTGAAAACACCCCTTCACTGAATTTTGAGATAATCTCCCAAGAACAAAGATAATTGCAATTGTGAGACTGTACTTCTCTCCCATCGTTTATAAAATATTAAAACAATTGCTACCAAGCCGAAATTTCGAAAATTTACTCAAAATTGAAAATAATTTAAGAACCAGTAATAATCTGAAAACACCCCTTCACTGAATTTTGAGATAATCTCCCAAGAACAAAGATAATTGCAATTGTGAGACTGCACTTCTCTCCCATCGTTTATAAAATATTAAAACAATTGCTACCAAACCGAAATTTCGAAAATTTACTCAAAATTGAAAGTACTTTAAGATCCAGTAATAATCTGAAAACACTCCTTCACTGAATTTTGAGATAATCTCACAAGAACAAAGATAATTGCAATTGTGAGACTGCACTTCTCTCCCATCGTTTATAAAATATTAAAACAATTGCTACCAAGCCGAAATTTCGAAAAATTACTCAAAATTGAAAGTACTTTATGATTCAGTAAAACTCTCAAAATACCCCTCTATTGCATTTTAAGATAATCTCACAAGAACAAAGAAAATTGCAATTCCGAGACTGCACTTCTCTCCGATTATTTATAAAATATAAAAACAATTGCTTACAGGCTGAAATTTCGAAAATTTACTGAAAATTGAAAGTACTTTAAGATCCAGTAATAATCTGAAAACACCCCTTTACTGCATTTTGAGATAATCGCACATGAACAAAGATAATTACAATTCTGAGGCTGCACTTCTCTCTAGTCGTTTATAAAATTTAAAAACAATTGCTTACAGGCTGAAATTTCGAAAATTTACTCAAAATTTTGAAAGTACTTTATGATCCAGTAATAATCTGAAAACACTTCGTCACCGAATTTTGAGATAATCGCACAAGAACAAAGATAATTGCAATTCTGAGGCAGCACTTCTTTCCAGTCATTTATAAAATATTAAAAAAACATTGATACCAACCTGAAATTTTGAAAAATTACTAAAAATCTAAAAACACTCCTACATTGAATTTTGAGATAATTCCGCATTTTATTGCATTTCTAAGGCTGCGCTTCTCTCCAGTCGTTTATGAAATATAAAAACAATTGTTATCAAGCTGGAATTTTAAAAATATACTCAAAATTAAAAGTATTTTTTCTATTTTGCGTCTAAACCAGAGTTATTAACGCACTCATATGGATTCGTTATGGGCTCGCTTAGTGCGGTAATATCAATGTTTCAAGGTTGGCACCGTTGAAATTCAGAGCTGTTTACCTCGCTTTTTGGCGAGATAGTTTTGAGATTATGTGATGTGTGGAAATCGCAAAACTAATTCAAAATTGAAATGTCAATTATTAGTGTTACCAACCACCATACAATTTTCTAAATATGTATGGACGATTTTTTTATTTAGAAATGGAATAAAAGGGGCAAAATCTTTAACTATATAAACATGGACTGCTATTCCCCCTCTATCTCCCATATAATCACTGTTCCAAAAGTTGTCCGCCAGCTGGAGCCCGATACAAGTCCCGCCCCTGAGCGCAATTTAAAAACCGGAAAGCAAAAAGAAATATTTATTTTTTTCGCATTTGTCCATTAAAAATCTCCTCCCTCCGCTCGTCGTTTTCTAAACTTGGACGCGTGCGAAAAAATCGCGCTTATTGAACTCGTTTTTTAATATACTAAAATGATCCAGTAAAAATCTGAATACACCCCTTCACTGAATTTTAAGATAATCGCATAAGAAGAAAGATAATTGCATTTCTGAGGCTGCACTTCTCCCCAATCGCGTATAAAATATAGAAACAATTGCCGAATTAAAAAATAGTTTAATTCACACTAATAATAACGCACTATTTATTTTTATTTAATCTATAACAACTATACTCTAGCCGCGCTATGAAGGCATATAAGGCGATTAACAAAGGGTCGGAAAGGCCGCCCTCATCAGAAGTGATTGGACATTTTGTTACTTTACACTCACAGATGTTTAAACATTACTTGCTAGCCATTGGTGCACTATCGACTTCTATTTATAAATTAGGGGTTCTTAAAAAGTTACAGATAACACCTCAGATGCCTTCATAGCGCGGCCAGACTATAAATATTGAAACTATTTTTTTAACTTGTCTGAACATACACTGAATTGTGATATATTTTTATTATAAAATTGAATGAACAGATCTGAAGGATTCAAATCAAAGCAATGGGTCATTCCATTTAAAAAAATCTTCAACGACGTCAAATCCGTCAAATTTATATTTAAATTTTCTTAAGATAAGATAAGATAAGATAAGATAAAATACAACTTTATTCACATTAGCCACTACATACAGATATATTTACACATAAGGAAATATTGCAGCGGATGTGAGACGTCCAATAATTTAAGTCTAAAAATATATAAAATTTTGTATAAAAAATGGTGATGTGGCCATCATGTTACTTTCTCCGACTTGATGGTATCATTTTTAATTACCCTTTCGTGGTCTTTTTTCAATTGAAATCATATTTTAAATGTACATCGAGCGTTGTGTAAACTCGGATGAAACTGACGTTTAAAACGTCAAAATCATGAAAGGGATAAATTATACTTCAAATCCAAAAACTCAGTTTACTCAAAAACTAAAGGGATTTCGAAAAAAACTTATTCTTTATAAGTTGTTCATTTTAGTATTCTCTACAATTGTTATTAATATAAATTTGCTGTAACTATTATCGTTGTATAATTATAAACCAAAAATTAAAAAAAAATAATAAATTTTTTTCTCGAATAAAAATGATTTTATGAAAAATTTTTTCAAGCAAAAGATTTTCATTTCTTTGTTGTCTTCAAAGTTTGTTTAAATGTTTTTGTGATATTTTCCATATTTAAGAAAATATTGACAAAAAACAAAAAACAGTTAAGGTAAACGCCCACTTCCGGTGGACGAAATATCAAATTTATCAAATAAGACGGATGTTCAAAGTTTCATATCAATTGCTTTATTAGTTTTTGAGATACAGCGCGCACAGACAGACACACACACACACACACACACAGACACACACACACACACACACACACACACACACACACACACAGACACAAAATTTTTTTTTCCAGAAATTGTTGAAATGGCATCTAGGGACCCCAAAACGGATATTTCCGTAAAAAAAAATTTTGAAAAAAAAATCACGATCACAATACTTTCTCGTACTTCGTAACGGAGAAAGTAAAAACTAAAATATAAATAAATATAAATAAAAATTTCTGAAACAGTTTTGCCTGCCCCCTTACAAAAAATGCTGCGGATGCCCATGGTTATTATTGGATACTCCTATTGGCGTCATTATACATGAACGATTTATTTTTTTAGTATAATTGAAATAATTACATTATTTGTAAAGAATATCACATCTTATTTAGGAATTTATTTTCGCGTTTTTGCGATATAAAAAAAAAAACACACAATGTGCCATAACGGCTACATTTATACTTTTTCTGTAGAAGTACAGGTGACTATTGTGATCGCAAAATTACACTGGCGGAAAAAAAATTAAACACTTGAAATTCGTGAAATTTCGACCATTTTCAAACCGCCATAATTCGGCGTATTTTCAATCGATTTTGATGAATCCTTGAGGGCGAAAAACTTTGAAGTGTCTTCTTTAAACTCATGCATCCGAACTTATGCGTAAACCCTTATCCCCCCCCCCACTCGCGCCGCTGTAAAAAAAAGTTTTTTTTCTGGAAACCATGTCCAACTTTGACGTTGTCTATGGAGTTGGAAAAATTTTATCGACTCGATCCATTATAAAGGCATTAAAATTTGATCAATTCCCTATGCAGGACTTGAAGAACGAAGTTCCTACGACGATTTGGCACCAAGTTATGGCCGTTTGAAAAAAAGTGAATTTTGCGGTTTTTCTCACATTACTCTCCTACATCGCTCGTGCTTTTAAATTCTGGGGTAATGTAAAAGAAAGTAACGTTACGTCTGTCGTAACATGGTTTATTTTACCTTATTTCAATTTTTTTTATATTAAAAAAAAGTTGATTTTTTTTTCTTTTTTCTTAGGCATGTGCCATTCAGTCACATCGAATATGTAATTTTGTATTTTTAATTTTTGGGATGAATAAATGAACAAATGAATAATGTCGGACGTATACACAACAACCATGGACCCGACCGATCCCCGAAAAATCTTTCGACCGGGCTGGGATTCGAACCCACACGGCACGCGGTGTAACTATAACAAGCGCTCGCCTGTACCCACAACACCAGCACCAACGGTTTCATTAAACATTGGGGGTTTAATGAAAACCGTCAAAAAGCGAAATCATGTTTGTTTGCCAATATCTCCATAGCAACGAGTTGCGTTAAGGTACATATAACAACACTAGTGTTGTTAAAAGTACCCTAACGTTACTCGTTGCTAAAGAGTTATTGACATGTTAACATTATAGGATAAAATAAAAAATAAATTCAATTGCTCTTATTTTCAGATCTTAAAAAATTATTATCTTTAAAAATATAAAAATAAATAAAATAAAAACAAAAAAATTGCTAACTTCACAATTTTCTTTTGCTGGACATGTAAAAATGCACATTTTATTGTAATGATGATGATTTCCAACATCAGTATTGAACAAAAATTGCTAGTTCGATAAACATCGTGATTTTTTTTAAGTACGATCGTTTTGGTAATAAATTCTATGATGTATATAAGCATAAGATCAAGCATCAAAATATGATTTCATACACTTCCAGCAGAACCTATTTCCAGCCTCCGATCATCTCTCATTTTCCGTCTACTTTTCGCAAGAATCGAGTTAACTTGTTCGAAAAGTTGCAAGACCCTTACAATATTTAAGCGGGGCGGGGCGAAGGGGAGAAAATAAAAATGATGTCGCGGCTTATCGAAAATATTTACCCAAGTTTAATTAATTGCCCGAAACGGATTAGGTAATGAGAAAAGTTTTTTCTTCGTATTAAATTCCGTCGACTTTAACAAATGGCAAAATTACGTCGGGAAGAATCACATCAACATTGATTGCCCTTTTATGTTAACGCCGATGGGGAGATTGATAGTTTCACTACTTTATGCCTTGATGCATTATTTAAATGAAAACGGGTCGGTATTCTGTGGAAGGATAGGACATTGGTGGAATTAAATAATGTATTAGGTTTCGAATGTTAAACGAGATACGTTTAATTCTATTTTCGTTTGACGATTTTTATATTTATAAACAATAATCTTATAAAATGTGTAAATTTTAGATGTATTTAACTGCCTTCTCATATTTTTTTACAAAATTAGATGAGGTTAAAACAATACATTTTAAAGTCTGAAAGTCGACTGTTCAAGAAAATTTTAAATTCTTAAAATATATTTAGATTAAAATTTTTTGTAGAATTGCATTTAATCATCTAAATTAGGTCTATACTTGTGCTTTAAATAAATAAAGCAACATTTACAGGAGGAAATAGAATGGATTGAACAGGACGAAGCAAGAACGTTTTTGAGGCATAATACACGAGAATGTTATCAAGCAGCTGCATAAACCAAACAATATAAATTAAAATTGAAAAACCCTCGCCTGTCTTTATTTAATTTATGTAATGCAAACAATAAATCATTTAGGGCAAGGATTTGAGAAATTGGAATAAATAATAAAAATGATTTTGCGTATTTCCCAAAAATTAGACTAATAAGAAGTACTTTGTTTAGTACTTTAGAGCTTTCCAATAAGGGTGTTGCCATTTAAAAAAATTGAGTTGGGGTGGCTACACCCCCAGGGGTTGCTTAGTGAAGGCCATTTTTGTGGTCATACTGATTTACCCCACATACCCCAGAAACGGCTTTGAGAGATTTTTGATATCTTTTCTAGGACCATTAGACACGCTGTATATACCCTATTAATATTGTTAGTAACAATATTCACCTGCCTTTACTAAATTACAAAATGTTATTATTTAAAATATTAGAGCAGATTTTGTACGATGGCCTATAGCTACATCTGTAATTTGAATATAACACCACCTATATTTGTTTATATTTTAACACGTCGACCACTTTGTCAGTCACCGGTGACTGACAGTGAAGTATTCCGACTGGGCCGCATCAGTCATCGATGACTGACTGTGAGTACCTACTTTAAACTTACTATTTAGCGCTGTCAATCACGAAAATGAATTAAATAAACATATTCTTAGTCATTTTATAAAATAAAACTTAAAAACAAAGAAAACTTTTTTTGACATTAAAAAAAAACTTGTTGGCAGCCAATGTGTTAATATGAATCAAAATTATCTGATTTGGCAATAAAGTTCAATTTTTTTTGATATTTATTGTTATTGTTATTATTTGAAATGATATTTGGTGACAATTTTATAATTAATACTTCTTACAACAACACTATATAAATCACATGACTTGATGAAATGAACAGATACTCAGGAATAAAATAACAGTAACACACAATTCTTTTAAAAGTGACTCTAATAATAAATTTATTTCCGAAACCACATTCATGTAATACACCGTAATGAATTTGCTTTGAAGAATAAGTGCAGCGTTCCCATTTACGGTATCAAATAAGTTACAAACCATAAGGTATGACTTTATTGCGGCCGACCAAGTATAAACATTTCTCAGGTTATTTGACGGCGCACTTATATATTTTTTCATCACACAATAAGTTATAGTTATCGCCCGGTGGAATGGAGAAGCTACATAAATTCCCGAGTTAAAAGTAAGGAACGCAATAAATGTTGCCGTTACATTACTTGCTATGATGTGAGTAATTTCTTTTTATTGCTTCACCGCGAACATGCCTATGACTTTAAATAAGAATAGGAATTAAGTTTGTACATGCGATTTGGAACTTATTCCTCTTGAGCATAAAAAGTAATTTTATTTCAATGAAATATTTTTCATTGTAAAAAAATACAGTGAGATCGAAAACAAAATATAGTCAAAATGAGTCATAAACTGAAAAGCTGTGTCTTTTCTTAGTTTCTAAATTTGAAAATATTTATTGATACTGACAAAATAAAAGTTGCAGTTTGAAGTTTTTTTGGAACTAAGAAGAGATGGCTTATTTTTATTAGAAAACCTTTGAGGAACATTCCCCGATTTGATTTTTCTAATATATTGTATCAATTTTTTGTAGGATTTTGAAAGAAAATTGTTCACATTTGCTTTAACATAGATTTGATCTAACCATTATCACTCCATAATTATAGACCAAAAATGTCAAAAATTTTATCTCGAAAATCAAAGGGTTGATGAAATACACTTATCAGCAGATGTGCAGTTCTTCGCCATCTTCAACATTTAGAAATATATATATATATATATATATATATATATATATATATATATATATATATATATAAACATCTTTATTCATAGAAATAACACCTAAATCCATTTTGTTAAAAACTTGAAATCCGCTTTCCGTTGTCTGTGAGAGGGCTATCGACCGGTAGTCTTTCAAATTATTTTTGTTATTCTATATTTAAATGTAACAAAAAAAACCCTCAGTCCATTCTTCTAAATTTTACCATTTTTTGTTCAGATTGTCAAATAAAAAAATAATACGAAATGTTTGTTAAAAAAATGACAAAAACTCACAATATGCCATTCTTTCAAATAAAGTCTATTAGAGTTATGAATTTTTGAAAACATCGATAAAACGCCATTCTTTCAAATCAAGTTTAGTTTTGGTAAAAAATGAAATTATGAAAATTAGATTTTTATTTTCGAGTTCGGGAGAAAAACCGAAAAACAATTGGAAATGCTTGTTAAAAAAATTCACAAATATTAAATGAAACTCATGAAACGCCATTATTTTAAATCATGTTTAGTTTGTGACAATCTCACAATTTTTACAAGTTGCGAATTTTTGTAAAATTTGTGGTTTCGAGTATACGAGAGAAATCCAAAAATAAAATGAAATGTTTAATAAACTGCATTCCCCGAAACCCTTACATCCCACTTACATATAAACACTCGTCAGTTACATTACATCAATTCATTAATTCGAATCATGTAGACAGTTCAGCTAGCTAGCAATTTATTTTTTTTATTTTTCATAAATTATATTCAAGACAGGGCAGAAAGACCGATGGTCGATAGCCCAAACGGACATACTAACACCCACACTTAAATGTTTCTCTTTTTAATATTTGTAAATATTCAATGTTTTGTCTGAATAAAGATGTTCTCTCTCTCTCTGTTTAATAAAAAGATTCACAAAGATTAAATAAAACTCACGAAACGCCATTCTTTTATACCGAGTTTAGTTTTTGAAAATCCGTCAATTTTTATAGGAGTTACGAATTTTTAAAAAAATCGATAAACAATGAAAAATGTTTTTAAAAAAAAACCCAAACATTAAATTCAACTCAGAAAATGCCTATTTATCAAAACAAGTTTAGTTTGTAAAAATCCAACAATTTTTGCAAAAGTCATGAATCTTTAAACAAATTTGATTTCTAGTCGAGGATAAAATTTTTAAAAAATAAGAAACGTTTGTTAAAAAATTACAGAAATGAAATAAAACCGAAAGAACGCACATTATTTCAAATCAAGTTTAGTTTTTGAAAATTCGACAATTTTTATAAGAATTATGAATTTTTGAAAATTTTTGTTTTCGACTTTGGGAGAAAAGTCGAAAACCAACTAGAAATGTTTATTAAAAAAATTAAAAAAGTAAATCCAACTCACAAGATACTAATTAATTTTCACAAGAGTTACGAATTTTTGGGAAGAAATTGGTATCAAGTAGAGGATAAAAATCGAAAAAAAAAATAAGCAACGTTTCTTATAAAAATCACAAAAATTAAATAAAACTCAGGAAACGCCAATCTTTCAAATAAAGTTTGGTTTTTGAAAATCCGACAATTTTTACAATAGTTATGAATTTTTGAAAATGTTTTGTTTCCAGTTAAGAAAAATTAAAGAAAATAAGAAACGCTCACAAGAAAAAACAAAAAAATTAAAGTCAACTTGCAAAACGCCTTTTTAAAAACATGTCTATTCTGTGAAAATTCTGCAGTTCTCAAAAGATTTTTTTTAAATCTTTGATTTCGAATTTATAAAAATAATTCAAAAAAAATTTAAGCGTTCATAAAAAAAAAACACAAAAATGATGGAAACATAAAAAACACATTAATAATAATAATAATAATAATTAATTCACGGGTTTCCCATTTGTACATTAACTAAGTATAAATTAATTATGTAAACAGCAACCTAGTATGATTATAAAAGTAAAAAATAAATAAGTAATAACATTCGGAACCATAAAAAATAAACATAATTATTATAAACTAATTAACTAAAAAATCATTAACGTTAACAGAGAATAGAAAATTTTTGAAGCGCACATAGCTAGCCGAAAAAATTGGAAAAGACGTAGTCACATTAAGCTTATTACCCAACCGCATAATTCTTCCAATAGGATTGTTATATCCATAATTTGTTCTGGAGAAATTATATCTAAATACAGAGTTTGTTCTAGTTTGAACATTTGTCGCCCAAAAATTAATTATACACAACAAGTCCTGACAAATTATGCGATTGTTTAAAATGTTATAAAGGAAACACATATCTGCAAAAAATCGTCTATCAACTGGTGACTGGATATTAAGACGACTAGCTAAATGTTCATAATTTATCGAAGTTGAAGGTATTCCCCATTTGTAGGCAACATATCTTAAAAATTTTCTTTGAACTTTATTTATTTTTGTAATTAAATACAACTGATGTGGATTCCAAACAACAGAGGCATATTCTAACGTGGATCGAACAAAAGAACAGAACAGCAACTTTATGGTATCAATAGAAAAGTCTTTACCTACTCTATAAATGAATCCTAGCATTCTCATGGCTTTATTTGTGATACTATTAATGTGAGTCTGAAAATTTAATTTTGTGTTAAGTATTACCCCAAGGTCTTTTATTTCTGTAACTCGTTCCAATTGAATGTTATTTATTGTGTAATTGAAATTTAGGACTGTTTTGTTCTTTAGAAATGATATGCATTTACATTTTTTAATATTTAAGTGTAAATTGTTTTTTACGCACCAATCAAATATTGCGTTTAAATCCTGTTGCAGCAAGTTATAATCTCTGCTATTTTCTATTATTTTTTCTACATTCTTTCAAATAAAGTTTACTTTTTGAAAACCCGACAATTTTAACAAGATTTATGAATTTTTGAAACTTTTAGGTTTCGAGTTGAAGAGAAAAATCGAAAAAATGAAACTTTTATTTAAAAAAATGGTTTTGTGGCCATGATGTTACTTCCTCCGAATTGATGGTATCATTTATATTTCCGCTTTCGTGGTTTATTTTTAATTTAAATCATATTTTAAATGTACATCGAACATTTTGTAGACTCGCATGAAACTGACGTTTAAAACGTCAAAATTATCAAAGATGGAAAATTTATACTTCAAATTCAAAAAGTCAGTATATTATAAAACTAAAGCAATTTCGAAAAAACTTATTATATATACAGACACAATTTTTCTTTTCCAGAAATTGTTGAAATGGCATCTAGAGACTCCAAAACGGATATTTCCGTAAAAAAAAATTGAAAAAAATATCACGATCACAATACTTTCTCGTAGTTAACGTAACGGGGAAAGTAAAAATTGTTTACCATGTTGCTAGACATCTTAAAAATAATCGGCTGATTATGTACTCCAAACATTTTTTTTTAGCATCTCTTAGATGCTCTTTTGAGATTATAAGTGAGAATTTTCTAACGAAATGATTAATATTAAATATAAACATTTTTTTTAATCGACGGCTTGACTGAACCCCTCAAAAAACGGGCCCTAGACATTTGTCTTAGTCTATGTTACGATCCGACCCTGGTCCTCGGACATCGTAAGTGAGAAATTAAGAGAACATACAACATTAAATGATCAAACCGATATCAACAATTCAACAATTTTTTATTTCACATTTCACTGATTTCAGTCTAAATTTAATGCATTTCTTCCACCACTTACACATATTAGCATTTCAGTCAAAATTGTAAAATAAAGAAAACACTTGTTTATTTGCCTGATGAAGCCATTGTGTAATAGCAATGTCTTCACAAATAAAGAAATTAAATTCTAAACTTTGGATCGGATTTTGCTGTCTAAATTATTAAAACCGTTCAACACAATCAAACATGCGCTTGAGACAATAGAAAATGTCCAGTATATGATTATAACTTATTATTCAGCTTACCTTCGTGAAATAATGTCGCGTCACTCATCCATCCTTCAAATTTGACTTGTCACAAATTCAAAAACCAAAAATTCGAAAACAACACTCCACTGCACTGTTACAATCTTTTAACGCCGAACTCACGAATGGAACTGGATATCGTCAGGTGTGATCAACCTTATCTTTCGCGTGTCCGGTATAGAGGTAGCAAAAAACACATTCTTTCTTCGCGTTATCTACGATGCATTCACACAGCTCCGATTCGAATTAGTCATTGAAAATTGTTTGGTTCGGTAGTTTATCTTCGACCGTGAGTGAGTGTTAATATGTTAAACCTTGCAGAATACTAAAAAGTAGACGAAAATTGATTTTAATTATTAGTTAGGACGATGGTTTCGACTGTAGGTAAGTGATTAAGTTAAATTAACTGAAACATCATTCAATTAATAATTTATTATAGTTAAAGTGCATTTTTCTATTCTGTTTAATAATACCTATCGACACAAATAGCGGTGGGCAGAAAGACCATTAGGTCAATAGCTTTTTAGATGGCATATAATGGTTTACTTTAACTTTAGTTTATACATTATTCTGTTTAAATAATTTATAGTTTAACAATGTGCAATTATTTACGTACTGATCTTATAGTAAATGTCTTAGAACAAAAAGGTAAAAGATAGAGAAAATGCGATATTCAGAATTCCAATTCTCAAGTGTTAATCCTAAGAATCTAGTAAAGGGGTGTTTTCAGATTTTTACTGCATTTTGAAGAAGGATTCATTTTGAGTGAATTTGTAAAGTTTCAATGGCAATTATTTTTATATTTTTTCCGCCGCTCGAGAAAATGTAAACTGCAAAATAGCAATCAGTAATTCTATCTCAAAATGTGCTCATTAATTGTCTTAATTATTGCTGAATATTGATGAAAGATCTATTTTAAGCAAATTTAAAAAGTTCCAAGTTAATGGCAATTGTATTTTGATTTTTTCAGAAGCTCGAGAAAATGCAAACTTCAAAATTTTAATGAGTTGAATTCTCGTGTTAAAAAATAGCAATCAGTTATTTTATCTCAAAATGTGGTCATTAATTGTTTTTCAACTTTCGCTGAATTTTGAAGAAAGATGTAGTTTGAACAAATTTGAAAAGTTTCAGGTTATATATTTTTTTCAGACGCTCGAGCGAATGCAAACTTCAGAATTGGAATGAGTTGATTTCTCGTGTAAAAAAATAGCAATCAGTTATTTTATCTCAAAATGTGGTCATTAATTGCTTTTCAATTTTTGCTGAATTTTAAAGAAAGATGTAGTTTGAGCAAATTTGAAAAGTTCCAGGTTATATATTCTTTTACAGACGCTCGAGAAAATCCAAACTTCTAAATTGGAATGAGTTGACTTCTTTTGAAAATTTTGAAGTTTGCGGCAATTGTTTTTATACTTTTACAACCACTCAGAAAGTGTGTATTTTAAAATTGCTATCAATTACATTCCCGTATGTTTACTTTGGAATTTAGTGAAGAAATATTTTTAGATTTTTGCTAAATCTTAAAGAAGAAACTATTTTGTGTAAAATTTGGAAACTTTCAAGTTAAGGGCAATGGTTTTTTTTTATCAGCTCGGGAAAATGTGAACTTTAAAATTGCAATCAGTTGCGTTCTCGTGTGTTTATGTTGGAATCTGGTGATGAAATGTTTTCCAATTTTTGCTGGATATTAAAGAAGAAACCATTTTGAATGAATCTGGAAAGTTCTAAGTTAATGGCAATTGTTTTTATGTTTTTGAACCGGTCGAAAAAATGCAAACTTCACAATAGCAATGAGTTGTAATCTCGTGTATTTATCTCGAAATATGGTGAAGAAATATTTTCAGATTTTTACATCTTCTTCAAAAGGGATCCATTTTGAGTAAATTTGAAAAGTTTTAAGTTAATGGCAACTGTTTTTATTATATATGTTTTAGCCGTTCGAGAAAGTGCAAACTTCAAAATTGCAATCAGTTGTGATCTAGTGTACTTATCTCGAAATCTGGTGATGAAATGGTTTTCAAATTTTTCCTAATTATTGAAGAAGAATCTGGTTTAAGTAATTTTGAAAATTTTGTTTGCGGCAATTGTTTTTATATTTCTACTACCAGTCGCGAAAGTGTGGATTTTAAAATTGCAATCGATTGCATTCCTGTATGTCTACTTTGGAATTTAGTGAAGAAGTGTTCTTAGTTTTTTGCTGTATATTAAAGAAAAAACTATTTTGAGTAAATTTTGAAAGTTTCAAGTCAATTGTAATTGTTTTTATATATTTTTTAGCCGCTCGGGAGAATGTGAACTTCAGCATTCAAATCAGTTGTGTTTATTCAAGAATCTAAACTCTGTTCCATTTTTATTTTTAACTAAGTTGGCTCTGTTAGGGTGACAGTTTTTTAGACAATGTAAAAAGTCACTAGACTCGAAAAAATGGGTAATATTTAAAAAAAGAGACGTTATATTTTATGACAGTTGCCATCAAATTGAGTATCTTCATTGCATGATTGAAGCATTAATTTAGTTAATTTAATATATGAATTAGGCAACGTTGTTGGAAATATGACATAAAATAATTTTTTCACTGTCATCATTTTTGTTGGTGTTCATGTGTAAAACTTTATAAAATGAAACCACTACCTTCTTAGTTAAAAATAAAAATAAAGTAAATGTGTGTTTTTAGATTGTTGCTGAATTTTAAAGGATTCATTTTGAGAGAAGTTTCTAGTTAATGTCAATTGTTTTTCTATTTTTTCTTAACCGCTCATTGCGATCTCGTGTATTTATCTCTAAATTCAATTTTTGCTGAGTAGTGAAGAAGAATCCACTTTGAACGAATTTGAAAAGTTTTAAGTTAATGGCAATTGTTTTTATTTCTTTAGCCGCTCGGAAAAATATGAACAAAATTTGCAATCAGTTGCGTTCTCGTGTGTTTATGTTGGAATCTAGGGTTGAAATGTTTTCCAATTTTTGCTGAATATAAAAGAAGAAACCATTTTGAATGAATTTGGAAAGTTTTAAGTTAGTAGCAATTGTTTTTATATTGTCTTAGCTGCTAGACAAAATGCAAACTTGAAAATAGTAATCAGTTTCGTGTATTTATCTCGAAATCTGGTGAAGAAATATTTCCCATTTTTTGCTGAATATTGAAGCATCAATTTTGAGTGAATTTGAAAAGTTTCAAGTTAATTGAAATTGATTTTAATATTTTTAGCCGCTTGGGGAAATTGCAATCGGTTTACATTTTGAATGATCAAAAAATATCGTAACATGCCTATTTTACAGTTATAGCAGTGATATTTCAGCGATGCATTAATGGTATATTATTAAACGAGTGAGAAAGTTGGCCATTGCCACGAGGGTGAAGTTTGCAACACTCGCCTACGGCTCGTATTGCAATTCACACGAGTTAAGTAATAATAATATTCAATAATTACCTAAAGATTTTTCTGTTTGTATTAAATTATAACGAATAATTTTTCTATTTGGAAATTGCGGCAGTTCGCTGACAAAAAACGAATCGTAACCATAGTAACAACTAAACTGTTGGGCAATGAAACCGCTATCATTTGATTGGACATCACCTGTGGAGAAAATGATTCGGCCGAATAATGGACAACTTTCTCAATCAAAAATGATTTCACAACCTTTATATTATATAATAAGATGCGAAAAATACTACTATTTTACCTGTACATTAACATATTTTTTAGATTTTAACCATCATGTCTATTTTAATTATGCACTTATTGCTTTATTCTTTATTGTTTTTTATTTTATACATTTACATACTTGTTTATTTATCTATGTTACCACTTATGTATGTCAAATTTGGAACTTTTTCAATTGGTCGCTGCTAATCTTTTATATACAGAGTGTATTTGAAATAACGAACAGGCGTTTAAGGGCATATACACAAAATATTTGTGAACCTATTTCCGTCAAAATTTATTTGAATTTTTTTTTTGAATTTTCCTAATTTTTAGAGGTTTTTAAATATTTTGAGAACCGATGCCTTTCTCATTTAATTAGGTTTTTTTTTGTAAAAGATAAAAAAAAAGTCCTCAAGTTCATTAACGCTTAAAGAGCACTCAGATATTTCCTACGCGCTTGTTGTAATTCGATATCTAAAGCCGATGCCGTTTAAAAATTAGGTCACATTACCACTGCCCCAAACATGTTGCGTATTTTTATTCATTAACTTTAATAATTAATAGCGAGCTTTTTGTTACAGTTATAAACAAAATAATTGCCAATATTGTTTAAAAATAATATCATCTCTTTGTGGTTACGAGCCTGTTCGTTATTTCAAATACATCCTGTATAAATCCAATACTTTTAGTATTCTGTGTTATATTTACTGTTAATTTTATCTCATTATGTACTTACCAGCACTAATAAAATACTTACATTATTTTGCCCTAAAATTTTGATTTATTTGTCTAAATTTTTCATTTTTAAGTCCGAATTTTCGATTTTTTTCGTCAATGTTTTAAGTTTTGTAATCCAAGTTATTGATTTTTATGCGCGAGTTTTTAAAAAAATGTTTTCTATTATTTTCGACTTTTCGTTAAAAAAACTGTATTTTAGATATTACAACCTACATTTTTTATAACCAGACCCTAATTTTTAATATTTTGGCCTGTACATAATTTCAGCTTATTAAATTTTATATTTTTTATTTCAATTTAGGCGTTCTTTCTTTCAAGTTAAAATTTAATACTTTAACCAACTACTTATTATTCTTTATTTTTTGGTCTGAAAATTTTATTTTTAGGCCTAGATTGTTTTTGGCCCGTATTTTCAATTTTTTTGCTCCAAATTTTAAGCCTAAAGTTTTCGATTTTCGTTTTGAATTTTAGATTTTTTTTGGCGTATATCTTAGATTTTGTCACCTGAATTTTTTTTATACATCAGTATTTTCGAGTTGTTATTTTTTAATTTTGCAACCTAGATTTTTTATAATTAGACCCGAATTTTAAATTTTTTGGCCTGCATTTTCTACAAGGTTTAATTTAAATTAATTTAATTTACTTAATTTTATATTTTTGATTTTAATTCAGGCGTTGACTTATAATTTTAAGTTAATTCAGACCCGAATTTCATAATTTTAGATTATTTAATTTACAATATTTGATTTTAATTTAGGCGTTCATTTTTTGTTTCATGCTAAAATTTGACAATTACTTAAAAATATAATCGTGAGGGAGTTATTACAAGCAATTACTACTTTTTGACTTTATTGCCCGCATTTGATTTTGGCCTATATTTTAGATCTTTGGCTTGTAATTTCGATTTTTAGGTCCATATTTTTTTTTGTCTTAGGCATGTACCATTCCGTCACATCGAATATGTAATTTTGTATTTTTTAATTTTTGGGATGAATAAATGAATAATGTCAGACTTATACAGAACAACCATGGACCCGATCGAATACTTCTCGATCCCCGAAAAATTATTCGTCCGGGCTGGGATTCGAACCCACACGGCACGCGGTGCAACCGGCAGAAGCGCTCGCCTGTACCCACTACACCAACGGGCCGCCCCATATTTTTATCTTTGGGCCTAAATATTCTCTATTCTGGAAAAAATTTCGATTTGCTCGTTAACATTTTTACGCATTTTTTATTTTTAGGCATTTTCAAGTTTTCGATTTTTGGTCTAAATTTTCGTGAATGGTTGATTTTTATGCCCGATTTTTTTGGCTATTTTCGAGTTTTTTGGTTTAATTTTTTGTTTTTTTGCCCTTAATTTTTGCAACCTACAATTTTATAGGTTTTGACTTGTAGTTTCAAAGTTTTTGTTTGAATTTTAGGTATTTTTTTAAATTTCATTAATTTTGTTTTAGTGAGTTTTAATTTAAATAATAATAACACGGCCACATAATTTTTTTTAGTTTCTCTGAGGTAGATTAATAATTCCTACTGTTTTTGGGTGCGCTCAAACCGATTCTGGCATCATAATTCCTCCATCACGTCAGGAAAATTTTCTGGGCTATGGAAAAAAAAAACAAATTAACGCTCATTCGACCATGAATAGACATGGTTTAAAAAAATTGTTCCCAAACAGAAAAAATATAAAATTGCTATCTAGTAGGTAAAAAGGGTTGAAATTTACTAAATTTGCAAAAATGCGTTGGTCAAAAAATCGATAAATGTGAAAAATATCACAAAAATCAATTCTGTGAAAGTTTTACATGATGGCCACGTCACTATTATTTTTCAAAAATTGTTTAAAAAACACGAAAATCCTAATATAAGTCCCATCCTCAACAATATAATTTAATTTCACTATTTTACCTGCACCTGATACTTGAAGTAAAGCCTTATATTTTTATTGTTAAATTAATTTCTTTGAAAACCCTCCTGAAGGTTGCGACCCATGGTTTGCGCACCACTGCTCTACTGCATACAATACGTAAATATAGTTACGATAAACCAGTGACGATATTGGCTATCAAATGGTAGGCAATAGGATCTTCTAAAAATTAATACAATAAATGAATTAAAAAGCAAAAAGAAAATCTGACCCATCTGGTGGTCAATTGAGGGTTGGAAAAGATGAAAAAAAAACTCTGCGTTTAATCTCGCATCTACATGTAAGTTTCTTTTAGATGTTAAATGCTCACGCCCTTATGTTAAAGAAGGGTGTTTTAAAGTATTCATCGTGCGCAAAATCCGGCCCACTAGCCACGTGCGGTAGCGCGCCAATACTAATACGGAGGGTCCCGGGTTCGAATCCCGGTGAGGGCATGGGTGTTTGTGGATGTCTATTTCATTTAATATGAATAATACATAATCGATGTGACACCAGCCAGTAAAAAAAAATCATGCGCAAAGTGTCTGTAGGTATCCTCCAAAATTCCATATAGCACTATTCTCTATTTAATCTACAGATAAAGTTGTAAAAACGCCTCCAATCGCCAATGCGGTCATTCTTACTGGCCGATTCGAAAAATTGCGGGAAATCCGCACGTACAAATGCAAATGGTTGACGCGATAGTCAGCTGATTGCATTGTTGTAGTGTGTCAGCTGTCAGCCCCTTAAAAAATGGTAAAATAAACAAATATATATAACCGGCTTCTGTATTTCAAACTAACTACTGTTTGACAAACACTAAACAATTTGGACTTGTTCTAACAAATGGCGCCACTATTTGCGTTTGAAAAATTACATAATATGAATCAGGCTTGTGTGCAGAATATTCGGCGATTGTGGGCGTTTTTACAACTCTATTTGAAGAAAAAATAAGGTATTAAAACCTTTCTTGGGCCGCCCTTTGGTGTAGTAGGTGCAGGCGAGCTCTTGTGCCGGCTGCACCGCGTGCCGTGTGGGTTCGAATCCCAGCCCGGCCGAAAGATTTTTCGGGGATCGAGAAGTATTCGGTCGGGTCCATGGTTGTTGTGTATACGTCTCTGACATTATTCATTTATTCATTTGTTCATTTACTCATCCCAAAAAATTAAAAATACATAATTAATAACTCGATGTGACTAAATGGCCCATGCCTAAGTAAAAGAAAACCTTTCGTCACAGTCACACTTTTATTTGAAATTGAAATCTGCAATTTCAAGTAATAGTTTTGAAGAAAGGTTATTTGTGCTTTATTTTCTTAATTCAATTGAATCATAACTATGAATTAATAGTCTGTTTAATGATATAAATATTTCTATTGGTTACTTAAGACTGCATCTATTATCAATCAAAATGGTAACCCTGAACTATTTGGTCCAAAATTCATGCTTAATGTTGTTAATTTATATATTGAAAAATATCAGGCAGTCTAACGTGATCGATGTAGAATAAGTAGAAAACTACACTAGAATACAGATGCAGAAACTAGAAATTATAATATTTGAGGTGACATACTTGTATATCCAATAAACCATCTGAAAATGCATTCGAGGACAAAGTATAGGTGCCAAACGTGAACTGCAGCACAATACATCCATATATCCCGCTAATGTAACTGTATTAAGAACGTTACATCCAGCAGGTGTTCGCTTCGCAAGGAACCGTTCCCATATTCCTCGTGCCCGATGAGGATTTATCATCCTCAGGACCGCTCGTCCATTGTGCCAGTTCCTGTATATTAATGCGGCACTTTTCACGAAAAAGTCCGCTCCGGCCATCTGGACATTTATCAAATCGCTTAATTTCATCTCCCCTCGGTCGGATCATTTAATATTTAGGCAGATTTACATCGGAATTATTGTAGGACATTTGTTAGCAACCGCCCGGCTCCGGTGATTAAGCGGGCCTCGTCGGCGCCAGACGCTAATTTTAATTTCGGGGAGTGTTGAGGAAATGTCCCGTGGTCTAATTATAATTGGGTGAAGAATCTTCAATCATTCATTATGTTAAACTTAAATTTAACAAGTAATTTTATCGCGGGGGATTCATTAACACTCATTATAACTTTTTGATGTACGACCAGAAACGACCGATAAATAACCTGATCAAAGCATCCCATGAAATTTTAAAGTTCTTTAGTTTAAAATTCCTTTGCGCGTCATTTAAGTGGAAGTGAGGCTTTTAAAAATTAAATTGTGTGCAACGATAGCACAGTGTGGCCAATTAATTACCTGATTTAAGCAGCTTAGGACAGAATGTACAGGATAATATTTCCAATATTTTAAATATTCAAGAATTTAATTAGCATATAACATATATCACTATCTTTAATAATATGAACTACTAGTATTTTAATAAATTTTGAACCCAATACAATACTAATGCTTTCAATTTCTTCGCTATTATAATTTAATTCTGGGTATTCAGTGATCTAACCTGACGGACTATTGCCAAAGCAGCGCTCGTATAAGCGGTAAACAATATCAACTACAAGCGAGTAATTGTGTAACGTCCGAAGTTAGTTAATACACGTCAGTTTATCGACCACTACCTCAACCAGGCGTACTATGGCTTCCTCGAGTAATAGAACGGCATTACGTGGGTTTGTTCCGACTAACATTTTATTTTTATAGCATTCCTATTATCAATTTATTTATATTTATTTATTACAGTATTGAGTGTAGATATTTTTAACCGATTTTAATATCGACCAATACCTCAACCGGGCGTACCAAGGCTTACTCAAACAATAGTACGGCATACGTACAGTCAGAGAAAATACAAATGCGAAACTCGCTCGGCGAGGGAATGCTGCCGCATGTCGGTGCTTAATTCGGTCGAAACCAGTCAGTCCCTGCTTAAAATAGAATTATAAGGTAATAAAATTTACAAGCCTAGTTCCCTTCTCGCCCCCAAGTGATCGAGTGACGGACTCCATATCTGTGATTTTTTCATCTTCTAATTTTTGGTGCGTCATCTTCAAAAATTTGAATAACTAAAATTTTTACATTATATTGATATTTTTTTATATATTTATCAATTGAAGTGTAATTTTATTTAAAATTATTGGTAATATTTTGGTATTAATAATTTTATTTCAGTTTCGTATAAATAATCCCATTTTTGCCAAGATATGACCTTGAAACCCTCAAAAAATAAGATTTTATTTTTTTAACCACTAAAAATTATTATTATAATCTGAAAAATTCACATATATTTTTTACCCAAATAAAAGGTTATTTAGGGTATTCATGTTTTTATTAGGTTTAACCATTATTTTTTCGGCCCGAACCGATCAAATGACGGAAAATTTTATTTAGTCAATGTTCTTTCAATGTTTGGTGTGTCATCTTGAAAAATTTGAATAACTAATCTTTTTACGATATTTTGTATATATTTATCAACAATTGAGCAGCAAAATTTTATCAAATTAATAATAGAGTAACAGTATGTTTATGTTCTTTTTTTTTCATTTCAAATAGCTTATATCTTTACCAGTGGCGGCTCGTGGAACATGTTGATGGTAGAGCCACTTATATAATACTCCCCCTCCTATTTTTTTTTTTGAAGAAACAAAGAACCATTTATCTTCCAAGACCAATCGAATATTTTGGCCAAAAAATCAAAAATTTGGAACAAAACCGCCTAAGATCTAAAATATCGGCCGAAAAAATAAAACATCCTGGTTTAAAAATAAAAATGCAGACCAAAAAATTGAAAATACAAGCAAAAGAAAAATCATTTGCCATTTTCAGCACCAAATATAACTCTTTTTAGTTTAAAATAAGTTCCAACGAGAAATTCGAAAATAATTGCAAAAATTAAAATTAAAAAAAAAATCGCACAATAAACTCAATAATTCAAGTTAAGAAAATCTAAAATATAGGACAAAAAAATAAAAAATTAAGAGCTAAAATCTAAAATTCGTACCCAAAAATCAAAGTGGGAGACCGAAAAATCAAGATTTTTAACAAACGAATAGAAAATTTAAGTCGACTAAAATTGAAACCAAAACAATCGAAAATACAAAATATAGGCCAAAAAAGTAGGGCCTAATAAGGTGAAAATTTAGACAAAACATCGAAAACTCGGGCGTAAGCAGACAAAAAATCGATAATTTCTACAAACCAATCCAATATTTTGGTCAAAATAATGAAAAATAAAAAGAATTCGAATAAAAAAATCGAAAATACAGAAATGTAAAATATGGGCCAAAGAATCAAGAATCCTGATCTAAAAATTAAAAACGCAGACAAAAAATTAAAAACTAAGGTAGAAGCAAAATAATTTGCCTAAAATAAGTTTCTGATCAGAAATTCGAAAACAATAGCCAAAAAAATAAAGAAAAATCACGAAATGAAATCAATAATCCAAGTTAAAAAATCTAAAATGCAGGATAAAAAACTGGCGTAAAAATAAAAATGGTGGACCAAGGAAAGAAAAATTTTAACAGGCAAATAAAGAAAATTTTAGGGCTAAAGATAAAAGAAAATAAAAATCTACGATGTTGGCCAAAAAGTCGAAAATTTAGACAAAACATCGAAAACTCGGACCTAAAGATAATAAACGCAGACTAAACGAAAAATCAAAAATGGGGACCAAAAAAATCGAAAATTTTGTCAATAAAATCCAGAAGTTAGTAAAGAAAAATGTAGGTCAAAAGATTAAAAAAATAATAATACAAATTTGTAATGTAGGCCAGAAAGTCGAAAATTTAGACATTGCATAGAAAATTCGCCCCTAAAGATAACAAATGCAGGCTAAAAAATCGAAAATTTCAACAAACAAAACTCGAAAATACCGAAAAAAATTTAAAAAATCTCGCATATAAATCAATAATTCAGGTAATAGATATTTTAATCAAAATCAAATCGAAAATTTGGAACTAGAATTAAAATTTCGGCCCGAAAAATAAAAAATGGGGACCAAAGAATCAAAAACTTGAACAATTAAAACGAAAATTTAGGTCAAAATAAAGAATATTTAGAATATTTTAAAAAAGTCAAAAATACAAAGATAGAATATTTTGACCAAAAATATCGAAAATACGGGTCAAAAATTTAAAAATTAAAAATTCGTCGGGGAAAATAAAAAATGCGGACCAAACAGTCGAAAATTTTACCAATTAAATTTAGGCCAAAATAAATAATGTTTGGGCCTAATAATCAAAAATTTAGACAAAAAAATCGAATATACAGGTCAACAATCTAAAAAAAATCTATTTGCTGAGTACAATACTTTGTACTGATTCTGGATTCTAATCTAAGAATTTCATGAAAATTCTCCAATTTGAACCACGGTTTTGGATCTTAAACGCATAATTTGTGACTAAAAATTATAAATTTGGATTTTAATTTGATAATTATATGTAAAACCCGAAATTTGAAATATTTGATATAAGTTTTTGGCCCCTAAACGCAAAATTAGAGACTTAAAATTAAAAATTTGGATTCTAATACAAGAATTTCAATAAACATCTTGAATTTGGACCATAGAATCCATGGTTTTTAAACTCAAACTGTGTGTTGAAAAATCCAAAGTTTGTATTTTAATTTGATAATTATATGTAAAATCTCTAATTTTTAAATCCAAGTTTCTGGTCCCTAAACGCAGAACTTGAGACACAAAATCCAATATTTGGATTCAATTGATCAATTGCATTTAAAATCAGGCATTTGGAACATAAAATCCAAGTTTTTTGCCCTTAAACCCAGAATTTGAGTCCTAAAATCAAAAATTTGGATTATAAACTAGGAATGTCATGTAAAATCTCAAATTTGGACCATAGAATTCATGGTTTTGAACCTTAAACCCAAAATTTTTGCAATAAAATCCAAGATTTTGATTTTAATCCGATAATTTTATTAAAGGTTTTATTAAAATACAGGGTGTTCCATTAAAAAACACAACTTTGATATTTTAGGGCGTTTGGAACACCCTGTATAATATGAAATTAATTTTAAAAAGTAACCATAATAGACCTCTATATATCCTAAAAGACAAATTTTTTGAAAGTCATGTATTTTGGCCACAATATTCCGTGCCGTATAGCGTGAATAACCCTATATATTTCAATGTATCCTAAATTTATTTCAATTGTTGATAAATTTATAAAAATATAAAATGACCTTGAAAAATTAATCTAATTTGGTATTTTGATCTCGTGCGCCGTGGTATTCAATAATCTGCCACACGATATAAAAATTAATAACAATTTAATGTCTTTTAAAGTAAAGCTTAAACAATTTCTGGCTAAAAAGTGCTTCTATAAGTTCTCAGAATATGTAGCACACTAAATGAGCATGTAAACAATGTATGTCCGACCCTTTATTAAATTTTAATATGTTCTTATTTATTGTACTTTGTTCTTTATATTGTATTAGTTTATAACTCTTAATTGTAGTCTTATTTTAATTATTTTATTAGTTGACAATTGTATAACGGACGCTCACATCCACTACTTTGGATCAATTTTACATTATTTTTGACTATTTGTATATGGTGGCAACGTGATTTGAATAAATAATAAATAATAAATAATATATGTGATTTTTTCAGATTTTTTTAGTGGTTAAAAAATTTTTATTTGAAAAAATCGTACTTTGGGGCTTCCCGGGTCATGTCGGGGTTTTTTTGATATACGGCTTACGACTATTTTGGCTAAGGTCACAACTAATTCTCTGACTGTAGGTGCGTCTGCTTCCACTTTTATTTTATTTTTAAGCTTTTATTTATATTTATTTTGCAGTATTGAGTGTATACATTTTTATCCGATTTTGATAACACGCATGATTTCGTTATCCCGTTCTCGTCTCGTTCACAATTATGTAATACACGATCTCTCGCAGTCTTTCCCCCGAAAGGATAATCTAAACATGACATAATCCCATTCCCCGTGCACCTAAACACGAGTCTCGAAAATATATACGTCTGAAATCACTCGGGGTGGCGGCGTCGGCGTCGGCGGCGTCGGCGTCGGCGGCGTCGGCGTCTTGCTGAGAGCGCCCGCTTCGCTGCGTCTCCGCGTCACATTATATTTTCTTGGCGCGACTTGAATTATCGGAACATATTTGTCTCCCGCACAAAAATATCTCGTTCCTTTTTAAAGTCGCATTCTGCAGTTTAAAATTCCTTTACGCATCATTTAAATGAATGTGTGGCTTTTAAAAAGGAAATTTTCGCGGCTTGAAGAATATTATGGCGTTAAATTGTATTCTGTAAAGTTACCAAACGTATATTAGTAGACAGTTACTAAATTCCATTATTCGATGTCAATCAAACAATACAATTTTGGAGGTCAATTAAGCTGGCACAGGCACTTTAGCACTTGAACACAAATTTAGTGCTTTTTTTGTTGATAATCAGTTTGTTGATTTTGTTCTTCCAGCCGTTTTCGAAAAAACAATGGCTGTTTTATCTTAAGATAAAATTAGCAGAGCATATATTTTAACTGCTAATTTGTTGCTGTATGCCCGACTTTGGGTGTGCTAAAGCTTAAGACAAAATTCGCGCAGCCATTCGAAAATAACATTAAAAACAAATAAACGAAGCCATATGTTTAACCCTTTGCACTCGTATGTCGACTTTTTGTCGACACAATACGTGTAATCATTAATAAATACGAGTGCAAAGGGTTAAACTACAAATTTGTTGCTAATTTGTTGCTATATTCCCAAATTTGTTGCCATACTCTCAAATTGTTGCTCCCGCCATTAAAAAAAAAGTAGCAATTGTTTTTATATGTGGTAAATAAAACACGTGTGTTGAGAATTTTGACAAATTTTTAATGTCGAAACACTGCGACATATGTTTCGCCACACAGTGGATTCATCAGGTAGATGTGGCGGAACATATGTCGCAGTGTTTTGACATTAAAAATTTGTGAAAATTCTCAACACACGTGTTCTATTTACCACATATACAGGGTGTATTTTAAATAACGAACAGGCTCGTAACCACAAAGAGATGATATTATTTTTAAGCAATTATTTTGTTTATAACTGTAACAAAAAGCCCGCAATTAATTATTAAAGTTAATGAGTGAAAATACGCAGTGGTAATGTGACCTAATTTTTAAACGGCATCGGCTTTAGATATCGAATTACAACAAGCGCGTAGAAAATATCTGAGTGCTCTTTAAGCATCAATGAACTTGAGGACTGTTTATCTTTTACAAAAAAAAAAAAACGTTGCGATAACACTTCAAATTTCGGAAGCAAGAAATCGTATCTCGCGTTTTAAATAAACAAACACACATTCCATACAGACCTAATTAAATGAGAAAAGCTTCGGTCTCAAAATATTTACAAAATCTCGAAAAATTAGGAAAATTAAAAAAAAAATCGAATAAATTTTGACGGAAATGTGTTCACAAATATTTTGTGTGTGTGGCCTTAAATGCCTGTTCGTTATTTCAAATACACCCTATATTATGGAATTTCACCAAGTAACAGCCTCATCAATCCAATTGTTTTTATATTTTTTCAAGTCACTAAAATCATTGTATTTTCCACAATTTCACGCTCTGTTCAAATAGAATTATATCCAAATTTAGGATGAGATACTGACAGATTTGTATGGGGTCGCAATTGTTTTTATATTTTTGCGAAGTCACTTATTATTGTATTTCTCCACAATTTCACGCTCTCTTCAACGATAATTATCTCAAAATTAAAGTATGAAATGTTACCAATTTTTTTCTGGAATCGTAATCTCCAATAAACTTTGACGAGATTTCTGTAAATTCATGTCGCTGGCAATTGTTTTCAAAATTCTTCACAAGTCATTAAAATTATTACATTTACAATTGTTTTAATATTTTTTTACAAATCGGCGAAATTATTGATTTATATCTACAATTTCACGTTTGGTTCGGATGGGATTATTTCTAAATTTAGGGATGGGGTGTTTACAGATTTTTATAGAATCATAATCCCATATTAAATTTGAATAGACTTGTGTAATTTCAAGTCGATGGCAATTGTTTTTATATTTTTTATAAGTCGGTGAAATTGTTGATTTTTTCTACAATTTCACGCTCTTTTCGAATGAGATTATCTCGAAATTTAGGAATGGGTTGTTTGCAGATTTTTATAGCAGAGTATCTCGACTTCATTTTGAATAGATTAGTCAAATTTCAAGTCGATTTCAATAGAATTCATTTGGTTTAATGTAATTTAGATTGGTGTTAACTTTAATTGTTTTTAATTGTTATAAAACTAAGTCAAGTACAAACATTGTACTTGCTAAAGTGTCTTCTTCTCTACAAGCGTAAAGCATCTAGAATAAGAAACTTTAAAATTATAAGCTACGAATCAATATTTATTTTATTAATTGTATTATACCAGTTTGTAAATGATGTGTACAAAATTATTATAAATAAATCGATTATTATTATTATTATTATAGTTTTCAAATTGATTTAATTTGTTTTCTTCACAATTTCACGCTGATTGGGTTTTGTCAAAATTTTATTGATTGGGTGTTTACATATTTTTGTAGAATCGTAATCACAATTTAATTTCGAATAAATTGTGAAATTTCAAGTCGGTGGCAATCGTTTTTATATTTTCTTCAAGTCATCGAAATGATTGTGTTTGTCCACAATTCTACGTTATGTTAAGGAGATTACCTCAAAGATAAGGGATGGAGTGTTTATACACAGTGGGCAAAAAAAACGGTACAAATTGGAAACATTCATATTTTCAATAATAATTAACGCAATTAATATTGCATTGAAAAACAAAATGTTTTCACTTTATTTTAAGAATAATGTAACTAACAACAAATGTAGCTAGTGTTGATAGGCTGAAAGACTTCGGTTGATGTAGCATTTGTAGCTCTTATGAGTTTTAATAAACTGTATTTATTATTATTATTTGTTTACGCTTTGTAGATACTACTTCATCTTATACAGGGCGCCCGGATTTCGTAGGGATAACATGGGCAACTTCTGTATTTGAAGAGATAGAGAGATGGTCAAATTAGCAAAAAGGTGCAGGTTTGAGAGCTCATTACGAATCCACCCCCAAATCTCACTTGTCATGGCGCACTTGTTCAAAATAAAAATAGGAACAAAATCTCCCAATTTCTTTCATTTGCCGTAACTTCCCTGCTATCCAAGATACCGAGATGCGGCTTGAACCAATTTGCATGGCAATTTTAACACTTTCATTGGCACTTCATAAAACCAATTGGATTTGTGCAATTTTTTAGTATTCTAACAGAAGTTGCTCATGTTGTCCCTGCGAAATGTATACGGGTGTTTCAAAATTCATGCACCAAAAATTTTCTGCGTACTCCTTGTAGATAAAAAGAAAAAAAACCCTTATGACAAATCTCGATTTTCCACAAAATAACATGGATTAAATCCCTTTGCAGAAATATTAAAGAGACGCCAATGCTCCCATTCATGAATAGTTTCGTTCGCTCGTAGAAAGGCGAGAACATCGCCGTACACGTTCGCGCTCGCCTGGTCTCGGGTCTTCGTCTCGAGCTTGTACTGCCGGCATTAGATAAACAAACGGTGTGGATTTTAGTGTTTATGCAGCACGCAAATTAGGTCAATGTACCATCGAGTTATTTAGAAGTAAATGTCGTGTCAGTCAGTACAAATTTTCGTGATTATCAAACGGTATTAACGCCATAATTACCAACTCAGTTTACAAGCAGAAACTAACTGAATTCTTTTTCGGTTTTTCACCGTCTTCAATTGATGGGGGTGAATTTGTAGAGGGCATTGATTGGTCAAACTGTGCAGCCCCATCGTCGCCCTTGGAATTTTTAAAACCGATTTGTATCTTCGAGGAAACACACATGTTTTTACGGACTTTCTAAAAATGTGTTATTCCAAATAGGGTCTTGGCCTTGGGTAACAAAGGAATATCATTTTACAGCACCTATCCCCCGTGATTTTAAGTAATAGGACGGCAAGGGATACAATTGTACAGCAATAAAAATGCACAAGTGTAGGAAGCCGCCAGGAACAATAAAAAAAAATGCATAATAAATAAGATGAACTTGAAATTTGTGCGTCGGTTTTATTAAGCCTCACCGTACTGTTTATGTTAAGATCAAATTTCAACAGCCCGCTCGAAATTAGGTCACCATTCATTCATGCGTCCACACTTAAAATCGGCACCGTGTGTTTTTATACAAGCAAACGAAAGTATTCATTGATAGATGAACAGTGGCGTCTCTTAAATATTTCTGCGAGGGGGTTTAATCCATGTTATTTTGTGGAAAATCGAGATTTGTCATAAGGGTTTTTTTTCTTTTTATCTACGAGGAGTACGCAGAAAATTTTTGGTGCATGAATTTTGAAACACCCTGTATACAAATTGAGCTTTTCGTTTTTATGTTAATTATTTAAAAAATAGTAATAACTCACGAAGATGCATGGAAGTATAAAACTACCGTTTCTTTAGCCCACTATGTATATTTTTATAGTAGCGTCATCCCGAATAAATTTTAAATCGTTTTGTAAAATTTTAAGTCGATAGCAGTCCTTTCATATTTTCTTAGGGCGCGGAAATAATTGCATTGTACTCACAATTTCGCGCTCGGTCCGAATTTGAGGAAAGGGATGCTTTCAGTTTTTTTTTTTTTTGTAGAAACGTAATCTTGAATGAATTTTGAGTAGATTAGTGAACTTTCAAATCTATGGAAATTGTTTTTATATTTTCTCTAAGCCATTGAAATTATTGTATTTTTCCACACAACCACGTTCAGTTCGAAAGTTTGGGATGTGGAGATTTTTATAGTGTCATAATTTTGAAAGTTTTAAGTCGATGGAAATTATTTTTATATTATTTTTAAGCCAAGTAGTTTTCCACAATTCCACATTCGGTTCGAATGGAATCAAAATTAAAGGATAGGGACTGTTAAAAGAAAGAGAGAGATATATCTATTGATCTCAACAGCGGTCTTTCGGCCACTGTTAATAGATTTTTGTAGAATCGTAATTCTACACTACATAAGTAGTAAGTAGTATACACCGTGTCCAAGATAAGAATGCACAGCATGGGGATCTTGGAAACGGTAAAATATACAGGGTGACTTAAATTAGGAAAAAGTTGCACTATTCAGAGTATGTTTATATGCCGATCGCAGAAATTCATGATTGTTTATCGTTTTAGAAATTTTCCAAAAAAAAATGCAATTTTTTGGATTTTTGATTTTTCCAATTTTTGTATTTATTTTAAAAGATATTAAAAAACTCATGGCACTTTGTCATTGCCACTTTTTAATCTCTACAAAATGGCGTCTTCAAATTTTTTATCCGCTGTTTCATCTCCGAGAAATCATGATCTACTTCATTTTTTTATATGGCCACAAAAGTAGGAACACCTTGTATACGGTAAAATTTTTTATTACAAATTTAACAATGTATCACACATAATGCTTCTTAAGCTAAAAAAACAGAGAAAAATAAATTTTAATATTAAGTAGGCGTTTAAATAGTATCCATTGGAACAATTGCAATATATATACAAAAATATGTTAAATTTTTAAGCAAACATTAATATTGTTTATACTGGAGGCTTCTACTTCGTTATACATTTTAAATATTATAATAAAACACTTTTAACTTTGTTTTGTATAACGTATATATTTATTTTTCGGTAATACAATTACCATTTTCAAACAAGAAGTGTTTTAAAAACCGATTTATAAAGGTATATATACAGGTAAGATACAGATAAAAACTAATTATACAAGGGCTTTGAAAATAGGGGTGTAAATTAGGTCAAGCTGGTCGTTCAGTATAGGGATTTCCGGATTAGCGCGCATTTTGAGAAATTCCAGGGACTCTAGTAAATCCATTTTTTGACCTTTCTTTGCAATATGTATAACGGCAAAAATTGATTTATCATGTTACATAAGGCGGAAAGATCATTGGTGTTCTTTAAGTCTAGTACTGAATTTTCGACCAGTTTGTCCAATAAAACATTAATATTTAATTTTTAGTTTTCCTATAAAAAACAGCATATATTTGATTTAAATAAATAAAAAACCTATAAGGCGCCCCCTTATGCAGCACTTGCATCGTGCCTTGGGCCGGCCCTGATTGTGACATTTCATAAGTAATTTATTTGATCTGGTAAATACGCTATTAAATAATACTTTGATATTAGCGTATATTGACTAAATTACTTAATAAATGATCTCATGGCAAAAGGCCCAAAAAGTCAAAAAACTTCGGAGTGGGCCAAGAGGTTAGATTTTAAAAAGAAGCGTCTGACGTTATATTTCTAGTTCTGATTAAATTTAACGTTTGTACTCTCTTTTTATAGGCTGGCTTCAAAAATTTAAAGCTGCACTAAAAATAGAGATGTAATTAAAGCAGAATTCTTAGTGTAGCTTTAAATTGTGAAGCCAAACCATAAAAGGAGCGTACAAACGTCTTTAATTAGAACCAGTAAATAGGGATGGATGAAAATACTGAGAGGTCTAAAAAGAAGTGTGGTCTAAAATGAGAGGAAATAGGTCCTTTGTAAAGTTACATTCCACGTAAGCAACATAATTTAATCGTTATATTTTATTATTACATGGCATTCTCGTAAATACTAAACGAATATTTATAGGACGTGGCAGCGATCGCTAGTCGGGTAAAACTGCGGGTTGAAATTGAATTTAAGAAAAGTTGCGGTCGACGTGCATCCCCCGCATATATGCACGGTTAGGTCCTAAAAGCGCAATTTCAGTGTTCGGAGTAAAAGCCGGCCGTTATCTGCCGGTATTCTATTTAGAGCTTTTAAAAGTCGGTTATAAACGGAACACAATGTAGATGCATTAGTGAAATTACATTGGAAAATTTCAGAATTTACGTGTGCGGGTGTCCCTTTTTCCACCCGACCGTTGTGTGCTTAAGTCGCATCAATATCAATTACCAACCCCCTGCAAGGATTGTTTAATATGGTAATGTGCATTAGGTATTTATACTATCGTCGGAATTATTTCTGCAGACGTGCACAAATATCGCATGCCCGGACTCTAGATTTAATGTTGACAAGGGTACTCTCTTACGGGGTAAGCAACCCTTATCTGACCCGCTAGATAGAGAAACGCCGCAACTAAATATACCCGAATAATATATACATGCATACAAATGAAATTATACACAGCACACATTCCATCCACCAACCACCAACCCCCTCTGCACACACACACATACGTATACACACACTATTTATGAATTCTGGCCACCGTTTTATCACCCGCCGTGTCCCGTTTAATGCGGCCGAGGCATTAATGAAATTTATGTATTTTATATTAAAACACGACACAAATAAATAATTGGGTCAAATTTAATCCCGGATATAATCATGAGCTTCATTGCGATCCGTGCTACGCAAATATTATATCATGCAATTGTACTATTAGTTCGTTTCATATATTTAATTATAAAATTTTAACACTGTTTTTATTACAACCGTTATATTGTTTTTTTTTTTATTAGTACAACTGAATGATACGATAATGAACATCGAATTCATAACTGCAAACGTTTTTTGTTTTATTATAATAAAACACTTTTAACTTTGTTTTGTATAGTTTATATATTTATTTTTGTGACTTAAGTTTCGGTAATACAATTACCATTTTCAAACAAGAAGTGTTTTAAAAACCGATTTACAAAGGTAATTGTTTTTAATTTTAAAAGTTTGATTTAAGCCAATGAAATAATTGTTATCTTATTTGCACATGCAAGTAAACTTTCTAGAATGTTGTAAATTCATTGTATATTAACTTCTGGGTGTTAATAAATTTAAAAAAAAACTCAATTCTTATAAGAAGAACTCCTGAAAGGGAGAACAGGAACTTTATTCACATTTAATGTATGTGTACCGACGTAAATAAATTGTTATTATTATTTTTTATATATCCATATCCTGGGTAACGAAAACTGATTTTTCTTTACAACTGCCTTGATCCTCAGACTTTCCTTGCTCCAAGTAACCCTACAGTATACACTAGCGGCGAGAAGTTAACCATGAATTTCTCGGCGCATCCACCATCGTCTCTATTATAGACCAATCTCTATAAAATATTCATTATAGCTGTTAGGATGTAGCTATAGACCACATTATTGCACCAAAGTATTAAAGCATATCTAACAAACAATAGCAAATAATTCTTTTGAAATTTTCTGCAAAACTCGTATTTCTAAAATGAACCATTATTTTCAACAATAATACACCACAGTTGAAAATATTACTATTATATATTGCTAATTACATTTATGTAAAAAAATCAATATATATAGCGCTAAATGGCGAATTTTAGAAATTTTATTCCTCTCGTATCCATAGACATCGATCGATTAATGGTATATTATTAAACGAGTGAGAAAGTTGACCATTGCCACCCGAGTGTTCACGAGTTTAATACTATACTTTTTCGCATCATATTAAATAATTACCTAAAGATTTTTCTGTTTGTATTAAATTATAACGAATAATTTTTCTATTTAGAAATTGCGGCAATTCGCTGACAAAAAACTAATCGTAACCATAGTAACAACTAAACTATTGGGTAATGAAACCGCTATCATTTGATTGGACGTCACCTGTGGAGAAAATGATTCCGCCGAATAATGGACAACTTTCTCAATCAAAAACGATTTAACAACGTTTATATTACTTAATAAGATGCGAAAAAAAATAGTTCTCTATTTCTGAAGGTCACTATTTAAATTGCTTATTACATGTTGCTTTATAGATTAATCTAAAATAAACCTGAACGTATGCAGCGCCAAATTTTTTGAAATTTTAGTCTTCGGATATCCATGGATTTTGATCGATTAAAAAATTAATTAGTTCGCCATTTCTGCAGGTCACTATAAACAAATTATTTTGGCACTTACATTTTCTTGAAATTTTAGTCTTCGCATATCCGCGAACAAGGATCGATTAAAAAAATAATTAGTTCTCCATTTCTGCAGGTCACTATAAACAAATTATTTTAAGTTGTTTTTAAAGGGCACTACAAATAAATCAATTCAAATTATCTATTGGCTATTTTTTCTTATATTTTCACGAAAAAAATTAAATTTTAATCACTCCAAACGGGAGTTATATACAGGGTGTGTCAGAGCTCTGGCAACGGTCAATCACGTACTTATTTGTCAAAATTTTGAAAAATGTTTTATACGAAAGTTGTGCAGAATAGTAAGCTCCATGCCCTAAAAATATTTAAATTTATACAGGGTGTTTCATAACAAAGTTACAGACCAAACTTATGTTTTTTTTTAATGGAACACTCTGTATACTTTAGCATTTTTGGATTCCTCCTAAAAAAATCTAATGTAAACTGAGTGTACCTGAATTCTGATAGACCCAAAATATCATTTGCATTTTTACATTTATCTTTAAGTAGTATGGTGTTTTTGGTGAATAAAGTATGTCATGTGGACTTTTATTTATAAAAATTCCACTTCCGGTTTAACCGGAAATTACATTAATTTTTCTATATCAAATGGAACACTCTGTATATTTATACATAATTTAATTTGTCTTCAAATTCTGAGTTTATAGTTTATAGACGTATCACAAGTGACCTTTTGGTGGTTAGTTTCTGATTTAAATTTAATTTAAATTTGAACCAAAAGCTAACAACCAAATGGTCACCTATGATACATCTATGAACTCAGAAGACAGAGAGACAAAGTAAATTATGTAAACATATACGGGGTGTTCCTTTAAAAATAGAAAAGTTAAGGTAATTTCCGGTTAAACTGGAAATTGAATTTTTATTAAAAGTCCACATGTTGACTAATTTTATTCTCTAAAAACACCACACTAAATTTCATCAAGATATACAGGGTGTCCCATTTTAAATTGCCACCCCAAATATCTCGAAACCTGAGCAACACGGAAAAAAATGTTTCCGATAAAAGTTTTAGGGTTCGGAGGGGAACATATGCTGGTGACCATGAAAATGAACTTGGCGTTCATTTTCAAGGTCAAACGAAGGTCAACTTTGATTTTTCAAATAGAACTCCCTATATTTTATTACGGGATCATATTCTAGGGAAAAAAATACAAACTTTTTGTAGGAAATGTTTTTTCTAAATGCTTTTTTTAGGAGTTTTTTCACGAATTTTGTCCGTCATGTTGTTTGAAATCTCAGATGAATCCAGGCATTTTCGTTTTTCAAAATTTGTTAAGAAATATAGTCATCATGTTACTTTCTCTGATTTGATGGAATAAAAGAGATTTTTATGATACATTTCACATTTATCGATTTTTTTCCAGAATTTAGTGGGATTTCGATAACTATTTCTTGTTGGCCAATATGAAAATATTCAACGCAATTTGCCTGGAAACAAAATGTCATCACTCTGAACTTGAATGTAATATTCACCTCGTGATTAAACAATTTTTTAAATACACTTAGAAATTACATATTTTTAACATCAAAAAAAATAATTGATGCACCTTGCTTGAGCACAAACTGGCAGTACTCTAAACTGGAATTTGATTAAGTGAAACGTGCACGTCGTGATTAAAAAAACCTCCCATTTTTCGAATGATCTCAGAAATAATATATTTTTGACATATCAAAAAATAATTGACGCACCTTGTTTGTAAACAAAATGGCGGCACTCACTAAACTTTTGAGTGACTGAAATGTGCAGCTCATGACTAAAGAATTTCTAGAAATAGCATCGCACGTGGAATTACCTTCAAATTTTTCAAGTGCCCTCAGTAATGACATATTTTTGACATATCACAAAATAATAGACGCACCTTGCTTGTAAACAAAACCGCGGCACTCTGAACTTGAATTTGAGTGAGTGAAATGTGCATCTTGTGATTAAAAAAAATCTAAAAATCTAAAAATATCATCCTACGCGGAATTTGTCAAACGCGCAAAGAAATGACATATTTTTTACATATCATATCATTAGTTATGTAAGTTGTGTAATTTAGAATTTTTAATTATCTAGTTTATTTGTTACCCTGTATTGGATCTTCCGTTGGGCAATAAAGTTATTATTATTATTATTATATCAAATAATAACTGACGGCTCATCGCGTTGCTTGATTTGCTCCCGCACCTTTGATGCGAATGCCATGGATAAAGCATGAATCACAACCTGGATTTATCTGAGATTTCAAACAACATGACGGACAATATTCGTGAAAAAACTCTGAAAAAAAGTATTTTCGAAAAAAACGTTTCCTGCAAAAAGTTTGTATTTTTTTCACATAGAATACGATCCCGTAATAAAAAAGAGGGGGTTCCATTTAAAAAAATCAAAGTTCACCTTTGTTTGACCTTGAAAATTAAAACCAAGGTCATTTTCATGGTCACAAGCATATGTCCACCGCCGAACCCTGCAACTTTCATCTGAAACATTTGTTGCCATGTTGCTCAGGTTTCGAGATATTTGGGGTGGAAATTTAAAATGGGACACCCAGTGTGTAAAAATTCAAATGATATTTGTAGTCTACCTGAATTCAGTTACACCCGGTATATTCAGGACTTATTTTAGGACTTTTTTCGGGAGTCCAAGGACTTTTTTCAAAACTATTTTTTGAACTTTCTTCGGGACTTTTTTCAACTCTCTTTAGGATTTTTTTCAGGATAATCTTTTTCAGAACTTTTTTTAGGAGCTTTTTATGGAACATTTTCTAGGATTATTTAATTGCATTTTTCAGGACTTTTTTTTTTAAGACTTCTTTCCTCAGGACTTTAAAGACTCTTTCAGGACATTGTTTTCGGAACTTTTTGAAGGACCTATTTCGTGACCTATTTCAAAACTTTTTTCAGGTTCCTTTTTAGGACAAATTTCAAGACTTTTTCAGGATTTCTTCCTCAAAATTTTTTTCCAGATTTTTTTCTGGACTTTCTTTTCATGGCTGTTTTTAGGACAATTTTTTCTGATTTTTTTTTTCAGTAGTTTTTTTGGGTATTTTTCAAGGATCTTTAAAGAATTTTTTTAAAGACTTTATTTTAAAGAGCCTTCTTTCAGAATTTCTTTCAGGACTTTTTGTTAGAACAATTTTCTTTCAGGACTTTTTTTCTGGACATTTTCCGGTTTTTTTAGAACATTTTTTCAAGGCCCTTTACTGGAGATTTTTCGGAACCGTTTAAAGGAATTTTTTAGTACTTTTTTTCAGGATATTTTTGTCAAGATTTTTTTTTTAAATGTCAGTCATGCCAAACGACATTTTTTATTTTATTTTAGTGTTTACGTATTTGTGCATATTGATCTATTAAATAATTAATTATAGTACGCTATTACTGAAAAGTACTAAAAACAAATTATTATAAGTTGCTTATTACATATTGCTTTATACGTTTATGTTAGAAACCCAAACGTATGCTGCGCCAAACGGTATTTATAAATTTTTGAAATGAGAGTCTTTGCGAATCCGTGAACAGAGATCGATTAAAAAAATTAATTACTTACTTTGTTAGGTAAAATTGTCTGTTGGTTATTGCTTCTCATATTTATGTATAAAAAAGTCGAGTGTATGTAGCGCCAAACGGCACGTATAGTTTTTTTAAGATTTTAGTCCTCTCGTATTCGTGGACATTTGTCGATTAAAAAAATTATTACTTGGTTGTTTTTGAAGGGCACTATAAATAAATTAATTTAAATTATGTATTCGTTATTGCTTCTTATATTTTTGTGATAAAATTAAATGTTTGTCACCCCAAACGGCAGTTATAATTTTTTTTCTAATTTTAGAGTTCACGTATCTGTGGATATCGATCGATTAAGGAAATCATGAGTTCGCTATTTCCGAAGAGTACTATAAACAAATTATTGTAAGTTGCTTTATAGATTTATGGTAAAAACTCGAACATATAAGGCGCCAAATATCACTTATGAATTTTTAAAATTGTAGTCCCTGTGAATCCGTGAACAGAGATTGATTCAAAAATTAATTACTTCGTTATATCTGAGAGACACTATAAACAAATTAATGTAAGTTGTCTATTACGTGTTGCTTATTATATTTATGTAAAAAAAACTAATGTATGTAGCACTAAACGGCACTTTTTGAGATTTTGTTCCTCACGTATTGGTAGACATTGATCGCGATTAAAAAATGAATTATTTGGTTGTTGAAATAAATTAGTTTTAGTTATTTATTGGTTATTGTTTGTTAGATGTATGTAAAAAAATAAATGTAAGTAGCGCTAAACGGCAGTTATATTTTGTTAACTGTTGAATATAAAGATTAATTTCAAAAATGCATTCCCTCCCTAGATTTGACGAAAATTTGAAACAAATGTTTTTTTTAGTAGGAAATTTCTTAATATGTTTGTGTAAACATTTGGGCTGGGGCTATACCCAAAGAGCTCTGAATAATATTTAAGATTGGTCATCATTCTGTGGCAGGAACTTCTCGTCGCTGCATACAATTATTAACTACTTAATTACAAAAACTACGAGATCCGTTAGATAATCAAACTAGTAGGATGTTCTCTCCACAATGTGACAATTTTCGAGAAATTAAATTAAAACCTTTTAAACCGCGACACATACGTTTGTTATTTTTTTTTGTTTGATTAGAAAAGATAACCAGTAGCTCAATTTGAATTGGAAATGGAGGATGGTGGGTGGGCCTTATCCTACAATCCAACCGGTTGAAGACAAACCATCATTTCTGCGAACGAAATAGTTTTTAACTTGTTGTTATGTTATTTATTTCTTCGCACTTAAGCAACCCTTGTTTTCTGTACAACTATTTTGATTATAGGCAAGGGTCCACCCGGCATCTGTCTTTTCAAATTCAACTTACTGGTTATCTTTGTCAATCAAACTCCGTCTCGCGGTATAAACAGTTTTAATTTAATTTTTCGTAAATGCCGTAGAGATAAAATGCTACTAGTTTGATTAACTAATGGATCTATGGATAAAATTGAAGTACATTTGTGTACAGACAATAGATGTCGTCGTGATGGTGTATCTATTCTAATTTATTTTTAAAATACATTTTAAGCAGTTTATTGGCAGGAAAAATATGTTTTCTCCAAGAAAAGTGTTGTGTATAAAACTGGGTTATATACAGAGCCGCACAAAAAAACACCGTTATCCTAATCACTTTTCCAGGCGATAACATCGGCGTGTAAGCGGGACGAGAGGGTGGATGAAATCCTTAGAAAACCGCTGAAAGTAGAGCCTGAAAACATTTTATTTCCAGCCCGACATTCTGTAGCACGTATAAAGGCAATTCAATGGTTTTTTTTTCGGAATATAATCCACAATATTATTCAATGTTACAATATAATAATAATAATAATAATAATTCTTATACTATGTAATTTCTGTCCTATTTAAAAAAAAATATTTTTAACAAATAAACTGGCCATTGTTTATTCAGTACAAGACAAATGGAATATTTATTGGTCTATCATATTGTTCATTTGCAACATTGGACAAGTTCTGTATTTTAAGTACAATAAAACGTTATTATTAAATTTTAACTTTAAAGGCTTTTCAATTTAAAAATGATAATCCTTTTAATTCTTCAGAATGTCAAAGATTGCATTCTACTTTTTTTAAATACAAGTGCCCACAAGGATAGTCACAAACAATGGCAGATATTTCCGTTGATATTTATAAAAGGGGTGTTAATTCATTAATTTAATTTGTAATCTGATTTAATAAGCGGGAAATTAATTGTCACAATAATTAATTTTAAAATACGAAATTTGCGATGAAGTAATAATTTTGCCAGCCAACAAACATTTAGCAGCCTTCTATAAAAAAAAAAATAAGGACGGAGACAACACATTTATTGAGATACTTTTATAAATGATCTCAACAGGAAATCGACCAGAGGCCAAGCCCATAAAAAATCAATTTTGTAATAACATTTTATTGCATTAATGAAGTTAATGAATAGTAATTTACGATACAAGTATGAAGGTTTTTACATTATGAGAGAAAAGATTGAAAGCACGAGTGACGTAGGAGTTACGTGTGTCGTAACCCGGTTTATTTTTATCCTATTTCAATGTTTAATGAAAACCGTCAAAAGGCGGAATCATGTTTGTTGTCCAATATCTCCAAAGCAACGTTGCGTTAAGACACATATAGCAACACTAGTGTTGTTAAGAATTTCTTAAATACAGTAGTGTTATTAAAGGTACCTTAACGTTACTCGTTGCTAAGGAGTTATTGGCATGTTAACATTATAGGATAAAATAAAAAAAAATATATTGGAACTGATTATTACTTGTTAAAGTAACATATTGTAACGACCAACAAAAATGATCTTCAGTTTTAAAACAGTTCCGACCTTGACCTGGATTCTGTTCTCTGGCTATCATTTCTTAATTTACTGAAGTGTTGTTGTTTTATATTTCTACTAAAGCAAAAAGTGCAAATTTTGAAAATTTGTGGTTGTGGAAACTATTTTTATTTTATCTAATCGGTGAACCTTTGAATGACGAAAGCTCTGTTTCCTAATTTACCGAATGAATCTATTCAGATTTCACTTTACTTTAGAAATTGATTAGTTTACAAGTTTATGGTCACAAATTACTGAACATTTTGATGAATGAAAATCGATCAAACCATTATTGCCAATAAAAACCGCGCAAATAGATTAAATATTTAATCTTTATTTAAAACATTAGTTATTCTCTGAAGTTTAAAATTCTCCTTGGGTCCCAGACGTTGCTTTGTCTGCCCCAAGCTCCGCATCCGTCTGTTATTTAGAGTTTTGACTGTGAGTGGAAAGTTGGGAAATGCTCTATCCCGAGATTTATTATTAACCCCGGCTACAAAGGCAGCCGCAGCACGGCTAAAAGGCAAGTTGAGATTAATGCGATCATAATTGTTCCACGTTCCACACAGAAAAAAAAAACAGAAGATATTGCGTCCCTTTGGCTGCATGTTTCCAATTTGCGTCCTCCGCCCCGTTTCGGAAGAACTGACTTCCTCATTAATCATCAGCCCCCGCGGAGCACCCGGAGGTATTAATGAAAAACCAGCCTCTCCCACAATACCATCTATGTAATCAATACCACCCACATTTAATTAATAACCAGCGCTCTTTCCACTTGTTACCGGATGAAAAATTAACACCGACCGTGGTAATCCCCTAATTCTTATTTTGTTGTTTTTCCGGGTGCTCGCTGTATTTGTGTTTGCTTTCCATCGGCTGTGTTATAATTGGATACGCTTTTTATTTACACGTCCTGCAGCCTACATTCAACTTGATATTGATTTTCAGTTCCCTTTTCAGTATCTCGTTTTTATTTGGGCCGCTATTAAAATCGTCCCCGCTCGCCGAAACGCGAACGTAAATTATCGAGAGGGATGAATTATCGGCCGCTGTCGCAATTATCATTTGTTTAATTAATTATTGAATGTTTGTAGGTCGCCTCGCTTGTATTTGCTCTGTAATTATCGGCGGGTAATTTATTAATTAACATAAAATTTAATGCTGGGCGTAATTAAGTTTCTTCTCGTTATGACCGGCGTCAATTATACTCATTTGTAGTGTTGAATTAACTACGGCGGGAAATTCGTTATTTATATTAAATTTTGAGTAATTACTTGTTTTAAAAACACCTAAACTACTATCGATTGGAATGTGGTTTATCGGCCCTTACAGCCATATTTTATCAGAAGTCTATAACTTCCACAGCCTTCGCCAGGCTGTGGGCACGGGAAATAGCAATGCTTTGAAATGTAGTTATATGAATCTTTATAATTGAGGGGTACAATGCTTTATCCAGGTAAGTTCACTTTTTGGGAAAATGAGTTATTTATAATTTCTTATGCAGCATCAAATTATCTATTATACCGTACAATAACCAGGTTTAAAAGTGAAATATTCGCCGTACACGGGCGTTTTATAAGTTGCCTACTTAATAATGTACTGCAATAACAGGGTTAGTCCAGGACTTGCCTTGTTATTGCAAAGTTCTGTACATGTGTTTAGTGATTTGTAACATTGTGTCTGCAGTCAGTTTATTTCCATTAAATAAAACATTGTGTTAGCAACAATGTCGTCAGAGAGTGAAAACTCGTTAAAAGACCCTTACTCTACTGATAGTGATGAAGAATATTTACCCGAAAATGAAGTTACACCAAAAATACAACGACCTAACCTCAATATTTTTTCTCGCAATTCTGATGATTCCTCTGAATCTAGTGCTGATGAGTCGCATAATAATGTGACACCAGAACATACAACTTCTACGGCTGTATCAAGACAAGGACGTGGAGTTAATAATGATAATACATCCCTAGAATCGTCTGATAATGAAGTGCCTAGAATTATTTCACGTACCCCTCAGCTAAGAAAGAAGAAGAAATTACGCAAAACATTATGGCAAAGAAGTATTCGAAAAGTCAAAAGAACCAAGGGAGCAGAATATGAAAATGTAAAAGGCCAAAGGGTTTCTAAAAAACAAATGGGAGAAAAGTGCAAGTGCAGAAACAAGTGTTTTGAAAAAATTGGGGATGAAGGCTGCAAAAAAATATTCACTGATTTTTATTGTATATCTACAAAAAATCTGCCAGACTCGTATTTATATGGATTTATAAAGAGGTGTGATATTGCCCGATCGAGGCCTCGATCTGAAGAAAGAAAATATAGAAAACAATCAACATTTTCTTATGTCGTAAGTTACATCATTTTTCTTTAATATTTATTTTCCAAATATATACATTTTAGATTCGGCATGGTGGCGAAGAACAAAAACTTTGTCAGCAGGCTTTTTTATCTCTGCATGCAATAAGTAAAAGCAGACTTGAGCGGCTCCAGAAACACCTATCCAGCAAAAACAATATTCCACCGGTTGATCGAAGAGGAAAGCATGAAAATAGGCCCAACAGAGTCCCTGATGACATTATTGCTCAAATACGAGCACACATTTTAAGCTTCCCAAAGTATAAGTCACATTATAGCAGAAAAGACAATTTACATCATTATTACTTATCACCACTATTGACTATTTCTAAGAAGCATGAGTTATATTTGCAAAAATATGACACTAATCAGTATCAACTAGCTCAAGATAATCAACTTAATAACCCTATAGTAAAATATGAGTTTTATAGAAAATATTTTGCGGAAAATTATAAAATAAGTTTCGGCAAGCCAAAATCCGATACTTGTCAAAAGTGTGACAAATTAATTAATAAAATGAATGCCGCTGATTCTGAAGCTGAAAAAAGGGCATTAGAAACCGAAAAGTCGTTGCATCTTAAAAAAGCTGAGAATTTTTACTCCGAAATGAAAACTAAGACAGATTTAGCTAAACGTGATCCCACAATAGAAGTATTAACCTACGATTTTCAACAAAATATGCCTTTACCAGTTTCTTCAAGTGGCGAAGTTTTTTATAAAATACAACTATGGGTTTTCAACTTTTGTGTGCACGTGGGTAGTAATGGAAATAGCTATTTTTACGTATATGATGAGACTTTAGAGGGTAAAGGACAGAACGAAGTAGCTTTCTTTTGCACTTTTTTAATACTTACATTAAACCAGAAATTAGGGATTTATATATATTTTCTGATAACTGTGCATCACAAAACAAAAATTATATGTTGGTACAATTTTTTCAGACACTTGTATACACTGGGCGGTTTAACTCAATTTACCATAGGTATCCCGAACCGGGTCATAGTTTTTTGCCCTGCGATCGCAGTTTCAGAGCGATTGAAATGCAAAAGAAAAAACACGACAAGATATATTTACCACGGGATTATATGGAAATTATTGAAGGTACAAGTAAACGTTTTAAAGTGATACCTGTAATGCAAAATATGTTTTTAAATTTTAAAGATCACAATTTTTTGTGCGAAACCCGTAAAAAAAAAATAAGTTTACTATTTCCAAATATAGAATAATACACTACCATAACAGTGATATGGTAACGAAAATAGAATGTAGTGAGTCAGTAGGAAATCCAATTTTTTATACTTTTGACATAGAAAATAAAAAAGTTTTGGAAAAACCATCATTACCGAATCATGACCAAATATTGTACCGACAAAGAAGAATATTGAAAAAAAATAAATTTGAACACGTAATGTCTTTATCTAAAAATTATGTACCCAAGTGCGACTTTTGGTTCTACCAAGGCATCGAAGATTATCATAAGTCTTTTCTAGATCCGGATGCTGTCACTTCAGCCTCAGAATTCAGTGAATTAGAATAAATGAATTTTGTTTGTTGGCTTAAAATTAATGTCTCCTAGTGTAACTCTTTAATAAAGTTTTCTTGAAATAAATTTATTTGGCTCTATTTTCTAGACTCTTGACTTTGTTTTTCTTTATTGTTGAATTTTTGGCAAATACTGTGCAATAACCAGGAAAGTCCATCAGTTTTTTGCTCTTATTTTATTCATTTCCAAAATTAGAAGTCTAATATTTTAAAGGAGTGACATCCTGCAAATATCACACCACACATGCATGAAGCCAATAGCAATCTAAATGGTTGCTTGAATGTAAACACGTTTTTGGCTCTCCTCAACAATTTGTGTTGGTGGACTTACCTGGTTATTGCATTGCTTCCCTCAATTAGGTTCGAAATTTTCGATTAAAGATTAAGTGTATTACCAATTCGCCAAAACCACCGGAAGTCGCGAAGGATCACCCTTTTGCTTCGGTTTTTGATGCGTTGTGCCTTTTCTCTGGGCAAGAAATATGTGTGACTTTGATAAGCGATTTTTATTTTTAAAGCTACGCGCACACTTGTCGGAATCGGACGGACGGCACGCATCGGCAAAAATTGCTTAACACGAGTCAACGCACATTTAACCGTCCCATGCCATACGATAAATATGCGTTGACTCGTTTACAGCTGTGTTAAGCAATTTTAGCCGATGCGTGCCGTCCGTCCGATTCCGACAAGTGTGCGCGTAGCTTAAGACGCTCAATTCGAGATCATGGAGAACTGTTTCAAAACCTACAATAACGTGTATGACTCATACGTCATGTTGCCTTTGCAAGCAACAAATGCATGACTTTTAATAAATATAATTAAGGTATTAATTGTTAATTATGACTTTTTATTGATTTCTAAAAACAATTAGACGTACGGTTTGTGTTTTATGATGAATTCTATTTTTCTCTCTCAGCATATTTATGTGTAACGTTAAAGTGCGAGTCTAGCGCTGACCGGCGACATTTGTGGTACGACAATTTTGTTGCTCAAAATAGAATATATTGGTTTTAATGGCATCAAGCAGACGATCGTCTTTTTGTAGCGGCAACTAGCGACAATCGCAGCGGATAGATTATATTCTATTTTTCAGCGTCCAAAATGTAGTCATCAGAGCTACGAGTTTTTCAAAATAACCAGTAATAAAGTCGTAAAGAATAAAAACCAAAATTGACTTTTTCAGTTTTTATCGAATATCTCCGGAAGTAGTCAGAATATTGCAAATTTATTTTTAACAAATTATTTAGCATTGAAATACGCAACTTTGCCTTAATTTAACCAACTCTCTCTTATATAGCCCGTTCTCCGGAAGCTTGGTAAATAGGGGACGTAATACTTTTTATTTCAAACCAATCTTTGTTGAGAAGTACTTGTGTAAAAGTGCGTATACCAATAGGACCGAAGGACGGTAATAAATGTATGGGATGCAATTAGACGCACCATTAATACCTTTTCTTCGAGAGTGCGTCGATCCTCAGGGCGGGGACCGACCGTTTTACGACCTCGGCCGCCAGATTCCACCGAATGGGCTATAGATAGCAATGCGAATGCATCGAATTTTTAATACCCTGTATATCTTTAGTGCACTTATGTACGTAAAATCAAACATATCACAATACTCAACTCATGAGGAGGTTCATAACTATGGCACACGGTCTTTCCATAGACAAAACCAAAAATTTTGAAGAGTGAACAAAACAAAGAACTCGGTGAATTATTTCGGATCAAATTACCCCCATCGGTGAAACTGCCAATTTGATCTCCAAAAATCAAGAAAAAAATGGTGATGTGGACATCATGTTACTTTCTCCGACTTGATGGTATCATTTATATTTACGCTTTCATGGTTTATTTTCAATTTGAATCATATTTTAAATGTACATCGAGCGCTTTGTAAACTCGGAGGAAACTGACGTTTAAAACGTCAAAATTATGAAAGATGGAAAAATTATACTTCAAATATAAAAACTCAATTTATTCAAAAACTAAAGAGATTTCGAAAAAAACTTATTCTTTGTAAATTGTTCATTTTAGCATTCTCTACAATTATTAATAACATACATTTGCTGTAACTATAATCGTTTTATAATTATAAACCAAAAATTAAAAAATAATAATACACTTTTTTCTCGAATAAAAATGATTTTAAGAAAAATGTTTTTAAGTAAAAGATGTTCATTTCTTTGTTGTCTTCAAAGTTTGTCTAAATGTTTTTGTGATATTTTCCATATTTAAGAAAATATTGGCAAAAAACAAAAAACAGTTGAGGTAAACGCCCACTTCCGGTGTACGAAATTTTACCAAAAGCTTTTCAGTTCTTCAGATTATCAAATAAGATGGATATTCAAAGTTCCATATCAATTGCTCTATTAGTTTTTAAGATACAGCGCGCACAGACAGACACACACACAGTGTTTTCCATTTATGCAGTATTTGCTTTTTCTTAATCTTTTTGAATTGTAGGGTGGGGCCCATCCACCACACACCACATTTTGTTTTTTTAATACTTGATCTAAAATCGTTTTTTTTTTATCTCAAACTGGCAAATAAATTTGCAAAAATTTGATAATTAAAAATAAGCACAACCGAAATTTGTGGCTAGAACTGAAACGGAAATAAGAAGTAATGGGTGAGTCCAATGTAATAAAGTAAAGAATTCACCAAAAGGTAAAATTTCTATAAATATTGTTGTTTACACCAGGAACGCAAAATTGACGTTTCCCTCCTTGTTCTATTTATTCCCTTACATTTGAGCAATTCTTGTTTCTTGTTTAACTGATTGGATTATAAAATAAGGCCCACCCTCCGTTTCCATTTCAACTTAAGCAACCGTCTTTGGTTATCCTTGTGGATCAAGCTGTTGAAACAAACGTAAAAGTTTGTTTAAGAAAACCACGATTTTAGCTTAAGTATTCAAGAAAACGAAGGGTGGTGGATAGGCCCTAACCCACAATAAAATTAAGGATGATGGGTGGGTTGATCTTACAATCAAATTAGTGTACTACAAGCCAAATATTTTACAAAGAAAATTGGTTACAACAGGAACGCAAAATTTCCATTTCTTTCTTTATTTAATTATTTTGTTATATTTGTACAGTCCTTGCTTTTTTGACCTGTTTGAATTGTAGGGTAGAAACTACACACCACCCTTTGTTATCTTAAATACTCATGCCAAAATTTTATTTTATCTCAAATGGGCAAATAAAGTTTGGCCAACTAAAAAAAAAGCAAAACCGAAATTTGTACACTGGTCGAAAAAAAATGAAACACTTGAAATTCGTGAAATTTCGACCATTTTCAAACCGCCATAATTCGGCGTATTTTCAATCGATTTTGATGAATCTTTAAGGGCGAAAACCTTTAAAGTGTCTTCTATAAAGTCATGTATGCGAACTTAAGCGTAACCCCTTCCGCCCCTCTCTAGCACCCCTGTGAAAAAAAATGTCCAGGAAACTATGTCTAACTTTGACGATGTCTACGGAGTTGGAAAAATTTTGTCGACTTGATCCACCATGAAGGCATTAAAATTTGATCAATTCCCTATGCTAGAAGAACGAAATTCCTACGATGATTTGGCACCTAGTTTACTGTCTTAAAGTAGAGCCAAAATGGGATTTTTTACCGAAAGAATCATCAAATTTGGTTGAAATGTCAGTTATGTGCGAAAAACCTCAAAATGCACTTTTTTCAAACACCCATAACTTGGTACCACATCGTCGTAGGAACTTCGTTCTTTGAGTCCTGCATAGGAAATTGATCAAATTTTAGTGTCTTTATGGTGGATCGAGTCTACAAAAATTTTCCAACTCCGTAGACATCGTCAAAATTGGACATGGTTTCCAGAGAAAACTTTTTTTTTCACAGGGGCGGAAGGGGTTACGCTTAATTTCGCATGCGTGACTTTAAAGAAGACACTTCCAAGTTTTTCACCCTCAAAGATTCATCAAAATCGATTGAAAATACGCCGAGTTATGGCGGTTTGAAAATGGTCGAAATTTCACGAATTTCAAGTGTTTAATTTTTTTTCCTTCAATATAGATAGAACTGAAATGGAAATGAGGAGTGATGGGTGGGACGATGGGTGGTGGGTAGTACGCTGGGTGGTGGGTGGCCCCTAACCCACAATCCAATTAAGGATGATGGGTGGGCCTTACCTCACAATCCAATTAATGTACCACAAGCCAAATATTCTACAAAGAAAATTGTTTACAACAGAAACGCAAAATTTGTATGTCTTTCTTTTTTTAATTATTTTTTTACATTTGTATAGTCCTTGCTTTTTCATGAACTGTATCAATTGTAGAGTAGGAGCCACCCACCACCCTTTGTTTTTTTTAATTACTTGAGGTGAAAAATGTTTTGTCTCAAATGCGTAAATAAAGTTGTAAAATTTGATAATACAATAAAAATAAGCAAAACCGATGTTTGTAGCTTGAACTGAAATGGAAATGAGGAATGATGGGTGGGCCCAGTATGTAATCTAAATAATTTACCAAAAGCTAAGGTTTCTGTAAGGAATGTTGTTTACAACAGGAACGCAAATCGATTTATTTATTTCGTTATAATGTGTAATCCTTGTTTCTTGTCTGTTTGGATTGTAGAATAGGGCCCACCCAATACCCTCCGTTTCCATTCCAACGCCGCCTATGGTTATCTTTATCGAATAAACTCTTGAAATAAACCTAAAAGTTGGTTTAACAAGCAACAAATTAAACTTAAGTATTTAAGAAAACGGAGAGTAGTGGGTGGGCCCTAACCTACAATGAAATGAAGGGTGGTGGGTGGGTCATATCCTGCAATAGAATTAGTTTACAACAAACCAAATATTCTATTAAGGAAATGGTTTGCAGCGGGAAAGCAACTGTTATTTAAATTAAAGGTAGAAACGCCAAAGTGGCGGAATCTATTGCCTGAATGCTGTACTGAACCAAATCCGGGTGGCTTTAACACCGACAAGATATGAGACCTGAAAGGTTGAAACCGGTCTGTAGGTGTTCTGATGGGGAACAATATTTAATGTTTATTTAAGTTATTTCTTTACTACGACACTTTAAATTCATAGGCGACTGCGAATAATTTCTTCTTGAAACATACTGTACTACAATGACTTGTTACTTTCTCTGTTACAAAGTACGAGAAAGTATTGTGATCGTGATTTTTTTCTAATTTTTTTTACGGAAATATCCGTTTTTGAGTCCCTGGATGCTATTTCAACAATTTCTGAAAAAAAAATTATTGTGTCTGTGTGTGTGTGTGTGTGCGCGCGTTGTATCTCAAAAACTAATTGAGCAATTGATACGAAACTTTAACCATAAGTCTTATTTAATAATCCGAAAAACTGAAAAGCTTTTAAATAAATTCAAAAAACGAAATATAGCCTGAATATATAAATATTCTACCTGTTCGTTAATCTGCAAGCAAAAATTAAGTCTTACTAAGACTATAAACAAATAACTTATTGAAACAACTACTTCCCTGGCTAGTGCCACACCGGTTCAGTTTTATAATTTAAAGTTTTCAAATTCAATTTAGTTTTATTTTTCAAGTTAGTCCTGTGGGTAGAAATAAGGGATCTTAAACCAATGTTATTTCACTTAGTACTTAGTACTAGTAATAACGCAAATTTCTTTTGTATCATTCAATATCCGGCGTGGCACTAGCCAGGGAAGTAGTTGTTTCAATAAGTTATTTGTTTATAGTCTTAGTATTAATTTTGCTTGCAGAGTTACGAACAGGTTGAATATTTATATATTCAGGCTATATTTCGTTTTTTGAATTTATTTAATACTTTCTGCAATAAGTAAGGTTGTTTCTATTTTATTGAAAAGCTTTTGGTAAAATTTCGTATACCGGAAGTGGGTGTTTACCTTAACTGTTTTTTGTTTTTTTCCAATATTTTCTGAAATATAAAAAATATCACAAAAACATTTAAACAAATATTGAAGACAATAAATAAATAAACATCTTTGGTTTGAAAATATTTTTCATAAAATCATTGTTATTCGAGAAAAAAAAAAATTATTGTTTTCATTTTTGGTTTATAATTATAAAACGATAAGAGTTACAACAAATTTATGGTAATAATAATTGCAGAGAATGCCAAAATAAACAACTTATAAAGAATAATTTATTTTCGAAATCTCTTTAGTTTTTGAGTAAACCGACTTTTTGAATTTGAAGTAAAATTTTTCCATCTTTCAGAATGTTGACGTTTTAAACGTCAGTTTCATCCGAGGTTACAAAACGTTCGATGTACATAAAATATGATTAAAATTATAATAAAACATGAAAGCGTAAATATAAATGATACCATCAAGTCGGAGAAAGTAACATGATGGCCACATTACCATTTTTTTTAGAACATTTGTATTAAATATACCGAAATTCAAAGAATCGTGCGAGCGCGAAAAGTGGATAATTGGTCCTCGAGACGGCAGGATAAACGCCATCTGCAGACAGATCCCACACCTACATACCGTCGCACTGACGACGCCAATTGCCCGAAAGAACGCGGACAATTAAAATTCCTGCAGCGCGGCAGCGCCTTTTTGTCTTCTGGAGACACGGCGCCTGTCGTCGCGACGCGCCATCCATCAATCGCCGCCCACGCTGTTACGCACATGTAAACAAACATTTTCTGGGAGAGATAAAACAGAAATAGATGTAAAAATGCATGTAACTGGCTGCGGCGCGCGCTCTTGTTTATATTTATGACGGTGCCGATGGGAATTGGCTCATAAATTTGGTTTATGCGTTGCTTTAATGAATCCGGATAGTTTTATAGGGGAACACTGGGGAGTGCTTTGAATCTTAATTTTCGGCTAAATTTATTCTAGATAAATTCCTTTATGCTCTACAGAGCATTTAGGGCAAACAGGGAATTAAAAGTTACAGGGGATTATCCAAAGTTTCAATCGTGGGAAATTTAATAAAAAAAACAAAGTCAATTTTTCAATTGAGTTGGTTGCAAAATTTATAGAGGTTCTGCAATAAACTTTCAAACTGACTTAAATAATAAACATTTTGCGCGGTGGGAAATAATGGTACAATTACGCCCGAGTCTCCAACGTATCCTAAAATACGTCTTATTTATAAGTTGCATTTTTTGTTTTGTTGCAAAAAATTAACAGATATCTTAGATCAGATTTGATGTCTGATAAATCCATATTGCCGAGCATAAATAATAATATGCAACACGTGCATAATAAGGCTTTATCGACTCGCCAAATTTATTGGTCAGATTTTCTCACAACTTTTTGATTTTCCTATTTATTTTTTAATTACTTCACCCGGAACTAAATAAGACGCCATATTTTTTTTTTTACGAAGGATGGTTGACAGGAATTCGCGTTGAGGATGATTTGGGAATTGACGTAGCCAGCTAAGGCATTCTGCCACAACCGATAATTTGTATAATAATCATTTATAATGATGAAAGGGACATACGCTAAACATCCATAGACCCGCACGGTCATTTTTACTTTCTCCGTTACGAAGTACGAGAAAGTATTGTGATCGTGATTTTTTTTTCAAAATTTTTTTTTACGGAAATATCCGTTTTGGGGTCCCTAGATGCCATTTCAACAATTTCTGGAAAAAAAAATTTGTGTCTGTGTGTGTGTGTGTGTGTCTGTCTGTGTGTGTGTGTCTGTCTGTGTGCGCTGTATCTCAAAAACTAATAGAGCAATTGATATGAAACTTTCAACATACGTCTTATTTGATAATCTGAAGAACTGAAAAGCTTTTGGTAAAATTTCGTACACCAGAAGTGGGTGTTTACCTTAACTGTTTTTTGTTTTTTGCCAATATTTTCTTAAATATAAAAAATATCACAAAAATATTTAAACAAACATTGAAGACAACAAAGAAATGAACATCTTTTGCTTGAAAATATTTTTCATAAAATCATTGCTATTCGAGAAAAAAATTATTTTAATTTGAAGTATAATTTTTCCATGTTTCATAATTTTGACGTTTTAAACGTCAGTTTCATCCGAGTTTACGTATCGATATACATTTAAAATATGATTTCAATAAACCATGAAAACGTAAATATAAATGGCTATGATACCATCAAGTCGGAGAAAGTAACATGATGGCCACATCACCATTTTTACTTTCTCCGTTACGAAGTACGAGAAAGTATTGTGATCGTGATTTTTTTTTCAAAATTTTTTTTACGGAAATATCCGTTTTGGGGTCCCTAGATGCCATTTCAGCAATTTCTGAAAAAAAAAAATTGTGTCTGTGTGTGTGTGTGTGTGTCTGTCTGTGTGCGCTGTATCTCAAAAACCAATAGAGCAATTGATATGAAATTTTTAACATAAGTCTTATTTGATAATCCGAAGAACTGAAAAGCTTTTGGTAAAATTTCGTACACCGGAAGTAGGTGTTTACCTTAATCGTTTTTTGCTTTTCTCCGATAATTTTTTAAATATGAAAAGTACTATAAAAGAACTCAAACAAATCTTGAAGAAAGCAAAGAAATGAACATTTTTTGCTTGAAAATATTTTTCGTGAAATGTATGGTTTTTGAAAAATAATAGCAATTATTTTTATTTTGTAATTTTTGGTTTAAAATTATGAAACGATAATACTTCCAGCAAATGTATTTTAATAATAATTGTAGAGAATACCAAAATGAACAACTTATATAGAATAAGTATTTTTCGAAATCTCTTTGGTTTTTGAGTAAATTGACTATTAGAATTTAAAGTATAATTTGTTATTTTCATCTTTCATAATTTTGACGTTTTAAATGTCAGTTTCATCCGAGTCTACGAAACGTTCTATGCACATTAAAAATATGATTTAAATTTAAAATAAACCATGAAAGTGTAAACATAAAGTGCTATACCATCAAATCGGAAAAAGTAACACTATTTTTTTATTTTTTTTTGCCATTATTTTATTTTAAGATCGTATCTTAATTTGAGCTTGTGTTATTTTTGGGGCAAATTATTTTTAGACCAGAATTTTTGTGCTCGTATTTTAAATTTTTTGCCTGTTCCTTCGATTTTTTTCCTTTAAATTCTTGATTTTTTTCATAAATATTCTTTATGTTGGTCCCAATTTTAAAATGATCTGTTGAAATTTTCGACTTTTTTGGTCAGTATTTTGATTTTTAAGCTCGTGCTTTCGATTTTTGGTCTAAATTTTCGATTTTTTGCCACAATTGTTGAATTTTTATTTGTATTTTGGATTTTTTTGGTCTAAATTTTTGATTTTATGTCCTAAGATTTCTTTATTTGGCCAAAATTTTTGATTTGTTTATTAAGATTTTCAATTTTTTTACTTTTTGGTCTGCATTTTTTTATTTTTAGGCCCATGTTTTCAATCTTTTGGCCACAATTGTTTAATTTTGACCTGTATTTTCGATTTTTTGGTCCTTATTTTTGATCTTCTGTCCTAAGATTTCTTTATTTGGCTGAAATTTTTCATTTGTTTATTAAGATTTTCGATTTTTTTATCTGTATTTTTTATTTTTAACCCCAAATTTTCGGTATTTGATCCAAATTTTGTTTTTTTCGTCCTATATTTTAAATTCTTTAATTTTCAATTTTAGTTTCTGTACGGAAACTTACTTTGAGCTACAGGGTTATTTTGAGGGTGAAAATGGCAAACAATTTTTTCTTTGCTTGAATTTGTTTAATCTACATTTTTAGATCTCTGGCCTGTAATTTCTTTTTTTTTAAAGTTTTGATTTTTGGCCAAATATTCTTTATTTTGGCCTGCTTTTTTTAAATTTTTTTTGTCCCAAATTTTGAGTATTTGATCTAATTTTTCGTTTTCTTGGCCCATATTTTAGATTTTTTTTATTTTCAATTTGAGTTTCTGTTCAGAAACTTACTCTAAGCTACAGGGTTATTTTGAAGGTGAAAACGGCAAACTATTTTTCCTCTACTTGAATTTTTTTATCTACATTTTTGGATCTCTTTCCTGTAACTTCGTTTTCTATTCCAAATTTTTGATTTTTGACCTAAATATTCTTCATTTTGGACTAAATATTCTTTATTTTGGCGTGAAAATTTAGGTTGCGTGTTAAAAGTTTCGATTTTTTGGTCCGTATTTTAAATTTTCTAATCTGAATTATTGATTTTTATGCGCGATTTTTTGCCGGTATTTTCGAGTTTTTTGGTCGGTTTTTGATTTGTTGCCCTTTACTTTTTAACCCGAATTATTGTTTTTTATTTTTTTTTTGCATTATTTTCGAGTTTCTGGTCGGAAACTTATTTTGAGCCAAAGAATTATTTTAGGGGCTAGCTAAATATTTTTTCGTTTACTTGAATTTACAATATTTTGGTCTGCATTTTTTTGGTCCATATTTTAGATCTTTACCTTTACCAGTTTTCGCCTCAATTTATTCCAAATTTTTATTCTTTTTGCCTGAATAATCTTTATTTTTTTTAACATTTTCGATGTGTTTGTTGAAATTTTCGATGTTTTAGTTTGCGTTTTTTTATGTTTAGGCCATAGTTTTATTTGGATTTTTTTGGGCCTATGTTTTAGTTTTATTGTTTAATTATTGATTTCTATTAGCGAATTTTTGATTGGCGAATATATTAGATTTTTAACCTAAAGCAGCGATTTCTCAATGTTTTGCCAGTATTTTCAAGGTTTTGGTCTAATCGTCAAATCGGAGAAAGTAACATGATGGCCACATCACCATTTTTTGTTCCGAAAAAGTGACCGCCCGGATGGGATTCGAACCCACGGAGCACGAGGCTCGTAAGCAGGGGCTCTACTCACTGGGCCATCGCGCCCCCCGAAGACCTCATATTATTTTCGCATTTTTCCGTTGTTACGTTAAGAGGTATGATGTTTATTTGTTTTAAATAAGTAATTGTGGAGGCTTTCACTTCGTGATACATTTTGAATAGTTCAAATAAAAACGAATAACTTTGTTGGTATCACTTTATTAACTTGGAGTAGTTACTATAGATTCGACAATTTCAGCTTGTCGATAGTTTGAAAATGACAATTTGTCGAAACTATAGTAACTACTCCAAGTTAATAAAGTGTTCCAACAAAGTTATTCGTTTTAATTTGAATTAATTTCTTTGTTTTTATGTGGATTCGCCATTAAAATGATTTCTCCACAATCCTGAAAATAAAATAAATTTCATCTATTACGCGAGCATAATGCGTTTTTGCTTGATACATTATTACATATACCGATGTATTTTGACATAAGTAGTTTTAGAACGAGTCGATCGAATAACTCCTCCGGCTTGTGATGAATCTTTGAGAACCTCGGAAACCCCGGTCTAAGTAGAATCGGATTTTACTGTTGTTTCTCCGTTTCACATCGAGATTGTTTTCCCCGTAACAGATTTTTATCTAATGAATAAAATAATGGCCGAATCAAGGAAAAAGTATCCATCAAATGAAAGCCCTCCTGGATTTCCCAGTGGCCATACTACAGGGAATATGGCAATCTCGCAAATGGCAAATCGGTCGGTTCAATCAATCGGGCTAAAATTGAAAAACACACGCTTTATGGGTTAATTGAAGGAATGCCGTTCGTTAGTCGTTTACAAGAAGGAATTATTTGAAACAAAAAATTAAACGCTAAATATTTTAGCCAGTTGTAAATAAAAATAACACTTGGCTAACGAGTTCGTTTATAATAAGAGTTTGATTTTCGAATTTCTCTTTAATGATCAATGAAAAATAAAAGTAATCCGATATTTTTAAACTCGTTATTACTATTTTTTTCCAAAAAAGGATCTTCAGCCTTCGTGTTTTTGCCCATAATGTTTGTTCTTATGCTTCTGAAAAAAACACACTATTAATCCGCACATAATTCTTTCCAAGATGAATGATTACACTATAGTCCAGCTGTTCTCAAGTTTTCGTTTGCCACAAACTACCTATAAGTATCTTTTGATGGCCTTTTAGCTATTTTTTTTTCAATTTGTTGAATTTGATTCTCGTTTATCACATGGTGAAACATTTCTGATATTAAGGGTTGTAAAAATGAAGCAATTGGTTGGTTTCACAATTTTATACTATTTATTTAAGTACGAGAAAGTATTGTGATCGTGAGTTTTTTTTTCAAAAAAATTTTTACGGAAATATCCGTTTTGGGGTCTCTAGATGCCATTTCAACAATTTCTGGAAACATTTTTTTTTAATACAATGCTCGAAGTACATTTAAAATATGATTTAAATAGAAAATAAACCATAAACGTGTAAATATAAATGATGATACCATCGGAGAAAGTAACATGATGGCCACATCACCATTTTTCCGATTAGTTTCGATTTTTACATCATTATCTAGGAATGGTTCCTCTTGCTAATGATGTAAAAATCGAAATTAGTCTGAATAGACAGCACAAAATTGTGAAACCAGGCAAGTGCTTCATTTCTACAACACTTAATATTTTTTATATTATTTGGCATTAAGAAATTTCCTAGTAATGTATAACCAGAGAAAATAATTCTTCTTCAGATTTTAATTTTTGAATTTGTCTTCTTTATGCCTATAATTAATTCTTGACATGGTGATGACTATATTCTTTTTATAGAATGTGTTACGGTATGATTCCAGGTGAAATAAAAGTTTAAATTTAAACAATGAAGTCCCAAAGTGCATTAAATATGACAGTCTGCAAAATTCTGTTGATTCAATTAAACCAGGTGGCTGTTACAAATTTCGTCGTGCTAAACTTAAATCCGTTTTTTTTATAGCTTCAGTATTTTTAACAATCACATAATATGGAGTGAAATTTATCAACTGTTTTTACTCTTTACATTTTTTTGTTTTTGCTTTAAATCTCTTAATACCAATTATTTGCAAGGTATGCATGATGCTCCTTCATTGCATTTACCATTATTTGATGTCATTTTTTTTTTTTGGAGATGCTTTTCTCAAAATTCTTAAATAACATAATAGAATTCTTGCTTTTCCCGTACATGAAAGTGTTATTTTGCATTTTCTTCAGTTATTCTTAGAAATGTTCTCTCTATCTATTCATTATTTATTTTCTTTAAGTATCCATTTTATTGTTTTTTACACGTTTTTTTATCTTTTGGGTTGCCTACCTTTGTTTCAAATTAAGGGGTAACACCACAAGCCCAACGTTGATGATTTATTTTGGGAGTATGAAAAAATGAATAGGATTTCTTTTTAGAGGGTTTATTAAACACTTATTGAGGTATGAAATAAAATATTTGTATTATCATTTTAATGCAAAATGGCGGCGACAGAGTCAAACTTTGTAATCGCCGTTTTTTCAAACTTCTAAACGGGAGGACGGATTTCTCGTAAAGTATAAGACCTGGCACAAATACATTTTTTTTTATAATTTAGTTACTATTGGCTATGAGTACGTAGAGTTTTTTTTTTCTAAATGAAATTTAATTTTTGTTTCGATTTTTGGCCAAAAACTAAGCAGTTAATTGTTTATAAAGTAAAAAGTACACGTTTAATAAAAAGAACGGCTACGTACTTTGATAAAGAATGTTGTGACGCTACTGTCAAAAATTTGAAATCGATCCACTGGACGGTTTTCAAGTAATCTGTCCTCCAAGTTTGAAAAAAAGTGGTTTCGATAAAAACGTGTTTAAAGTTTTACAAGCAGCATTGGCGCAATTTGGTGGACTCCTGAGAAACCCTAAGGATTTTTTTCACTATAGGACCTACTGGATATTGTTTATAAGATCCTAAAATATTGTTTAAGCAAAAAAAACGAGTTTTCCCAAATCCAAGAGTGGTGTTACTCCTTGAATGCATAATATAACAGCCATGAGTCTATTTCTCAAAGTAACATTTGTTTCTTTATGTTTTTTTTGTTCTCCAGTTTTCTTACTATTTGTACTACCTTATTCGCAACAAAATGGTTTAATTTGATGAGCGAGAAATTGGTATAAATAATTATAAACATTATTTTGCGCGTTTCTTAAAATTTAGACTAATAAGAAGTATTTTGTTTAGTACTGTGAAATGGCAATTTTTAAAAGCTTTCCAACCACCTTGGGGTGGATACAGCCCCAGGGGTTGCTTAGTCAAGGTCATTTTTGGGGTCATACTGATTCCCCCCACATATTCTAGAAACGGTTTGGAGACATTTTTTATATCTTTTTTAGGTCCATACTTACAGAGTTTTGCTCGTTTATAGACACCCGGTGTTTATATAAAGGACGTCTTTCCTGTTTAAAATACGTTGCATGTAAAAAAAAACACTCGGGGGTGGTCAAAAGATGAAGAAACGAAACGTTCTCTAAATGATAGATAGTATCGTCACATATTGGAAAATCTTGGTGGTCGTGATGGCTGATAAAACTAATAAGGCACGTTTAATTAAAGGTTTATTCTACTCTTAACTGTGAGCACAAGACTCTTTCACAATACAATTTTGGTGTACATAAAATTATTGTAAGAATTACAGTCCACTGGCCTGCTTCTGCCACTACCTGACTACTTAAGGGTCAATGTCTCCCTCTCCCATCGCACCAGGGGTGGTTCTTACCACATATTTTTTTTAATTTCTTTTCGGGAGAAGATGAACTTTGGAATTTTTGCAACTTTGACACCTTCTAGAGAAGCTTAGGAATTTCTCAAGGTCATCAAAATTTGATAGTTTTCCTCACCTGGCGTTTACAATCTCGTGTGTAAATTTTACTTTTTCACAATTTCTAAAAGTGCGTTTTGAACACTTACGGCCCTTCACACGGCACCGAATTGGTCGTTTTACCGATTCGGTTATCTTGGCGTCTTCTATAGTAGCACATATATTTTAATGTGCGTGTTCACACGATACCGTAAACGGTTGACGGCTTTATCGTGTGAACATACATATTGAAATATGCGCCACTATAGAAGACGGCAAAATAACCGAACCGGTAAAACGACCGATTCGGTGCCGTGTGAACATGCTTACTGAATTAGTATATAAGCAAGATAGGGCAGTTTTCTATTCATTACTTTGTACTTTGTAAGGGAAAAAGCTATGAAAAAGATTATAACAGATAATTTTTAATTCAAGGAAATGTTCTAGAAAGTATATTAAAACCACCATCGTATCAGTTAAGGCGTTTGTGCCAGAGCTATTTAAAACTGCAGAAAAATCGTCGGCGGCGTAAAAAAAATGTCACTCGCTAGGGGCAGCTTAGGGGAGGGTTCCCAGATACATAGAATTATAAAATGGTCTAGTTGTGATTTTTTGGCCTTAACCAAATCTTATCTTATGTTATTTTATTTTATCATACTGCATATTTATAATTGCTTGGTATATTTTGTATTTCCTTAGGGTAAGGTAGCAACTAGGTTTTTTTTATTAGTAATATATGTTATTGTATATATGTATTAATGTAAAAGGCGATTGTCTGTATATATAAATAAATAAACTTCCTCCGTGCTTAAACGGGAGGCTGTGGAACGCAATAGACACGCTGATAGATAGAATAATTTTTTTTTAATTTCTTTCCAGAGAGAATATAAATTTGGGAATTTTAGCAACTTTTACACCCTCCAGAGGGACTTGAGAATTTCTTAAGGTCCTCATAATTTGATAGTTTTCCTCATCTGGTGCTTGCAATCTCATGTGTGAATTTCACATTTGCAGGATTTATAAAAGTGCCTGTTATCGGCGCTTAGTTTATCTACGCGTCTCAACAAATGCGTAATTATCTTAATTTGCATTTTATGAGCCAACCATTGCTCCTTTTCCATATTAACATAAATTCCGCATTATTGAAATTTAAGATAATTTTAGAAGAAGTACAGCTGCCAGTAACTACACAATGAAGATGAGCCTCTACCCGCTGTACGCCGATTTACCGAGGGACATGGTTAGAACATTTCGCAGAATAATTAGTGAAAATGTGCAGCTGCTAGTGCAACACAATAGGCTGTCGATCCGCCTCCCGATGCCTACGTGAAAAAATGGGTTCGAACCCAAATTGTTCTAGGAAGAGCAATTTGCCGGTTAGAACACGTGCGCCAACCTCGACGCTCCCGTCACACTCTACCACCACCACCACCTGCAACCCGGAGAAGAGTAGGGCGTGGACCCCGTAAAAGGCCATGGAACGCTCCCCAGAGAAGGAGATGAAATTCAACAATCAGTCATTATTCATCACTCAGACTTCTACAATAATCAGTCAGACAACACCACTGTCCGAACTTCAACGACGCCACGCCGTCGCCACTGCCTTCTTCCTCGCCGCCGCCGCCGTCTTCGTTGCCTCCACCCCATCCTTCGTGTTTTTTTTTTGTGCTGTGTCTCATAGCTTCGTAAGGATGAGAGCTATAAAAAAATGTACGCAATAATCTTTAAGAAAAATTAATTTCCTATAATACACATTAACATAACTGTCGTATCAGTTAGAGCGGTTGCCCCAGAGCCACTTGAAACTGAATTTGAAAATCATTGGTAGCATAAAAAAATCTCAACTCGCTAGGGAAGGGTTCTCAAATACATACAATTGTAAATTGGTGCAGTCGCTTAAAGGATTTTGGAGAATTGGCGGGGTACCGTGAAAGTCTATAAGATATTTTCATTTTTATGGGGTTGGGGCGAGTTGGAGGGTCAGTGCTCAAAAGGGAGCCAACTTATAGCCCCCCAAAGTTCGACTTTATTTAAATCCTATTGCGCCAGAAGGCGGGTTCCACCTAGTGCCAAAAAATTAGAGCTAGAGCCCCTAAGGCGATAGAGTTACGGGGGTTTGAAATTCCAGGGGGCAAGTCGACGGTTGCCCCCAGAACTTTGACTTTTTAAGTTGTTTCACTTGTTTCGGATTCCCCAGAGCTAGCGCCACCTAGCGACACCAATTTAAAAGCTAGCGCCACCACGACAACTCCGGAAAATTAAAGAAAAAACATTTTTGAACCCCAGCACCACTCCCCCCTCCCGAAATCGGATTTTTTACTCAAATTGTATGGATATAATAGCTTAGAGCTAGCGCCAACCGATTATGAAAAAAAAAATATCTCAAAAAAATCAGGTGAAGAATTATTCACATCCAAATAATTTTGATAGCTTAGCTTTCAGATCCAATTCAATGTAAATAATGGAAAAAATACATGTGGATACTCTTTTTCCATTGCAATTACTAAATTATTGTTCACTAATAGCAATCATCACATTGGTCGCTTAAGAGGGAGTAAAATAGGGGATTAATTTTAAAGCCCTTAATAATTTTTTGCCTGCCTCTACCGAAACCATATATTTCGGCCATAAAAATCGGGCCAAAACTACGATTTAACGTAACAACCTTCCGCGGAATATGAGTAGGCTATGCAAAAATCTGACAGTGACAGTTCAATGGTGCACGATAAAAAAATTTCCTGAAATACTGTTTTAAGGCAGGCGAAAAAAAATATCGAGTGTAACTCATGCCGAAATGCTTTAGCAACCCTTCACTTTTAGCAACCTTTGCTCGCTCGTGTTGCTAAAAGCCTATTTTCGGCCCTTGATACACTATATACTATTAAACGGATCATATAGGTACATAAACAAAATAAACAATGTCAAAAACTCCTCCTAAATTATAACAATGACATCATTGTTACTTATCACGATCAAATATAATAAAGACATTGGCGTAACCGGCTCTACATTGTTCCCCTGTTATTGTTTTAACTTGACAAATAAAACTACGATTTCAAAAATCTTTTAACATTGTATAGCTTTTAATACTGCTAATTGTTATGACTAACTGGAATGCTAGCGCTGATATTACAGCGTAACTAGCGATTGATTTTTCTACCCTCTAATAATTCAAATTGTCATAACTTGACAAATGAAGCTCCTATCACAAAACTCTTTTAGCATTGTAAAGGCTTAACACTGCCAATTGTTGACCAATTAGAAAGCTAGCGCCAGTAAGGCAGAGGCATACGTAGCGATTGATTTTTTACCCCCGAATTATTTAAATACTGCTAATCGCTGCATCTAATTAGAAAGCTAGCACCAGTAAGTCAGAGGCGTACGTAGGGATTGACTTTTTACCCCCGAATAATTTAAATTGTTCTAACTTGACAAATCTTTGATTTCAAAATACCTTCAGCACTTCTAAGGTATCCGTACTGAAAATTGTCTCGAGTAACTAGAAAGCTAGCGCCAAAAAGACAGTGGCATAACTAGCGTTTGACGTTTTTTCCCTCTAACAATTTAAATTGTTTTAACTTGACAAATAAAATTCCGATTCCAAAAATCTCTTAGCGATATAAAGACTTAAACACTGCGAATTGTCACGATTAACTAGAAAGCTAGCGCCACGCGCCAGTAAGATAGCAGCGTAAGTAGGGATTGATTTTTTACCCTTCAATAATTGAAGTTATTCTAACTAAAGAGCTTTCTGGTTACTCGAGGCAGTTGGCGGTACTAAAGCCTTTACAGCGCTGATATTTTTTTAAAAGATTTTTGTTTTTTGTCAAGTTAAAACAATTTCAATTATTAGAGGGTAAAAATCTATCGCCACTTCCGTCACTGTTTTATTGGAGATAGCTTTCTAATGACTCGTGAAAATTGGCAGTACTAATACTTTTGCTGTGGTGAAATCGAAGTTGTATTCGCCAACTTAAAACAATTCGAATTATTAGAGAAGAAAAAAATCAATCGCTACCCACACCACTGTCTTAATGGCGTTAGCTTTCTAATTACTCGTAACAATTAGAAGTGTTAGAGCCTATATAATGTTAAAACATTTTTCAAGCTTCATTTGTCAAGTTAAAACTATTTAAATTATCATAGGGAAAAAAATCAATCGTTACGTACGCCTCCGCCATACTGGCACTAGCTTTTTAGTCACTCGTAACAATTAGCAGTGTTAATGCTAAAAGATTTTTGAAATCGGAGCTTCATTTGTCAAGTTAAAACAATTTAAATTATCAGAGGGAAAACAATCAATCGCTGCGTACGCCTCTGCCTTACTGGCGCTAGCTTTCTGGTTATTCGAGACAGTTGGCAGTGCTGATAACTTTACAGTGCTAGAGACATTGTAAAATCGGAGTTTTATTTGTCAATTTAAAAAAAAAATCTGTAAAAGGCCACAGGAAAACTTTGTAAACAGGCCTATTAGTCTTCTCTGAATTATTTTGATTTTTCCTGGAAATATCAATAGTATATTAGGCGCAATTACATGCTTAGTCAATTAGTGTATATAATTATGAAACGTGCCCAAGATGATTGACAGGGTCAGGAAAAATTTGCAACTTTGACACCCTCCTGATGAGATTATAAAAGTCTTAAGATCACCAAAATTAGAGAATCTTCCTCATTTGGCGTTTCACTTTTCCCCTATTTGTAAAGGTACATTGGGCACATTTTCATGCATAAAATATAATAGTCGCAATCATCGCTTTACATATAACTAAACTGAGCTCTTTCATGATATTGTGATGGATGCGCCGGGAACTTAAGATACAAATTATAAAGTAACTCTTACTTAACGAATCCACCATATTTGCGACAACAAAAATTATTCCGGTAAGATTGAGGGTCACCGTATTCGCGACAATGAAAATATTTTCGTAAGATCGAATCGAGCGTAAATTTTAAGTTGCCGACACATTCACACCAAGATCAATTAATAAATGAGCTCAATTTAGTCGTGTATAGTTTAGTTTAGTTTAGATTATTAATCTTTGTTAGCATTGCTTACAAAATAAGTATAAAATAATTTGCAAATACATATAAATTCATATACAAACAATTTAGATCGCAAGCCTAACGGGCGGAGTTCACTCTTCTCCACTCGGACCTAATCTTCATTGGCAGTGACTTGATAATTTGTCCCCGCTTCTGTATGTACCATATTTAGGTACTTCTTGCCTTTATGGCGTATTTAGAATCCTTTTTAAAAGACATGTTACTTGTCAGTTTGACATATTATGATGTTTGTACATTTCTAAATAATAATAAATTATTTTGACCTTAAACATAATCTGCAAAACAATCTGCATAAATAATGTTTCTAGAACATTTACAAGAGCATTTAAACTATTTAGCGGCGTGAAATCCCTTGTAAAAATACAACACTCTTAGTGTATTAACAGGTCGCTGTGAAATCGTCGTGATAAGTGCAGAAAAAAAGAGACTCAAATGCGCTTTGTGCCCTGAAAACAGGGCTTCTGGGTTCGCACGTCTGAATTTTCGCCCCCGCGCGAGATTCGCGTAATATGCAAATCGATTTTAAAATTCTTCTTAAAGGTGGTGAGGGAGTGATTTCTGTTGTAACTTTGCCGGGAATTGAATTACGTGGTCGGAATAAATAGGCAACTTTCGTAAAATGCAAATCAGCTCATTATTTAAAATCGTCGTTTTTTTAAATTTATTTATTGGAAGTGCAATTTTAGCTAACCAAGGCAGAAAAAAAAACAGTGTAAATTGTGTTGCATATATGGCTTATATTAAGGAGACCGGTTGGTCGGTTTGACGTTAAAGTTTCCCACGCAGCAATTAAAGTTCAACTCACCGATTGCTTTTTTTCACAGAAATTACGCGTTTTCAGTCGAGTACGCTATTCGGTCGTGACTCACAAAAACGCGTCTTTTCAGTGACAAAAGCCACTGGGAAGTAGTATCAGGAAACGGCCATGGAAATCAGTTGAGCATAGGGAATTTTGTTACTATTAACAATTACCTGAGCTGGAAGTTTAAATTGCGAATACTAAATACCGACCATTTGGCAGCGGCGGCTTGTGGATTTCCGTAGAGAGGGCAAAGACAAAGATGTCGCTCGTGTCCCACTACTTACTCTTATAGAGGAAGCAAATATTTCGTTGCTGTTTCGGTCAAATTTTCTTCCGTTGCCCCACCGCCAAACATCCACGAGCCGCCACTGCCATTTGATATATGTCAAGTTCATGGCACTTTTGATTAAACCGTAAAGTGATAATACTTTGAACTAATTTGAAAACTTAAAGGAGGCATTGGATCAATGAAGAGGAGTTAAAACAGAAAGCAAAAAGAATTGTATTAACCGTTACCCAGTGAATGCCGCTATATTTGCTACAACAAAAAAATTACCTTAAGATCAAACAGCACCATATTCGTGGCAATAAAAATATTTTCCTAAAAAGGAATGGCCCTACAGCGAGAGCATGCCGTAAATTGTAAGTTCCTGGCGCATCCACCATATCAACAATTCACAAAATAGTTCATTTTAGTTGTCTGTAGAGCGGTGCTTGTGCTAAGGGTTAATAGCGACATTATATAGAGAGAAGGGTAGAATTAAATTATTTCAAATTGAATCATGGTGATGGTTGCGACCGTTACTACGTGGTAATTAATTATAGAAACACTGAATAAAACACTTACTAAGTTTTTTACCACAATTTATTTGATGTATGTACAAATATTACGTATACATACATATCACGACTTAAGTTTCGACGTTTTACTCTCATTATCAACTCGTGATATGTATGTATAAGTAATATTTGTACATACATCAAATAAACTGTGGTAAAAAACTTAGTAAGTGTTTTATTCAGTGTTTCTATTTCAAATTGGTTATTTGCAATAATATATAATAGCATCCAAATTACTGATAAAAAGTAACATTTTATTTCTGACTATTATTAACAGTAGATTTTGCATACTTTCATGAACCATACATCACAATTATTATTTGTAAAATATGTTTTGTGCTTTATATCACTATTCAACTTTATTGTAAATGCAATATATTCACTTTTACCCCCTAAACATAAATTTAATACATAGCCCAGCACGCGCTGAAGATTTTCATCTATAAAAAATGCGAGTATACGGAAGACATAATTTTCCCTTCGCCGTCAAGTTAATGTTATTGAAATATATATTCAAATTCAGTCGGGGAGAGAGAGAGAGAGAGAGACGAGGAGGGGTAAATAATTTCGAAAATTATTTATAGGTCACAATAATGCCGTTAAAAATGATATATTCGCGTACAATGGCGGCGACGTTATCGCTTTTAATAAAACTTGTTCCTCCGTAAAAGTTAACTCGATTCCGGCACTGCACTCGGCGAAATATATATTTTCTACTTGAATATTTTATGCAGGCAAGAAAGATTCAACTTTGTACGAGTCGGAATGGTTTATCGCACAGTTTTTAAATTCGCCCCATTGGTAAGCAAATGCAGTTTTTGTCATCGGTCGGGGGAATAGGGTATTGCCTTTGGGATGACTAATGCTTACTGTAATTTATCAAGTGAGGAATGATTTTTACTCCGAAATTACCAGTTTTAGTAACACAGTGTCTTCTAAATACATATATTAAATTAAACTCTCTTTTTTACATAAATCGTTGAACACGTCTCTAGGGACCTCAAAACGGATATTATTTTTTTAAATTGAAAACTAAATAGTATAATGAAACCTCCACTTGGCTGAATACCCGAAGAGAAGTTAGCCATAAATTTCCAGCCATATATTACCCGGCGCTTCCATCAAAATAGGGCTCCGATTTTAAAATTTTATTTATGCAGGTATATTTAGCAAATATAAACTGTTAAAAAGCCGTAAAAATTAATATAAATATTTTTTATCGAGCAGCTCATTGAACCGTGGGTGGCATTTAAAAAAAATCGTAACTCAAAAAGGGCATTACAATAAAATTATTTTATTTTTGCAATGCCTTCCTGCAAGTATATTTAACAATAACAAACTGTCAAAAACCTTGACTGACATTACTTATATTTTTTTAACATTGAACATAAATCCGTGGCTGGTGCATTGGTCAAAAAGGGCATTGCAAAAAAAATATTTAACAATTATAAACTGTCAAATTCCGTGAACGATATTACTTACATATTTTTTTAATATTGAATAGAAATCCGTCGCATTAGTCAAAAAGAACATTTAAAAAAAATATTCCAATGTCTCTCTGCAAGTATATTTAACAATTACAAACTGTCAAAAACAGTGACTGGTATTACTTATATTTAACATTGAACAGAAATTCGTGGCCGACGCATTAGTCAAAAAGAGTAAGTTTTGAAAGTTTGTAGACTGTGTAATATTGGTCACATTTTTGACAGTTTGTAATTGTTTAATATATTTGCAGGAAGGCGATGAAAAAAAAATTGATATGCTGTTTTTGAATAACGATTTTTTAAATGCCAGCCACGGATCAATGAGCTACAAAATATTGTTATTAATTCTTATATTTTTTTGACAGTTTTTTACGTGCAGAAAGGGACTGCATAAATACAATTTAGAAACGCTGTCCGCTTTTGGTGGATGCGCAAGGAAATCTATAGCTGGCATTTTATGACTAACTTCTCGTCCGTAAATATATATATAGTAGTATGTGTTAATAATATATAAATTGACGAAGAATATAATAGAGAATTTCGTGCTGTTTAATTGACATCATTTCATGTGGAACGTTTCCATCAAATCAATACAAATTATTTATTTCGTCAATATCATCAATTCCCCAGATTAGCAGATTAATGTTTAGTTCTGATATTGCAATTGGAACTATATTAATTACGGCTCAAACCAATATGTTGAACAGGCCGTGTAGAATTGGTCAGGAATTATTTAGCCGGGGGATAATAAATTTGATTTTGACCTAATTTAGTCGGCAATTCGATGATTAGTAGTTTGCAACTCTAAAATTGTAACATTTTGACATGTTTTGAAATACAGTTAATAATATGTTAATTTGTGCAAATTATTACCAATAAAACATATTTTTAAATATTTTGCTTCTCTTATAATTCTCAAAATTATGATGTATACCGGGTGCCCAGATTTCGTAGGGACAACATGGGCAACTTCTACATTTGAAGAGATAGAGAGATGGTCAAATTAGCAAAAAGGTGCAGGTTCGGGGGCTCATTAACAATCCACCCCCAAATCCCACACAAAAATAAATATCCAAGTTAAAAGTGTTTTATTATAGAAGACCTTGACAGTCTTTTTTGGCTGTCACTTTTAAAATCCTCTAAATTTACGTTTTCTTGAAATGACAAAAAACGACCGTTGAAATCTAGTACAACCTGGAGATCTCTATTCAAACGACAACTACGTTGCCATATATAGCAATTGCCTTTATATTTTTTCGTGCCAACAAAATTATTATAATTTTTCATAAATTTACACCGTGTTTGCATGAAATATCAAAAAATCTATAAACGGAATGTATTTTAGTTTTCTACAGTATTAATCTTGAATTAATATTGAGTAATTTGGAGAAGTTTCAAGTGCACAGCAATTGTTTTTATATTTTTTTAGCACCAACAAAATTATTACAATTTTTTATAAATTTACCTGTGTTTACATAAAATATCGCAAACGCCATTGATGGAATGTATTCTTATTTTTCACAATATCAATCTTGAATTAACAATGAGTGATTTTAAGAAGTTTCAATTTGATAGAAATTGTTTTTATATTTTTTTTGCGTCAACATAATTATTATAATTTTTCATAAATTTGCACCGTGTTTGCAAGAAACATCGCAAACACTGTTCACAGAAAGTATTGCAATTTTCACTAAATCATTCTTGAAATGATATTAAGTGATTTTGAGAAGTTACAGGTGAATAGCAATTGTTTTTATATTTTTTTCGCGTCAACAAAATTATTATAATTTTTCATACATTTTCATCGCATTTACAAATTTCGCAAAGGCTATTGACAGAATGTATTGTTATTTTTCACCAAATCATCTTGAATTAATATTAAGTGATTCTGAAAAGTTTGTTTTTAAATTTTTTTCGAATCAACAAAATCATTACATTTTTTCGTTACTGTATCCTTAAAATATCCCAAAAGCTATTGACGAAATATATTGTAATTTTATTATAAAATCAATGTTGAATCAATATTGAGTGATTTTGAGAAGCTACAAGTAGATAGCAAGTTTTTTATTATTATTTTTTTCGCGCCAACAACATTATTACAACATTTTTATGCATTTTCATCGGGTTTACATGACATATCGCAAAGGCTATTGACAAAATGTATTGTTATTTTTCACTAAATCATTCTTGACTTAATATTAACTGATTTTGAAAAGTTTCAAGTGGATAGCAATTGTTTTTATATTTTTTTCACGCCAACAAAATTGTGACAACATTTTTATGCATTTTCATCGGGTTTACATGAAATATCGCAAAGGCTATTGACAAAATGTATTGTTATTTTTCACCAAATCATTCTTGACTTAATATTAACTGATTTTGAAAAGTTTCAAGTGGATATCAATTGTTTTTATATTTTTTTTTTGCGGCAACAAAATTATTACAACATTTTTATACATTTTCATCGGGTTTACATGGAATATCGCAAAGGATATTGACAAAATGTATTGTCATTTTTCATAAAATCATTTTTGACTTAATTTTAACTGATTTTGAAAAGTTTCAAGTGGATAGCAATTGTTTTTATATTTTTTTTGCGGCAACAAAATTATTACAACATTTTTATACATTTTCATCGGGTTTACATGGAATATCGCAAAGGCTATTGACAAAATGTATTGTTATTTCTCACCCAATCATTTTTGACTTAATTTTAACTGATTTTGAAAAGTTTCAAGTGGATAGCAATTGTTTTTATATTTTTTTCGCGGCAACAAAATTATTACAACATCTTTATACATTTTCATCGGATTTACATGAAATATCGCAAAGGCTATTGACAAAATGTATTGTTATTTTTGACCAAATCATTCTTGACTTAATATTAACTGATTCTGAAAAGTGTCAAGTGGATAGCGATTGTTTTTATATATTTTTCGAATCAACAAATTTATTACATTTTTTCGTAACTACAGCATGTTTGCTTAAAATATCACAAAAGCAATTGACGAAATGAATTCTACTTCTTATAATATCAATGTTGAATAAATATTGAGTGATTTTGAGAAGCTGCAAGTGGATAGCAATGGTTTTTATATTTTTTTGAGCCAATAAAATTATTATAATTTTTCATAAATTTACACCGTGTTTGCATGAAATAACGCAAAAGCTATTGACGGAATGTATTATAATTTTTCACAATATCAACCTTGAATGAATATTAAGTGATTTTAAGAAGCTTAAAGTGTACAGCAATTGTTTTTATATTTTTTTCGCGTCAAATTTTTTTACAAATTTTTTAAATTCTACACCGCATTTGCATGAAATATCGCAAAAGCTATTGATGAAATGTATTCTTACTTTTTACAATACCAATCTTGCATTAACAAAGAGTTATTTTAAGAAGTTTTAGTTAGACAGAAATTGTTTTTATATTTTTTTCGCGTCGACAAAAGCATTCTAATTTTTAATAAATTTACACGCCTTACGTGCTTGCATGGAATATCACAAAAACTGTTGACAGAAAGTATTGCACTTTTTCACTTAATCATTCTTGATATAATATTAAATAATTTTGAAAAGTTTAGGAATTGTTTCTATACTTTTTCGAATTAACAGAATTATTACAATTTTTCATAAATGAACAGTGTTTGCGTGAAATATATCGCAAAAGCTATTGGCGGAATATATTGTAATTTTCCACAATATGAATCTTGAATTAATATTGAGTGATTTTGAGAAGTTGCAAGTGGATAACCATTGTTTTCATATTTTTTTCCCGTCAATAAAATTATTACAACTTTTCATACATTTTCATCGGGTTTACATGAAATATCATAAAAGCTATTGACAGAAGGTATTGTTATTTTTCACCAAATCATTCTTGAATTATTATTAAATGATATTATTGCTTTTTATATTTTTTTCGCGTCAAAAACTTATAACAATTTTTTATAATTCTACACCGTATTTGCATGAAATATCGCGAAAGATATTGACGGAATGTATTCTAATTTTTCACAATATCAATTTTGAATTAATTTTAAGTGATTTTAATAGTTTCAAGAAGTGGATAGTAAGTTTTTATATTTTTCTTCGCGTTAACAAAATTATTACAATTTTTTTATAATTCTATATTTTTTTATAAATTCATCAGTGTTTCCATAATATACTGCAAAAGCTATTGAAGTAGTGTATTCTAATTTTTCAAAATATTAATTTTGAATTGATATTAAGTGATTCTAAGAAGTTTTAAGTGGATACCAATTAGTTTTATATTTTTTTCGCGTCAACATTTATTACAATTTTTCATAAATTTCCATCGGTTTGCATGAAATATCGCAAAGGCTATCGACAAAATATATTGTAATTTTTCACCAAATCATTCTTGAATTAATATTAACTGATTTTGGAAAGTTTCAAGTGGACAGCAATTGTTTTTATATCTTTTTTGCCCCCCTCAAAAGATATTGACGAAATGTATTCTAATTTTTCACAATATCAATCTTGAATTAATATTGAGTGACTTTAGAAAGTTTCAAGTGGATATCAATTGTTTTTATATTTTTTTCCCAACAACAAAATTATTACAATTTTTTTATAATTCTGCAACATGTTTCCATGAAATGTTGTAAAAGATATTGATGGAATGTATTCTAGTGTTTCACAATATCAATTTTAAATTAATATTAAGTGATTTTAAGAAGTTTCAAGCGTATATCAATTGTTTTTTTAATTTTACAATTTTTTTATTAATTTACACCCTGTTTGCAAGAAATGTCGCAAAAGCTGTTGACGGAATGTATTCCAATTGTTCAGAATATTAATATTGAGTGATGTTAAGAAGTTTGAAGAGGATAGAAATTGTTTTTGTGTTTTTTTTTTCGCGCCAACAAAATTATTATATTTTTTTCATAAATTTACACCGTGTTTGCATGAAATATCGCAAAAAATATTGACGGAATGTATTCTAGTATTTCACAATATCAATCTTGAATGAATATTGAGTGATTTTAAAAAGTTTCAAGGGGACAGCAATTGTTTTTATATTCACGCCAACAAAATTATAATCATAAATTTTCATCGGGTTTGCATGAAATACCGCTAAAATGTATTGTAATTTTTCACCGAATCGTTCTTGAATTAAAATTAAGTGATTTTGAACAGTTTAAACTGGATAGCAATTGTTTTTATACATTTTTCGACTCGGCAAAATTGATATAATTTTTCATAAATTTGCTGCGTGTTTGCATGAAATATCCGCTAAAAAATCAGTTAGCCAACGTCCACTTTTTTGGATTCTATTGCCAATTAAAAATAATTTTTGATTAGCTGATGAATATCTAAATAAAATTGGCAAATTTGCTACAGAGACCTCTGCATTAGCAATTGAATAAAAATTCAATGTTTTAATGCCGTGGATATTAATTATTTATGGATAACTCCATTAGGTAGACAAATTAGACTGGTTTATTTTGAATCATAATAATTGTTGTTTTTTTTATATATTGTTTACAAAGTACATAGTCATGTTAAGAAACTCACTAAACGTTATTTATTGGCAAAAGTAAGGTGGGCCTAAAGGCGTATTTTTTTTTATTAGCAACACTACATATACACTTTCACCATAAAATTACCCCGAAATCTGTTTTCCTTTGTGACGTACATAGAAAACATTTTAATACACACGGTAGGCAGTAAAACGGCGCCCCCATTCCGTGCCGAAACGGCGCTACAAAAACTTGATGCCATAATTCTCCCCGTAAAAGTGTAAACAGACGAAAACGTCCTCCGGTAAAACTTCGCTGCTTCGCCGCCACCCCCACCCCCCTCGAAACCCCTTAATCCGGCAAGTTTACGTTTTATGAGTAATTTTAGCCGCAATTAGGCGCCTCCTTTTTCTTAATAATGAAGCCGCGGGAGGCCCTCATATTTCACCTAGGGCCTAATTAAAATTTCAAGACTGAACATGTACAGGAAGGAATGAATTTCATAAACTTACGTCGCAGTTAAGTTTAAATTTATAATTAGGTAAAGAGAAAACGGGTATTGATTATCGTGCTGCGGATGGTCGCGACCTTTAGTTGAAAAATGAGCGTAACACGCGAATACTCGAGTCGTGATTGTGCACATTGATTTATACAACTATCCCCCTTTGTTATATAATATACGAATTTCATCGATGTTCTGCCACCCAACATGCATATTCGTATATGTGGTTGCATACGATACGTATCATTTATGAAATAGAGTCCAAAAACAATAAAAACTTGTTTTGTTTTGCGAAGGGCTACCCGGCGTCCGAATTTTTCGGAATTTCTTCCTGTCCATAGCAGTGGTTTCCAAAATGTGTGCAGAGATCTGTTTAATAGATAAACTATACTTAAGCCTGTGAGTCCCAAGCAGTGCGATCGCGTTGTTGAGATTTTGTGTCAAAAAATTCCACAGCATTTCGAACGGTATAGACAACACTAGGCTTAAAGCTCCCAAATCCAAACTCTTCCGTTTCTTGGGGGCGAAATCGACGCTGAACTGGTGCCGGGTAGAGCATCCATAGTTATAAACAAAATAACTTTCCAAGAAAATCACGGGATAAGCTCTTAAAAGAACTGATTTTTTATACTACCAACGAAAGAAATAACTAATAGAAAACACAAAAACTGAACGAAACACACAGAACCGGTAAGACACAAGTAATAGTGATGGATCAGCTGATAATAACAACCGCCATTACTATTTTCAGCAATTTTGCCCTGTGTAAAAACGGCGGCCCTTTGGACAATCACGCCAATTTTGGCGGCTATAATTTGATTTAATCCGCCTGGTCATTAAATGAGGTATAGTAGTACGAGTAATAACATGTAAATTTCTTTTGTATCATTCAATATTCGGTGTGGCACTAGCCAGGGAAGTAGTTGTTTCAATAAGTTATTTGTTTATAGTCTTACAAGGAGAGGATCAGATGTGTGACTCACCGATTTGATATATCTTTTGGCACACGTGTAGATCGTGACTGGGAGTGTAACAGGTGCAGTCACCTAAACTAATCTAAATTATGACAAGCCCTATTGCGCTGATTGGTTTTTTTTTTTAACAAAAATAAAAAAAAATGCTACAAAGTCTTTAAATGCTTCTTTAAAGAACATTAATTCTCTAGATTTTGATGTTCCAATTACAAAAATCCGTTGTAGGATTCAGATGTTATGCCCTTATAAAATTTGGATTTTTAGAAATTATTAGCTCACAGTAAAAAGCTGCAGTTTCAAAAATAAAAAAAAAATGCTACAAAGTCTTTAAATGCTTTTTTAAAGAACATACAATTCTCTGGATTTTGATGTTCCAATTACAAAAATCCGTTGTAGGATTCAGATGTTATGCCCTTATAAAATTTGGATTTTTAGAAATTATTAGCTCACAGTAAAAACTGCAGTTTCAAAAATCAAAAAAAAAATACTACAAAGTGTTTAAATGCTTTTTTAAAGAACATAAAATTCTCTGGATTTTGATGTTGCAATTACAAAAATCCGTTGTAGGATTCAGATGTTATGCCCTTATAAAATTTGGATTTTTAGAAATTATTAGCTCACAGTAAAAAACTGCAGTTTCAAAAATAAAAAAAATACTACAAAGTGTTTAAATGCTTTTTTAACGAACATACAATTCTCTAGATTTTGATGTTCCAATTACAAAAATTCGTTGTAGGATTCAGATGTTATGCCCTTATAAAATTTGGATTTTTAGAAATTATTAGCTCACAGTAAAAAACTGCAGTTTCAAAAATTAAAAAAATACTACAAAGTGTTTAAATGCTTTTTTAAAGAACATAAATTCTCTAGATTTTGATGTTCCAATTACAAAAATTCGTTGTAGGATTCAGATGTTATGCCCTTATAAAATTTGGATTTTTAAAAATTATTAGCTCACAGTAAAAACTGCAGTTTCAAAAATAAAAAAAAATACTACAAAGTGTTTAAATACTTTTTTAAAGAACATAAAATTCTTTAGATTTTGATGTTCTAATTACAAAAATCCGTTGCAGGATTCAGATGTTATGCCCTTATAAAATTTGGATTTTTAGAAATTATTAGCTCACAGTAAAAACTGCAGTTTCAAAAATAAAAAAAAATGCTACAAAGTCTTTAAATGCTTTTTTAAAGAACATAAAATTCTCTGGATTTTGATGTTCCAATTACAAAAATCCGTTGTAGGATTGAGATGTTATGCCCTTATAAAATTTGGATTTTTAGAAATTATTAGCTCACAGTAAAAAACTGCAGTTTCAAAAATAAAATAAAAATGCTACAAAGTCTTTAAATGCTTTTTTAAAGAACATACAATTCTCTAGATTTTGATGTTCCAATTACAAAAATCCGTTGTAGGATTCAGATGTTATGCCCTTATAAAATTTGGATTTTTAGAAATTATTAGCTCACAGTAAAAACTGCAGTTTCAAAAATAAAAAAAAAAACACTTCAAAGTGTTTAAATGCTTTTTTTAAGAACATAAAATTCTCTCGATTTTGATGTTCCAATTACAAAAATCCATTGTAGGATTCAGATGTTATGCCCTTATAAAATTTGGATTTTTAGAAATTATTAGCTCACAGTAAAAAACTGCAGTTTCAAAAATAAAAAAAAATACTACAAAGTGTTTAAATGCTAAAATTCTCTAGATTTTGATGTTCCAATTACAAAAATCCGTTGTAGGATTCAGATGTTATGCCCTTATAAAATTTTGATTTTTAGAAATTATTAGCTTACAGTAAAAAAAACTGCTGTTTCAAAAATAAAAAAAATGAGGATTCAGATGTTATGCCCTTATAAAATTTGGATTTTTAGAAATTATTACCTCACAGTAAAAAAACTGCAGTTTCAAAAATTTCAAAAAGTACTACTTGTTTAAATACATTTAGAAAAAACATAAAATTTTCTAGATTTTGATGCTTCGATTGAAAAAATCAGTTTTAGGATTTAGATGTTATTCGCTTATAAAATTTGAATTTTCAGAAATTACCAGCTCACAGCGAAGAAAAGGCAATTTCAAAATTTAAAAAATTTACCACAAAGTGTTTAAATGCATCTTTTAAGATTTTGCTTCATTTTGATGTTTCAATTGTAAAAATTTGTCCGTAGATTCAGAAGTATCACTTCAATTTGAACACTTAGAAAAATACTTCAAAGTGTTTGAATACTTTTATTGTGTCCAAAAATTCCATAGCATTTCGAACGGTATAGACAACTGGCGGCGCAGTCTCCTAAACTAATCTAAATTATGACAAGCACTATCGCGCTGATTGGTATTTTTTTTACACGAAATAAGACAAGCGATATCGCGCCGTTCGAGCCTCTTCGCAATCGATTAAGACAAGCGCCATTGCGCTCTTTAGCGTTTTTCGATCATGTTTTTCCAATGACTCTTGAGATTCAAAGGGTTAATATATGAATTTTGAATAACTTTAAATTAAACAGCAAAAGCTTTAAATATTTAAAGGAAAGTAAACTAAAACAACTAATAGATCACAAACAATACTCAAGTAATAAATATTAAATCGCGATACTTTAAAATTCCATCGAATTTGTGGCAGGGCCGTACAAGTTATTTATTTGATATACGATGGGGTCGGATCGCCGGGGTCGGATTCGGACCTTATTCGACTTGGCAGTATTATCATCAAAGTTTCAGACGATTCAGATGGAATTAGGGGTCAGAGGGTGGAAAGGGCCGCCCCGCATTCGAGTTATTGCATTGTGATCGCCGCAATCCTTTTACTCAAATTAGGAACGGGGGCAGAAATGGCGGAGGCGCGCGGTATCATCCCGGGCCAGGGTCGCATGCAAATTCTGAAGAGATAACAGGAGAGAATCTTCTCCCCACCGAGATATAAAAAAAACACAACCCCGCGTTTTTTCCCTAATAAGATTCGGGAAATTTAATTAGAACGAATTAATTTTTATCAGAAAATTCTGTGCAGTTATTTCACCAAAGGATTTATTTATTTATTGTTTATTTAAATGTATAGAAATACATATACCGGGTGACCCTGGGTTCTGTAAAAGCCCCATAATTTATTTGCCATGTGAGATATCAACTTTTCAATTTTTCATTGGTGGGTACCCACACCTACTCTACATATTTAATATTTAAAAATATGTATATTTTTATACAGGGTGTCCCAGTATAAATAACAGAACAAAGTTATGTTTTTTTTATGGAACACCTCATATTTTATACTTTACTTTTAACCCTCTTGAGAAGCTAATATAAAAACAAATAATAAAAATAGTATAAAATACTATGGGTCTATTATGAACGGTTAGTCAGTTGTAGGCAATTCTGTGTTAAAAACGTGTACACATTGAAAAAATTGCAGAAGCGTTCCTAGCAAAGATAGCGTCATTTTTATACACTAGAAAATTTTTCACATCATGAAGAATAATACCATCGGCTTTGGTCCTTTTTTGTTCATACTGCTATACAGGGTGTCAATATACGCAAAACAATGGATAACTATTTTTTTTAAATAGAACACCCTATATATTTTGCCGCGAATGCATGGCATTTTTGATAGGCTGTCCAATGATATACAGTTTGTATGATGAAATATTAAGCACTCTTGAGATTTATCAATAAAAACATTTTTCTTTTGTGACCTTGTGCTGATTTTTGGATTTTCAGCCAAAACTATGCATTATCTGGAAAAATTATAAGAGACCAAAGCTGTAGAGCGGAAAATTTCCAATCGATTTAGGTTTTTCGACTTTTCAAATAATGCGTGTATTGCCCACTAGAGCGCTCAAAATCATGACCGTATATGCATTTTAGGGTTTCATTTCAATTATTTTTTTTAAAATTAAATTGCACTATACTTTATTTTCCACGCCCTTGAGCGGAAAATTATAGGGAAATTCAAATGACCTATATACATTGAAAATGTTCTGCTCTACAACTCTACAATTTTTTGCCCAAAATGCATAGTTTTTGCTAAAAATGCAAATTGAATATGTTTGTATTAATTTTCTCGTTTTTGAATGGTTTTTAAAATAACTCTATCACTATCTACCAACCTTTCCGTTATTGGCAAAATTCTGGAAACACATCTAAGAAATAAATTATTAAAATAATAAATCAATTTGTGACAACCTCACTTGTCGCAGAAGCAATAAATAAATTTAATAAAGACGAAATATAGCCTGAATATGTTTACATAAAAAAAATTATTGAAATATTTGAAACATAAAATCCCTATAAATCAATTTGGCCTTACGCCCTGAATATCTACAATACGAGTACATCCTCTTTCTGTTTTCATATCCAACCTACAAGGATTATAATCTGCAACATAGTTTTTGAATATTAACCCTTTATACTAATATGTCGCCGTACAGTGGGCAAGATTGGAAATAAGTTTGACAAAAATTTAAAAAAATAATAAAATTCCCTGATTATGTTTTTAGCTATCGCATATTGTAGAGGGGGATCCATTCTGTATTATTCCGAAAAAACAGCAATCAGTCTAGTAATCTGTTGCTTCAGTGGCACTCCAAATTTGGTGTTGTCAGAGGTCATTGCATCTCCGAATTTTTCTCGCGTTTACAGGTAATAACTTTTTATTCAAGTGTTGTTTTTATCTCGTTTAATAAAAGGCGATCCTAAGGGTATATGGAACATTACCATATTTAATAATTAAATAAATTTGACGACAATATTTATTAAAATTAACGTTACATATCAGCGTTCAATATCAATCTATAGAAAAATTCTATACTATTGATATTAAAAATCTGAAAGATTCCTTTGCCTGAACTTGCCTATTCGACTGGGGCCTAACGTTCAAATAACTGAGCATAATAGGTGGTCGTAATTTGTCGGTTTGCATCAAAATAGTGATGTTCTACTTGGTGCCCATACTAAAGAATATTCGAAATAATATATAGGGTTTTCTAAAGGAATGTTTATATATTTCTATTTTAATTAATTTTAAAGACAGTGGCAATGGTATTATATTCAACTTAATTTTTTATTATTTATACCGGGTGGACCATTTAATGTGTTTTCAGGAACTATCTTCGAAACAAGAAACTTTAAAAAAAATGACCCCATCAAAAAATGATTGTATTGAAGGGGGCCATAATAACATAATTTTGTTTTTTTCATAGATGGCGCTGTTGTCACTAAATCGAGGTCAACTTAGTTTTTTTTAATGGAAACCCCTACTTTTTATGACAGAATCCGAGTCCTTGTTAAAAAATGAGAAGAAATCACTCAGCTAACTTTTTCGTCAGAGTGATAGATGGCGCTGTAATCGCGAAAAGAAGTTGTTGCATTTGGACGCTTGCGTATTCGAACTTCGCGCGCATGTGTGTGTGTGCGCGTGTGTGTGTGTGCCTGAACTCCGCGCCAGTTGACGAGAACTTATGTTGGGTTTGACTGCAACTGCAGCTAAAATATCAACTTCGGCATTCTCCTGGGTTACGGTGCGTCTTCGATGTCTGGTTCGTTTTAGGCTGCCAGTATCTACAAATGAGTTGACGATCCGAAGAAAAGACATGTGACTCGGATGATCTCGATCAGGATACAAGCCACACGCATCAAGTGCATTGCGTCTAGCTTCACCATACACGAAAATCATATCGACCTTTTCCGCAATAGTATACCGCACCATTGTAACGTTTTCCCCGTCAATGCAGAAGACCGACTGATTACCAAACTAAATTTTCTTTTGTTCAGTCAAAGAAAGCATCAAAATCCAGCTATTTCCAGCTATTTTTCAATTTAAAATTGTAATTCATGGAAATACGGCCGACGTCATGTTTTGACACACACACACACACCACACACACACACACATGCGCGCGAAGTTCGAATACGCAAGCGTCCAAATGCAACAACTTCTTTTCGTGATTACAGCGCCATCTATCACTCTGACGAAAAAGTTAGGTGAGTGAATTCTTCTCATTTTTTAACAAGGACTCTGATTCTGTAATAAAAAGTAGGGGTTTCCATTTAAAAAAACTAAGTTGACCTCGATTTAGCGACAACAGCGCCATCTATGAAAAAAACAAAATTATGTTATTATGGCCCCCTTCAATACAATCATTTTTTGTTTGGGTCATTTTTTTTTTAAGTTTCTTGTTTCGAAGATATTTCCTGAAAACACATTAAATGGTCCACCCGGTATAATAATTTCCTATTAAACTGAATTGATAAATTCACTATTTTTTAACCACAGGTAATTATTGTAAAAATATATTATATAACGTGAGAAGACAGTTTTATAAATAATCTCAAATCGTGAATATTTCTTTAGATCATCTATATACAGGTAATAACTTTTTATTCAAGTGTTTGTTTTTATCTCGTTTAATAAAAGGCGATCCTAAGGGTATATGGAACATTACCATATTTAATAATTAAATAAATTTGACGACAATATTTATTAAAATTAACTTTACATATCAGCGTTCAGTATCAATCCATAGAAAAATTTTCTAGTGATAAATGATCAATATAGTTTGACATCCATGAGTATCCGCGCTCTTTTTATGTTTAAAATGGGGATAATACTATTGATATTAGAAATCTGAAAGATTCCTTTGCCTAAACTTGCCTATTCGACTGGGGCCTAACGTTCAAATAACTGAGCGTAATGGGTGGTCGTAATTTGTCGGTTTGCATCAAAATAGTGATGTTCTACTTGGTGCCCATACTAAAGAATATTCGAAATAATATATAGGGTTTTCTTAAGGAATGTTTATATATTTCTATTTTAATTAATTTTAAAGACAGTGGCAATATTATTATATTCAACTTAATTTTTTGGTATTTATATAATAATTTCCTATTAAACTGAATTGATAAATTAACTATTTTTTAACCACAGGTAATTATTGTAAAAATATATTATATAACGTGAGAAGACAGTTTTATAAATAATCTCAAATCGTGAATATTTCTTTAGATCATCTATAGATAATGTTTATTCGTGCTAATACATAAGTTTACAGGGTGTCTATTTAAAAACGAGCAATACTCTATTGGACCGAAAAAAGATATAAAAAACATTTTTAAGAATTGTTATCGTAGATTATAATAAATGATTTGATTGTTTCGCATGTTTCCGTATTTCTTCCATTTTTAGTGGTGACGACATAAATATTAAGAGTTAAAAGGAAAACGGTTAATTAGTATAATTTGTTCATTGTTAATGTACAAAATTCGTTATCAGCAACCATTAAAACCGATGTATGTATTTTTCAATTTATAAAATAATTTTTACATCGCCATTCCTAATCAGCCATTTTGTTTAAAATCACTGCTACTTAAAATCACTGCTACTTAATATCACTGTTACTTAAAATCACTGTTACTTAAAATCACTGCTACTTTAAATCACTGCTACTTAAAATCACTGTTACTTAAAATCTCTGCTATTTAAACTGTGACTGTTACCTAAAACATAAATGTAAGAAGACAGTACAAGGTATCATTTCTAAATGTTATTTAATATTCATTACTTTATTCTCCCATTTTTGCAGGGTATTGTATTTAAATTTTAAATAAATATTTAATAAAAAAGACAAATATTTATAAAATTCCATATGAAATTAAATAAATACCAACTTATGTACTAACAATTATTAATTAATTGATTGAGATTTTATAAAAACGAAAAAATTATCTTGCCCGGCATGGAATTGAACCACAAACTCGCTGTAATCGAAAATTATGAATCAATAAAAAAATTTAAAAGAATCCTTATCTCCATTAAAATCTGGGATATTTATAAAAACCAAATTGATTTTGAGTAAGCAATGTTTCGATCATTGAGAATATTTCTTATCGAGTTTTCTCGGCGCGTTTTATATTTTTTTCTGCGATGTTTTCATTCAAGTGCTCAAAAAAATAAAATTAAAATTTTCAAAAATCCATATCTCCGTTAAAAATTGTTGAATTTACAAAAACCAAATTAATTTTAAATAAACGATTCTTCTGCCATTGAAGCTATTGTTTTAAGGAATTTTTTCTACGCATTTTATATTTTTTCTGTGATGTTTTTATTCAAGTTTTCAAAAAATTAAAACGAAAATCTTTAAAAATCCATATCTCTATTGAAAATTGTTAAATTTACAAAAACCAAATTTATTCTGAATTAGTTATACTTCGACTATTGAGAATATTTCTTATGGAATTTTGTCAGCGATGTTTTCATGCTCAAAAAAATAAAACTAAAATTTTCAAAAATCCATATCTCCATTTAAAATTGTTGAATTTACAAAAAAACAAATTAATTTTGAATAAACGATTCTTCGTCCATTGAAGATATTGTTTTAAGGAATTTTTCTACGCGTTTTATATTCTTTTCTGCGATGTGTTCATTCAAGTGCTCAAAAAATTTAAACGAAAATCCTCAAAAATCCATATCTCTATTGAAATTTGTTGAATTTACAAAAACCAAATTTATTTTTTTATTTTGAATAAGCGATACTTCGGTCATTGAGGATATTTTTCTATGGAATTTTGCCTGCACGTTTTATATTTTTTTCTGCGATGTTTTCATTCAAGTGCTCAAAAAAATAAAACTAAAATTTTCAAAAATTTATATCTCCATTAAAAATTGTTAAATTAACAAAAACCAAATTGATTTTGAATAAGCGATACTTCGACCACTGAGCAAAAATGTGCTCAAAAAGGAATTTTTTCTACGCGTTTTATATTTTTTCTGCGATGTTTTCATTCAAGTGCTCAAAAATTTAAAACGAAAATCTTCAAAAATCCATATCTCTATTGAAAATTGTTGAATTTACAAAAACCAAATTGATTTTGAATTAGCTATACTTCGACCATTGAGAATATTTCTTATTGAATTTTGTCAGCTCGTTTTATATTTATTCTGCGATGTTTCCATTCAAGTGCTCAAAAAATTTAATTTAAAATTGTTGAATTTACAAAAACCAAATTAATTTTAAATAAACGATTCTTCGACCATTGAAGATATTGTATTAAGGAATTTTTTCTACGCGTTTTATATTTTTTTCTGTGATGTTTTCATTCAAGTGCTCAAAAAAATAAAACTAAAATTTTCAAAAATCCATATCTGCATTTAAAATTGTTGAATTTACAAAAACCAAATTAATTTTCAATAAACGATTCTTCGACCATTGAAGATATTGTCTTAAGGAATTTTTCTACATTTTTTATATTTTTTTCTGCGATGTTTTCATTCAAGTACTCAAAAAATTAAAATGAAAATATTCAAAAATCCATATCTCTATTGAAAATTGTTGGATTTATAAAACCCAAATTGATTTTGAATAAGCGATACTTCGACTATTGGGGATATTTTTTTAAGGAATTTTGTCTGCGCGTTTTATATTTTTTCTGCGATGTTTTCATTCAAGTGCTCAAAAAAATAAAACTAAAATTTTCAAAAATTCATATCTCCATTTAAAATTGTTGAATTTACAAAAACCAAATTAATTTTTAATAAACGATTCTTTGGCCATTGAGGATATTTTTTAAGGATTTTTTTGTACGCGTTTTGTATTTTTTTTCTGCGATGTTTTCATTCAAGTGCTCAAAAAATTAAAACGAAAATCTTCAAAAATCCATATCTCTATTGAAAATTGTTTGTTTTTACAAAAACTGAATCGATTTTGAATTAGCGATACTTCGGCCATTGAGGATGATTTCATATGGAATTTTGCCTGCATTTTTATATTTTTCTCTGCGATGTTTTTGTTCAAGTGTTAAAAAATTAAAACGAAAATCTTCAAAAGGATTTTTGAGGATGTTCTGTAAAATTGTTGAATTTACAAAAACCAAATTGATTTCGAATAAGCGGTACTTCGCCCATTCAGGATATTTTTTTATGGAATTTTGCCTGCACGTTTTATTTATTTATTTATTTTTTATTTATTTAATACACGGAAAACTCCTTAATTTACAAATGAATATATTATAAATATTTATTATCGACAATTCGAACTTATAATAATTATTTCCAGGTTGATTCTGAGCAATGCTTGTGAAACAAATTAGTGTTAATGTTAAATAAATCAATATTATTATTTAAGTAAATAGCATTTGCTAAACGCATAAACCTGGAAATTGGATTATTTAGACAATAATTGGTGCGATGCGTTCTTGGGCGAAAGAGTATATGCTGGCGGGTATGAATGCCTTTCGTTTGGTTCCAGAAATTAAAAAATGATAAAAGCTGAGGGCAGACAAAGTGCCCATTTATGATTTTGTGAACAGTACACAGGTCTTGTATGATTCGACGATTCAATAGGCTGCTAATATTAAGGTGACATTGCAAATATTCATAATTTATGTTTGATGAAGGAATACCCAAGCGATAAGCGACAATTCTTAAAAATTTATTTTGAACCCTTTCCAAAGCATTTACTAAATTTTATGCTCAAAAAAAAAAATGTTTTAAAAATCCATATCTCTATTGGTTAATGCTTTTGTTTCAAAATAATCCTTCGTGCAAATAATCTTTCGAAAGATGCGTTTTTTCAGAGGTAAAACCAAAATAGGAAAACATTTGCCACATCTCTAAAACTTTCCAACTTTTCAAATTTACTGGACAAACATTCTGTTTTTCTGCAAAAATCTCCAAACACTTCTCGAATTTTGAACTGAATCAAGGATAGTCGTATATTTATTTGGTATAGCAGATAATATAGCCAAAATATGACCTTCAGTCACAGGTATAATATCAAAACGAACACTATTTACGTGACCGGGTGGACAAATATTAGCAGAATCATATCGAAAACATTTTTGAGAGACCAATAACAATTTCAGAAGGTGTTACGACGTTTACTAACTGTGATCACAGTCACAGTTTAAAATTACTGATATTAGAAAGTAGCATACACGGGTAGCAACGTGATTCAAAAGTAGCAGTTTTGCCCATCTCTAATTAAAACCTATCGAGCTTGCAGTTAACGAACTTAGTAAAGATAATGCAACGTAATTAACCGCAGAATGTGTATTTATAATAATAATAATAATATATATTTACGGATAAACCAATTTACAGAAAATTACAAATTAAAAATTAAAACTAATTTACTAATTACAACAATATATAAAAAATAAAAATAAAAATAAAAATATATATACATACATATACGCACACGTACATATACACAATATATATGAACGAATAAAGTAATGTTCAATACAAAAGAGCATCATTGTTTACAACTAAAAGTGATAATACACAAACCTGATACAGACTGAATTATCAGCAAATACTAATGCGCCTCAGTTTAATCATAAATTGTGAGTGAGAATCAACAAATAAATCAAAGTTTGGATTTAGAGATAATGTATTTGATATTCGCATTTAAATTCGTCTTTAAAAAGTTGCAAAAATTAAATAGTAATTTAAGTTTACAAATGTACGAGTTATTGAAAACAAGGGTTGATGAACGGAGAAATAAATTATCAGTGTCGTTATGTAAATATTTACAATCCCTCCCAGCACAATCAAACCAATCTTGCGATTTATTATATGCTACAAAAGCCAGTACTGTGTCATATGATATTATTTTTAATACGAGGCTTTTCGTGGATTCTTCAGGATTTACCGAATCAAGTGAATATGATGGTCACATGTTAGATTTTGAAAATTCCAAACCATCGGTTTGGGTGCTGAAATAAAAGAGATTATCTCAGTTGTTACGAAAGATTACTGGAATGAAGTAGGTGTTGGTTTTAATAAGGAATTAAAATTATATAAATCTGCACAACGTGCTCAACTTTATTCAACATCTAAAGCTTGAATTCCATTATACTTTTCCGTCTTTTTTCGTCTAGATTCTCCTTCAAGTTTTGCTTTCGATTTCCCTTCGATGTATAGTTCATTGCATTCGATATAGAGGGCGCCGCAAGCGGACGACGTAATTACCAACCCACTAAATAAAAAGTATTTGTGTTCGCGTGTCCAAGTCCAAGTGAGGTTAAGAGTTGAGATTGTAAAACTGAATAAAATTTAAAACATCATGAAAATTATTAATATTATAAACATAGCGCCGCTATTTTATGTCGGATGTCCCGCGGTCACCAGGTTTATAGGTTACGTTGCTTGCACAAACAACTCATGCTTGTTGTTTTTTTTTTCGTCCTTGGCAATACCGAACTTGAACCAATATCGGACGGAAAATAGGACCGGTTGCATATTTTTATTCACGAAACTTGAATGGAAATTGGATGGAATTTTCTAAATTACATTCATACTAGATTGTCTCGAAGCAAAATCTAACGAGAATCTTAACAAAAAAAGTATAATGTAATTCAAACTTAAGGCAAGTGAGCGAATCTTTTCGGTGCCCAATAACTTTCGTTCAAAAAAACGCTGCTTAATGAATCAACTCTAGATGCTATATTTTAAAGAAAATCAAAAAAAAAAATTAAATTTAATATACATTAGAGTGGTTCTTATTTTAAAAGTATATGAAAATCAACGGGACAACCCGGAAACTTGTTCGTATAGATGAAAAACTAATAACCGTAAATTTTGAGCCATATCGAACATTGCGTAACCGAACCCTAGCCCTCTAAAATTTGAAAAAGTGGGTTTATTCCCTTTTTCTTCATTTTGGTCCACCCTAATATTAAACTGTCCACCCTAATGGCCAAATTATATATTATGTCGATAGAGGACGTTAATGTGAATCCAAAACGTGTTTATTTGTTGAAATTGGACTAAAATTGACGAAGTTATTAATGTTTCACGAAACTACAAGCCAAAGATCCAAAATATCGGCAGGAAAATCAAGAACCCTGGACTAAAAGTAAAAAATGCAGACCGAAAACTTGAGAATTCAAGTAAAGGAAAATTAATTTGCCATTTTCACCCCCAAAATAATAAGCTCAGAGTAAATTTCTGGCCAGAAACTCGGAAATAATAGGCAGAAAATAAAAAATAAAATCACCCAACAAAATCAATCATTCAAGTTAAAAAATCTAAAAAATATGAAGAAAATCATAAATTTAGACCAAAGTCGAAAATTCGGGACTAAAAATCAAAAACGCAGATTAAAAAAATTGAACAAAATTTCGGCCAAAATAAGAAAACTTTTATACCGCAAAGTCGAAAATGCAAGTAAAAAATCTAAAATAGAGGCCAAAAAATGAAAAATCAACAATCGTGGCCAAAAATCAAACATTTTGACTCGGGCCTAAAAATAAAAAATGCAGACCGAACAAATCGAAATTTTCTGCCGAAATAAAGGTAATGTAGGACAGAAGATTCTGAATTTAGATTACGAAATCGAAAATACAGATCAAAAATCAGAAATATATACTAAAAAAAATCCACAATCGAGACCAAAAAATCAAAAAATTTGACCAAAACCCGAAAACTCTGGTTTAAAAATAAAAAATGTAGACACAATAATCATTCAGGTTACAAATTTAAACTATTGGGCCAAAAATAAGAAATTCGAGTCAAGAAATAAAAAATACGGACCAGAAAATTGAAAATTTAGGCCAAAATAAAGAATATTTCGACTGAATGATCACAAAAGACCAAAAAATTTGCCAAAAATCGAAAAAAACAGACCAAAGATCTTAAATATGAGCCAAAAAATCAAAATGAAAATTCAAGTAAAAGAAAAACAATTGTTCTTAAATATTTAATATAATTAATATAATTTTTCATAATTTCGCGTTCTGTTCAAAAAATTCACACAATTTGATAAAGGTGTGTGTCCAACTTTTTCCAAAATCATCATGTCGAATGAATTTTGAGTTTTTTAGGAAAGTTTCAAATCGATTTTTATATTTATTTCAAGCCACCAAAATTATACCATTTTTTGCAATTTTTCGCAGTGATGACATGAAATTATGACAAAATCTGGTGATGGTGTATAAGCAGTTTTCCGCATAATAATAATCTCAAATGATTTTTGAGTAATTTCGGAAAATTTTAAGTTTTTGTTTGACAATTGTTTTTGTAAATTCTTGAGAGCATTAAAATGATTAAAATTTTTCATAAGTTCATGTGCTGTTCAAGTAAAAAACTGGTTTTGATATTTATCCAGATTTTCCCAAAATCATAATTTCGAATACATTTTGAGTTATTTTGGAATGTTTTAAATCGTTGGCAGTTGTTTTTATATTTATTTTAAGCCAACAATAATTATAACAATCTTTTTCCGATAATTCGCACTGATTACAAGAAATTATCATAAAATCTGGTGATGGTGTGTAAGTATTTGTTTACTTAATAATAATCTCTAATGATTTTTGAGTAATTTTAGAATATTTTGAGTCCACAACAATTGTTTTTGTATTTTTTTGAGAGCATTAAAATTATTACAATTTTCATAATTTCGCGCGCTGTTCGAATAGAAGTATCACAAAATTTGGTTCAGGTGTGTATCCAGATTTTCCCAAAATCGTAATTTCGAATGATTTTTGAGTTATTTTGGAAAGTTTTGATTTGATGGCAATTGTCTTTATATTTATTTAAAGCCACCAAAATTATAATATTTTTTCACGATTTTTCGTGATAACTGATTACATAAAATCTGCTAATTTTTCACATAATAATAATAATTTCGAATGATTTCTAAGTAGTTTTAGAAAATTTTAAGTCGACAACAATTGTTTTTATATTTGTTTGAGAGCATTATAATAATTACAATTTTCCATAATTTCGTGCGCTGTTCAAATAAATGTACACAAAATTTGGTTTTGGTGTGTATCCAGATTATTCCGAAATCATAATTTCGAATGTATTTTGAGTTATTTTCGAAAGTTTCAAATCGATGGCAATTATTTTTGTATTTATTTGAAACCATTAAAATTACCACAATTTTTCATAGTTTCGCGCGCTATTGAAATAAAATGTATGTAAAATTTGAAGTTGGTATGGATCTATCTTTTCATGAAAATATAATCTCTATTGAATTTTGAGCAATTTTGGAAATAGAACCATAACCACAAGCATTGCATTTATCAGTGAAGGGATCTCATCTGCTTTAGACAAGTGTAAAATAAGTGACAGAAATGCCGCGCATCTTCTAATTGCCGTCGATGAAGGATTAAGTCACAAAACATCGAAATATACAAGTATGATATAACTGAAACATTCATAACTCTGTCAATTTTAGTCAGATTTTAACAAATAAATTCGTTTTGAATTCGTATTAACATCCTCTGTCGGCATTGTATATCATTTGACCATTAAGGTGGACCGTTTAATATAAGGGGGGCTAAAATGAAAAAAAGGGGAAAAAAACGATTTTTTTTCAAATTTTAGACGCCCAGGGCTCGGTTAGGCCATGATCGATATAGCTCAAAATTTACAGTTATAAGTTTTTTATCTATACGAATAAGTTTCCGGGTTGTCCCGTTGATTTCCACATACTTCGAAACTCCACCATATATGCTAAAACCACTCTAATATACATACATTTATTATAATACATTACATAGTTCATTACAAATATGTTTTTGTTGTAAGAAAAACGGTTAACCGGTTTTTTGACACTAAAACTAAAAAAAAAATTTAACAGCTTCCACGGTTTTCATTGTGTATTCGTTTAAATTTTGTGATATGTCTTCTAGTTTTATATTCAGCGTTCGATTCACTTCTGTGATGTGTTAGAAGTTTCAGTTTATCCCACAGGATTGGATGTATGTTGTTGGCCAGATGGTGGTGTAGCTCCAGGAGTTTTTCCGATAGTGTCTAAATCACTCTTCTGTTAATGGCTTCTCTAAGTAGGGATTCAGTAGTTCTTCTTAGAATTCGGTCGATACTTTTTGTTTTTTTTGTATGGTGTTGGGTGATATCCCGAAAAAATCCTATATTAGATTACACTCTCGAAAACCTCGTCATTTACAATGAAAGCTTTAAATTTCATCCCTGTCGATAATCCATTTCACTATTGCAGCAAAATATAAAACAAAATATAGTTGCAACACTAATATTGTAAAATAAACGTTATTTTATTATTCAACACTTATCGTGTATAGTTACTAAGTGATTTTTTATTAAATAAAAAAGCGAATTGTAAACACATTTTTTTAGAAATACAATTAAACGTTAGCGCGCGGCATAATTCATTTAAAACAAACAGCCACGGTGAATCAATAAAGTAAACTAAAATATGGATAAAAACTGTATTCGGCATGCACCGTTCATAGAGCGCACACATTGGTCGACGTGTAATACACTCGTTTCGAAATCGATCAATTCTAAACGCGTTATTCACATTTATGTATAAAAAGCATTTTTCACTTTTATTATAAAATGCATTTTAATAATTCAACCCCGTAACGTCATAGTCGCGCTTCATAACTAACAATTTACCGATCGTAAAAATAAATTGCGCGTCACAACGAAATCGTCCATATTCGATGGAGCCGATGTTTACGTAGAATATGAACAGTTTTTGATGTGTATCGATTATTAACATTGTCGTTCGGTCAGTGTGTTTATTTTGTATATATGTATGTGTAGGCAAACACAATAACCACTAGACTTGCAGAATCTAACCGCTGCCGGCCGCTAGCGGAATGAACTTAATTGGTATTATTTACTTTGCAAAATGAACATACATTTTGCAGATACGCATATTTACTAGAAAAATGGGATGTATCTACAAAAAAATGCAAAGCTGACTTTTTCTGATGAGCAATCGTCAGCGTACTTTATTAGCTTTCGTATGAAATTTGGGAAATAATTGTATATTACATAACTAGAGTTGTAAATAGCAAATTACGCCCATAATTACGTTACAACTCGCGTTATATACTATACTTTTCCTACGGCCTTACATTTATTCGCTTAAACTTAAGATCAAATTAAAACTGAATCTTTTGTCGGGGTAACGTTTGATTTATCTAGGCTCTACTTAATTACTATAGTCTATTCATATCAACAAGAGAATTGAGCCATTCAGTCACGACCAGGTTATTATTTTATGTATTTAATTTGGGATGAGTAAATGAACAAATGAACAAATGAGACGTATACAACAACCTTGGACCCGAGCGAATACTTCTCGATCCCCGAAAAATCTTTCGCCCGGGCTGGGGATATATCAAAAATAGTTTAATAATGAGATTTTTTATTTTACTGTTTTTGCTCATTATTAAACTATTATAGTTGTCGCGATTGGCAGTACTTGAACGTGACATATGTCGACATCAAAATCTAAAGTTGCCGTTAATACATAGGATAATTGGAACCATCCAATGCGTTACACACTGAATATGTTCGGCATATTGGGGAGTTCGCCAACAGTATCACTAGTGTTAAAGAAAACGGAGGCGTCATATTGTTCACTTTTTATCCGCGTGAAAAATGTAGGAACTCGGTGACAATGGCCGGGCGCATGAATTCACTTAGCTTTCGGTGACGACGTTTAGGCAACACAACATACACAGAGGAAAACTTGTAATTTATCATATGTATTATCACTTTGTTTGCAAAACGAATATCACGGAAGAAACAGCGCGAGTATAATGCATGTTTCATTCGCGGCGAAAAAGAGCCGCTTGAGTCGGTGTGTTAATTCGGTGTGGATTTTTAATTAGCGTCGATCGATGCCTGACATGAGGAATGAGAAACAAATGTAAACATAACCTTAAATTTCGATTATCATTTAGGCAATGCATTATTTTATAAGCTTAAATTGGTTACAACTTACGTAGAAATAGTTTGTTTATCGCACCCTTGGCAACCTCCCTTATTTTTGGAGGTGTGTAAGTAATATTCTTGATTTAATATGTTTTAAAATTAACTATTGAAATCGCCGTAGAAATACGTATGTCAAATTTTAAATTCGTTCGAAAGGATCAAATGTTTTTAGTGCTGCCATATGTTAAAAGATAAAACGCACTATGTTTAAGTATATATTTTATTTTAGAAATAAATCCTTAGCCAAAACCAAAGTAGAAAAAATAGTATATTATACTTATTTAATAAGAGGCATTGTGGGGCACTCGTTACAATCCCACTCGTGCCACAATATACACTACTATTAAACTTGTATAATAATGTACTATTATATTGAAATATTAAAAATAAAAATTATTTATTTATTTATTTATTTATTATTTATTATTTACCCTAACACCTAAAATTCTCCGGTAATGCCAATATGGCGATTTGTATAACATTGCCCGGTAATGGCAATATGGGACGACAACATGTAGTGGTAATTATTCAGATTATGAACACTTTAAATCTCTTCGATCTCAATGTACAATTCTCAGTAATCAATTATTTTCCAACTATATGGATAAAATTGAATCTAATATCTGTACCAACACTAATTCAGTCTGGAATTACGTTAATGAGTCAAGGAAAACATCAGGCTTTCCTAAGTCTATGTATTTTAAAGATACATCTTGCAATTCTGGTCAAAGCTGTATTAACCTTTTTGCTAAACATTTTTCAAGCACTTATGTTAATGATGATAACCTATTAATTAACGTAACTCCAGAATTTCCTATTAGCTCGGACTCTTTTAAAATTGGTATTTCCGACATCTTTGAAGCAATTAACTCTTTACCTGATTCCCTTAATCCAGGACCTGATGGTATACCAAATGTTTTTGTAAAACGATGTATTTTTTCACTTTGTACACCATTGAACAAAATTTTTAACGTTTCTCTCCATAAATGTGAATTTCCCTTGATTTGGAAAACTAGTTTCATTCGGCCTATATTTAAAAGTGGTAGTAGAAGTAACATCGAGGACTATAGAGCAGTTTCAATTCAATCTACTTTTCCGAAATTATTTGACAAACTTATTGCAGATCAATTAATGTTTTCATGTAAGAGCATTATCTGCAACGAACAACATGGATTTTACGATGGAAGATCTACTGTATCCAATCTACTTGTTTATCAATCATATATTATAAATGCTCTTGAGAAATACGGTCAAGTGGACGCAGTTTATACAGATTTCTCCAAAGCCTTCGATCGTGTTTCTCATTCAATTTTAGTGAACAAATTACGCGCTATGGGCTTAGGAGACTGTAAACCTGAATGGATCCGAAGTTATTTGTCTGATAGACAACAATTTGTAAAAATCAATAATTTCGTCTCTGAACCAATATCTGTGTTTTCAGGGGTGCCGCAGGGGTCACATTGTGGCCCAGTATTATTTTTATTATTCATTAATGATGTTAGTTCATATGTAAAGCATTGGAGATTTTTATTGTTTGCAGATGATCTTAAAATATTTCGGGCGGTAAATTTCATCTCAGACTCAGCATACTTGCAAGATGATTTAAACAATATTTATAGATGGTGTTCTGATAAGAATCTTTATTTTAATTATAAAAAATGCGTGTCAATCTCGTTCGGAAGGGTCGTTTAGTTGAAAATGCATATATCATAGATGATCATCTATTACCATCTGTTAAGCAAGTTAAAGATCTTGGTGTGTTATTTGACTGTAATTTCTCCTTCTCGAAACACATTGACTGCATTTGTTCGAAAGCTTTATAGATGCTTGGATATATTAATAGATTTGCCAGAAACTTTTCTATCAGTACCCAGAAAATACTATTCACATCTTTAGTAAGACCACAACTTGAATATGCTTCTTGAATTTGGTCGCCGGCATATAATAATAAGATTGATCAACTAGAACGTGTTCAAAACAAATTCTTAATGTCAATTTCATTTAGAATTGGGATTAGTAGAATTGAGTATAGTCGCAGCAATATGCTTTCTTTTCTAAACCTACCAACTTTATGTGAAAGGCGAATACATGCAGATTTGTGTGTAGTTTATAAATTAGTGAACGGTTATATAAATTGTTGTGAGCTTCTCGCATATTTGAATTTCAACATCCCCTTCAAAACAAGAAACATTACTGTTTTTAAAGAATCTTTTCACAGATCAAATTTTGCTAGAAATAATGCATTGTGCAGAATGTTCAGACTATGCAATCTGGTTTGTGTTTCCCCTAATTTTTTCCTGTACGATACATCTTACAATAAATTTAAACGCTATCTAAAATATATTGATGTATCACCATATGTTGTTGGTATATAATGTTTTTATTAATTATTAATCTGTATAATTTATATAATGGTAATTCTTCTTTTGTAATATATCGTTATTATTATGTAATAGTTATATTGTGCAATATTTTATTTTGATTTCTTTATTGTATTCTTTATTTTAAATTTTTCTTGTAAAAAGGTTCGTCCGTAAATAAACAAATAAATAAATAAATAAACTAACTAAACAAACGGATTACCTTCCGAACACTTTTCCATCAAATAATATATTGTCCAACACATTGATTGAACAACTTTACGGACACCCGTTTCACTCGTCCTGAAGTTTTAATTTGCTAAGATGCCATTGCGGAAGCTGGGGTACCGATAAGGCATGGCGAGGAGTTTATTGTGTCGGTTAGTATTATAACCAATATTTTGTAATCTGACAGTGTAATGCCTCTGTCACTTTTGGTATTTAACCCGCCAATGGTGACCCTACTGGTCTGTAAGACCGGGTGTGTCGAATAACTTTATTCTCCGTTATTGTTTTTTGTTGCAATTTCGAGTAGCTGCCGCATTGCAGAGCTTAAATTGATTAAATATCTTTGTTTTATTGTCAAAGAGCATACATTAAAAAAAAAACATGAACTATTAGTGACACGTTTCAATGAACCGGTTCTTAGCAAAGAGCGCTCAGGAACCGGTTCGCACAAAATGAACCGCGGTTCCTCTGCTCTTTAATATGTACTTAGCTTTTTCTTCAAGAGTGAAATACAGACGCGTACTCCTACCTGTAGAAGCGCCCCGCATGAAGTCACCTGCGCAAACTTCATGCGGTTCCAGGATGAGTTAACTGGGAAAAATGCATGCGATTTACTCCACTATCTGCACTTGCTTCATGCGGTTCCTGGTATGAACCGCATAAAGTTTCCGTAGATAACTTCAAGAGGTTCACACCTCGAAACGCGTAGAGTTTCCGCTGTAACTTCTTGCGGTTCATACCGCATGAAGTTCGTGTAGGTAGCGTTTCCATTGACAACCGCTTGCAATTATCTGCGGAAACTTACCACGGTCATTTCATGCGGTTCTCGTGATTTTTTTTTTAGTCCAGACTTAAATTTTGACTCAAAGTTTTACATTTGGAATTTTAAATGAAAATGTGGAAACCTTTCATTAAATTCAACATTTTTTCCAGGGTCTTAACGGCTTTAAGTTAAAATTTGTTTTTTTTTACTCCTGTCAAATTTTGTCTTAACTTTAATTAAATTTGAAATTTGTAGAGGGGTTAAGTTAAAATTAGTAATTTTAAGGCAAATTTCGACATGAATTTGAACATAGAGTCTTTAACTTTAACACGTTGAGTGCCGCATGGTGCTAACATGGCCTCACGCACTTTTTGGACATATACGCCGCGTGAGACATACGTGGTCTCACACGTTACACGGAGCAAATTTGCCGTGTGATGCCACTTTCGTCTCCCGGAATCTATTAAAACTTTATTCATCAATTATTGCGATAAAAAATAACGGCCTGAGATTTTTTTTAATACATTGCGGCACACCACGTGTTAATTCAATTTAGCAAATTTTCTAGAGGCTTAACGACTTTAACGTCAAAATTAGTCTATCTTTTGACGCTTGTCATTAATTTGTCATTAAGTCTTTTAACTTGAATTAAATTTTTAATTTTTTCTAGACTTAATCGCTTTAAGGCAAAATTAGTATTTTATTCCTAACGCTTGTTGACGTTCAATTCGACATTAATTACTCTTAAAGTCTTTTAACTTGAATTAAATTTGACATTTTTTCTAGGAACTCAACGACTTTAAGTCAAAATTAGACGTTTTTCTTGGGGTTTGTTGACTTTAAGTTAAATTTCGACATTAATTTGCATATAAAGTCTCTTAATTCAACCCAAATTTGACAATTTTTCTAGAGGCTTAAGGGTTTAAGTCAAAATTAGTTTTTCTTTCTTAAAGCTTCTCAACTGTAAGTCAAATTTCGACAGTCATTTGGACATAAAGTCTTTTCACTTTAATTCAATTTGACATTTTTTCTAGAGGCTTAACGCCGTTAAAGTTATAATTAGTCTTTTTTCGACGCTTAAATTTAAGTCAAATTTCGATATTAATTTACACATAAAGTCTCTTAACTCTACCCAAATTTGACATTTTTTTACGAGTTTAAGTCAAAATTAATCAAACTTTTGACGCTTATCATTAATTTGTCATAAAGTTTTTTCACTTAAATTCAATTTGTCATTTTTTCTAGAGACTTAATGGTTTTAAGTCAAAATTAGTATTTTTTTCTTAGCGCTTGTTGAAGTTAAGTCAATTTCGACATTAATTTCTCATAAAGTTTTTTAATTTGAAATAAATTTGACATTGTTTCTAGAAACTTAACGACTTTAAGACAAAATTAGTCGTTTTTCATGTTTGTTGACTTTAAGTCGACATTAATTTGCATTAATTTGACAATTTTTCTAGAGGCTTGAGGGTTTAAGTCAAAATTAGTCTTTTTTTCTTAACGCTTGTCGAATCTAAATCAAATTTCGATGTTCATTTGGACACACACTTTAGCCTTTAATTTAATTTGTATTTTTTTAGACGCTTAACGGCTTTAAGTCAAAATTAGTCTTTTTTCTGAACACTTGCCGACTTGGAAAAATGAAATAATATATATGGTGTTCCATTTGAAAAAAAAAATAGAAATTGTGCAGTTTGCGAATGGCTATCACCCTGTATAATACGCTGAGTTATGTTTTCGTTGATAGAGTAATTTTGAAGACTAAAGTTTAACTAAACTTTACCACTAAATTAGAATGAATGATCTTTATTAGTTTCACAATTTTGTTCAAATTTTTGTATAAACAACTGAATAACACGAAAACAGCTCGGTTTCAATCGCCGAAACTTAAGTCATTTTAATCTACAGGTAACAAGGAATCAAAAAATGCTAAAATATACAGGGTGTTCCATTAAAAAAAAAACATAAGTTTGGTCTGTAACTTTGTTATGAGACATCCTGTGTAAATTTAAATATTTTCAGGGCATGCAGCTCACAATTCTGCACAACTTTTGTATAAAACATTTTTCGAAATTTTAAAAAACAAGCACGTGATTGACCGTTCCCAGAGCTCTAAAACACCCTGTATATGTTTTTGCAATGCTCTTGTTTCATGAGCCAGCTACGGATTTCTGTTCAATGTTAAATAGTAAATATAAGAAAAAATCGTCACGGTATTTTGACAGCTTGTACTTGTTAAATGTAATTGCAGGAAGGCATTGGGAAAATATTTTTGTTCACGAAAATGTTATAATGTGCGCATTATTTAATTGTTTGGGCAGCATTAATGGGGTACATTTAACACTCACGCATTTGCGTGTTTAATGCGCTTATTAAACACGCACACGCATTTGCGTGTTTAATATGGTTATTAAACACGCTAATTCGCGCTTTAATTTACAGAACGCGATTTATGATGATATTTTGTTTACCCTGTTTAATACTGATTTTAATTTCTTTTCAATTGTAATTGTAGTTTCTTTAATTTCGATTTTAATTTTAACTTTGATTTTATTTTCTTTAAATTTTTATTTTGATTTTAATTTTGATTTTAATTTTCGTGAACAAAGTATATTGTACAACTCGCATATAATGGCCATTAATCAGGAGAACGATGTTTGCGGAACGAGCCGTAGGCGAGTGGAGCAAATCGTCACTATATGCTCGTTGTACAATATACTATTTTTTGCAGTGCTCTTTTGAGTTGTTTTTTTAAATACCACTCGTGGATTAATTGGCTGTTGGATATATATTTTTACTTTCTCCGTTACGAAGTTCGAGAAAGTATTGTGATCGTGAATTTTTTTCCAAAATTTTTTTTTACGGAAATATCCGTTTTGGGGTCCCTAGATGCCATTTCAACAATTTCTGGAAAAAAAATTTTTGTGTCTGTGTGTGTGTGTGTGTGTGTGTCTGTGTGTGTGTGTGTCTGTCTGTGTGCGCTGTATCTCAAAAACTAATAGAGCAATTGATATGAAACTTTTAACATACGTCTTATTTGTTAATCCGAAGAACTGAAAAGCTTTTGGTAAAATTTCGTACACCGGAAGTGGGTGTTTACCTTAACTGTTTTTTGTTGTTTGCCAATATTTTCTTAAATATGAAAATATGACAAAAACATTTAAACTAATATTGAATACAACAAAGAAATGAACACCTTTTGCTTGAAAATATTTTTCATAAAATCATTGGTATTCGAGAAAAAAATTTATTAATATTTTTTTAATTTTTGGTTTATCATTATGAAACGATAATAGTTACAGCAAATTTATGTGAATAATTGTAGAGAATGCCAAAATGAACATCTTCTAAAGAATAGGTTTTTTCGAAATCTCGTTAGTTTTTGTGTAAACCGAGTTTTTGAATTTGAAGTATAATTTTTCCATCCTTCATAATTTTGACGTTTTAAACGTCAGTTTCATCTGAGTTTACGCAACGCTCGATGTACATTTAAAATATGATTTCAATTGAAAATAAACCATGAAAGCGTAAATATAAATGATATTATCTTGTCGGAGAAAGTAACATGATGGCCACATCACCATTTTTTTTATTTACGTGGCTTTTTGGCCGTTTGTATTTGCTAAATACACCCACAGAAAGGCACTACACAAATAACATTTAAAAATCGCACCCCATTTTGGGAGCTGCGCCGAAAAATCTATGTCTGGAATTTTCCATGGATAACTTATCGTCGCTAAAATTAATTGCAGTTGTGGCCACACTATGAATACCCATATTATATAGTTTTTAATTAATTGGAAGTCTGCAACTCATTTCTGACAATCTGGTGTATAACTGTAGAAAAGATAGGTGAACTGCTCCAAGAAACCGGTTCACTCCAGTGAGTGAACCGGTTCGGAACCGTTCCCGGCAGTGAACCGTTTTTCCCATTTCTAGTGAAAACTGTTCATCATTTATCAATTGCAGAGTGGGAGCAGGTAAATTTATTTACGTGAGGATTATTTGAATTATCTAAACCTTTCATGCAAAATGTAAGAAATAAATTTTGTTTAAAATCAATACACGCGAGTGATTCTTGTATATGAATACCTTAAATTATACGCATCTGGATGACGAAATGCGTAAGATGTAAAAAAGTGTACGGGGTCCAATTAAAATTATTCGAAGGCCATAAAAATTGATAAATGGCCCAATTTCTTTTTCGCACCCTCGCGCCCACGCCTCCTCCCTCTCGCTCTTTCTCGCCCGTCCCGAAAACGGGACGTGGAAATAAGGCAAATGGGACGTGGACGATTTAGTTTCCGGTTTCTCTGTTTAGAATTATTTAATTTAATCAAACTTTCGGGCCAAGTTTTCCCTCCCATTTACCCGGAAGGAGAAAAATGTTGCGTGGGAGCCTCGGAAATGTTTTGCGCCACCAAGTTTGTCGCACCGAATTATCACGTAATATTATTATCGTGTTTAATTGAAAGTCTTAAACGTATAAATTATGATTAAATATATTATTATTCGCAAATACATAATTATTCGTATATTATACAAAACACCAATTCACATATAATGGGCTTTTCAATAAGAACTTGACAACTTTAAATATTTTAAATATCTCGCAAACCATTTGGGGTATATCAAAACTTTTATTATTGGCTTAAAGTACAATCAATGCAATTATTAATGGAACTCGACTTCGGTCATATGTCCACCAAGGGCATTGCAGGGGTCGATTCGTTGAAGCCAATTTTCGATGACTCGATGGAAATGGCCGCTATTTCTCGCTCGTCGTTGGCTCTTAGGTCCTCTAACGCCGCCGGCTTGTTGGCATAGACTTTCGATTTAAAGTAGCCCCATAGAAAAAAGTCTAGAGGTGTTAAATCACAAGATCTCGACGGCCAATCGACAGGACCTCTTCGCACACGTTCACCGAACTTGGACTTCAATAAGTCGATTGTTTCTCCAGCTGTGTGGGATGTAGTACCGTCTTACTGAAACCACATATCACTGATGTCCATCCCATGCAATTGATTGAAGAAATAACGCTGCAACATGTCTCTGTAGCGTTCACCATTGACTGTAACGTAACGGTCATTTTCATCAACGAAGAAAAATGGCCCAATGACGCCACCGGCATGGAAACCGCACCATACAGTCACTTTTTATGGATGAAGTGATGTTCCATGAAGCACATGAATGTTTTCAGCACTCCAATAACGCATGTTTTGTTTGTTGACGAAGCCATTCAACCAGAAATGCGATTCATCACTGAAAATGATTTTGCGATGAAAGTCGTCATTTTCGGCTAACATCTCTAGAGCCCATTCTGAGAACGTGCGTCACGTGGCTTTAGTTCTTAAGTTAACTTGATCTTGTAAGGGTGCAGGCCAAAATTCTTTCGCAAAATACGCCAGAGTGTGGTCTGACTGATTTCTGAGAACGCCGTGGAATCGACTGATTTGGATCGTTTGCGATGGACGCTTCAACGGCAGCAATATTCTCGGCTCTGCGACCGCTACGTTGTCTCACCGGCCAGGAACATTTAACAGTGAATTTGTTGACTCAAATTTTCTCACCAAATTGTGAACTGCTTGTCTACTCGGGAGAGAATGACGACCCAAAATTAGCTTAAGCGCTCTTAAAGTTGCAATTACTGACCAGGAATTTCCGTAGTAATTTTTAATTACTTGTAAACGTTCTTCGTCCGTAAGTCTTTACATGATGAAAATGTTTGAGTTACTGCGTATTTTGACAGTGACACCGCACTAATTTGTTTAAGGGTGCGTTCGCAATAAGAAAACAAATCAAGTTGCTATTGAAAAACCCTTTATAAAATATGTACACTACTACTAAATTCTACTTATAATTAAAAAAAAAATACTGTAAAGACAGAATTGTAAAGAAGGTTTTTTTTCTGTAATTGCCGCAACGTGAAATGCATATTATGAAGCAAAATAAGTATTTAATTACAAAACACAATTTAATTAATTATACAGCAGTATAAGTATCAACTTTATATTCCCTTTTGTCTGAAACTATTCAGTTCATCTCGTACTGAATGAAAATTTAACAAGCTTGAAATACATACGGGACACGCCATATCGCATTTTCTAGCTCTACATAAACTAATAGTTATTTTTTACGATTTATTACCTATTCAATTTTTTTGCAGATGCGCCACTGATTTGAATTTGACAATGGGTTTGAATTTGCATGCAAGACAGACAGGTTTCCAGTTGCGTTTAGTTTGGAATTTTGAAGCTTCAACGTCTAAAAAATCGCTTTTTTTCTAATTTGTTTTTATTATTTTAGCTAGCTGAAATTTCTCAAAATCGTTGTAGTAATCGCTTATGTGCAATTTTTTTTTTTAATTTGACTTGACTCTTTCAAGGTCTAAGGTCTTATAATTTCTAAGTCGATTTTAGAGGGAGTTCTCTAATTCATTACATAATTAATATTAAATCAAATATACGGGGTATATATAGAGATAACTTTCAAAGTATTATTAATAAACCTAGCAAACTAGGAATATTTAGAAAGGCAAGAAAAAGAACTGTTCAAATATACTGGGGTGAAAATTTATCTACATTTAGTGAAGGTCTTGTTACTTTATAAAAATGGCATTTAATTACTTAAACAAACCTAATCGCTTAGATAATAATATCAACTGATAATTTTTCGTGACTGTTCAAATATTGCTTGTTTTGCCATAAAAACCAGAATAACTCAGATACGAATTAATTGAGCCTAATAAAAGTTATTGTCAGTTTAATTAGTATTAAAAACTACGCACAAAAATCCAAAAATATACCTAGTGTTCCGTTTAAAAAAACATAAGTTTGTGTTGGCTCTCCGTTAAGTGGCACCCTGTATACATACAAATATTTTCCGATTATAGAATCGTTAATTATCTACAACTTTTATGTAAATCATATTTTTCTATCCTTAATATTTAAGGCCAAAAAGTTACTTTCACGCTTCAGTGAGACACCCGGTATATCTAGCATACAAAATATACACACATAACTAAAATAATGTACACTACAGGGTGTCTACGTTAAACCGTTCGTTAAAAGTTTACGGGGTTGCCGTTGAATTAAAAAATTGAAAAAAATCAGTTCTCGCGTGAAATATTTTCAACTTTCTATCACTTCCGGTTGCACTGGAAAGAGCACCAACTTTCTTATTTTAAACAGAATACCCCATATATTATTATATTTTTGGATTCCTCGCTTAAATTGCAACATATTTTGTAAGAACGAATGTACACTTATCTCTTTTAGTTTAAAAAAAAAAAAATTTTTTTCAAAAATTTTGACCTCTAAATGGTAGCCTAAAATCTGTCTATAACTTCTCTTAGGAATAAGATAAAATTATGAGTTGCAGCTCTAATTGTACCTTGAGGATGCCTCTGTGAGTAAAATAATTGGAAACTGAGTTCATGTGCCGTTATCTCAAAATCTACTGGGTGGGTGTTTTGATATTTTTACTGGATAACACAGTAGACTGGATTTTGAAAGCTTCACGTTTCTCGCGATTGTTTTTATATTTTTTTCTGCAACAATTGAGAAGGCGCGCGATTGTAAATTTAACAACTGAGTTCACGTGCCGTTACTTCGAAATCTACTGCGTGGGTGTTTTGATATTTTTACTGGATCATACAGTAGAATCTATTTTGAGTGGATTTTAAAAATTTCACGTTTCTCGCGATTGTTTTTATATTTTTTTCTGCAACAATTGAGAAGGCGCGCGATTGGAAATTTAACAACTGAGTTCACGTGCCGTTATCTCGAAATCTACTGGGTGGGTGTTTCGATATGTTTATTGGATCACACAGTAGAATCTATTTTGAGTCGATTTTAAAACTTTCACGTTTCTCGCGATTGTTTTTATATTTTTTTCTGCAACAATTGAGAAGGCGCGCGATTGGAAATTTAACAACTGAGTTCACGTGCCGTTATCTCGAAATCTACTGGGTAGGTGTTTTGATATTTTTACTGGGTCACACAGTAAAATCTATTTTAATTGGATTTTGAAAGTTTCACGTTTCCCGCGATTGTTTTTATATATTTTTCTTCACCAATTGAGAAGGCGCGCTATTGTAAATATAACAACTGAGTTCACGTGCCGTTATTTCGAAATCTACTGGGTGGGTGTTTTGTATTTTTACTGGATCACACAGGAGAATCTCTTTTGAGTAGATTTTAAAAGTTTCACGTGTCTCGCGATTGTTTTTATATTTTTTTCTTTAACAATTGAGAAGGCGCGCTATTGTAAATATTACAACTGAGTTCACGTTCCGTTATTTCGAAATCTACTGGGTGGTATTTTTACTGGATCACGCAGTAGAATCTATTTTGAGTGGATTTTAAAAGTTTCACGTTTCTCGCGATTGTTTTTATATTTTTTTCTGCAACAATTGAGAAGGCGCGCTATTGTAAATATAACAACTGAGTTCGCGTGCCGTTATTTCAAAATCTACTGGGTGGGTGTTTTGTATTTTTACTGGATCACACAGTATAATCTATTTTGAGTCAATTTTGAAACTTTTACGTTTCTCGCGATAGTTTTTATATTTTTTTCTTCACCAATTGAGAAGGCGCGCTATTGTAAATATAACAACTGAGTTCACGTGCCGTTATCTCGAAATCTACTAGGTGGGTGTTTTGATGTTTTTACTGGATCACACAGTAGAATCAATTTTGAGTGGATTTTAAAAGTTTCACGATTCTCGCGATTTTATTTATATTTTTTTCTGCAACAATTGAGAAGGCGCGCGATTGTAAATGTAACAACTGAGTTCACGTGCCGTTATCTCGAAATCTACTGGGTGGGTGTTTTGATGTTTTTACTGGATCACACAGTAGAAAGTATTTTGAGTGGATTTTGAAAGTTTCACGTTTCTCGCGATTGTTTTTATATTTTTTTTTTGCAACAATTGAGAAGGTGCGCGATTATAAATGTAACAACTGAGTTCACGTGCCGTTATCTCGAAATCTACTGGGTGGATGTTTTGATATTTTTACTGGACGACACAGAAGAATTTATTTTGAGTCGATTTGGAAAGTTTCACGTTTCTCGCGATTGTTTTTATATTTTTTTCTTCGACAATTGAGAAGGCGCGCGATTGAAAATTTAACGACTGAGTTCACGTGCCGTTATTTCGAAATCTACTGGGTGAGTGTTTTGTATTTTTACTGGATCACACAGTAGAATCTATTTTGAATGGATTTTAAAAGTTTAACGTTTCTCGTGATTGTTTTTATATATTTTTCTGCATCAATTGAGAAGGCGCGCGATTGTAAATGTAACAACTGAGTTCACGTGCCGTTATTTCGAAATCTACTGGGTGGGTGTTTTGATATTTTTACTGGATCACACAGTTGAATCTATTTTGAGTCGATTTTGAAAGTTTCACGTTTCTCGCGATTGTTTTTATATTTTTTTCTTCACCAATTGAGAAGGCGCGCTATTGTAAATATAACAACTTAGTTCACATGCCGTTTCTTCAAAATCTACTGGGTGGGTGTTTTGATGTTTTTACTGGATCGCACAGTAGAATCAATTTTGAGTAGATTTTGAAAGTTTCACGTTTCTAGCTATTGTTTTTATATTTTTTTCTTCACCAATTGAGAAGGCGCGCCAGTGTAAATATAACAACTGAGTTCGCGTGCCGTTATATCGAAAACTACTGGGTGGGTGTTTTGTATTTTTACTGAATTACACAGTAGAATCTATTTTGAGTAAATTTTGAAAATTTCACTTTTTTCGCGATTGTTTTTATTTTTCCAACTTACGAACATAAACTAAACAATTACAATGCCTATAACCACCGTATCGGCTGTAATTACAGCAAACATGATTCCAGAGAAGCATTTGTTAAGTTGGTCCACTAAGCTGAAACAATTGCAAAACAAAAATGTTTAAAATCGATGCGAATGCATTCAATAATAGTACTTAATGTACCAAGGGCGTAATCAATAGATTGCGACCTGAGGGACTGTTTAATCTACGTACTATTTATAGTACCTTATAATATCTTTATGATGCTCGACGCAATTACTGAAATGAATCCATTTTGATAATAAGTGTTCATAGAATGTCAATATCCAAGTGCCCTCTTAAATATCTCGTAATTCAATTTTTTTTAATGGAAAATGACCTATTTTTTATTGCATTATTTTGTGATAGAAAGTTGAAAATATTTCACACGTGGAGAACTGATGAATTAAAACGTCAAAATTATGAAAGATGGAAAAATTATACTTCAAATTCAAAAACTCAGTTTACTCAAAAACTAAAGGGATTTCGTAAAAAACTTATTCTTTATAAGTTGTTCATTTTAGCATTATCTACAATTATTATTAACATAAATTTGCTGTAAGTATTATCGTTTTATAATTATAAACTAAAAATTAAAAAGATTAATAAATTTTTTTCTCGAATAAAAATAATTTTATGAAAAATGTTTTCAAGCAAAAGATTTTTCAAATTTTTAATACAACGGCAACCCCGTAAAATTTTAACGAAGGGTTTAGCATAGACACCCTGTATTTATTGACCATTTTCAGGTGAAAATTCATTAATTTTACTCTCGTATAAATTACAATCCCTGATACATTGTCGGAGGGTCGATATTTTACTACATAAATCGTTTCGTGATTTGTAAATGCAAATGTGACCCGGCACAAATTGAGGCATAAAGATAAAAGACTTTGTTGCCCCCGAAATATGGAAAAACGAAATATGAAAAAAATTACGCGTGGGCAATAAAAGTAAGTTTACATGTAAAAAAAAGTTCCGGACATAAAACCTTGCATTTTTTCGTGTGTGTTGTTAACATTTATATTTTCATTCTCTTACTATGCCGCAGTAAAATAATAAAAACCGCGAATTTTCGTTCTAGAGTTTTATGGCTTTATTTCCAAGAAAGTTAAATAATAGCTTCAAGAATTCATAAATATTAGATTATTATTTGACGTAAATATAAGTTGCATATTCTGGTAGGAATAATTTATATTATAAATATACTGCCAAGAGTGCTTAACTACCGATGTGAAGGTAGCCAAGGATTTCCCGGCGCATCCACCTGCGAATAAAAATTAATATCAACCACAGAATTAAACACTTTACCACAAAAATTATTTGAGGTAAAAGCTTAGTAATTGTTAAATTCTGCGTATAAATATATGGATTACCACCTAGTAACGCTCGCCATCATACTGAAAATTTGTAGTAATTTTTATTATTTATTATAAATCAACTGCGGATAATTTAACTCAAAAAAAATCATAAAAAAATTATAAAGAACTTTACTCAAAATTTGACTGGTTGACGTTGGTGTTAAAAAATTATATACACTCGCTTTTATATGAAATACACCACCCAGAAAGAATAATACCATTGATGCAAAACTTGGCGGACAGATGGCGGTAGAATGCTTAATCGAGCAATTCCGGTAACTGACTAGGTTACATCCCTTATAGTGAATCCGTTCCCCTGCTAACGACTCAGCTGTACTGACGATGAATAAGAGTCCGAAACCGGTCTGTAGTTTGTTGTCAGATGGGGAAACAATTACACTGGTGTACAGTGTATCTGTTGCCTTATATTTTTTTGCTGTTGTTGACTAGTTTTTAGACGTTTATTTCAAAACTGTCAACAGATTTTTTCTATCAGCTTTAGTTTTTGAGATATAGGTAAGTCATATTTTTAAAATAAAATGCAGTTTTTATTGTAGGAAAAATCATTTATTTAGAAAAAGTAACACATTTTCTAAGAAACTTCGCTTTAAAGCTTTTCTTGTATGTTGAGTTCTCGGAAAATGTTGCATTAAGGACCAGCAATAATCAGACATCATACGCGATCCCAAAAACCTCGATAACGTTCCTCCATGACGCGTAAATCCTGATGCATACGTTGACCTTGTTCCTTATATCTCCTAGATTTACAGAGAAAGGTCAAGATGATTTTGAAGGAAGTGAAGTTTGATACTCATATTACATCTCAAATTTTTCAAACCTAACATGAGTTCTTCCACCAGTTCAACATAATTTTCCGATTTTCGGTTGCCTACGAAATATTGCATCACTGAGACAAAAGCGGACCAAGCTTTCAATTCAAGTACTGTCATCGAAGCTGCAAAGTCTGTATCTTTTGTAAGCTGTCATAAAAAATTCCTGCTTTAATCTTTTCCATGCTTAGGTGGGGAAATTTACGGTAGATATAAGAAAAACAGGTTCCATTTTTATCAAGGGATTTAACGAATTGTTTCATAATGCTTAATTTAATGTGTAATGGCGGAAAAATAATTTTGTAGCGAGCTACTAACGGAGTGTTGATTACATTGTGTTTTCTCTTAAAGGCCTATCTTTTCTTTCCCAGTGTTTTTGCTTGGCTCTGTTGTCCCAGAGACATATAAAACAAGGAAACTTGGTGTAACCACTTTGCTGACCGAGCAGAAAATTTACCATCTTTAAGTCAACTCAGATTACCCACTGGTGTTCAGAATAATTTATTTTATTTAAAACGAACGAAATGTTGTCATATTCTTCTTTTAAATGGGTGCTATGGGCAATGGGTATACCGGCGTATTTGTTTCCGTTATGTAACAAAATGCATTTGAGACTGCGTTTTGAACTATCAATGAATAAACGCTACTGACTGAAAACCATTTTTCTTAACAAGCTTTGGATATCCCTACAAAACACCAGCTTATCTTCCTAAGCAAAAAAACCTATTAAACTCTTTTTCTCGTTCGCGATAAAAAGTAATTTCAGCATCAGGTGCAAGCAAATTTTTATCATTCAATCGGAAGATTGTTTGGAAAGGTTCAAATCTCTTACAAGGTCACCGAGATCGTTTTGTGAGAAACGTTGAGGTGTAGATGGTAAACCTTCAAAGTCAGAATGGTTGTCTAATGATCCTGTTTGTGAAATATCATCTTCTGAAGTTTGGAAAAATTGTTGAGAAACCATGTCCGACCGAACTGGGACGTCATCAGAATGCCGTAAGGGATGCTGAACTGATGTAGTATTTAGATAGATTCTCTCGATTTATTCACTTTAAAGTAACACTACAAAAATAACAATCCTCCACGTGATTTTTAGGTTCTCGCTAAATTATTGGTGTTCCAAACCGAAAGGCATTTCTTTTGCCATTTTTCCAGAGCCTTAAATATTCCACACAGGATTTACAAACAGAATTAGGGGCCTGGAGTTTATTATTTTTGTCCAAAGGCACGTCGAAGTACAACAAATACACATTTTTCACAAACTCTGAATTGGGTTTTCTGCATTCTTCAAATGTATATTCGCCACATATATAGCAAAAATGCTGTCGATTAGTTAAACAACACCTCTTTGAATTGCTCATGGCGAAAAACTTTCTTTAATACACACAGTACACCGGTCGTTATCGAAAGAGTAAAGAAAAATGATAAAAACGATGATTTAAGGATAATTCCAAAAATCGAGCCGATAGATTTAAAAACACGTTTTCAATATATAATCGACTGTTAAATTTGCGGCAACAGACAAAAAGTGAAATTTTGTAAACCAGTGTTATTGATTGCTTAAAATGTATTTAGTATCCAACATTATTTGACTTGCGTAAAGTGTAAACTAAAGCACCAATAAAGTATTATTATAGATTCATAAATATTTAAAATATTGTATTAAAAAATATTGTAAATGCAATCTTGTTTATACTACATATTACACAATTATAACTATGACAAAGTTTACAATATTCTCCTGTAGATGCAGCGAATGGACAATTTCCCATTTTAACTTTAAAAGCAACTTGACGTTTCCGATCGATCACCTTCCCGAGTTTTCTCTGGATATTTTATTTTTAATATAAATATGAACATTCCCTGTCTATGGCGTTTAAAAAACAAACTATTATAAACTTTAATCAAACCTAAAAAACTCTCGCCTGCGGTATATACATTGAATAAATTCAATAAATACGAAAAGTAGCTTGAATATATAAATATTCGGGCTGAAAGACGTTCGGTCGATGGCCAACGAAGAAGAAGAAGAAGAAGAAGAGAGAAAAGTCGTAAATTATAATAACATATTCTTCATTCAATAAAGATGTTTTAGTAGTATAAATATTCAGTTGCTTCAATAAGTTATTTGTTTATAGTCTTAGTAAGTGGGAGACTAAATAATCATGTAGTCTAAGTAAAACTTATTTTTCAGAGTTACGAACAGGTTGAATATTTACATATTCAGGCTTATTTTCGTCATTATTGAAGTTATTATAAACTTAATTTTATAAATAAAAATGTGAATCAGAACAGCGGCGTAACTTTAAATTCGAGGTTTAATTGCCAGGCGACTAGTGCCTTCCTCGTCATCTGAACCTTCAATAAATTATAAAATAATTCAGACTGATGACTTGAATGATCTTATATGTTAAACCCAAAATTACTTTTTAATTAAGGACTTTTTTATTTATTTCGGTTTTGCTCAGGAAATTGGATAGATTTATTAATTGGATTATAGACCTTTTGTTGCAATTAAAATTATTAGAAATTAATCTATTAAGTGTTTCAATGTACTGTTTCTCAAATATATTTTTAATTTAATTTTTATAATTAATATATACAGTGGGCCAAAAAAATGGTACAAATATTTTTGTACTGTCATAACTTCGCGAGTTATTAAAATTGTTAAATAATTAATATCACAGTAAAAGGCCCATTTTTTATAGATAATATAAAGTACATTTGCTCTAAAAAATAGAACTTAAACTTGTGCCCAGAGCACCTTTTTGACTTTAATTAATGCACGAACCTTATATTTTTGTTACAAAACTAAAATTACTGATAGAAGTGACAGCTAGTGCCTAAGATTCATTAAAAAACCAAAACAAATCATTGCCTATTAATTTTGATGCCCAAAAATGTGATGCGACGGTGCATTATAAACTCCCACCTTTGCAGAGCCTTCATTAATGTGAAATATCTTCTATGAAAAAATCATTTTTGTAAACTACAAAGTATAAACATTTTGTTCTTCAAAGCAATATTGAATGCATTAATTATTATTGTGAATAAGAGTATTTCCAATTTGTACCGTTTTTTTTGGCCCACTGTGTATAAATAGGGGTCGAAAGCCCACGGTGATCATATTATAATAATGAAATGGCATAATCCATGATATACAAATTTAACTTCCAGTAAAGATGTTTATGTATGTATTTAAATAAATTTCTTAAAGGGTTTCCACTTTCTAGGATAATTTCTTATTAAATAAATTTTAAGCTAGAAAAACTTTTTTTAGGATTTTGCGGTTTAAAAAAATATATATTAATGCGACCACAATATTCTTAATTCTTGAAAATCGGAGAAAGATACATCTTTTTCTGAATTAAATTATAAAGAATTTTAATCAATGGTAAAATCAATTATATAAAATCTTTTCATATCTATCAAACTTAAGCTTTTTTGACAAAGAGAATTTTATTGAGAAGAAAGTAACATTGTCCCATCAATAATTTTCTTGTCTCTCTTTGCATCATGGGATCGGCCTTATTCTTATTATCCACCAAACATAATTTGTTTTATGTGGAATTTGTTAAAAAAATCAATTTATTCATGTAAATGGATTTAATTATAAAAATAGGTCACGATTTTGCGCGCTCTGGCGGGCAATGCACGCATTATTTGAAAAGTCTAAAAACCTATATCGATCGGAAATTTTCCGCTCTACAACTTTGGGCAGTTATAATTTTTCCAGATGATGCGTAGTTTTGGCTGAAATGAAAAAAAAATCAGCAGAAGTGACAAAAGAAAAATGTTTTTTTATATATAAATCTCCAGTCCTTAATATTTTATTATACAAACTGTATATCATTGGGAAGCTTATTAAAAATGCCATCCATTGATGGTAGCATATACAGAGTGTTCCATTTGAAAAAAGTTATCCAATGTTTTACGTATGTTAACACCCTGTATAGCGGTATGAACAAAAAAGAACCAAAGCCGATGCGCATTATTCTTCATGATATGGACAATTCTCTAGTGCATAAAAAATGACGCTATCTTTGCTAGGAGCGCTTCTGCAATTTTTTCAATGTGTACACGTTTTTGCCACAAATTTACCCATAACTAACCAACCGTCCATAATAGACCCATAGTATCTAATACTATTTTTATCAGCTTCTTAAAAGTACTAAAAAGAAAGTATAAAATATGGGGTGTTCCAACTAAAAAAACATAACTTTGTTCTGTTGTTTATATTGGGACACCCTGTAGAAAAACATACATATTTTTAAAATATGTGGAATGGATGTGGGTACTAGTTTATGAAAAATAGAAGTCGATATCTCAAACTGCAAATAAGTTGGGGCTTTTACAGATCCCTGGGTCACCCGGTGTATCCTTCAATATGAAAAATTTTTTGTTTATAACTGATTTTTACGTGATTATTACCCTATGTTGAAAATATGAGTCATCTGAAGTCACAAAGAAAATATTGATGTGGTCATCCACCTTTCTCTGATTTGATGTTACAAAAGAGATGCTTCTCTGCTTACCAGTCACTCCTTATTTCCAGTCTTCTTCTTATCTAAGTGTCTAGTACCTATTTCTTTTTTATTGTTGCTTTCTACTATTACGTTGTCAATTATTGATTTCTCGACTTTACTGCTTATTTCTTTCGTTTATTTATTTATGTTCTTATGTTGAAAATTATGTTTGTTTTTATTCAGTTGTTTGTTGCACAGAAGATGCTATTTGTGATGTTTTCTCCCTATTATCTTTCTGCTTTCCCATAAACTTTATCATTTATTTCTACTCTTGCATTGAAGTCACCTGCCCCATAAACTCCTGAACAAAATTAACACATCACACAAAAAAAAACGAAAGGTTTGTGTGATGCGTTAATTTTGTCCAGGAGTTTATATTCTTCTTTTAGCCTAGCTTATCATTAGTTCCAGCTCTTCACAGAACTTGTGATCTTCTGCTACTTTTCTACCCTCTACATTTGCGCCGTGTGCTTGTTCTTTTCTTGGTATGGCTTTTATTTATCTGCCACATTTCTATTTTCATTATTATTTCGTTCTTTACTTCCTAACTGTAAATCTCGTCCACCAGTGCTTGTGTATTACGCTGCTACTATTTTTGCTCTTCTACTCCGCTAAATATTAATATAAGCCACTATCTAGTTTTATCAATTCCTTTGCCAATTTCCGCATCTCCGTCAAGGATAGATATTCCAGCCCCATCCACCCAAATTCTTCTTCCAGTTCTTTCTCTTTCCCACATATGGCTCTGACATTCCACGTTCCTATTAGGTTGTAGGGAAAGTTCTCGCGGTTTTCGAAAATTGCGCATATTTACCCCCACACTGCCTTGCAGCAACTTTCTTTGGGCGTAAATAAGTTGATCATATGTGTAGAAGATTCTAACTACCATAACTGTAAATTACTGCATAACTCCATTCAACAAAATCAAAAGTATCAAAAGAGTTCGTTGGCAGCCTTTTATATAATGACTTCAAATCTGGTGCCGCATCTAGTCGTCGTACTAACGCTGCATTTGGGGACAGTACAGTGTCCCAACGCACTGCACAAGATTGGTATAAATGCTTTCGTAATGGCGATTTAAACCTCAAAGATTCAGACTGTTCGGGACGTGCATCGGGCATCGACTATGATCGATTGCAACAGCTGATGGAGTTAAACCCAAGGCAAACTACGCTGAATTATCACAAGTCTTGGTTAATACCAACGACGATGACCAGCTAGATCCGAATCACAGCATAATCTGATTCCTATGCGACAGTGCTTGTCTACGCACTGCAAGAGTGAGCCGACTTTAGATGGAAAGTGATGCCTCATCCACCTTACAGCCCAGACTTTGCGCCAACAGATTATCGCCTCTTCGTGTAGCTCTCTAACGCCTTGTAAGGAAAAATATTAAATGGTGAAGATGACATAGATTGCTGGCTGACCAGCCAGAACTGTTGTGTGGGGATGTCATCCAAAGTCTGCCCGAAAGGTGGCGAAAAGTGATACAAGGTGATGGTGATTACTTTATTTCTTAATGTATTTTCCTATTTTCACAAAGTCAATAAAAAAAACAATGTCTAAAAAACCGCGAGAACTTTCCCTACAACCTAATATTTTCAAATTTCCGCTCTCGTTATCATCTGCGATTTTTCGTTTTTCCTCTTTTCTTTCTCCTCCCTAATCCGCTCTTCTTTGTAATAGTTTTGTATCATTTTCCATTGCAGTTGTTATTATTATTATTATATATTTTTCTCTGGTATTCATTTACAAATAAACATCCGTCCTTATGTGCTTCAGTTTGGATTTATTTTCCGTGTTTTACTTCTTATAGCTTTCTTTTGCCAAGTTGGCGTTATAAGCTTTTATCTCTAATTTTCTATTTTAATTTTTTTACGCATTCATTATACAGTTGTTTTTCCTCTTTTCTGTTTAAGTTATTTTTGATTTCCATTTACTCATTTCTTATTTCCTCGTTTTCGCTTTTGATGTTTTCATTCTTCTTTCTCACTTTACTTTCCTCTAATCTTACTTTATTAATTTCATCCTTCTTCTTCCTTATTGTAATAAAATTTTTATTTCTTGCATTAAATCAAAAGATCATATGATGCTTTTTTCAAATTTCATATTAATATTGATTAGGCCTAATGAAGCTAAAAAAACTTAATAAATTTAATTATTAATAATAAACGTCATTTAATACGGAATTGGCCGAAAACGAATTAACAATAATTATGGGAATTAACTAATTAGCATATTGAATACGAAAAAATGTCATGATTCATTGTCGTAATATTTACGTATTGGCAGTTCATAATATTAACAATAGTAATATGAAACAGATTTTAATTCAACCTAATAAAAACTCGGAACGTTTAAAACTCTTTTAATTCTAAATTTAAGGGGGAACCACTTTGTCCTTTTCAAAAAATAGATGTTTTGTTTTTTGGCTTAAAATATTCCTTGGGATGTGTACTTTAATTTAGCATTTATCCCAAGTCCCCCAGAAACATTTAAACCGGTTAACGAGACAATTTTCTTAAAAACGTCCCAGCGCGCTAAGCGAGTGTCAAGTGCTCCTGGCAGAAGGCGAAAGCGACGGTGTACTTCAAGAATATCGACACAAGCCAGCGATGCAGAAACAGATTTTCAACTATCTCCGGTCCTGTCTACCAGAACTGAGCCGGCATGACTTGTTGAAAAGGTGCCTAGGCGGGTTTACTCAAAGTGGGAACGAAAGTTTTAACGCGACGCTCTGGCAGATAGCTCCAAAAGTTGTCCATTCTGGGAAGTCATCGCGGCCGGTATTGCTGCTTGCAATTACAATGATGAACTTTACGACATTATGCAAACAAAGCAGGTTCTGCAGCTTCAGGTCGGTCCGATGTGCTATAATTTTTGCGTCAATGACGACGCCAAGCGAGTGAAGTTGACACATTCCAAATTGATAAATACAACATTTTTTTAGTCCGCCATCTTTAATTTGATTAATATTCGTACATTCACATTCGGCGACCGCGAAAACCCTTGTATCCAAATTTTGGTCAAAATTGGTTGATACAAATTTCTTTTGGTCCGCCATATAGCATCCGCCATCTTGAACTTTGCAAATTTGACCTCAGATTCGTAATCACCGATGCCGAAAACATATGATACCTGATATTCGTCGTGAAAACTGAACAAACGAGAAAGTTATCTCAACTTAAACTTTACCAAAACTTTAAACGCGTTTATCTCGAAACAGTATTTTTCAAAACTGCGGGGCAAAATTCTCGGAAAGTTTCCATCCGATTTCGATGCGGTTTTGCCGACTATATTAAGAATTGAATTGTCTAACGAAATACGAGCCGGATTTTCGATATTGGGAAAATTAGATTTTTGGTGCACGTTTTTGTGACGAATTTTTGAGACTGACAATGAGTTTTTGTTCGGAAGGCCACCATTTTTGCAAAAATCATCTTTTTCAAAAAAGCTCCCGTGTTTCGTTGCGAAATATTATGTAGAATAAAATTCCGAACCGATTTTTATTACAGGATGACTTGGGGGAACAGGAATCTCCCCGCAGTGGGGCGATCTCGCGCAAGAGGATGTCTGCGCCACCTGGTGCAGCGGCCTCAAGGTGGCCACGATCAGCGCAAAAAAAATGGTTTGGATGCCGGTTTACCTCTAAATAAAACCATCAAAAACGATTTGTCCTCCTGACTTGTTTTCATGCAGAAAATGGCCAATTTTTTCAGCGCTCAAGGTGGTCTTCCCCCTTAATACAGAATTGGCCGAAAACGAATTAACAGTATTTATGGGAATTAATGAATTAGCATATTGAATGAAAACACGAAAAAATGTCATGATTCATTATTTTAATATATACGTATTAGCAGTTCATAATATTAATAATAGTAATATGAAACAGATATTAATTCTAATAAAAACTCTGAATGTTTAAAATTCTAAATTTTAAATTAGGTAGAAATAACATTTATTTCATATTAATTGTCATAGTCTTTGATTTTGTAAGAACGAAACAAAATTATCGCCTGGAACAGAGCGCTCCAACTGCTCCCTGGTGGTTACGCCTCTGATTCTATATATTAAAAATATTATACAAAATTACATTCGTGTAGATAAAAAAAGATGCTTTAATACTAATTACTTTCAAGCTAAATTAACTTACGACCACAACACAAATTGATTTTAGCATGCACATTTGTGTAAGGAAAACTTTTTTAATTCCCTAATTACTTTAAAAAAAGTCTTGTTTGCTTGTACGGATGTACATTTTGTAATGAGCCAACGTCTATTGTCATAAAAATGATTGATTAGTGCTTTCTTAAGGAGGGGAGTTTTTGAGTGGCAAAACAGCTATAAAAAATAATCATAACGGGAGGGCAAATATAAATATTGATTAATTGATGAAATTGTGGGTGGTGTTATTAAAATCAATAAATATACAACAAATTTTAACCAAGCATCCAAATAAACAATTAATAATGTGACCGCAATAGTGCACCTGCTACATATGAATGATTTCCGAGGGTCGGTGCATTTGTGTTGAGTTGACTGGGAATTAGAGCAAATCCCACCGCCCCTGGTTAGCGGGGTTGCAGCGGAATTATGTAAACAGTTGTTTGTCGGTGTAGTGCAGGGCTTTTCGAGACTCTGACCCACAGCCCCGGCGCCCTACTCGCGTCTGATTTACTTTGCTCCGGGTTTCCGGCGATGAAATACGACTTGCGGCAAAAAGCTTCCATCCACTTTTAACTACCCTCAAACATCGGAATAGTTAAATTCGACCCTCTTTACGCGCGGAATTCTCCAGCATCTTGAGCGATGATTGTTCAAACGTGCGCGAGTCCTTATTGTTTTCCGTGTAATTTCTCAAAGAGACGAAAAACTCGATGGCGAGTTAAGAATAATAATGATGGAGATTTTTATTTCCAGCATTTATAATTTCTCGAAGGGATGAAAAATCTCGGAGCGATGAATGTTAAGAATCATAAAAATGGTGATTTTTATTTTTATCATTTATTCTTAAGAATGATCTTTCCGTATATACACAGTGGGCTAAAACAGAATGGTACAATTTTTTTTTCTTGGCCTCGGGAACGTAGCCCATATGGCCACCTCAAGGCGGCTACTTTATATATCTTTACAATTTTTAGATGAATAAATGAACAAATGGTTAAATGAATAATGTCAGGCGTATATAATAACCATGGACCTGAGCGAATACTTCTCGATCCCTGAAAAATCTTTCGCCCGGGATGGGATTCGAACCCACACGGCACGCGGTGCAACCGGCACAAGCGCTCGCCTGTACCCACTACACCAACGGGCCGCCCTACAAATTTTAAATATTCATATTTTCAATAATAATGAACGCATTAAATGTTGCTTTGAAAAACAAAATATTTACACTTTGTAGATGACAAAAGTAATTAATTGCAAGTTTTCTTATCGAGGATTTTTCACATTAATGAAGGCGTTGCAGAGATGAGAGTTTATAATGCACCGCCGCGTCGCATTTGTAGGTACTAAAATTAGTGGGCCATGATTTTTTTTGTTCTCAAATGAATCTCGGACATTAGCTGTCACTTCTATCAGTCATTTTAGTTGTTGTCGCAAAAATTGTTGGCCTACGTAAAGAAGATAAAATATTCATTAAACATTTGTTTCACTATGACAATTTATCTGCACGAAAAATTGTGTACAAATACCCACAAAAGGGTTGGTCGGTTACAAGTATTCAGTGATGAATAATTAAACTCAGAACTTACGGTAACAATAATCGCAAACAAATAAGTGGAAGACCACGTACAGAACGAGTTCCTAAAAGGTGCATAATAAACTCCCATTTTTGCAGAGCCTTCATTAATGTAAAATATCCCCGATAAAAAAACTTTTCAAAAATGCAATTAATCATTTTTGCAATCCACAAAGTGTAAATATTTTGTTTTTTAAAGCAATATTTAAAGCGTTAATTATTATTGTAAATATGAATATTTACAATTTGAACCGTTTTTGTGTAGATGATTTAAAGACTTCGGGTCCATAGCGAGTTTAAACCAATAAAAATATTATAATAATTATAATTTACACATTTCTATAGATAATTCTTAAGATTTTTTTATATATAGATGATATGGTGTTAGACTGTGAATAACATTAACATGCTGAAGACCATGAACTTTATTTTTTCTACAAAAAAATATAAGAAAACCGACGTTGAACTTAACGTACGTGACTGAGAATAAATTCCCTACGTGTAAGTGTTTTGCGATCATTAGGAAATGTTTTTATTGTAAATGGGGTTTTTAAGGGCGGCGCTTATACTCTTATGCCCTGGGGAAGGTAATTACCTAGCAGTTTCATTCAAGTAAAATAGAAAAGCGTGAATACTTATTGTGGATAATATCTACATCCCTTGATACCATTTTATTTTATTAAACCAAATAATATTCAGGTAAGACAATTAAAAGCGCAACAGACAAATAACATAACAGCCAATTGATTTAAAAGTAGTAATATACAAGAGAATAGCTGTGCTTAAAAAGTTTTTTTTTTTTATTACAAGTTTTTCTTCTTTTTTCTTTTTAGATTCTTAAATCATGCAATTTTATTTTAAAAAATCAACATTTTAAAATACAGACCCAATGTGCACCGCGGCCATGTGGGTTCGATTCCCAGCCCGGACGAAAGACTTTTCGGTTTCGATAAGTATTCGTTCGGGTCCGTGGTTGTTTGTATACGTCTTTCATTATTAATTTGTTCATTTATTCATTTAATTTATAACTTAAAATATACATAAAATTGATTATGGCTAATGGTCGTAACACCAAGGCCAGGCATAACGCCGAAAAAAAAAACAGACTCAACGGCCGTATTGTAGCATCATTTTAATGTAAAAGGTGGCCCGTCCACCTTGCGGATTTTTTTAATCATTATCTATTTCGACAGTACAAGCTGAAAAAAGTGACAAAAAACTGAGTACCATATCTCAGCGGTACGAAATTTTGAAAACTTATTACTAAAGTGTTGCCCGATCTGTGCGAATTTTGAACAGAAATTTTGGTGCAAATATTGTAAGCAAATTTGTCCAGAAATTTTGCAAGATGCTAATGTTAGTGGAAGACAGGTTCGCACAGAAGAGAATATTGCTGCTGTCTAAGAAATTCAAGTCGCCACAGATCGCAGCAATTAAACATTAGTTGATGAGAATACTGCACAAAGATCTCAGATTATTCCCTTACAAAGTACAAATAACTCAGGAACTGAAGGCCAACGACCATCCGCTTCGTTATCGCTTCTCAAGTTGGGTCGAAGAGAAAGAAACTCCAAATTGATTTTGCTCGAAAAGTTATATTTGCGGATGAGGCGCATTTTCATCGTGGCGTCTTTACAAAGAAACAATTGCCATATTTGGGACTCGAAAAATCCACACGAGATCGCAGAAAAGCCATCATCAGCGTGTGACTGTTTGGTGTGGTTTATGGAGTGGTGGCATCATTGTCGTATTTTTTTCGAAAATGCAATTTTGATCAAAAAAAAAATGTTGCAGAGGTATGATAACCGAATTTTGTGTGGTCAAAAATTGAGGACATGGACCTGAACGACCTTTAGTTTTAACAAGATTGAGCGACATGTTGCACAGCCTATCAAATAATCGATCAAGTTCGGTAATTGTGTAATTCGTCAATTTGTTGATTTTGTTTTTGTGGCATGATGTTAAAAGATCGATGATATCCAGACAATCCACAAACGATTCAGGCACTTTAGCTTCAGATTGGTGAAGCTGTTTGTGAGATACAGCCTGAAACTAGCTAAAATGTACTAGCCGAGCCAGCCACATGAATGAAATTGTTTTTCATCATTGATGGAAAGGAGTGATTTTTTCAATCGATGAAAAAGTTTACAGAAATGTTGAATTATAGCATTTTAGAGAATAAACTGAAAATCTGGAGGTTGCAGGTTCGATCCCTGTCGGAGGCATGTCCACACTTTTGATCCAGTTTAATACGAAGAATTTTCAAAAATTATTTGCTTGCAAATAATAATCATTTCAATATAAAACTGAAAAAGGTTCTTCATCATAGAAAGTCTATGATAAAAGATAAATAAAAAATAAATTAACACTTGGTTTGTTTCACATAAGCGAGAAAGTTATTGAAGAGAAAAAAAGTCTATGGTTAAGATACTTTTTTAGAAGAATTCTTTAGTTAGAGATATGCCAAAATCTGGAAGACCACGTACGGCCGAAAGTAAAGAGAATATTTAACGAGTCATGTACTCGTTAAATATTCTATAAAATAATGTTATAATGTGCTCATTATTTAATTGTATGGGCAGCATTAATGGGGTACATTTAACACTCAATTTCTTAAACACGCATTTGCGTGTTTAATATGCTTATTAAACACGCTAATTTGCGCTTTAATTCACAGAACGCGATTTATGATAATATTTTGTTTACCCTGTTTAATACTGATTTTAATTATTTTTCAATTGTAATTGTAATTACAACTTTAATTTCGGTTTTAATTTTGGTTCTGTTTTTGTTTTTTTATTTTGATTTTGATTTTAATTTTGATTTTAATTTTCGTGAACAAAGTATATTGTACAACGAGTATATAATGATGGCTATTAATCACGAGAACGTTCTACGCGCGTTCCGCAAACATCGTTCTCGTGATTAATAGCCATCATTATATACTCGTTGTACAATATACTATTGAAGAATAAAGATCAGAAAACATTACCGCTAAATTAGAAGTTGCGGGAGAGAACGCTAAACAGTTTGGTTCATATTTTTATATAAACAACTCAATAACACATAAACGGTACGGTTTCAACCCCTGTTTTCGTCCGCAGATAACATGGGATTTAAAAATATTTAAATATATAGTGTTCTATTGAAAACCTGTGTAATAGTAATTTACGTAACGTATCCGAAAGTGATATTTTACGGGATGAGTAGGAAGTTTCCAGGATGAGCCGTAGGAATCCTGCGAGTTCCGTAAAATCACTTTTGGAACGAGTTACGTACAATATTTTTTCTGCAGCCGTTTTTTTATGTTAAAAAACCTAAAACACACACGAATGTTATATGACAACGCTGTCATAATTAAATACGAAGTTGATGTTTTTATCAAGGCCGCCTACATATATATGCAAAACCGTCCCGAAAGTAACAAAATGTACATATCTCCTTGAGAATGACCTAAGGTCGAAACTAGTCGGAGAGACAAGTAAAAGCAGTGAAACAAAACCAAGTGTTTTAATTAATCAAATTATATAATTATGTTTCACCACTGGTTAAGTGAGAAATTAATTAATCATAACAAAATGCGTCCCGAAAGTATAGAAATCGTTCCGAAAGTAAAACAAAATCGTACCGAAAATAACAACTTTCGGTACGATTTATGTAAAGTGGTACATTCGATTTAATAAATCGTACCGAAAGTTTTTTTTTCGGGACGGCTGCGGCAAAATTTTATTTTTAGGACTCGCAGTTTACTATTCCGCGTAAATTTTGTACTAAACATTTTCCATATTTTGTACAACTGACTATTTTCAGAACGCTGAAACACCCTGTATACATGAATACCTAAGGTACGCTGTATAAATTGCAATATTTTTAGTACGCGCAGATTACAATTCTGCACTATTTTTGTATGAAACATTTGCCATATTTTGAACAACTCATTGTTTCTAGAGTACTAAAACACCTGGTACATATGAATAATTTTTTATAAGGCACTCTGTATAAATCACAATATTTTTAAGACGCGCAGATTACTTTTCTGCACAAATTTGTATGAAAAATTTGTCATATTTTGAACTTCTGACAGTTTCTAGAGCGTTGAAATACCCCGTATATATAAATACTTTGTTATAAGGCATCCTGTATAAATTGCAATATTTTTAGTACGCGCAGATTGCCATTCTGCACAATTTTTGTATGAAATATGTTCGATATTTTGAACGACTGACTTTTTCTAGAGCGCTGAAACACCCTGTATAAATGAATATTTTGCTATGAGGCACCCTGTATCAATTTCAATATTTTTAGTACGCGCAGATTACCGTTCTGCACAAACATTTTCGATATTTTGAACAACAACTGATTGTTTCTTGGGCACTGAAATACCCGGTATAAACGAATACTTTGTTATGAGGTACCCTGTATAAATTACAATATTTTTAAGACGCGCAGATTACTTTTCTGCACAAATTTGTATGAAAAATTTCCCATATTTTGAACTTCTGATTGTTTCTAGAGCGCTGAAATACCCTGTATACATGTACTCTTTATGAGGCACCCTGTATAAATTACAATATTTTTAGTACGCGCAGATTACCATACTGCACAATTTTTGTATGAAACATTTTCGATATTTTGAACAACTGACTGTTTCTAGAGCGCTAAAACACCCAGTATAAACTTTGTTATGAGGCATCCTGTATAAATTTCAATATTCTTAGGACACGCAGATTACTATTCTGCACAACTTTCCTGAAACATTTTCCATATTTTGAACAACTGACTCTTTCAAAAGGGCTGAAACACCCTGTATATATGAATACTGTGTTATGAGGCACCCTATATAAATTTTAATATTATTAGGACGCACAGATTACCATTCTGCGTAATTTTTGTTGGAAACATTTTCCATATTTTAAACAACTGTCTGTTTCTTGAACGCTGAAACACCCTGTATATGTTAATACTTTATTATGAGGCACCATTTGTAAATTTCAATATTTTTAGGACGCGCAGCTTTCTATTCTGCATAAATATTTTCGATATTTTGAACGACAACTGCCTACTTTAAGGGCGCTGGAACACTCTGTATATATGAATACTTTGTTATTAGGCACCCTATATAAATTTGAATATTATTAGAACGCACAGATTACCATTCTGCGTAATTTCTGTTTGAAACATTTTCCATATTTTGAACAACTGTCTGTTTCTTGAACGCAGAAACACCCTGTATATATTAATACTTTGTTATGGGGCACCATTTATAAATTCCAATATTTTTAGGACGCGCAGATTTCTATTCTGCATAAACATTTTCGATATTTTTAACAACAACTGTCTGTTTTTAGAGCTCTGAAACACCCTGTATATATGAATACTTTGTTATGAGGTACCCTGTATAAATTGTAATATTTTTAGTACTCGCAGATATCTATTCTGCACAAACAGTTTTGATATTTTGAACAACGACTAACTGTTTTTAGAACGCTAAAACACCCTGTATATAGGATACTTTTTTATGATTTTTAGGACAGCCGGATTACTAGTACACACAAACATTTTTTTCTACGACCGATATAAAAAGAAGGCGTTTGCGCTTGCGTTTCTCAACGCAAAGTAGACGTTTCCCGAGGAGCGAGCGAAAAAGTATTTTGCCGCGCGTTGCCTATAGCAACGCGCGGCAAAGTATTTACAACAACTATCTAAACGTTACTTTGCACAATTTTTATTGACCCGTTACCATGGATACGACATTCCATGGCTGACCACGGTACAGTCTGTATGTATTATTGTTTTTTATATTTAATTATATTTATGTTTCTTTTTCAAAGCGGTCGTAGAAAAAATGTTATGTATAGTGCGAGCGCAAAGCTCATTGCCGCTTTCGAGAGGTTTCCGAAACTTCCTCTCTCAAGCGGCAATGTATCACTTTGCGCTCTTACCATACAAATAACTATTATATTTTAAACAACTTATTTTTTCTAGAGCGCTAAAATACCCTCTATTTATTACTACTATGTTAAGAGGCTCCCTGTATACATTTCAATATTTTTAGACGAGCAGATTACTGTTATGCACAAACATTTTTGATTGTTTCGAGCGCTGAAACACCCAAAATACATTAATACTATATTAAGGGGCCCTATGTATAAAATTCAATATTTTTGGGATACTTAGATTACCATTCTGCACAATTTTTGTATGAAACATTTTCCATATTTCGAACAATTGACTGTTCTTAGAGCACTGAAATACCCTGTATATATAACTACTCTGTTATGAAACACCCTGTATAAAGTTCAATATTTTTGGGATGCTTAGATTACCATTCTGCACAATTTTTGTATGAAACATTTTCCATATTTTGAACTGAATATTCCTAGGGCGCTGAAAAGCCTTTTATATATGAAAACTTTGTTATGAGGCACCCTGTATAAATGTCAATATTTTTAAGACGCGCGTATTACTTTTTAGCACAATTTTTGTATGAAACATTTTCTATATTTTGATTGTTGGAAATCTAAAACACTGTATATATAAATACTTTGTTATGAAGCACCCTGTATAAATTTCAATACTCTTGGGATGATCAGATTGCCATTCTGCACAACTTTGGTATGAAACATTTTCAATATTTTTAAGAACTGACTATTCCTAGGGCACGCAAACGCCCTGTATAAATGAATACGTTGTTTTGAGGCACCTTGTATAAATGAATACGTTGTTATAAGGCGCCCTGTATAAATTTCAATATTTTTAGGACGCGCAGATTATTATTTTGAACAATTTTTGTATAAAACATTTTCCATATTTTGAACAACTGACAGTTTCTAGAGCACTGAAACACCCTGTATATATGAATGCTTTGTTATGAGTATCCTGTGTAAATTTCAATATCTAGGACGGGCAGATTACCATTCTGCATAATTATTGTATGAAACATTTTTTATATTTTGGACAACTGACTGTTTACCGAGCGCTAAAACACCCTGTGTATATGGATTTTATGATATATATATATATAAATTTAAATATTAAGGATGCGCAGATAACTATTCTGCACGAACATTTTCTATATTTTTAACAACTGAGTGTTTTTAGAACGCTGAAACACCCTGTATATCTGAATACTTTGTTGTAAGACGCCCTGTATAAATTTAAAAAAAATTAAGGCGCGCAGATTACTATTCTGCACAAACAATTACGATATTTTGAACAACCCTGTATACACTGGGTGTTTCAGAGCTCTGGGAACGGTCAACCATGTGCTTATTTGTCAAAATTTCCAAAAGAGTTTAACAAAAGTTGTGCAGAATACTGAGTTATATGTCCTAAAAATATTAAAATTTATACAGGGTATAGCAAAGTTACCCACCAAACTTATGTTTTTTTAAATGGCACACCCTGTGTATTTTAGCATTTTAGGATTCCTTGTTAGATTTAAAATGATCTAGATTTTGGTGATTGAAACCATGCTATTTTCGTGTTATTCAGTTGTTTGTACAAATATTTGAACAAAATTGTTAAAGTGCTCCCCTGTAACCAATAATTGTTATTTAACCGACGAGCGTGTTAATAATAGCGATTAATGATCGAGACATTTTCACGAACAAGCGCTTGCGCGAGTGCGTTAATTGTTTATTAGATTTGACGGTGTTAATGTAAACTATCATAGTAGTAGACATTCACTTGATACTTTTGACACTTTGACATTTAATAGTATATCTAAATCAAAGGCGGTTCACCACTAATTTGTGTCTAGCGCAGAGAATTGATATGCTTTTGCATTTACATGTGAAACAAATTATAGAACGTTTTCTCACTATTATCAGTTACATTTACAGTAATTATAAGTAATTGGGCACTCGTGAATTAGCTATTCAATGCTAAACCAGAAATCACTCATTAATGAAAAATCGTTTATTAATGAAAAATCGGTTATTAATAGGGGTCATTAATGAACGATTGTTGATACATTTGGGCACATGAAAGTTATCTATTAACCAACGAGCAACGGGAAAGATAATTAATGTTAACTTAGTGGGAGTTTTATTGAACTTTAGCCTTCTTTATCATCCAAAACATGAAAATCTTATCAACCAATTTTTCTTGGGAAAAATTCATAATCATGAACTAAGATGACAACTTAAATGGTGCAATACAATTTTGAGACTAATGTAATAATTACTGTCACCTGTCTTTTTTGTTTGTTCATTTTATTCATGGATTTAAAAACTAATAATAAAAACGTGCAACGAAATTTGAAATATTAAAAAAACTATCAACTTCAGATAAACAAAACCTTATATGAAACGAAAGCTTACATGGACTTAAATTATGAAATAATATACAGGGTGTTAGATTTAAAAAAAATGAAGAAATTGTGCAATTTACAAATGCCTATCACCCTGTATAATACGCTGAGTTATGATTTGGATGATAAAGTAATTTTGAAGACTACACTTTGCCACTAAATTATAATTAATTTCCTTTAACAGGTGCAGGGGAGCACTTTAACAATTTTGTTCAAATTTCAAATTTTTGTTCAAACAACTGAACAACACGAGAATGGCATGGTATCAATCTAGGTTATTTTAAAACACAGATAACAAGGAATCTAAAAATGCTAAAATATACAGGGTGTTTTATTAAAAAAATATAAGTTTGGTGTTTAACTTTGTTATGAGACACTCTGCATTCATTTAAATATTTGAATGACGTACAGCTCACTATTTTGCACAACTTTTGTATAAAATGTTTTTTAAAATTTTGATAAATAAGCACGCTATCCCAGAGATCTGAATCACCCTGTATATATAATAATGACATCTTTAATTTCCTGTACGCATTATTACGTGCAACCCACGTCTAATTAGAGGACGGTTTAAATTTAAATGAAAAGTTGCTAAATCCGAGGCTCCCGAGGGGCCGCCGCTGAATTATGGGGGGATGGAATAAATGATGGAATACTGACCTTTAAGCTGCCCTGCGATTCGGAGCACTCCTAAATCCTGCAACAAAAGGGGAGACGCTTTACTAATTATCGCCCGAAATTCGAGGAGAGTTGTTGAAACATGCATTCAAGGCGCCCATCCCTTCGCCCTAATTAGGTTATCCGTGGATGGATCAATTGGGGTTTCATTAAGTTTTAGAAATGGAAAGGGTGTACATCAAAATATGTCAGGAGTCTTTTTGTTCTTTGTTCTTTATGGTAGCAATAACCATAATATTTATACAGGGTGTATTTGAAATAACGAACAGGCTCGTAACCACCAAGAGATTATATAATTTTTAAACAATATTCGCAATTATTTTGTTTATAACTGTAACAAAAAGGCCGCAATTAATTATTAAAGTTAATGAGGGAAAATATGCAACATGTTTGGGGGCAGTGGTAATGTGACCTAATTTTTAAACGGCATCGGCTTTAGGTATCGAATTACAACAAACGCGTAGGAAATATCTGAGTGCTCTTTAAGCGTCAATGAACATGAGGACTGTTTATCTTTTACAAAAAAAAAAAACGTTGCTTTAACACTTCAAATTTCGGAGGCAAGAAATCGTATCTCGCGTTTTAAATAAATAAACACACATTCCATGCAGACCTAATTAAATGAGAAAAGCATCGGTTCTCAAAATGTTTAAAAAAACCTCGAAAAATTAGGAAAATTCAATTTTTTTTTCGAATAATTTTTGACGGAAATGGGTTCACAAATATTTTGTGTATGTGCCCTTAAATGCCTGTTCGTTACTTCAAATACACCCTGTATATTTGTCTGTTTTGTTCTTTATGGTAGCAAGAAACATAATAGTTTAATTATGTACCAAGGGCAGTAGGAAGATGTAAGGCGCCAAAGGGGTATAAATATCAAGTAATGCCCATGGTGCATATTAGTTATTTATATAGCAATGGCAATAGGAAGTTGTTTATAAGCTTACAAACCTGAGAGCTTCCACTCTGTATGAAATTCTCTTTGGAAACGTCGATTGTATTTTTTGTAATTTTTTTTGTATTTGATCTGTAGATGTTGAGTTTTATGTAATCGACGTACAATTGCAATTTTTCATCGGGCTATACAACTTTGTGTAGTTTCAAGGATTATGTGAAATAATAAATCCGATTAGAGTAATTACGGGGCAAGGAGGTACTTCAAAAGGATTACTTTGTGATGGAGTCAAAGGATGAAATAATTGGAAAAACTGTGCCCGATTAACAAACCAACACGAATGTGGAGGAAAGGGCGATGTTAATTGGAAAAATTGGATCCTACGACTGAAAAAAAATTTGAAAGTAGTTTTTTGCGTGTTTAAAGGGAATCCACAAAATCATTCACTTATAAAATCATTTAAAATAAAAATAAGTATCTGAAATGTCAAATATGTATAATGTTTCTACACTACAATCGAACATAAAGCTTCGTATGCAATTCATATATAATTATGTTTAATGGATTAACCCTATATTTATAATAATCATAGGACTTGTCCATAAAAACCTATATTACATAAAAGTATATTATGGAACAAGTGTTATAAACGGCAGTTTAGTCACGAGTTAATTAGGCACAAGCGGAGCGTAGCGGAGCGAGTGTTTAATAAAACGAGTGTCTAGCGAAGTTTATAACACGATTTGCATAATATACTTTTTCTACGACTAAATTGGTAAAATTAACTATTTTATTATTTTAAATGAACACGATAATAGTACAGTATTATTAAATTAGTCGACTTGGGTAAATATACATTAACAGTTACGTTAGATATTATAGCAATTGCTAAAGGAAATCATTGATTCTCCTAAATTTCAAGGTGTATTTAAAGAATCACTTAGCGTCATGAAAACATAAGCGATAAATAGCATTTTCGCGGTGGGAGTAGAAAAAATATTATAATTATTATCAATAGTATTTGTTTTAAATAATTAAAATTTGTTCTTGAATTCAACTTTTTAAGTTTTGAGTAATGGCATTTTGATTGTAAGCGTAGTTTAAAAAATTATAAGACTAATTTGGGTTTTAATTAATGTATAATTAAATACTTACACATAATAAAAAACACGTTTACTTTAATTATGAGACATAATGTAAATGTTTGCGCGGTAATTCAGGACGTCACAATAATAAACGTTTCGTCGGTACGATTACTTCAACTGAGCACCGAATAACGAATTATAGGGCTAATTTGGGTTTTAATTAGGGACGGTGTGTCCGAGGAGTGTCTGCCTGAAAATCCTGTACACGTGCACGTGTTGATTTTAGTGTATGTGTGCACACTTTCCCTCGTCCGCAACTCGTAAATATGGCCACGCGAGGGAAACCATCCCACCTAATAATTACTGGGTGCTATCCCCCCTTTTATATACACCATCTAAAAACTTACCATGTTAACATAAAGTAATTTTATTATTTAACGAGGTTTGTTGTTTTATATTGTTTTCTTTATGCACTTACATTAACCTCGACGTGTTTAATTTTGTTTTACACTGGTTTAGGTAATTTCAAAAGTCCTGATGAATAGGAAGTGATGTAGAGTTAGAAATTGAAAATATTTCGGAAACGATCAACAAATTGAAGCAACATTAAAAATCTTACGAAAATAGATAGTTTCACTTTCCTTGTACCTCTAATAGTTTAGAGATAATTGGATGAGCACATCACTGCTAATTAGATTTTAACCAATTTCCTGGATTTATTTTACGTGGATTTACGTAACCAAAATGTAAAAATTAGAGAAATGTTGGTGGAAGATTGATCCAGTACTTCAAGATGGTAACGCTGATGAAAGATCACATCAAATGCTGCCACCTGTACTTACAGGACATGTTGTAACTGGAGTCCAAGACGACCCCATAATAATTTTAAAAAATCATATCACGGGTACTTCACCACTGATAGCTCTTTATACTCAAGAATTATATTTTGTCATGGAAAAAATAATTCTTGAATATAAAGAGTTTAAGTTAACAATGCTTTAAACTTTTACATTAGTAAAGTCAAAATAGTCTCTTGTCACTTTGTTAAATTTTAATGTCAATAAATTGTTTTTCAAAGCTAGTTTCGATTTTTATTTATTAAAATGGAATGATTGATAAAACGAGTTTCCTGTGAATAACTTTTAATACGTTAGAAATTGGGATAGGGTTCTTTTGATTTTTCAAACGCAGCTTTTCGATTTTTGCACGTTTCCAAAAAAGAATATCTCCTCCGTAACCGCCGGAGCTGGATGATCCCGGTATCTCTTAAAATAATCTTAAAGAAAATATCTAAAATTGATCAGGCCACTTTTTTAAATTTTTGCCCCGTTTCCGAGATATGATTTTTTAAAAACCGAGTAAAAAATGTCTTTTTTCTTCTTATTTTTTTCTTTTCAAGTAGAAAAGCTGAAACCTTCAGGGATGGCAGAATAACTGGCTTTCATTGGGAATTTTTTCAAAAAATTTTGAACCATCCCTACGCACCAACCAACGCCACCAAACCAGGGGGTGGTTCGGTTTTCTTCTTTTAAGGACGTATTTTTTTCTTTGCAAGTCGAAAAGCTGAAACTTTCAGGGATGGCAGAAGCGATGACTGGCTTTCATTGGGATTTTTTTCAAATTTTTTGGAACCACCTCTACGCGCCATGCATCCTCTGGGTTCGTTTTTCTTCTTTTAAGGACGTATTTTTATCATGTAAAGTCGAAAATCTTAAATTTTCAGAGATCGCTGAATATATATTTTTTCAAAATTTTTGGAACTAACCGTACACTCTATGTGCACCCCCTGGGTTCGTTTATTTTTCTTTTAAGGACGAATATCTTTCTTTTAAAGTCGAAAAGCTGAAACTTTCAGGGATGGCAGAAGATATTTTTTCAAAATTATTGTAACTACCCCTACGCTCCATTTGCACCCACTGGGTTCGTTTTTTTTTAAGGACGAATATCTTTCTTTTAAAGTCGAAAAGCTGAAACTTTCAGGGATGGCAGAAGATCAAAATTTTTGGAACTTCCCCTACGCTCCATTTGTATCCCCAGGGTTCGTTTTCCTTCTTTAAAGGACAATTGTTTTTCTTTTTAAGAAAGCCGAAATTTTCAGGGATCATAGAGGATACAATTGGCTTTCAAAAAATGAATAAAAGAAATGAATGAAATGAAAAATGAAAATGAAAAATGAATAATTAAAAAACGAAAAATTAAAATTAATTTAGGGGGCCGCGGTGGCCTAGTGGGTAGCGTTCCTGCTTCTGGGCCTCGTGGTCGTGGGTTCAAATCCCATCCGTGCGGTCACTTTTTCGGAGTGAAGAAGTGGCCGTGCATGGATGTCTAGTGTATGTCCCATTCATTATCAAATGAATTTATTACAAAGAATCGGTTGTGGCAGAATAGCCAAGTAGCTTACGCCAATTTCCCTAATATCATTCACTCTCCTTAACCCGAAATCCCATCAACCATCCTTCCTTTTTTATCCTTTAAAAAAATTAATTTAGAAGAAAAATTATGTTTTCCATTGATGGCGCAGCGCAGCGGAGCCGTCGATCTTCACCAATTACTTTGCTTAATTCATTATAATAGTTGCTATTAGATGCAAATCAACATAATTTTAACACTTAGGCCTGAATTTCACAGCACCAATTATGGAATGAATAGCCCTATATGTAGAATAATGCGATTTTTCAAGTTAATATCTAACTGTAATACTATATAGACTTATTTAGCGATTCGCTGAGTAAATTTAAGAGGCAATGTAAACAAATAGTGTCGTAGTAATAATTTTTTTTAATGTTTCCTATGTGCGTTAAATATTTTACGTTTAAGTTGTTACTGTAAAGCATTTTCTGTGCTCATTATGTATATTGTATAGGTATAGCCGTTAATAAAGTTTGAAGTTTGATCAGTAGGCGGCCAAAATGTGATTTGAATGGACCACGCTGTGCCGTCGTCCGTTACCAATTTAATCGCTTAATTTTAATGCGCCCCGCACGGACGACGGCGCAGCGCAGCGGAGAAATGACTTTTTTATGAGTCGGCTCATCGTGAAGAGTCGTTTCTTGAAGTGATTCGTAACTCTTTTATAACATGTCTGGAAAAAAGGTGATGATCAAAAAAAGGTTCTGTCTTCGACAATTTTGCAAGTGCAGAGCAAAAAAAGTCTCTAGTTGAGATGCACTAATTAACGCCAATTAATTAACTTTAATAGGCCCCGCATGGACGACGGCGCAGCGCAGCGGAGCCGTCGTTCGTTACCAGTTACTTTTCTTACATTTTTACATTTCACAATTTCACATAACGAACACAATTTCGCATACATCAAATTAGGAAAAACTAGTTTACACTAAATATTTTAGGATGCGGGACGTTAGTTGTCGCTAGTTGTTTGTTCATTTTTACTAAAGGGTTGTCGTTAATCTAAGATCTATTTCTTACATTTTTTTTAAGTTAGTATCTCAACTAGAGATTTTTTTGCTCTTCACTTGCAAAATTGTTTCCTTTTTTTTGATCATCACCTTTTTTCAAGACATATTTTCTAATATTTTAAAAGAGATGAATCACTTCAAGAATCGACTCTTCATGACGAGTGGACTTATAAAAAAGTCATTTCGCATTTTCTAATCTCAACAAAAGGCTAAAAATACTTAGAATTTGATTGATTAAGTATTGTTAGAAAGTTGAAGAAGCCAAATAAAAATGTAACTTTTTGTATGTGTAAAGTGATTTTGGTGATATGCTATATATTTAAATAATTGAAAATCCATGAATTATGCGCCGATAGAGCGACCGGATTTTGATTAAAAAAAAAACGAGGAGCATACCCTTCCAAGTCGATTATTCCCTTAGTTTGGACCCTTAGAGGACACCGCACGCCAATGAACCAAGGAAAACGCACTACTAGAATAGTTTTTTCAGCCTTTTTTGTCCAAAAAACCGACAAAAAAATTCAGACATTTTTCGGGTTATTCAATGTTTTCACATGTATTTAACGAGTTTTATTATGGTCTCCAGAGCAGAGCAGGAGTTATTTTCAAGTGACAACGGAACCAAAATTTGGCCACCTGGTAGAAAATCGCCAGACTGATCATTGATTTGTCGCATTGATAGCTAACTGTATAGATCCTTAATGGCTTAAGGAGCCTGAAAATGTCGAAATATTGCCCTCCACATATTTGGCCAAACTCAATAAACGCACACATGTCCGAAAATGGCCATCTTGGATCATCTTGTTCTTTCTGCCGTGTTGAGGGGTTTTTTAAAACTTCGGTGCTGCGAAGTGCTGCGAAGCAGGGAGTGCCAGAAAAGCTCAATTTTAATGACTCGAAGTATGTGGGTCGATTAAAAGAATTTACAGATTTGACCGAAAATAGCCATTTGTGATGCCGAGGTGAAGAGCTTTAAAATAGCGCGTGAGATAAAGAAGAGAACCATTATACACTCAAAAATGTCATGGACCAAATCTAGAGGCGGCAAATGGCCAAAAATCAGTCTCTATGACCAGCAGGGGACTGACACACTTTGATAGCTGATGATTAGGGGTTTACAAGCACCGAAGAGTGGGAAATTTGGGACCAACTCAGGTTAAGAACTCTGAGATCTTTGAGGGACATACAGAAAACGATGCAGCCCTTCGAAAATGGTCATTTACGACCAAAAACCCACTATGTGAATTCCGGGCCAGTGAATGTGGTTTATGCCGTTTTTGAAGAGTATACAGGGTAGAGCAGGGTGAATTCTCCACCCCAAAATGTCGTAATACACCTCCGAGGCTGTAAGCGTGGCCGAGAATGGTCACCTGTGTCTTTAGGCTTACTCCTGGATTGTTGTGATCCTGTACTCGAGAGGTATTATAAACACAGAAGGCCAAGGGCACATGCCAGGCAGCAGAACTATTAATGGCTGAATACTTACTTTTCTTTATGAGAGGTAACTTCCCTTCTCTCAGTCCATGACTTAAGGGTAAAAACCAAATATAAACAATCTATTCCAGTTTATACAAATGATTTGACACAAATAAAAATAGTAACAAGAATAACGACCTGCCATGCAAGCGCAACTGCATTTGATTTGTGGATTCACATCTGACCCACTTTTCATTCAATTTAAGCTGAAGAAAAGAACAAAAAATTAAAAGATCCATTTACGGTTTGGACAAAAAAAGGCTGAAAAAACTATTCAAGCAGTGCGTTTTTCTTGGTTAATTGGCTTGCGGTGTCTCCTAAGGGTCCAAACTAAGGGAATAATCGACTTGGAAGGGTGTGCTCCTCGGTTTTTTTAAATCAAAATCCGGTCCTCTGGCGCATTATTCATAGATTTGAACTATAAGAGCTATAGAGTGCGAACGTGGGCTGTGGAACGCTCCAAATAAAAAATCCCCCTATCATCTGCGGCCAAAATCCTCCGATACGTCAACCTTATTTTTTGAACGCCCATCTTTTCTGATAGTTGCGTATTTTCCATACCCCCACCCCTTTGACGTCATCGCCATTTTTTTTTACCACCACATTTTTCGATGGATTTTGATTCTCCTTAAAATCCCACATACAGCAATATGCAGTTTGGTGATGTTCAATTGATTAGTCAGCGAAATTATTGGGATTTATGAAAGAAACTGATTTATGTAAAATTTAAAACAAAAATTGAGATAGCTGCGGAATTTTTATCAATTTATTTAAACCAAATGAATAGCAGTTTGACAGAATATCAAATAAATAAAATAACAATTCAAAAAACATTAAACTATCAAATTAAGTGATCAAAGTGAGACCCATTTACTTCTTGGCAGAATGTAAGTCGTTGCATGAACATTTTGAAACATCTCTGAGGTAATTGCCTGAATTTCATTTCGGATTCTTTCGTTCAAGATATCAATGGAATTTGGTCTGTTAAAGTAGACCTTGCTTCTAAGATAACTCCACAAAAAATAATCTAAAGGCGTGAGGTCGGAGGATCGTGCCGGCCAATCAATTGATCCCCGCCTTCTAATCCAGCGCCCAGGAAAAACGTGGTTTAAGTAATCGCGAACAGTAACATGGTAATGAGCGGGTGCTCCGTCTTGCTGATAAAATAAAGCATTATTGGGAACACCGAGGTAATCGTGATTTGGGTACAGTACGGCGAGAGCAGGAACGAGATGGTATCTGAGTAGTTCTAAATACTTTTCACCTGTTAGTGTTCCTTCAATAAAATAAGGTCCTAGAATTCTGTTTCCAACAATGCCAGCCCAAACATTCAGCTTTTATGGATATTGGGTACGGGCCTCCATCATCCAGGAATCTGGGGAGCTCAATACCGACAATTCTGTTTATTAACCGTTCCGTTGAGATAAAATGTAGCTTCATCAGAAAAGATAATACGATTGACAAAATCAGCATCAGCATTGCACCGTTCCATCATGTTATCGCAAAATTCAATCCTGCGATCAGGATCGTCTTCGCTCAACTAAAGTCACTTTGTATGGATGCCACTGATGTTTTCTTAAATACTTCACAACAGAAGATTGACTGATTTCCATTATCAGTAGCCACCGCTCATGTAGTTTTATGCGGATTATCTTGCAATTCCAACAACGTATTCAATTGTACTTCTTCAGGCACATATTTGTGGTGTCGTAAATCGCTCCTACAGTGTTCCCTTTCAGAAAAATTTCTTTCAATTTTGCTAACTGTGGAGCGCATAATGGGACCCTGATTGGGATATTTAATATTAAATACAACACATACTTCTTCTTATGTACGCTGCCTGTCCCCATATCCCCTCATAATCAAAATTTCAATTATTTGCCTTTCTGTTAAGTAACGAACCATGTTTCGCTAGATCAATGGCAATAAACAACGATAAAACACTACCGAAATGACTTTTTAGCAAACTGTCAAATTGCGATTCATCTGATTCAAATAAATTGATAAAAATTCCACAGCTATCTCAATTTTTGTTTTCATTTTACATAAATCTGTTTCTTTCATAAATTCCAATAGTTTCGCTAACTAATCAAATAAACAACACCAAACTGCATATTACTGTATGCAGGATTTTAAAGAGAATCAGATTTCATGGAAAAATATGGTGGTTGCCATTAAAAAAAAGGCGATGGCGTCATTGCGCAAAGGGGTGGGGATATGGAAAATTGACAACTATCAGAAAAGATGCGCGTTCAAAAAATAAGGTTGACGTAGCGGAGATTTTTGGCCACAGATGATCGGGGAATTTTTTATTTGGAGCGTTCCACAGCCAACGTTCGCACTGTATGAAGTTTACATAAGTAATAATTGTAAAAAATATCAAAATGAATAATTAAAAAAAAAAAAAATTTCTAAATTATTCATTTTGATATTTTCTACAATTATTATCATATAGCTCTTATAATTATACAATTACATACAAAAAATTATAAAATGTTGCTTTTATCTAAATTTTCGAGATCGACGTGCACTTCGTCTAGGCGGCGCGTTTCATTTGTAGTGTTCGCTTTATATCAAATTTAGCCTCGCATACTAGTTGTTCACAATTTGCTTACGAAATAAAGGAAATTCCTGCCAGCCATTTCTTTCAGCAATGTAAACTCAACGACTTCGGATTTCGACAAATAAGAGAATTCTATGTAAAAGCTTGTGGCTTAATTGGGCAAAGTTATGACAAAGACTTCGAAGATTTCATGTTTCCAGTTCTCTTTTATAATTAACTAAAATTATTTTTCATTACGCAAGTTATAAATCAATCATTTTGTTGTCCATCATAGAGAGACTAAACTAAAATAAATAAACAAATAAATAAATAAATATAAATTTGTCAATTTATTCCCATTTTTTATGAAGAAATAAACTGAATTATAAATAATGATAATAATAATAATACAGTTTTATTCACGTTGCTGCTAAATACAGATGTGATACGTCAACAAATTCATAATAATTTCTAAAAATATATGTAGTTGAATATTTTCATGGAAGTAATTAACGTATAATTAAATAAATATAAGAGGGTCATTATAATAATTTGATGTTCAACAATACACAGGGTGTCCCATTTTAAATTGCTACCCAAAATATCTCGAAACCTGAGCAACATGGCAAAAAATGTTTCAGATGAAAGTTGAAGGGTTCGGAGGGGGACATATGCTGGTGACCTTGGGTCAATTTTCAAGGTCAAACGAAGATCAACTTTGATGTTTTAAATAGAATTTCCTATTTTTTACTTTCTCCGTTACGAAGTACGAGAAAGTATTGTGATCGTGATTTTTTTATTACGGGATCGTATTCTACCGGAAAAAATACAAACTTTTTGCGGGAAACGTTTTTTAATGTTTTTTTAAAGTGTTTTTTCACGAATTTTCTCCGTCATGTTGTTTGAAATCTCAGATGAATCCAGACTATGATTCTTACATTACCCTTTGCATTAGCGTCACCCGATGTGTAGCACGTAAAGGTTGCCGATGGGATTTTGCACATCATTGGCTCTGAAAAGGGCGGATGGTTTCAGTGGCTGGAGGTTCGAGCTCGTTCTTACAAGTGGAGGATCAGATGTGTGACTCACCGATTTGATCCATATTTGGCACACGTGTAGGTCATGACTAGGAGTGTAACTGGTGCAAGTAATAGGGCGCACTATTCAGCCGTTTTCGAGAAAAAATGGTTTTTTAAATTTGTTATTCATTCGTATGTTTATATACCGTTTGCGTTAACAAACATATACCGATCTTTTGGCGCATCGATAAAACCTCCGATTCGTAGTCGGAAGGTCGAAGGATCGAACCCCATTGTTGAAGTTGGGTTCATTAATTTTCTTTTTATGTTTTTTATAAATCCATGGGTATTTAAATATCTTTTAATTTTAGAATCAATCAATTTTTTTCTCGAAAACGGCTGAATAGTGCGCCCTATTACTTGCACCTGTTACACTCCTAGTCATGACCTACACTTGTGCCAAAGATGGATGAAATCGGTGAGTCACACATCTGATCCTCTCCTTGTTAGATCAAATGCTCAATCAACTGTCCGCTCCCGAAAGTTTACTTCAACATGTCGAAAGGTTTGGATGGAAATTGCTCGAAATGCAGCCCTAATCCTCTCCTTCATGTTCTGCACTGTTGCCGGAGCTTCAGCAAATACTTTCTCCTTGACTAGTCCCTAGCGGAAAAAGTCAAGGAGAGTAAGATCCGGGGATCTTGCTTCTGCACTTTTGATGCTAATAGCGAGGGTAATGCATGAATCACAGCCTAGACTCATTTCAAACAACATGACGGACAAAATTCGCGAAAAATACTCTTAAAAAAACATTAAAAAAAAAAAACGTTTCCTACAAAAAGTTTGTATTTTTTCCCGTAGAATACGATCCCGCAATAAAAAATAGGGGGTTACATTTGAAAAATTAAAGTTGACCTTCGTTTGACCTTGAAAATTAATATCAAGGTAATTTTCAAGGTCACCAGCATATGTCTCCTTCCGAACCCTACAACTTTTATCTGAAACATTTTTTGCCATGTTGCTCAGGTTTCGAGATTTTTGGGGTGGCAATTTAGAATGGGACAACCTGTATAGATAAAAAATAAAAAAATTACAGGCCGATGAAGCACTTCTGTAAAGTTGACGTCAACCACCACAGCCTTCTTCTGCGTCATTTGTGATTTTCCTATGTTAAAAATAATATAAATGGCATAGCCACATACACATCAGAGACATTCTAGGTAAAACATCATTTGTGGTTACTCACGCAACTAGTGTTAAGAAAACTAAAGATTAGTTGTAGGAACTATTAATTCATTTAGAGAATGTATTTAGATATTGCAAACTTTGTTTCTCTACCATGATAATATGTCAAATATTTGAATATCTCTTAGGCTTAATAGGGGGCTAACCGCAAGAACCTTTCCCCCATGTGATTTTGTGTATAGAATGTAGCGTAGAACTGAAACTAACTAACTAGACAAATAGTATCAGTTTCATTCAATTACAGACCTCCAGCGACGTCGGTCCAACTCTCGGCATCATTGAATATGAAAATCATATTTTCCGTTATTAACATTATTATCCCGTGCTTTTTGCGGAGGGGACGGACCCTCCTTTGAATGTGCGCTCCGGGCCTCGGACACTTATAGAATCCACAAGTAGCCCGGGCCGGATTTAATCGGTACATTATTTAATGCGGGATTCCACTTTCGGATCCTCTCTTTGTTTCGCCCAACGAAGAAGCTTTTGTGGCAGAATTCGAAGGGAACACGATCTGATTTATATGGTCACGATGCGTGAACGAAACCCAACAAAGTGTGCGTGTGAAGGTAGGAATGCTGACTCAAGTGTTTTTTTCTTAACAATTTGCAATCATTAATATTGGAATACGTTCAAATTCAAATATACTAAAATGAAATTAATAATTGATCATCAATAGCATTGCAGAATAAATTTGTAGATGTTAGCAAAGTAGTTAGGGTTCTTTAAAAACCCTTAGCAAACGAGCTAATTAATAATAGTAGAAACCATCGCGCATGGTGGAAGCGCCGGGCACATATCGTTTCTCTATGCTATGTTTCTCTCTCTCGGGCATGGCCAACTCTGAAAGAAAATTCTGTGGCTCACACCTTATAATATCACGTCAACCGCTCTTACGAGATTATTTGTACTATCGCGGAAATGTCGGCAATCGTTCGCTTCTGGTTGTGAATGAAATTATTATTTAACATTTTTTATATATAAAACTCCATAAAGAACTATATCGGTAATTAAAATTGTGTAAATTAATTCTTACTTACAATAGTGTAGGTTTATTGCCCGGCGCATTCACCATATCTCAATTTCCGACCGCATTTCAGAAGGATAATCCGAATCGATATAAAAGAGTTCCACGTTATCCCATTTACATAGATCTTCATGTGTAAGTACACGCTTGCCGTTTCACGTCAAGATATTCAAAGCAATTTTCGTGGAGAGATGTAATAGATAAGTATCATTCGAAAATCGCGGGATCAGCAGGCGAGTTATGAATTGATTCGGGATTTGTGCTCTTTTACGCTGGATTACAGTATGTACACACACATGTTGAAATGATTCATTATTTACATATTCAGAATAAAATCGGTAATGATTTATGTATATGCGGTGACTTTACTGCTAGCATCGATGCGAGCCGTTTTATTTATATTGGGCATGATGGAAATATTTATCCTGCTCTAGTGCAAACATTAGTTAATGAAATCGCTTTAGCGGCACTAATTGCTCATTGTTATAATAAACTGGGAACGAGGTGTTATTTTTGCATTAGTGCCGTTCCAACGTGCCACCAACAATCCATTAATTCCATCAGCGTGCATTCATTAGCGACACATACACATTTTTGACGTGTTGTTTAATTAATAATGCATAATTATTCGAACAGTGTTTACGTAGTTATCGCTTTAATCACTTGATACATTTTCTGTTATTATATTTTAAATACTTGCATTTGTACAAACGTAAGGGATTTACATTGATCAACTATAATAACGTCACGTTATAAAATTTAACGACATACTAAATTTTGAATTTTTATTTTTATTTTGCCACATATGTTATACCCTCGACCATTCCTGAGTTGTTCCAGGTGCACTAATGATATGAAATATGCAGGGTGTTACAAATTCGATGTATTAGTATTGCTATCTCAAGAATTAGCTCAATTAAGAAAAAGTTGCGTATTATAATGCTAATGACTACTTCCGGAGATATTCGATAAAAACCGAGAAAGTAAATTTTGGTTTTTATTTTTTACGACTTTATTACTGGCTATTTCGTAAAACCAAGAGCACTTTCTTAAAAAACTTTTGTAAACTATTCCGTTTATTTTATTTTTCAAATATGACGTTTCGTTATTTAAATACCCACATCAACTATATTTTTTACCCTTTCAGGACGGGTCACATCAATAAGCGTTTTAACGTAACTTACAACAAAATGTTCTAATTTTTTTTATCCGTTTCAAAAATCAGCTATTGATGAGTCATTATTATTATTCAAAGGCAGAAATATGTATTTTTAGTTTCGGAGCAAAATCCAACACTAGAAATCGATGTTTGAAAAATGGACATTTTTTACGTCCGTCGGGTGTGATATTGCCAAATATACCCGTACCGAAAGGGTTAAAGACAGACCTAAATTTTTTATTTCATTTTTGAATAGCTGTTCACCTCTAAAAACTATTTATGTGTCACACTTATCACAATTTTTTTTGCTATAAGAGTTATTTTGAGTTTTTTTTTTTTAATTGAAGAATATGTTTGTTGTTATCTCAGCAAAAATAGTTGACCGGACTCCGGGAGTCGGCTCATGACTCTTGTACAAAGTGACAATTATGTCGGAAAAAAGGTCTTCACCTTCAGAAAGCTTTTCACAAGAAAAAAGTCATAAAGTAATACAAAATTTCCACTGAAAAAAGATGGGCAAAAAAAAGTTTCACGGGAGTCACATAACTGCGCGACTACTTTTCGAATTCACTGATATTAGAAGTATTTAAGCAAAAGTTTAGATTCTATTTTTTACTTTCTCCGTAACGAAGTACGAGAAAGTATTATGATCGTGATTTTTTTTTCAAATTTTTTTTTACGGAAATATCCGTTTTGGGGTCCCTAGATGCCATTTCAACAATTTCTGGAAAAAAAAATTTGTGTCTGTGTGTGTGTGTGTGTGTGTGTGTGAGTGTGTGTGTGTGTCTGTGCGCGCTATATCTCAAAAACTAATAGACCAATTGAAATGAAACTTTGAACATAAGTTTTATTTGATAATCCGAAGAACTGAAAAGCTTTTGGTAAAATTTCGAACACCGGAAGTGGGTGTTTACCTTGACTGTTTTTTGTTTTTTACTAATATTTTCTTAAATATGAAAAATATCACAAAAACATTTGAACAAATATTGAAGACAATAAAGAAATGCAATTATTTTGTTTGAAAACATTTTTCATAAAATTATTGTTATTCGAGAAAAAAATGTATTATTTTTTTTCATTTTTGGTATACAATTATGAAACGCTGATAGTTATAGCAAATTTTTGTTAATAATAATTGTAGAGAATGCCAAAATGAACAATTTATGAAGAATAAGTTTTTTTTTTAATCTCTTTAGTTTTTGAGTAAACTGAGTTTTTTAATTTGAAGTACATTTTTCCATCTTTCATAATTTTGACGTTTTAAACGTCAGTTTTATCCGAGTCTACGAAACGTTCGATGCACACTTAAAATATGATTTAAATTGAAAATAAACCATGGAAGCGTAAATATAAATGATACCATCAAGTCGGAGAAAGTAACATGATGGCCACATCACCATTTTTTTAAATATTCATTGCACATTGCATAATCTTTTTAAATTATTATTTTAAATTATCCAATGCCTTAGTACATTTATTTATATAAATATTTGTATTTTACAAAATTTTGCTGATAAAATCTAATTTTGAGAATATATCGAGCCAAATTATTGAAGATAAAGAAGTTTCAATTATTTTATTTTGGCAAATAAGGATTGCATCATGTTTCTTGTAATCAAGTCTAGACATGCCTGCACTAGATTTGAGTGCAAAAATGGTTGTCATTTTGAAGATCCTTATCTTCTAAATGGGTAATCATACAAAAAACAGCTGCCACATACTTGTAACTTTTTTAATTTATTTAAGAGTCTCACGAGTAAGCCATAATATCACAGCAGGCCTTCAGTTAGTTTTGAGATAATTACTCGAAAATATAATTAAATTTCTCAAAAACGAATCGATTTAAAAATATCAATACAAGCCAGATTTCAAAATAATCATCATTTTAGGGCAGAAAGACCTTGGTTGATAGCTCGTTCAGTAGTAACATCATAAAATAAATAGAAGAACCTTAAGGTATGTAAAGAACAGTTACTGAAAAAAATATGTTCTCTCTCTCTCTCATCATTTAAAAAAAAATTATCCTATAATGTTAACATGTCAATAACTCCATAGCAACGAGTAACGTTAAGGTACCTTTAACAACACTAGTGTTATTAAGATATTCTTAAAACACTAGTGTTGTTAAATTATCTTAACGCAACTCGTTGCTATGGAGATATTGATTAACAAACATGATTTCGCTTTTTGACGGTTTTCATTAAACATTTTTTTAAATAACAAAACAGAAATAGGATCAAATAATCCGTGTTACGACACACGTAACGTTATTTCTTATTACATTACTCGAGAATTTAAAAAAAAAATTCTCGTACTGCAATAACCTTCATAACGTTACTTGTATCGTAAATTACTATTTCTGAAAAATTTCCACATACTTGTAACTTTTCAAATTTGCTCACATTTCATCAAAAGTATCAGAAAATATCTTGACTAAATTCTGAGACACACGAGAACTGAACTTATTGTCCTGGTGAAAATCATCATTTCTCAAAGCGGGAAAGTAACATTGAAACAATTACAACGTATTTAAGACTTTAAAAATGTATTCTAAAATAATAATTCTACAATTCAGTAAAAAAATTCAAATGCCTCAGTTAATTCTCATTTCCCGAGTTGTTCAAAAAATTTAAAAAAATTATAGCCGCATTCTTAAAACTTTTCAAGTTCAAATAAAAACAAATAGGTTTTATAATCCAGTAAAAATTAATCAATTAGAAACAACCTTACTTGTTGCAGAAAGCATTAAATAAATTAAATAATTGAATTCAGTAAAAATTGTTAAAAAACACATTACTAATTTTTGAGCTAATCACATAAAAACAAAACTTATTGTCATTCTGAAAATTCAATTTTTTTAATAAATAAAAAATATACACTTAAAACATTCCTCATTCACTACTTGACAATTTAGTGTAGGTATTAGAAATCTCGACACAAAATTTTGAGATAATCGCAAAAAACGTAACTGTTTGTCATTCTGAAATTTGTATTTTTCAAGTGAATAAAAAAAAATACAAAAAGAATTATCACACTCTTGAATCTTTCTAAATTAACATAATAACAAATATACTTTAGAATTTAGTAAATATATCAATACAGTTAATTATAAAATTTTGAGATGTTCGAATGAGAACAGAACTTATTGTCATTCTGAAAAGTCCAATTTTTCAAGTAAATAAAAAATGTAAAAACAGTTTTCACATACTTGAAACATTCTAAATTCACTAAGTATTTAATATACTTGACAATTTAGTAAACATATCGAAAATCTCGATACAAAATTTTGAGATAATCGCAAAAAATAACAGAACTCATTATTGTCATTTCGAAAATTGTACTTTTCAAGCGAAGAAAAAAAAATACAAAAACAATTGTCACATACTTTAATCTTCCTAAATTAACTTAATAATAAATATACTTTAGAATTTACTTAACTTAATATTTCAATACAGTTCTTCATAAAATTTTGAGAACAAAACTTACTGTCATTCAGAAAATTCTAATTTTTAAAGTAAATAAAAAAAATAAAAACAATTTTCACATACTTAAAACATTCTGAATTCACTAAGTAATTACCATACTTGAAAATTTGGTGCAAATAACAAAAATCTTGAGACAAAATTTTGGGATAATCACAAAAAACGGAACTGATTTTCATTCTGAAATTTGTATTTTTCAAGTGAATAAAAAAATACAAAAACAATTATCACATACTTAAATCTTTCTAAATTAACTTAATAATAAATATACTTTAGAGTTTCGTAAATATATCAAAACAGTTCTTCATAAAATTTTGAGATATTCCAATTTTTCAAGTAAATAAAAAATATAAAAACAATTTACACATACTTGAAACATTCTAAATTCACTAAGTAATTAATGTACTCCACATTTTAGTAAAAATATTGAAGATCTCGACATGGAATTGTCAGATAATCGCAAAAAATAATGGAACTCATTGTCATTTTGAAAATTGTATTTTTCAAACGAATTAAAAAATACAAAAACAATTGTCACATACTTGAATTTTCCTAAATTACTTTAGAATTTAGTTATTAAATCAAAACAGTTCTTAAAAAAATCGAATGAGAAACGAACTTACTGTCATTCTGAAAAGTCAATTTTTTCAAGTAAATTCAAATTATAAAAACAATTTTTACATACTTGAAACATTCTAAATTCACTTAGTATTTGATGTACTTGACAATTTAGTAAAAATATTAAAAATCTCGCAACAAAATTTTGAGATAATCGCAAAAAATTACAGAACTCATTATCATTTTTAAAATTGTATTTTTCAGGCGAATAAAAATTAACTTAACAATATACTTTAGAATTTAGTTAATATATCAAAACAGTTCTTCATAAAATTTTGAGAACAGAACTTAATGTCATTCTGAAAAGTCTAATTTTTCAAGTAAATAAAAAATATAAAAACAATTTTCACATATTTGAAACATTATAAATTCACTAAGTATAAGATATACTGGACAATTTAGTAAAAAAATTTAAAAATCTCGACTTAAAATTTTGAGATACTCCCAAAAAATCTTTGCATTTTTCAAGTTAATAAAAAATAATACAAAAACAATTGTCACATATTTGAATCTTTCTAAATAAACTTAATTATAATTATACTTTAGACCTTAGTAAATATATCTAAACAGTTTTAATTTGAATGAGAACAGAACTTATTGTCATTCTGAAAAATCTTATTTTTCAAGTAAAAAACAAATATAAAAACAATTTTCACATTCTTGAAACTTTCTAAATTTACTTATTATTAGTAATTTTTATACTTTACAATTTAGTATAGATATCAAACTATCTCGGCACAAAATTTGGAAATAATCTCATCAGAGCAGAATATAGTTTCATTCTGATAATTTGAATTTTTCAAGCGAATAAGAAAATTAAAAAAAACAATTATCACATACTTGAAATTTTCTAAATGTACTTAATAATGAATATACTTTACAATTTAGTAAATATATCAACAAACTTTTATATAAAATTTTGAGATATTTGCCTTAGAACAGAACATATTGTCATTCTAAAAATTCTAATTGGCCAAGTGAATAAATCAAAAATAAAAACATTTGCCGCATAGTTCAAACTTTCTAAATTTAATTAATAATAAATATACTTTATAATTTAGTAAATAAACCACAATACCTCTATTTTTAGATATTCACAGGAGATTTTAATATTTCAAGTGAATAAAAAAATTTAAAAACAATTGTCACGTACTAGAAACTTTCTAAATTTACTTAATAATTATTATACTTAATAATTTAGTAAACATATTAGATCATCTCGTTACAAAATTTAGAGACAATCACATGAGAACAGAATATGTTGTCATTTTGAAAATTCTATTTTTTCAAAATGAATGAAAAATATAAAAAAACATTTGTCACATACTTGAAACTTTTGAAATTTACTTAATAATTATTATACTTAATAATTTAGTAAAAATATTAGATCATGTCGTTACAAAATTAATAGAATATATAGTAATTTTGAAAATTCTATTTTTTCAAAGTAAATAAAAAATATAAAAAAAAACATTTGTCACATACTTGAAACTCTCCAAATTTACTTAATAATTATTATATTTTACAATTTAGTAAAGATATTAACATATCTCCTTACCAAATTTCTAGATAATCACATGAGAACAGAATATATTGTCATTCCGAAATTTCTAATTTTTCATGCGAATAAAAAATATGAAAACAATTGTCTAAATTTACTTAATAATAAATATAATTTAGTAAATATATTACAACACCTCTTTTTAAAATTTTGAGATATTCGCATGAGAACAGAATTTATTACGATTCTGAAAATTGTAATTTTTCAATTGAATAAAAAAATATTAAAACCACTGTTGCATACTTGCAACTTTTTAAATTCACTTCGTATTAAATACACTTGACAATTAAGTGAAAATAATAAAAATCTCATTGAAAAATATTGAAATAATCGCATACAAACACTTATTGTCATTCTGAAATTTCTAAATTTTCAAATGAATAAAAAATTATAAGAACAATGATCGCACACTTTAAACTTTTCAAATTTACTTATTAATACAAAATAGTTTACAATTTAGTAAATACTTCTTCATAACATTTTGAGATGTTAGAGAAGAATTTAATGTTCCATCTAGTTGTTCTTGCTCTTCTAAAGGATGAGACAACGACTTTGGATTTTCTAGTGACGCTTGAGGTGCATTAACAGCAATTGCAGTGGTGGAACTAGCCAAACGATATACCACTGGAGTTTCTGAAGTAACCAAAAACATGGTCAGAGCTTCACTTAGTTATTTTTTTCCTTTGTTTTTAACTCCTTTATTTTTTTAATAAGCACCAGATTAATAAATAAATTTGAGGCAACCTCACTTGTTACAGAATCATTAAATAAATTTAATAAAACGAAATATAGCCTGAATATGTGAATATTCAACCTGTTCGTAACACCAGATTGTTATTCCGTTTTTCTTTCTGACATCTAAGGGTTAAGATTATTTTCCCAATTACTGCAACAACCTTGAATAAATTGCAAATTAACTTGCCTCGATTAATAATAATATAATTATCAACTCAGTCTAATCAGTCTAATCACATTTAAAAAATCGCAATTTTACACAATTTTACAGTATCAATAATTATTAGCTCATTTTTAATCAGTCCAATCACATGCACAAACTTAGCAAAAATACCAATTTCATAAAGAAAAAATTATCGTTTTCAGGCCTTTAAGTTGTTTATGAAAATATAAATAATACAGCAACTTGATTCGCAATCATTTCCGCAACTTTTCCTTATTCCACATGTTTGTGTTTATTAAATTTAGTTATTGCCGGTATTACTTATCATAGCCTAATTATATTAAATTAAATAAAACTCATAGAAACTATTCATTCCTCCGTATGACAGAAACTTTCCCTTTACACATCCCTTGATATCACTAACTATCCAACACAGGTCAGAGATATCACAGATACATTCAGCTGCAGCTAAGCAGTGTTTCAATTAAAATTAATAAACGGGCTGTCAGTTCGGGGATGCGAACTTCTGGGTGGTGTTCTGCGCGCTTCCACGGGGGAGAAACTTCCACCAAGTCCGGTTTTAGTTGAGAGAGAGATTCCAGTTTTGAGGCGCAAGTCCCTGGACATAAATCTCCCATCATTTCCGACAGGGCGTTAAAATGCACCACCACCACCACCACGAAATAAAAAAAATACAACATAAGCGCCTGAAACTGGATAAGCTCCGGATTAACTAACGGTTTAATCTTTAAATTTATATATTTTCGCGCGGAAAGATAACATCATTATCTGTAAATTTATATATTTTTGAGCGTAGCATGGAAAGATAATATCATAAAAAGTGTAAATTAACCATAGCGTCTCTTAACACGAGGCTGAAAATACTTTATTAAATATAGTTAAAAAGTAAAAAATTGATTATTTAGCCATCAGTTTTTTTCGAAAACCAGCAAATTAAATACTTACAAATGGTTCCTTTTTCATACTCATACTAATTTATGCAGGGTGTATACATTTTAAATTGCCACCCCAAATATCCCGAAACCTGAGCAACATGGCAAAAAATGTTTCTGAAAAAAGTTGTAGGGTTCGGAGGGGGGCATATTCTGGTGAACTTGAAAATGACCTTGGCATTCAAGGTCAAACGAAGGTCATGCTCACAGTTTCATTTAAAACGATTTTTGTGATGCCTACGGATTCCTAGTCTCGCAGATACAAGACAGACTCAAAAAAATTGAAACATTCAAATTATCTCCAAAGACTTATGTTTAAGAAATTTTGAAAAAAAAATTCTTCTACTTTTTACAGAGAAAATAAAAATATAGAAAAATAACGGTCATCGACTTAAAAATTCACGAATTTTCTTAAAATGCATTATGATTACGTAACAATCTTCCAAAATTTTAGGATCATTTCATATGAAAAAAGCGTAAAGTTATAAAAATTTTCGTGATGCAAAAAAAATAAACATCGGTTATTCAAAAATAATTTTAAATTCATTATAGGGAAAATCACATATATCACCAGATTTATAGAGAATTGTATCAGGGAATAAAATTATACAAAATAATAATCATTTTGGTTACTCGAAAAAAATCTGTAGTAACAATTGCCATCAACTTCAAAGCTTTCCAAAATTACTCAAGATTGATTCTGCGAACAGTTGCTTACATCGTGGCAGAAGAATTTGGGTTATTTTACGTTATCAATGAGAAAATTAAAATCACTTTAAGCCACTTATGTTCGATCTATAAATTTTGGATAATAGAAATTTTAATACAGTACAAAAGTGACTAAAAAAATTATAAGAATTTAAAATTTTGCAATTAAACTTCTAATATATGACAAATTACTTTCTTTCAAAATTTCGAATAATATGTCCTACTATTTTGCAATAGTTTCATGTTAACAAAATGTAAAGTTAAAAATTGTAATAAATTTGGTGACTCAACAAATTTCTTCTTCTCCAAAATTATTCACAATATATTAACGATTAATTTTGTAAGAAACTGCTTACATTACCCCACGATTATCTTGAGATAATTGCGAAATGCAAAAAAATGTAATAGACTCTTAATATAAATAAATAAATAAAAACAATTGCTATCGAAGTTTTCTAAAGTTAGTCATAATACATGCCAAATTTCTAAAAATACAGTAATAGTCCAAATTTCTAAAAATACGGTAATAGTCAAAATTTCTAAAAATATAGTAATAGTATGAATGTGGCTTATCAAGACATTAAGGCATAAAAACCTCTGGTCGATAGCCATTTAAGGAAATAACATAGTAACTTTAATTAAAGAAAAACACTAACAAATAAAATGTACAATTTCTTTAGTAAAGATGTAGTATATATAAGAAATTAATTTCGAATTAATTTTGAGTCATTTTGGAAAGTTTTAAGATGATAGCAATTGTCTTTATATTTATTTTAACTCATCAAGACTGATTCTATTTTTTGCAATTGTACACTTCGAGATATTAAAATTTCCAAAAATCTAGTACAGATATTAACGTGGCTTTTTAAGAAATCAATTTGGAATTAATTTTAAGTAATTTTGGAAGGGTTTATGTCGAAAACAGTTGTTTTTAAAATTATTTTCATTCTCCAAAATTGCTTTTATTTTTTACAACTTTACACTCCGAGACATCAAAATTTCCAAAAATCTAGTACAGGTTAATGCCTGTTATAATAAGTAGAGAGACAATTGTTATTGACTTAAAACATTCCAAAATTACTCAAAATTCATTCCAAATCGATTTCTTAAAAAACTGTAGTGATCTGTGGTTTTTTTAAGGAATCAATTTGTAAAGAATTTTGAGTAATTTTGGAAAGGTTTAAGTCAATAACAATTGTCTTTATATTTATTTTAACTACCCAAAACTGGTTCTATTTTTTACAACTATACACGCCGAGACATCAACATTTCCAAAAATCTAGTACCGGTAGGAATTAGAAATTAATTTGGAATTAATTTTGAGTAATTTTGGAAAGTCATAAGTCGATAGCAATTGTTTTTATATTTATTTTGAGTCTCCAAAATTGCTTCTATTTTTTAAAACTTTACACTCCGAGGCATCAACATTTCCAAAAATCTGGGACAGGTATAATTGTGGCTTTTTAGGAAATTAATTTCGAATGAATTTTGAGTAATTTTGAAAAGTTTTAAGTCAATAGCAATTGTCTTTATATTTATTTTGAGTCACCAAAACTGGTTCTATTTTTTACAACTGTACACTTCGAGACATCAAAATTTCCAAAAATCTAGTACAGGTTTAATGTGTTTTTTTAAGAAATAAATTTGGAATGAATTTTGAGTAATTTTGAAAAGGTTTAAGCGGAAAGCAGTTGTTTTTAAAATTGTTTTGAGTCTCCAAAATTGCTTCTATTTTTTACTACTCTACACACCGAGACATCAAAATTTCTAAAAATCTGGTACAGGTATTACTGCGTTTAATCAGGAAATCAATTAGAAATGAATTTTGAGTAATTTAGAAAAGTTTTAAGTCAATAATAATTGTCTTCATATTTATTTTTAGTCACCAAAACTGGTTGTATTTTTTACAACTCTACTGGTCGAGACATCAACATTTCCAAAAATCTAGAACAGGTAGCAATGTGGCTTTTTAATAAATTAATTTTGAATAATTTTGGAAAGGTTTAAGGCGATACCAGTTGTTTTTATAAATATTTTGAGTCTTCAAAATTGCTCCTATTTTTTATAACTTTTACACTCTGAGATATCAAAATTTCGAAAAATCTAGTACAGGTATAAATGTGTCTTTTTAAGGAAATAGATTTGGACTTAATTTTGAGTAATTTTTGTAAGTTTTAAGTCGACAGCAGTTGTTTTTATATTTATTTTGAGTCTCCAAAACTGCTTCTATTTTTTACAACTTTACACTCTGAGACATCAAAATTTCCAAAAATCTAGGACAGGTGTGAATGTCGCTTTCCAAGATATCAATTTGGAATGAATTTTGAGTAATTTTGGAAAGTTTCAAGTCGATAGCAATTTTTTTTAATATTTATTATGAGTCTCCTTAATTGGTTCTATTTTTTACCACTTTACACTCCGAGCACTTCGAAATTTCAAAAAATCCACTAATGGTATGAATTTTTGCTTTTTAACAAATAAATTTTAAATCAATGTTTTCATCTGATCAAAGAGTAAATTTGTTAAAAAAATAAGCAATAATTTGAAAATTTTCTTTACAAATTAAAAAAATAAAAATGCAATTTTTGTGAATGTGATTCTAGACTTAAAAAAATACAAAAATTAATTTTTGAAGAAATATTAAATTTAATCGTTTTTCGGCATTTCCGGCAGTTGTACGAATGATTTACGTCAAAAGAAATTTTGCTTGTCTCAGTTTCTGTAAGTATCACAAATAATTTTTATAAACAAATAGTGTTCAGAATGGGATTCTAGACTTGAAAAATACAAAAATAAATTTTTGAAGAAAAAATAAATTTAATCGTTTTTCGGCATTTCCGGCAGTTGTACGAACGATTTACGTCAAAAGAAATGTTGCTTGTCTCTGTTTCTGTAAGTCTCACAAATAATTTTTATGAACAAATAGTGTTCAGAATGGGATTCTGGACTTGGAAAAATACGAAAATAAATTTTTGAAATTTTTTTCTGTAAGTCTCACAAATAATTTTTATGAACGAATAGTGTCCAGAATGAGATTCTAGACTTGAAAAAATACAAAAATAAATTTTTGAAGAAAAATTAAATTTAATCGTTTCTCGGCATTTCCAGCAGTTATACGAACGATTCATGTCGAAAGAAATTTTGCTTGTCTCGGTTTCTGTAAGTCTCACAAATAATTGTTATGAACAAATAGTGTTCAGAATGGGATTCTAGACTTGAAAAAAATACAAAAATAAATTTTTGAAGAAAAATAATGGTGAATAAAAAATCTAAACTCATAAAAATATTCACTACATTCAATTTTCTGATGGTGCGGGTCTGATAAATAGTGGGTGGTTTTCCGCCCCAAACTGCACAATCGAAAAAATTGTCCCTGAAAGTGGATATATTTAAGAGTCAAATAACAGAACTCAAAATTTAAAAATCCATCAAAATAATTATGAATTATATTGGCTATATTGTGGCTTTATAGTCAAAACAATGGAATAATGTATTCAATGATTTTAAAACTTGAGCAACGCGATTTTGTCAGCTGGGTCTTTTTGAGACTTTTTCAAAATACACTGAAATCGCTGTATTTTAAGCATTTTAATTATTGAGCTCAAATTTGTGCGATTTTAAAACTTGAGAAACGCCGGGTTTCTTTTTCAGAATAACTGAAATTGTTAAAGATTTCAATTATTGAAGTCAAAGCCTTCGGAAATTAAGCATGTTTTTCTATGTCGAAAACGCGAGCTTGTCTTTCAACTTAGAAAATTTTGGATTTTGGTTATTTTCATCAACTCAACATGAGAATTTCTTGAAACTCTAAAAAATTTTTTTTTAAGTAAACGAGAACTTATTGTCTTTCAACTTTTGGAAAATTTCGGATTTTGGCTATCAACCCAACATGAGAATTTCATAATATTAAAAAAGCTCTTCTTTTCATTATACAAATGATTATAATCAAAAAATGCGTTCAACACTTCAGTAATTTCTAAAAATCGAACACACGGGTTTGTTACCTTTTGTCAATTTTCGGTTACTTGACATAAATATTTTTTTATACTTTTCTAATATACACTAAATTCGCTATACTACGGCATTTGTATCATCAAAATGAAATAAAAACTTTGGAAGTTTGGCAATTTTTTAAATCAAAAACGCAATATTTCCGACTTTCAACTTGGAAAATTTCAGTTTTTGGCAAATTTCAGTGACTCGACAAGAGAATTTTTTGTAACTTTCTTAAAATACAGTAAATTCTCTACATTTTGGCTTATAAACGATCATAATAAAAAAACGCGTTCAACACTTCAGCAGTTTTTTTTAAATTAAGACGCGTTTTTGTTGACTTTGAACTTGGGAAATTAGGAAATTTTGGATTTTGGCAATTTTCGTTTACTATAAATATTTTTATGCTTTTCTAATAAACACTAAATTTGGTATACTAAGGCATTTATATCATCAAAATCTAATAAAACCTTCGAAAATTAAGCAATTTTTGAAAATCAAAAACGAGATATTACCGACTTTCAACTTGGAAAATTTCGGATTTTGGCAAATTTCATTGACTCGACAAGATAATTTGTTGTAACTTTCTTTAAATACAATAAATTTTCCACATTTTGACTTATAAATCATTATAATCCAAAAGCGCGTGTAAAACAGTTTCTAAAACAATTGTTAACCCGATCGATCTTGTTTACTTTGAACTTGGATACTTTCGAATTTTGTCAATTTTAGTTTACTTGACATAAATATTTCTTAATACTTTTCTAATAAACACTAAATTCGCTATACTACGGCAGTTATATAATCAAAATCAAATAGAACCTTCGCGAGTTAAGCGATTTAAAAAAATCTAAAACACGATATTGCTATTAACTTGGAAAATTTAGGATTTTGGCAAATTTAATTGACTCGTAGAAATAATTTTTTGTCACTTTCTTAAAATATAATAAATTCTCCGCATGTTAACTTAATCACTTAATCTTTTGATTTAATCTAAATGCGGGTTCAACACCCGCAATTTCAAAAAAAAAAGAAAACGCGTTTTTGTTGCCTTTGAACTTGGAAACTTGCGAATGTTAGCAATTTTCGTTTACTTGACATAAATATTTCTTAAATAAAATAAAACACACTTTTAATTAGTTAATATCACACTGTTTATTTATTAGTGACTGCAGTTTCGATCAAACAATGATCATTATCAAACTATAAACTAATACATAAACAGTGTGATATTAACTAAGTAAAACTGTGTTTTATTTAATTAAAAATGTATCACGAAGTCAGTGCCGCCAACTTCAATCAGATAAATATTTCTTTATACTTTTCTAATATACACTAAATTCGCTATACTATCGCATTCATATCATCAAAATCAAATCAAACCTTCGGAAGTTAAGCAGTTTTTGAAAATCAAAAACGATATATTGCCGACTTTCAAATTTCATTATTTCGAGTTGAGATTTTTTTGTCACTTTCTTAAAATACAGTAAATTCTCTACATGTTGACTTATAAACCACCATGATAAAAAAGCGCGTTCAACACCAGCAATTTCTCAGGAAAAAAAAGAAAAACGGGATTCTGACTTTAAACTTGGAAAATTGCGAATTTTGGCAATTTTCGTTTACTTGATAAATATTTCTTTATAATTTTCTAATAAACACCTAATTCGCTAGACTATGGCATTTATACTATCAAAATCAAACAACACCTTCGGAGGTTAAACAATAAAAAAAAATTAAAGAAGCGATATTGCCGACTTTCAACATGGAAAATTTTGGATTTTGGCAAATTTCATTGACTCGACAAGAGAATTTTTTGTCACTTTCTTAAAATACAATAAACTCTCTACATTTTGACTTATAAATCATAATAATTCAAAAGCACATTCACAGAAATAAAAACGCGATTTTCTTAACTTTGAGATTGAAATCTTGCGGATTTTGGTAATTTTAATTTCCTTGACATAAATATTTCTGTATACTTTTCTAAATACGCTAAATTCGCTATACTATGGCATTTATATAATTAAAATCAAATAAAATAAAAAAATATATAAATATAATATATACGGAGAAACTTCGATTATTATTTATTTAATTAAAATAAAAAAAGTTACGCAATTTTTGAAATTAAAAAATGCGACATTGTCGACTTTCAACTTGGAAAATTTCGAATTTAGGCAAATTTCATTTACCCGACGAAATAATTTTTTATCACTTTCTTAAAATACAATATAATTTCGATATTTTGACTTATAAATCATCGTATTTAAAAAGCGTGTTCAACACTTCAGCAATTAAAAAAAAATGAGACGCGATTTTGTTGAGTTCGAACTGGAAAATTGAGGATTTTGGCTTGACATAAATATTTCTTTTATATTTTAAAAATACTTTAAATTTACTACGTTTTGTCATTCAAATCATCAAAACATAATAACTCCTTTGGAAGTTGAGCATTTTTTTCAAAATTAAAAATTTGATTTTCTTGACTTTGAACTTGGAATATTTTTGATTTTGGTAATTTTAATTGACTACATAAATATTTCTTAGTACTTTATCTAATTTACACTATATTCGCAATATATAAATCATCAAAATGAAAATGAAAACGCGTTCAACACCTCCTCAAAATTTAATGATTTGGCCATCATGTTACTTTATCTGGTTTAGACGGTATAATAGTTATTTACAATTAATTGATTGTATCTGAACTAAAACACAATCGTCAATTTTAATTTAATTAATTTCAAATTAAACATTAAACAAAATCAAATATTTGCAGGTAATTTCGCAACTTGAATATCAAACTTTTTGCTCACTGCTAAGTCTAACAACCACGATGTGAATTAATGGTGTCTGCAAAACTATACTAATTCCCAACAGCAAACGAAACAGTAAAATAGATAAGGCCTCTCCGACTTGCGGAGGTGGTGGTGCTCAAACAAAACTAAATTATTTAACAAAAAGCAAACAGCCGAGGAGGGTACGTTCTTGGACGAGGGCCGGATCTTATCTAGGCCAGGAGATAAGGGAGTTTGCACGAAACATAAACAAATTTCGGCGGAGTGAGAGAGAGAGAAAAAAAAACAGATTGGGTGGCCGTGAGCGGAAATTCATTTTGGCTTAATTATATAAATATCACATCCTCCCTAAGGGGATTGCGAAGGTTGGCTTCTGTTTTGTGTTCGGGGAGGAAGAATTATTGTAAGTTGAAGTGCGGGCGGTTATAAGAGAGACAATGAAAAATTAGCCACATAAATCTTTGCCTGGTATTTTATATATAAGGGCCGTTTTTCTAATATTACTCCTTTTTTTTTCTTAGCCTCTTCGGGTTTATCGCAAATTTATAAGCGGTGGGCTATATCTTAGAATAATCCCTACCGCGTGTTGCAAGTATTTTATGAATATAAATTATATTATTAACCTGTTCATTGTATAGGGCGAGTTTGTTTTTAGATGTTAGAAGGTAGTGAAGTTTTACGAGCAGAATTTGCATTGTCATTTCATGGCTGACTATTATTTGTTTTTAATAAAATATAAAATTCATAATAACTCAGTTATTTTTTATGAATGAATGTGTAAACTTTATATGCGGAATTTGGAGCAGCGGCAATCGCGGATAAGCGAATTCCGCGGATAATCCGAAAATGTTTTCGTTTTTTTTTTTAGTAGCATGATATCTCCCTTGCGAGTTATGAAATTGTGTCTCCCTCAATCTTCTGCCCTTGTCTGAGTTAGAGATAGATAACATAATAGAATATGGATGGCATGCGCAGTAGCGCGACGGGAATGTAAAACCTTGAAATGTGCTAGTAGACGCAAGCCGAAGTACAACACCTGAAAGGGCCTCAAAAAAATTAGTAAATTTGAAACTTTAGATTTTACCAAAATATATTATTGAACTGCTTACATTCTTAATAGATGTAAGGGCATAGGCGAAACCAGACAAGATTCTTGGCTGCATTATTAAAAGTCTCTTCCATTAAGAAATCTCGTACCTGGTTAATTTAAGAATGTGCTCTTTCTTCCGTTAATAATCTGCAGCAGGAAACACTTAACTACTTAACTAAATGGAATAATCTTCGCGAAATCCTTGCGTATCAAAAGGCGGCGTTCAACCCTGTTGTGCTCGCCCCATCTAATATTCATGCTGCTTATTTAAAGACATGCACACAGGGGGCTTAACACCCATCAGCGATAAGAATTAGGTTTCCATTAACGGGATATGAACCAGTTTCGTAATAGTACGGTTACGACATTTTTTTTAAACCATTTAATTAGATTATTTAGAATAATTAGTTCTTTAGTATTATCCCCTATTTACTTTTTATATTTTATATTTCTAATGAAGTTATCATTTATCAACTTTACTTTGTCCGCGTGAAATTCGTGAAAACTTTCCAAGTTGAAATTTCAACAGCAACATTTATTTTGAGACGTTTTTAATCATTACGAAGAACTGAAGAGCTTTCAGTGAAAGTTGTCTACCTGTAAGGGGGACCTGAATCCTGGTCAATATCCCAGATAGAGATATACTTACTGCATTTTATAGTATTAGAGATTCCAAAAACTCTGTGATACCGGTTGATTTTTATTTTTAACTCATACCTTTTGCATCTAATTCCGTTAGATTACTAACTTGTTTTTAAAATGTTTGTGAATTTGCTTTTGTAATCATGTATTTTTGTATTTTTTATTGTGTATTTATACCGGGTGAATATTTCAAAACCGAACATAGGCATTTAATATGGGGGAAATGTTTTTTGCAGATTCCTGCTCCCCATTTTAACTAAGAGGATTTAGTTAACTAGTTAATTTTCAGTTGTAATTCTCTATTATTTTATCACAATATTTACAATAAATACAATTTGGAAAATCGTATTAAGCCATGACTCGCAAGACAATAAACAGATTTATACGTCATTCGACTGACTTATTATGGCGTTGGCGACTATGATTTTGAGATTTCCAATTTTCTTTACTGACATCAATTGTAAATTTTTAAAGAATTAAAAAAGCTCTGGTTGAATTTGTGGTAAATGTAAAATTCAGTAAACTTCAGTAGCATCGAGCACATCGATACAAAAATAACATAAATACATTTTAATAAATGAAATAAATGAAGAAGTTACATTACAACATTAAAACATTTATTATTGCTGGGGCGCAGTATCCAATTTTATCAATTTAAATTAAAAACAAAGATCATAATGACACACCAACAATTATAATTAGAAATCAATAATTAAAGCAAGTGTTCAAATAAACCTCCATTCTGAATTAAACAATACCCCATCCTATTGTAAAACGTATTTCTGACGTTTGCCAACTGTCTATTCGTTATCAACCGGCATTCCTCAAATATTACATTCCTCAGAGAATTAATGTTTGGATGACGGGTTTTGTAAATTTGGCTTTTCAGATGACCCCACAAGAAGAAATCGCACGGTGCCAAATCAGGAGATCTAGCAGGTCAGTTGATTTCACCTCCTCGTCCAATCCACCGATTTGAAAATGCACTATTAAAATATTCTCTGACGTTTATTCCGAAATGTGCTGGACATCCGTCGTGTTGGAACCAGATATCCTGGTTTCAGTGTTGCCAGATTGGGTTTTTTTTCCCCAAAATGGGGTATTTTTGGGGTGAGAATTTTATACGAGGGGTATTTTTGGGAAAATTAATTAACATGTTATTACATTTGCTAGAAATCATCATTACCAATAGTGCACAACCATAAAGAAGTCAGTAGTTTTCCTCAGCGATGAGGAAAGACATGTGAAATCATTTATGGAAGTTGTCCTAGGGATTCTATTATTACCGTTTTCGTAATTTTTTGACCCCCAATGAGATGCTGCACTTTCATTTAAAAAATATGTATGTGTGCCGAAAAGAAGATGCAAATATTGCGGATGATGATGAATAATAAATTTTATATTTATATTACTATAAGTTTGTATGTAATAAATTCCCACTGTATTTACGTTTTATTTTCAAATTTTATTATTTTGGAGACGGACAGTGGCGTAATTTTAGGGGATTTTTATTTAAATATTTGGGACAAAATTAAAAATTACTACTGGCAACACTCGTTGCCAGTAAATAAATTATTATTATTATATTAAATATTCAATCTTTTTGTTTTTAGGACTGTGTTTTGATTTTTTTACCTATATTTTAGATTTTTGACCTGCAGTTTCGTTTTTTTTTTTTGGTATAAATTTCTAATCGTTCTAAATTTTCGATTTGTTAGTTAAAATTTTCAAATTTTGGTCGGCATTTTTTATTTTTAAGCCCGAATTTTTCATTTTTTCAGTTTTTGATTTTTTGTCCTTTATTTTTTTTAAACATTTTCGCGTTTCTGGTTGGCAATTTATTTTGAGCTAGAGTTATTTTTGGAACTGAAAATGGCAAATTATTTTTCTTTTGCTTGATTTTTAAATTTTTTGGTCTGCATGTTTTTTTTTTAGGCCAGGAATTTTATTTTTATTTTCTGCTTATATTTTAGATATTTGGTCTGTATTTTTGATTACTTTGTTCTAATTTTTAGAGTTTTTGGCCAAAATATTTTGATTATGGTCAAATTTTTTTTAATGGTCTGTTGAAATTTTTGTTTTTTTATTGGTCTACATTTTTCATTTATAAAGTTTTTTAGTTTTTTTTTTATCTTATTAATTTGATTGGTCTACACTCTAAATTTTTAACATGAATTGTTGATTTTTATGGGCGATTTTTTTTATTTTGAGGGTATTTTCGAGTTGTCGTAAAAAGTTTTGAATTGTTTGCCCTTTATTTTAGATTTTTTTGACCTGAATTATTGTTTCTATTTGCGATTCTTTTCAATCTGTTAAGAGTTTAGAGTTCCGGCAATTTATTTTGGGATAAAGTAATTTTTGGGGCTGAAAATGGCACTTTTCTTTTGCTTGAATTTTCAATTTTTTAGTCTGTATTTTTAATTTTTTTACATCAGGACATTTGATTGATTTTAAATGTTTGGTCTGTGTCTTTAATTTCTTTGTTTCAAATTTTAAAATTTTTGGCCCTTAAACCAAAGTTTTCGAAAATTCAGTTGAAATTTTCGTTTTCTTTCTGGTCTGCATTTTTTATTTTTGCTGAGAGTCTAAATTTTCGATTTTTTGCCTATTTTCTGTTTTTTTTACCTTAATTATTCATTTTAACGAGCGAATTTTTGATTAGTTTATACTTTAGATTTTTAACCTGAAGTGTTGATTTTTGTGTGCGAATGTTTGGCCGGTATTTTCGGGTTTTTTTTTACCAAATTTTTTATTTTTTGTCCTTCATTTTAGATGTTTTAAGCTGAATTATTGTTTTTGTGGGCGATTTTTTTTAATTACTTTTGAGTTTAGAGTTTGGGCAATTTACTTAGAGGTAAAGATTTATGTTTGGGACTGAAAATGGCAAATTATTTTTCTTTTGCTTGAATGTTCAATTTTTAGTCTGCATTTTAATTTTTTAGACCAGGGATTTTGATTTTTTTGGCCTATATTTTAGATGTTTTTTTGCATCTAAACCAAAATTTTCGAATATTTAGCTCTCTTTTTTTCAATTTTTTACCAATGTTTTTAGTTCTGTTACCTTAATTATTAATTTTAATGAGCGAATTTTTTATTGGTCTTTACTTTAGATTTAAATGAATTGTTGATTTTTATGAGCGAATTTTTGGCTGATTTTTCAAGTTTTTGGTTTTTTGTTTTGCCCTATAATTTAGATTTTGCAGACTGAATTTTTGATATTTTTAGCTTGTACTTGATTTTTTTAAATGTTTTTAATATAGTTATTGTGGTTGTTTTATGATAAAACTAATGTACTTTGATCTTTAGCCAGAAGATACAGCCTGCGCGATTTGTGTTTGAGGAATTACTAAATTTTTAAATATTTCGATCCGATTTTTGATTTTTTTTTTTCGGAAATTTTTAAATCAAAAAATTATTTTTGCTGCCGGTTTAGTTTTTTTAAGTAATTGTTAAAAATAATACTTTGGCCCGGAATGAAGCTGATCACCCGGCATAACTGGAACTGTTTGGAAATTATGAAAAAAAAATGCGAACAATTTTAAGTAGTTAATTAGCGAGGCTTTCCGAAAAAATAAAGAAATATTTTAATTATTTGGAGGATGCCACAGCACGATTAAATATTTTGCTAATTTTTTAAATGGCCTTTTTATACTACCTACATATTTTCGGAAAAACGGTGTTATAAAACTTTTTTTTGTGCAAATTCCGAAAATTTATCAACGCTCCTTCTCTAATCCCAGTGTTAGCAGATTGAGGGGTTTTCCCTAAAATGGGGGTAAAAAATTACTCCTGGCAACACTGCCTGGTTTGGACTTGCCACTTCTTCTATTGCAGAGCCAACCTGAGTAATTAACAATTCTAAATAATTTTCTAAATTTAAATTCTCATGTGCACAGTATCTATCGTTTTCGCCATTTATTCTGCGATGTTCTAATAAACAACAATAATGAGATACTTTTGAAACTATCATTTGAAGTGAATAAAATTTACTTGAATTTAAACAACCAGAAATTTCTAATTGAAAGACTATTTGTTGTATTGTCGACACTGACGGTATGGAGCTCTCGTTAAAGTGAACGGAAAATAAATCTCGCACCCTACGGTAAATATTTCCGCTGTAAACGTTTTTTTACTGTAAATAGTTTTTCCTCGATGGAATATATATTTTACAAAGAAAAATTAATGACAGTTATCAGAAGCTGATAACTTGTTTTCAGGCAAGCCATGGCACACCATGAATCAGTTTATTATCTTACGAGTCATGGCTCAGTACGATTTTCTGAATCTATTGTGAATATTTTGATAAAATAATAGAGAATTACAACTGAAAATGAACCAGTTCAGATATCATTAGATGAGGAAAAATCTTCTTTCGATTGTTGTCTTTATAAATCCTCTTAGTTAAAATTGTAAGCAGGAATCTGCAAGAAACATTTTTCCCATGTTAAATGCCTATGTTCGGTTTTGAAATATTCACCCGGTATGTATTTTAATTAACTTGTCTAATGATGACAAAGAACAATGTGATGGATAAAATACAAATTCTATTATATTCTTTTCTATTCTACTCGATTGTATATAAGTTCAGAATTTAATACTGCAAGTACATTTTTGTTTATTTATTTATTTATTTTAGCTGTCTTACTAATTAATATTCCACCCTTATAAAAACTGTATCGCCTTTGTTCTATAATTTGCGTGGAATATTTATGAAATTTCACACTCTGCAATTATATTCGATTCATGCATTTCAAAGCGTGAATATACACGCGTGCATATTCCTTCTCGTACATCTCCTTTTATACGCTGCTGAAAGAGGAAAGTACTCATTTCTAAAACGGTCACGTCCTATAATTAGCTCCTTTCACACCCGGACATCATATTTAATGAGTATTAAATAGTGACAGTCCGGTCCCTAATTAAAACTAAAACGTGCGTGAGTTATTAATTTTATGAGGAGGCGCGGGTGTCTGAAGTTATGACCAATTTTAAATTTTTGGCAAAGTGCGAGGCACTTAAATTAGGAGCGCGCACAGATGGCCTGGAGAAATTCGCGCAATTAAAATGGATAGACATCCGTTTCGAAATAGAAAATAGTGGCGGTGTTTTTGTTCTGTTTTGTTTTGGTTTTCCAGATCTAACTTAGAATCTAAGGCAGGATGTGTGCGTGTATGTGTCTGGGTATAGCAGGATGTAATTTGTACTAAATCAAAATACGTTCTGACAAATTGTACATTTAGAGTAATTTGTTTCTCATTATTTTAAAAATAATAATATTGCAGAAACTTCTTAATTACTGTCACGGGAAATCATGAAAATAACTGTCCATTGCGCATCAAACTTACTAAAACCAAATCTGAACATTATCAAACAAATTTGTCTCATAATGTTTTTTTTTACAGTTTCGTGTGGGAAATGATTTATCCCTGCTGTGGGACAATTCTAGTAACAATTTAGACCATTTATCGTGTACAGTAAGCGTATTTGATTTTATAAAGCTAAAGTCCGTGACTTCATGGAAAAAATTAAACTTGCCTACTTGTGTGAATAGTTTGCAATAGAAGCCTTATCCGTGCGTTGCAATGTTGCAATGGTGTTCTTCATTAAACTTTAAATGTGGTTTTAGTAAGTTTGGTGTGCAATGGAGTTAGTTATTTTGATAATTTCCTCTGAATTGGCTCCGTCGACACAGCAGTTAACTAAGCCAAACCAGTTCAACGGCGACAATTTGAACATATATTTGTTTCTAATTGAAACTATTGCCTTAGTTACGATATGTCATAACATACTTATATTTCCGTAGAGAAATATGAAGCTCTCATATTTCCCCATGAAAATATAAAAAGCTTTCATTTTTTAATTGAAACAACAAAAATAATAAGAAAAATAATTTATGATTTAAAAAAGTTTTTACATTTGTAACTCTACTTTTCAGAACAAAAATAAAAATTGCAATTCTAAAAATTTCTACACACCGGATACAGACGATGAAAAACCTTCTTTATTTATTTATTTATTAACTTTACATATCCTGTTACTATAATATGAGCAAAATAATATTTAATTAAAGTTTATCACCCAATTTGCAATTCGTCGATGAGACTGCAGTTGTAACCCTTTCCTTACTATGAGCATTATGTTCAGTCTTAAACGGTTTCCCAAAAACAAATATTGTGATGACTACTAGATGCAATGTCATCATGGACACACCAGGAACCCTAACCGATATTGCAGATGGCCCTCCCTCCACACCAGCTGTCATCTTCGCTACCTTATTTTTCTTTCGATAATTTTGCCTACAAAGTATTTGGTGAATATTTCTGCGACTACGGATATAATAAACTAGTCATACGTCAAAAAAATAACAAAAATCGTAGCAACATACCGAATCTTCAAAAAAACGCCTGTTAAGTGTTTTCGTTGACCAAATTTTTGCTCCTCCAGTCTTGAAAATCTTCATACACCTTGGTGTAATCAGCTTTAGATTTTATCGGAAACAAACATTCACGGGCTTTCACCGTTTGCGTTAACACATAGTTTGACGTTTCTCCAATTTATGAAACGCCCCAAAAGTCAAACCAGTCAACCATGATATTTACAAACAAGGCCTTTAGTAACGTTACAATCCAATATTTTCCCATTTTCAGAACAATATTCTTTCAATCAGAAAAAAAAAACTATTGATTACAACACGGGAAATATGAATACATTTCCTATGGTTGTCTATATATGTAGAATAGAGCCCACCCACCACTTTCCGCATTAACTTTATTTCAAGAAGCAAAACTTTGTCCATTTAAAAATTTTCTTTAGCAATTCGTTGGAAAAGTTTAAAATTTAAAAATAATACGAAATGCGATTTTCTAGAAGAGATAGGAGTGATACAAGGGTAGGTGGGTGGGCCCTATTCCACTCTTCAATTTATGGATCATATACAGGAGTTTACAAGTAGAAATCTATACTTAAGTGTAATAAAAACACTAAAGGAATTAAGTTTTCTCAATACACTTATTTATTAGAGGAAACTTTGGTGCGGGAGCAACTGATTACCACCCTTCTATTAACTTTTACTTCAATTAGAAACCCTGTTTCGGCTGCTGTTAAACCTCCAACATCACCAATGAATTTACAAAGAAATTGATTACACGAACATGGTTTTGTAGCTTGAGTTAAGGTTTATATAAAGGATGGTGGGTGGAGACTAGCCTACAATTCAACCAGTTGAACACCAACAAGGATTGCACACGTGTAGAACAATATTAAAAAAGTAGCAACGTTATTTTTTTTATTTGTTTCTGTAAATTAATTCATTTGCAACAAACATGATTTTGTAGCTTAAGTTAAGGTTCAAATTACGGGTGGTGGGTGGGCACTATCCTGCAATCCAAACAGTTGAACATCAACGAGGGTTGCACAGGTCTAGAGCAATAACAAAAACATAGGAATGTCATTTACTAAATTTGTTTCTGTAAATTAAATCATTCGCAGCAACACTTTGCTATGGTCAACTCATTGGATTGTAGGATAGAGCCCACCCACCACCCTTCGTATCAACTTTATTTCAACAAGCAAATCTGTGTCGAGTTTAAGAATTTTCATTGGAAATTCGTTGGAGTACTTGAACGTTTAAAAATAATACAAAACTCTATTTTCTAGCGTAAATAAGGGGTGAAACAAGGGGCGAGGGGTAGTTCCTGGGTGGTGGGTGGTTCCTGGGTGGTAGGTGATCCCTATCCCACCCTCCAATTCATCGATGATAGACGAGAGTTTACAAATAGAAATCAATACATAAGAATAAGAAAAACAAGAAAGCTTTTAAGTTTCTTTAATAAATGTATTTATTGGAGGAAAACTTGGTGCGGGAGCTACCCACCACCCTTCGAATCAACTTTATTTTAACAAAAAAAAATTGTCCAGTTAAGAATTTTTTTAGCAATTTGTTGGAATGAAGTTGTATGTTTAAAAACAAGCGTAAATAGGGGTGAAAGGAGGGGTGGTGGGTGGGCCCTATTCCACCCTACAATTCATGGATCATAAAAAATAGTTTACAACTAGAAATCAATACATAACTGTAATAAAAAAACACTAAATGACTTAATAATTCTTAATAAACTTATTTATTGCAGGAAACTTTGGCGCGGGAGCAACGAATTGGATTGTAGGATAGGGCCTACCCACCACCCTTCGGATTAACTTTTACTTAAAATACTGTTTCGGCTGCTGTTAAACCTCCAACATCACAAAATCGATTACACGAACATGGTTTTGTAGCTTGAGTTAAGGTTTATACAAAGGGTGGTGGGTGGGCACTATCCTACTATCCAACCAGTTGAACACCAACAATAATTGCACACGTGTAGAACAATATCGAAAACGTAGCAACGTATTTTTTTTTGTTTCTGTAAATTAATTCATTTGCAACAATATTTTCCATAGACTTATATAAATATTTACTTTGGCCTTTTAATATTTCCGAAACATAAAAATGTAAAATCAATATTTAGAAAATATTTCCGACACATATTGTGCTACTAGGATAAGTGAGAAAATAATTATTATAATAATAATAATTAATAATTAATCATATTTCCCTTGACAAAGTTGCTGAAATCATATTTCTTTCTTTGTGCCGAACGTTTTATTAGTATATAATGTGCCTACATACCGTGACCTCGTCACCCTCCACCAATAAAAATTTCAAATTAATCTTTAAACCTGATTTGATAATCTGAAGAGCTGAAAGCTTTTGATTTGACATTGAAAACCGAAAACGATTTTTGCTATTTTTTTAAATAAATGCAATTCTTATGTTTCTTTTTGTGTTTCAAAAAATAATTAGAAAAGAAAAAGTTTTCATTTCTTTGGTCTATAATTATAAAATAGATAAGTACATGAAATTTTATAAAAAACAAAAATTGTAGAGAATATTAAAATAAACAACTTATAAAGAATACATTTTTTCAAACTACTAGTTTTTGAAAAAATTGTTAAATATGCAAAATATTATTTATTAGTTTACATCATCACATTGGAGAGTTACATATTGGCCACATCAACATTTTTTACAGATAAGTTTCCTTAATTCAACTGTTTTCTTTATATATTTTAAATTAGAGTCATTTTCTGTATTCAACTATTCTTTAATAATTTTAATAATTTTTTCAAAATTAATCTATTTTTCTATACAGTGCGCGGTATGGGATATATTCAGTAAAACCGAAATAAAATATTTTTTGAAAAATCCTCGAACAGGTTATTTTCTTTTATAAAAGTCGATTTTCAGTCGTCATTTGTTTTTCAGTAATGACGTCATACATTTTGTTTTTAAATGCCAATTGCTTATTTTTACTTTCTCCGTTACGAAGTAAGAGAAAGTATTGTGATCGTGATTTTTTTTTCAAAATTTTGTGTGCGCTGTATCTCAAAAACCAATAGAGCAATAGATATGAAACTTTCAACATACGTCTTATTTGATAAGAACTGAAGAACTGAAAAGCTTTTGGTAAAATTTCGTGCACTGGAAGTGGGTGTTTACCTTAACTGTTTTTTGTTTTTTGCCAATATTTTCTTAATTATGAAAAATATCACAAAAACATTTAAACAAACTTTAAAGACAACAAAGAAATGAACATTTTTTGGTTGAAAACATTTTTCATAAAATCATTTTTATTCGAGAAAGAAATGTATTATTTTTTTAAAATTTTTGGTTTATAATTATAAAACGATAATAGTTACAGAAAATTTATGTTGATAATAATTGTAGAGAATGCTAAAATGAACAACTTATAAAGAATAAGTTTTTTTTCTAAATCCCTGTTTTTGAGTAAACTGAGTATTTGAATTTGAAGTATAATTTTTCCATCTTTCATAATTTTGACGTTTTAAACGTCAGTTTCATCCGAGTTTACACAACGCTCGATGTACATTTAAAATATGATTTCAATTGAAAATAAACCATGAAAACGTAAATATAAATGGCTGTGATACCATCAAGTTGGACAAAGTAACATGATGGCCACATCACAATTTTTGTTCTTGATTTTAAGAGATCTTTCCATTGACGAACTGGAAGTATAAAAATGTTGCTATCTTACATAAGACATTTTTCGAGTAAATGACAATTGAAGGTGAGAATCCGATATTTAGAGTTTTTGCAAAATGACCTTGTAGCAATTTTTCCAAACAACAATGATCTTGACCTTCTTGAACATTTTGAATATTTTCCAGGCTAATTCTACGTATTCATCTCTCTCGCAAGCTATTCTATGTGATGCCAATCCACCTATTCGTAAAGCAATTGTCAAAAAAACGTAGCAAATTTTCCAAACAACAATGATCTTGACCTTCCATATAATACAATATGGTTTCAGCAAGACAGCGCATCCCATTTTTTCGAACATGTAGAATTTCTTCTTGAACATTTTAAATATTTTCTAGGCCAATTCTGCGCATTCATCTCTCTCCCGGGCTATATGCTATAGGTTCTCGCCTGCCAATACACCTATTTGTAAAGCAATTGTCAAACAACGCGCATGGTGCGGGGGTGCGTTGTCTTGATGATACCGTATCATATGATAAGGAAGGTCATTTTTGTTTGGAAAAAAACCGCGGGAACAAGGTCATTTTAAAAAAACTCTAAGTATCAAGTTCTCACCTTCAATTGTCATTTACTCGAAAAAATGTTTATGTAAGATGGCATAATTTTTATACTTACTATGAAAGGATCTTTCAAAATCAAGAACAAAAATAGGAGGTTGGCACTTAAAAACAAAATGGATGGCGTCATTACTCAAAAACAAATGACCACTGAAAATTGAATTTCAGGCAAAAATGTGTATTTTTATAAAAGAAAATCGTCCCGTTCGAAGATTTTTTCCAAAAATATTTAATTTCGGTTTTACTGAATATATTCTATAGTTTAGGTGCGCACTGTACATGATTTTGTTTTAAATTCAACTTCATTTTTATAGATGGCTTTAAATTTAAACTGTTTTTACAGATTACATTTATACATTTATTTAGAACAGAGAATAGAACAGGATTTTTTAGGTGAATTTCTTTTAAATTCAACTGATTTTTATTCATCTGTACGAGTTTTTATTCATTTTTAGATTGTTAAAATTAATTTCTTTTAATGCGACTTTATTTTGTAGTAAAAAAAATTAACCAAATTTTTTTAAGGAATTAAAAACTTCAACTTCAACTATATGCTAAATTTTCTCAAGCTCAACTGCTTTTTTACATGCCAAATCTTTAAAATTTCACTTTATCTTTGTGGTATTTTAATTTATCTATTGATTTATAGATTCCTTTTTTCTTTAGAAAAAAATTTGTGGAACTTTTTTTATTCTTTTAGATGAATTTTGTAAATTGAACTGTATTTTTATACAAGATTTTTGATAATCCACTCACTTAATATTGTTTCACTGATTGATTCAGTCCTTAAATTAAAGTTTTTCTTTGTGGATGATCTATTTTGATTTTTTTTATTAATCTATATACAGGGTGCTACAAATTCGAACTTTCAATAACTCCTTTAGCAAAAGATTTTATAACAAGTGTGACACATCATTAGTTTTGGGAGGTGAAAAGCTACTCAAAAATTAAATTAAATATATAGATCCCTATTTCAAAAAATTAAGGGTATATAAACAACGAAACGTCTTATTTGAAAAATAAATTTATTTTATAAAAGAGCTTACAAAGGTGTTTTAAAGAAGTGCTTTTGGTTTTTTTTTAAATAACCAGTAATAAAGTCGTAAAAAAATAAAACCAAAATTAACTTTTCCAGTTTTTATCGAATATCTCTGGAAGTAGTCAGAATATTTTAAATTTATTTTTAACAAATTATTCAGCATCAAAAAACGCAATTTTACCTTAATTTAATGAACTCGCTATCTCTTCTAGTTACCGAGACGGCAATGTTAATACATCGAATTTGTAACACCCTGTATATATGTAATCTTTGTTACAGACACATACATAGTATTACATACAGGTTAAAATTATAGACTATTAAACAATGTGTTAGTATATCTCTCTTATCGTAATCGACCATGGTCTTTCTCCGTTACGAAGTACGAGAAAGTATTTTTTTTAATTTGTGTCTGTGTGTATGCGTGTCTGTCTGTATGTTTGTGCGCGCTATATATCAAAAAAATTTTATGAAACTTTAAACATAAGTCTTATTTGACAATCGGAAGAACTGAAAAGCTCTTGGTCAAATTCTGAGCGCCGGAAGTGGGTATTTAATTCAACCGTTTTTTTGTTTTTTCCAATAATTTTTTAAATAGGGAGAATATTACAAAAACATTCAAATAAAAATCAAAGACAACTAAGAAATGAACATCTTTTGTAAAAATTTTTTTTTTATAAAATCAATGTTATTCGAGAAAAAAATTATTATTATATTTTTACTTTCTTCGTTACGAAGTACGAGAAAGTATTGTGATCGTGAAAATGTTTTCAAATTTTTTTCAGAATTTACGTTTCATTTGAGTATAATAGTTTTATTTTGGCTGCAAAACCTGGGGCTTTTCAGTTAAACCCATTACTTCAGGGGACATACTTTTTAAAACCTCATGGCAGAGGTATTTTAAGAAAAGCTGCAAGTCATTAGACAAGGCAACAACATTCAAGATTTCTAAATACAAAAGCTTTGAATATAGTTCAAGTCATAAAGGTTACTTGATATGTTCTGAATTCATTGATGTTTTCCTTAAAGACACATATTTTTCTTCATAAACCTTCTACAAACCCGAAAATACCAGAAACTACGGCATATGTTACTAAAATACCCATAAATGAGAAAAAAGTTAATAACACGAAAAAATAACGCAATATATTCCTCATGAATTGAAAGAGTTTTACGATATTATTAATACCTCAGAAAATCGAAAAATGATTAAATAAAATAGAAACAACCTTACTTATTGCAGAAAGTATTAAATAAATTAAAAAAAAAAAACGAAATATAGCCTGAATATATAAATATTCAACCTGTTCGTAACTCTGCAAGCAAAATTAAGTCTTACTTACTTCCTGTGGGTAGAAATAAGAGATCTTAAACCAATGTTATTTCACTAGTAGTACTAGTAATAACATGCAAATTTCTTTTGTATCATTCAATATCCGGCGTGGCATCAGCCAGGGAAGTAGTTGTTTCAATAAGTTATTTGTTTATAGTCTTAGTAAGACTTAATTTTGCTTGCAGAGTTATGAACAGGTTGAATATTTATATATTCAGGCTATATTTCGTTTTTTTTTTAATTTATTCGAAAAATGATTAAATAGATGAAGAATAGAGTGTCATTAATTATCTTCATTCATATATTTTTGATTATTTCCCTTCTTCCAATTGGTGATTCAAATAATAATACCATCTAATCGGAGAAAGTAACAAGATGGCCACATCACAGTTTTTTTAATAAGCTATTGTTTTTTTTTAATTTAACTGTTTCTTATTAATTATGATAATAATTTACTTAGAGCGTGCACCCTTTTAAAAAACGATACAACAAAATTATTGATGAGATATTTTGAAATTACGTTTTCTTTAAAGATATAAATTCAACTTTATCTACATAGATGAACTTCATGTAACAAAAGAAATACTAAGAGCTAAGTACTACTCTTGCTTTAAAAAAAATCCCCGAATATTTGCCTCAATTCTGCGGTGTCTTAGATTTTGCCGCCTCTAAAAATTTGTTATAAGCGTTGGTAGCACGAGCCATTTTTACGCTTCATGTTGAAGAATTTGAGAATAATGGCAAGTAGGACTGGAAATTTACTCTGAAGATTTCTAATTTTGAAGGTTCGAAGATTGGAAGATCTGTAGAAAATATTCAAACATTGAAGTTTCGACGTTTCGAGGATTCGAGATTTCGATTTTCTTAAGTTTCAGTTAAGTTTTCAAGTCGTTTCGCGAATATTGAAAAATAAAAATGTATATCAATTTATTTTAAAAGTAATAAAAACGATTAATTTTGCAAGATATGTTAATGTTCTTTACCTTGCTAATACATATGTTAATTTATTATTACAGCAACTCAGAGCATCTTAAATTTCATCTTAGGTTTTTAAGGTAAACATTTTAAAATTATATAAAACTTTAAATTAATTCCTGAATTAGCTCGGGCTTTATGAATTTCGAGTGCCTCAAGAAGGTTCATTTTGCGTCCCTTTTCTGCGTAATTGATTACTGATAGTACACCACAACCAAATGAATGATTTTCATCGATTAAATGCCTAGCAAACGTTGATTTATCGACTTGATTAAGTCGCAAAAAAACGCGAATGTTCTTTCAACCAGGTATTAAAATTACAACTTAATTATCCAATGTACACACCTTTACAGTTACAACAGATTAATTTATAGTTACAGGATTTTTAAAATTTGTTTTCTTTACATTTCACTTAAAAATACAAATATAACTCTAATAACGATTTCAAACGCGGCTTGAATTATAATCATAGGTTATGTTTAATGGAGTTGTTGGCGTGTAAACACGGAGTACCACGATACTAAATAGTTAGTGGAGTACTAACTCTAGTGAGCCACTAAAATGTTCTATTAATACGAACATGTTGGTGGCATTCTTAGTACCGTCTTAATTCTGTGTACTAAAATCTATTAATAAGGCTGTAACTGTTTAGGGTTTGGGATCAAAAAATTAGAAAACTTCAAAACTTCACAACTTCGATTCTTCGAAAAATTCGGCAACTTCGATACTTCGAATCTTCGAAAAATTTGGAAACGTCTTTTCGTCTCTTGCGATTCTTCGAAGATTCGACTTATTAGAATCTCTAATGGGCGTGTGCGCAGTGAGTTCCTTGCAGAATTGTTAAAACTGCTTCCAGATATAATTCTCTATTTTTGTAGTGTTAGCGCTTCATCGGTTAGAAACGTCGTTACACATATTTTCGCGTACACGCTGCATTTTTCAGAAAATTCTAGGAACGTCAGTTTTCGTAATGTTATTAAACGATTGTCATGGACTTCAGATGCCAGCTTTTTGGATTTATTAGGTACCCGCAACACGATTATAGCACGACGTCCGAAATTAATTCGTCATAACTCTCTAAAATTGGAGAATTTATAAATGAGTTATATGATGAAAATAATACCATTAAGATTTTAAATCTAATATCCTAAGAATTTAATTAAGAAAGTGACGTGTTATTGTTATGATCAAGTGAACGTGGAGAGATTATTTAAGAGATTAAGCCCAAACGCGTAAATAATCTTGTGTGTAATTGGCGTTCATTAGATAAATGCATTCCGAAAATAGCTCGGAGAACATTACCAGACGATGCACTGAACTATAAACAGCCCGTTTGAGTTTGAATTTGAGTCGAGTGCAACCACCAAAATAACCCTCAATCAGTTTGCGCGATCGCAACGCCGAACACCTTTGCTTGATTGCTTTTAACTTTACGGAGAAGCCGCAGCGTAAATACACGTCGATATCCATTAAAAGTTCGTACTAAAGTGAACGTATACCACTTAAAAATTGCACGTCTAAAAAATAGCAAGTTATATTATACTCAAATTTAAGTTTATTATTTGTTGCTGGTTACCTTAAATTATTTTATTTAAAAAAAAAATACCTACAAAGTGTATAATTTGTATGAAAAAAATGGAAAATATTCATCCAAATATATTAATTAATTACCGCTCCGCCAGGCTTACAATATCTCCAGAAAATTTGCAAACATATTTTTGTTAGTTTTGTCAGCTTGAAGTTGAGCACCAAACAATTGTAATAGTAACTAAAATAAACTACTACTTTATAAAAATATATACACTGACCGGCAAAAAAAACATCACAAAAAAATTAACATTGAGATGCGATAAAAATTAAATATGGCGTCCCTAAGAAATAAGAAAGTTAATGATGGTTCAAAAGAAACGAAACATGTTACAACAAAAATCGAAGCGAAATCAGTTTTTTCAGTTTTTTGACCCTTAACTCAAAAACAAAACAATTTAATTAATTTTTACTTTCTCCGTTACGAAGTACGAGAAAGTATTGTGATCGTGATTTTTTTTTCAAAAATTTTTTTTACGGAAATATCCGTTTTGGGGTCCCTAGATGCCATTTCAACAATTTCTGGAATTTTTTTTTTGTGTCTGTGTGTGTGTGTGTGTGTGTGTGTGTGTGTGTGTGTGTGTGTGTGTGTGTGTGTGTGTGTGTGTGTGTCTGTCTGTCTATCTGTGTGTGTGTGTGTGTGTGTCTGTCTGTGTGCGCTGTATCTCAAAAACTAATAAAGCAATTGATATGAAACTTTGAACATACGTCTTATTTCATAATCCAAAGAACTGAAAAGCTTTTGGTAAAATTTCGTATACCGGAAGTGGGTGTTTACCTTGACTGTTTTTTGTTTTTTGTCAATATTTTCTTAAATATGAAAAATATCAAAAAACTTTTAAATAAACATCGAAGACAACAAAGAAATGAACATCTTTTCCTTGAAAATATTTTTCATAAAATCATTTTTATTCGAGAAAAAAATTTATTAATTTTTTTTAATTTTTGGTTTATAATTATGAAACGATAGTAGTTACAGCAAATTTATGTGAATAATAATTGTAGAGAATACCAAAATGAACAACTTCTAATGAATAAGTTTTTTTCGAAATCTCGTTAGTTTCTGAGTAAACCGAGTTTTTGAATTTGAAGTACAATTTTTCCATCTTTCATGATTTTGACGTTTTAAACGTCAGTTTCATCCGAGTTTACGCAACGCTTGATGTACATTTAAAATATGATTTCAATTGAAAATAAACCCATGAAAACGTTAATATAAAGTCGGAGAAAGTAACATGATGGCCACATCACCATTTTTTGCAGTGGATTATTAATCAGTATAAAATTCTGCAAAAGTGCCAAATTTAAACATACCCCTCTCTTCGAATAAGCGAGATCCCCATGGTGAGCCTCGAATTTGAAACACCCTGTATATAATATAATTTGAAGTGAATAGAGTATAGCTCTACGCCCAGAAAATAAAAGAGGATAATATCGAACATTAGATTAGATTAGATTAGATTAGACGGGGTCGATTGGCTGTGGTGAGCCTTACAGCATTGCGACCTGTTTAGATCTTGTGTACTAGTACCCTACTGCTATTTGATTCCCAGAAATTCAACTTCCCTGACAAGGTCAATTAATTTTCTGGGAGGTAATGCCCTGATCCGTTCTAGCGTTACCGCCATACCTCCGGTTAGGGCCTGCCTAGTGGTAGCTAGAGCTACACACTCGCATAATATGTGTTCGGCCGTTTCTTCTGCCGATTCACATAATCTGCATGTGGTGTTATCCACTTTGCCCATATTGTGAAGATGGTACTTCACTGGGCAGTGTCCTGTGAGGAGACCGGTGATTAGTCTGATCTCGGTTTTAGTGAGGCGTAAGAGCTGTTTGGCTCTATTTGGCGAGAAGTCAATAAACATTTTGGATTGCCTTTGACCTGGTGCATTTTTCCAATAGTCTGTTTTGCACTTTTTTCCCATTCTTGGATCACGCCTTTTTTATGTGCTTTCGGTAGCCCGCAGGTCGGTTTTGGTCCAATGATGGTAGTTGAAGCTCCTTCCTTAGCAAGTATATCGGCATGCTCATTGCCCATGCTTTTATGCTTGCGTGGCCGGGTACCCACATTAGGGTGGCCCTTTGCCAGTTGGTTCAGAGCCTGTTTACAGTTCCAAGTAGTCTTGGAGTTAAAGCTGTACGCTTTAAGGCTCTTTAGGGCAGCCTGGCTATCCGTGATTAGATATATGCGTGCCCCTTTGTAGCCCTATTTTTTGTGCACACCTGAGCACATCTGTCTAAAGCTATTATTTCAGCCTGTAAGACAGAAGGGCCATGTCCGAGGGGAACTGATTCCCTATGCTTAGGCCCATATATGCCTATGCCGGTGCCCACCTCTGTCTTGGATGCATCTGTGTACCAGAGTACAGAGTTATGTTTTAGTTCTGTGACTCGTTTCAGACTGTTTTGGCGACTATCAATAGTCACATCAAATCTAGATTCGAAGTCATAATTGATCGGCATTATATCCGATGGTGTTTGTAAGAACTCGCTTGTGACGAGGTCCAGAATTTCTGAGTGCCCGGTTCTGTGGCCTGTACTGGTCCAGTTTAGTCTCAGTGCACTCATTAGACCTTCCTTTCTGATTTGTTCGTGCAAAGGAAGTAGGTCTAGTAAAGCTTCCATTGCTGCAGAGGGAGTGCTATGTGCAGCTCCCGTGATGCCAAGACAGGCCAGTCTTTGAAGAACTTGGAGCTTCTTTTGTGCCGTTACTTGTTTTATTTTGGTCCACCATATTAGTGAGCCATATGTGATGATGGGTCTGACCACCATGATGTACAACCAGTGTATCATTTTAGGTTTCAGCCCCCATGATCTGCCAAAGAGCCGGCGGCCTATCTAGAGTGCCGCCGTTGCTTTGCTGATCGTTTTTTCCAGATGCGCGTTCCAGTTAAGCTTCCTATCAAGCACTAAGCCTAAATATTTCACTTGGTCGGAAAGCGCAATTTCTTGTCCTTTTACTTTGGGAGCTTTGATTGAAAGTTTCCTGCGATTAGTAAAAGGTACAATGACAGTTTTGTCCGGGTTGACATTGAAACCCTCCCTCAGACACCATTTTGATATGGTATTAAGGGCCTCTTGGGCTAGGGACGATACGATGCTATCGTATTTACCCCTTATGACAACAGCAATGTCGTCGGCGTAGCCTTGCGTACTATAGCCCTTATCTGCCAGGGTCGTGAGTAGCTCATCCACCACGATGCACCAGAGCAAGGGTGATAGAACCCCGCCTTGCGGGCACCCTTTCGCCGTGGTTACCGTTTCAGACTCACTCCCCATACCTGCCGTGATTTTACGGTTTTCAAGTACAGCTTTTATCCATCTGATAGTGGGTATATCAATGCCCTTCCTGATGGCTCCCTTTTCCACGGTTTTGAAGGCCGTATTGTCAAACGCCCCTTCAATATCCATGAAAATACCTAGTGCAATCTCCTTATATTGAAGCGATGCCTCTATGCCTGTTGTAAGGCTGTGCAAGGCATCTACAGTAGATTTGCCAGGTTGATAGGCAAATTGTTGCCTATGTAGCGGGTTCGCTTTTAGGGCGCCGCACCTAATGTCGTTGTCCACGATTTTCTCCATAATTTTGAGGAGGAAAGAGGTGAGGCTGATTGGGCGGTAGGACTTAGCCTCATCAGGTGGCCTACGGCCCGCTTTGGGGATGAAAATCGCCCTGGCCTCCTTCCATTCCATTGGAATATAGCCCAGCGTGAAGCTGGCTTTGTATATTGCTTGCAGGTATGGGGCTGGTATGTCTAGCCCATATTGCAGCAATGCAGGAAATATGCCATCTGGCCCTGGAGTTTTAAAGGGTTTGAAGCTTTTGACTGCCCATTCAATTTTTCCTCTAGTAATTAATTTACCAGCCTTTCTTTTGCTCTCTTTGGTTGGTAGGAATGTGCTTCCTTCCATAGATTGAGCAGTTGTTGCGAGTGAGTCCACAGATGTTGAGCCCGGAAAGTGTGTCTTCAGGAGCACACTAAGACTTTCTTTGAGGCTCTCTGCATGACTCCCATCAGGTTTTTTAATTAAACCAATGCCATTG